>LR812529.1:19683480-20433480 GCA_903798195.1 Danio kyathit | reverse complement strand
CAATTATTGTATATATTTAAAACACTGTGTTAAAAGTAAATCGTGATAGTTTTATGAAGCCTCGGGGTCTCATGCTGGAATTTCTGGTGCTGACCGTATTTCTTCTGTCAGCAGCGCCACCGCCAGACACGTTTTTATTGTTTGTTTTGGTGTGGGCTTATTTTTATCAGTACTTGACAATGAAACACCGGCTGCCTGCGATATGTCTGGATGTAGAGATGTGGCTGTGTTCACTCAGGTGGGCCTGTACCTGTTGCAGGATTCTCTGTCTCACTCGGCTAGATCTATTTCAGTCTCTGTCCTTTCACCTTTACTCTGAGTCAGACTGTGGATTTCTCTTTGATTTGGACTCTTTTTATGTAGAATATTTGGATTGATGTGTGTGCACGTGCTTATGTGCACCCATGTTCACTAGTGAGTGAACTTAATAGGGAGTCAGACGTTTGGAGGGATGTCAAAATGAATTATTGGAAATGTTTTCTCAAATATGAAGGCATCAAAGCTTATAGTGTGTGTGTGTGTGTGTGTGTGTGTGTGTTATATATATATACACACACACAAACACACACACACACACACACAAAAGACACTTTATTAGGTACACCTTACTGGTACCGGGTTGGACACACTTTTGCCTTCAGAACTGCCTTAATCCTTCATGGCATAGATTCAACAAGGTACTGGAATTATTCCTCAAAGATTTTGGTCCATATTGACATGATAACATCACACAGTTGCTGCAGATTTGTTGCCTGCACATGCATGATGTGAATCTTCTGTTCTACCCATAGACTGTAAAAGATATGGACGTAGTATCCGTGACGTCACCCATAGGTTTCTGAACACTGCAAAAGAAGCCACAAGTAGGCGCGGCCAACCGTCGCCATTTTGTTAGCGCGTCATCTAACCGAACGCTGCATACCAAATAAGGGCAAAGAGGCGGAGAGTGAGCGGAGCTACAGACGCATGCTTGATTCTCAGCCTTTTGCTTAGACCTGGATTAAAACAGATATATTACTTTGGGAGAAGGCTTAATACTTCATTACCTGTGACTCGTTTGTGTTCTGACCACATGTGCTTGGTTGTACACTATGTCAATAAAGTGTTTAGACTTTTAAAAACACTGCTGTAACACAATGAGCCACTAAACATTGTTCTTATGATGTTTTTCGACAGGAGGAAAACGCGAATTACTATCAAACACTTCAGATATAGTCTGTGTTAGTAAATGCAAGGCTGTTTATAAAATCCAGCATTAACACTGTATGACAACGCTTCAGATGACTGTTTTATAGCCTACAGCTAATCAATCTGTCAGATTCTGGAGTGCAATACTGGTCTAAAGAACATTTAAATGATAAATGATCTTAAATAAAACAAATACATTTATAGAGATGGTATAGAAGTATATCATTTCACTCACCTGTGAAATGAAGGCAACTTGAACGGTTTGTAAGCACAATTAAGTCCACACAGCATGCCATATCATCTGATAATTGCAGGAAATAATTCCAAAAGGCAAATGAAGGTGTAAAGAAACATTAAACAAAACAAATACACGATTTATTTGCCGAGCTCAGCGGCTAATTAGCCAGAATCAGCTGAGGTGACGAGACAGCGAGCAGCGAGGGCTAGCTGTCACTCAAGTGGCCACGCCCTTAATTATGCAAACTTAATATAACCTAATAAAAACGAAACGGATGAGTTATAAAAAAATTCACCCCCCTCAGAGTTGTCATGAAGGGTAATCATAGCTATATGCATCAAAGCCATCGTTTGTACCAGGCTGTAAACATGTTTTTATCAGCTGTAAAAATGGCCAATTTACCAATGCAGAAAGAAAGCCCTTGGACTTCATGGAGCCAGCCCCCCAAGGCGAGTCGATGAATTGCAGTTTTAGTTACTTCCGTATTGGCTTCCCGAGGGAGAGCGGGAGGTTGCCGCTTGGTTCTACCACATCCCAAAGGTGCTCTATTGGATTGAATTCTGGTGATTGTGGAGGCCATTTGAGTACAGTGAACTCATTGTCATGTTCAAGAAACCAGTCTGAGATGATTCACGCTTTATGACATGGCGCATTATCTTGCTGGAAGTTGCCATTAGAAGATAGGTACACTGTGGCTATAAAGGGATGGACATGGTCAGCAGCAATACTCAGGTAGGCTGTGTCATTGACACAATGCTCAGTTGGTACTAATGGGCCCAAAGTGTGCCAAGAAAATATCCCCCACACCATTGCACCACCAGCCTGAACTGTTGATGCAGGATGGATCCATGCTTTCATGCTGTTGACGCCAAATTCTGACCCTACCATCCGAATGTCGCAGCAGAAATCAAGACTCGTCAGACTAGGCAACGTTTTTCCAATTTTCATTTGTCCAATTTTGGTGAGCCTGTGTGAATTGTAGCCTCAGTTTTGTGTTCTTAACAGACAGGAGTGACACCCGGTGTGGTCTTCTGCTGCTGTAGCCCATCTGCCTCAAGGTTCGACGTGTTGTGTGTTGAGTTACTGTTGCCTTTTTATCAGCTGTAACCAGTCTGGCCATTCTCCTCTGATCTCTGGCATCAACAAGGCATTTGCGCCCACAGAACTGCCGCTCACTGGATATTTTCTCTTATTCGGACCATTCTCTGTAAACCCTAGAGATGGTTGTGCGTGAAAATCCCAGTAGATCAGCAGTTTCTAAAATACTCGAACCAGCCTGTCTGGCACCAACAACCATGCCACGTTCAAAGTCACTTAAATCTCCTTTCATCCCTGGTCCGAGTATTTTAATGCTCATTTTGAACTGCAGCAGATCATCTTGACCATGCCTAAATGAATTGAGTTGCTGCCATGTCATTGGCTGATTAGAAATTTGCATTAACGAGCTGTGTGTGTGTATAGTTATAGTATATTCTTAAAGCAATATATAGTATATTAGTTTTAAATAAAAAATATTTAATGTAAATATGCATGTAAATATAATTCAATATACTGTAAAGAGTTATTTATTTATTGTTTGTTCGTTACACATTTTACTGATCTTCACAAATCTTCATTCAGTTTGTTTATGAATGTGTTATTGATAATTGTCTGTTATATCTCAGTATTTTTAACAGCATCATCCACACATGGTGCTGTTATGATGCAAATTTATGAAATACAAGTGCATGTAAATATGTGACCTATCAATCAAGTAACAGAAAGTTGAGGTACTAGCACACCTGTGTTTAGAAGACACTGCCATTCCCTCAATTCATTATTTCTATGCACTAATTCACAAAACAGCAGCTGTATTTTCTCTCCAGTGAGAGTGGAGTAACAGCATTTGTGGATGAATCCACCCATATCTCTCTGATCCCGGGATTTCCTCTCTAACCATGTAAACATCATTACCACCGGATGAAGCCAGCAGCCACTGCCACAGATTAGCATAGGTTATGCGTAAACATGCCAAATTAATCTGATGACTTGCTAATTCGACTGAAATTAATTGACACTGAGTTATTTAAATTCTTCCCTTGTAAGACTAACACGTTCATGAGCTGCTAACAGTTCTGTGCGTGTCAAACATACATTTGAACGTTCATATCCCTCTGATTGCTGCTATGCGTTTATGTAAAGTGTTGGACTGTGGGAAATATAATCTGCTTATTTTCTTCTGAGGAATTATGGTCATTATATAGCATTGTTAGCACAGCTGATACTTAAATGTCTCTCTTCTCTTCAGGTGGGCTGCTCATTTCAGGACTTAAGCACCTCAAATCTCTTTTCCAGCCCCATGAAGGGTTTTAGCATGCTAGTGCTAATAGCCTATTTGGCAGCTAGTCTTTATTCATGAGGTTCAGGGTTTTCTGCAGTCTGAAAAAAAGAATGTTAGAAATGTTATATAATTTTATGAATAATAGAAACTGTCATGAATTTTCCATGATCTTTCATCATGAATATGAATTTTTCTAGCTATCCTGCAACTCTGATTTAATTTCCTTGGAAGTGATTGATTTGTGGGTTAAAATGTGTGAGAGCCCTGAAGGATTTACTTGGCTCTTTATCTTGCTAAAACATTGTGTTTCCTCTTTTTTTCTGTATTCAGGTAGAGGCCATCTTGGTGAACATCTTTGGGGGTATTGTTAACTGTGCCATCATTGCTAACGGCATCACCAAAGCCTGCAGAGAACTGGAGCTCAAGGTTCCCCTGGTGGTCAGGCTCGAAGGTGAGTGATAATAACATTTAAAAGGGGACATGTTAGACTTACAAAGTTTCTTCCCCATGTTTTTACATTCACAAACATAACCAACATTATGCCACAGGGGTAAATGATTTCACTACGCGGGCATAAGGACAGCTCCTATTTCTTTAAAATGGGGAAACTTTCAAAATTTTTCTTTGCTCTGATTACGATTAAAAGAACACTGTACGTGAACAGGTTCCTAGCCTAGAAAATTGCAACTTTTTATTTTCTGTCACTCTTTGTAGATGATGAGTCTATCTTTAAATAACTGGTCATTTTTAAAGTGAGATGTTAATGGGCTAATCCAGGGGTGTCAAACTCATGAACTGATCAGACTAAGGTCTAAGGTTTAGTTTTAAAACAGCGTTTTAGAATAAAAAAACGATCCGCGTCCACACTAGCGTTTCACCCAGCGTTTCTGAACAGCTCTGCGTCTACATTAAACCGCTGAAAACGCACATCACGGGACCACACACACACACGCTGGCCTGCACTGCAGCGTGCTTTGAGCATAAACCCATATGAGAGCTGTGCACGTCGGACTGTTCATTAGGGATCTACCGCTGGATCTAATCTCACTATATTTGTTAAACGTGATATTTAATTCATCTTGTTGTCTATATGTAATGACATATTCCCCGACTTTGGTCTTTTGAATCTAATACTTGAGCTCAGGTAACGTGTTTTGGCTGAGCACAAAGATAAGTTAGGTTAATATATTAATTAATGTAACCGCAGACACTGATTCTGCATATTGACTGATTGCTTGCCTTTCTTTCCTATATTGTATAAACATATTGTATGTTGTTCTTTTATAATGGCCATTATTGATTATTAAAACTGATATTCAATGAAAGGGAGGGTGTGCTTCGTATTTTCAATGAAAATGAAAGGAGGCAGTAATGTTATAGGCTGCGTTTTGTTATAAATATGCATGAAGATGACGCTCATATAATGTAGCTACACAATGCCTCAACATTTTTGATGTCTTTTAAGTTGCTAATATCAAAATGAAAATGGGCAGTTCCTCATATCATATTTTCATTTTATTGTTAAGACAGTGAAAGAGAATAGCTAGGGTGATGTGAATGAGGTTATAAAGTACACTGTTGTCTTTGAAGATTTACCCGACATGTCCTCGTGAGTTTGTCTTCCATATCAAACTTGCGAAGTCTGAACTTACAAGGAGAGGATGCAGGACTGAACTGTGTGTAGGCTACTTAATACTGAGGAAAAAGCCCCAATCAGACAGGCGAATGTCTGCAGCCACGCCTCCATTTTCCGTTTACCCCCATCCACACTGACACGGAGCAGCAGCGTTTTAAAACCAAAACGGCCTCTTCAATGTTTTCAAAAGGCTTTGTTTTCGAGGCTCGAAAACTCCGGCGTAGTGTAGACGGATGGCGTAACCATAGCAAAACATATGCGTTTTAAAACTAAAATGTATTAGTGTAAACAGGGCCTAATTTAGTCCTTTAGTCTTGTTTGAAACCTACAAGTAAGGGTGCACTCACACTATGCTATCCAAATCGTGCCCAGGCCCGTTTCCTGGATTGTTTGGGAAGTGTAAGTGCTCTGAATCGGGGTGGTTCAGTTTGATGGCCCTGGCCCGGTTGGAAGAGGTGTGCCAGAGCGTCGTTCACTTGGGCTCTTGTAGTGTGAGTGCAAAGAGCACCTGAGCCAAAACTGAAGACGAGACTAGACTTTTAAGGGACTGTTTCATATGGATTTATTAATCATTCTTACTGTTCAATGAATGCAAACTGTCGTAGATTATTAAAGACTCAAACCCCTCACTCCATGACAGCTGCACCTTCAGCAAACGTCCTAATTCCTGCAGCACGAGGACTTTATGATTGTTTATGAGCATCAAAGGTGGCTGATCTGTTTGGCGAAATATTTGACTGCATGTCACTGCATCCCAAATGACTAAAACGATATAAAGAAATCTCCACTGTGTTGAGCGAGAACGCTTCTTACTGAACAGCGCATCATCGATGACATAAGCGTGCTCTGCAATGTGAGTGAGGGCCGTCGGGGGAGACGGGAGGGGGGACAAGCGTGCTTCGGCCCAGTTCAAGTCAACTGTACATAGTGTAAGTACGCCCTATAAGTGTGGGTTGGAGCTAAACTCTGCAGGGCTATGGCCCTAGGAACATGCTAATCCAATTTAATGATCTATGCTAAGCTAAGCTAAACTAAAATTGCTTCCACCAGACCTGAAGGTTGGTTAAATAGATTAAAAAATAGTAAAACTCAACCGTTTAACTCCAGGAGAGTTGTAAAATAGGCCTATTGTCAAAAAAGTGAAGTGTTCCTTTAATATTTGGAATCACAATGAAATCTAATAACAACTGTCCTATACATTTTGTTTCCAAGCATTCAAATCATGCCAAAAAAAGCATTTGTTTTTCATGTTGACCAAGCTAATGCACATGTGCACTGCATTTGAAAGACCTGTGTCATGATATGTATCATAATACACCTTTATAATGACCTGTATCAGACACGTAGAGTATATTACGAGGTTAGACTGACAAGGCTTTAAAATGTATGCAAATGATCTATTTATTATTACCATTGATGGGAATAACGACGCTATAAACAAATTTAGGTATCATGCGATTTATGCCCGGAAACAAAAGAGTCTCACTGCGTCAGTGACAAGTAATTCTAATCTAATTCTAATCTTATTTAATTGTATTCAAATTCTAATCTAAAGTAACGCAATAGTTACTTTCCCTGGTTATAATTATGTAACTCGGTTACTAATTCAGTTACTATTTGTGAGAAGTAACTAGTACATGTACCTATAAATAATTACTCTTTTAAAGGAAGATGCCCAACACTGGTTATTACCAGAGGAATATTTGGTCGAAAGAGGCGGGATAAACTAAGATGATGTGACACTGCAATTGTGTAAAATGTCCTACATTTGGTCATATTTTGATCTTCTATTGGTCTCACAAATTCACAGGTCAGAGTTCACTAAGCTTGAACTCTGGATTGCAACACCATGCAAATCTTTTCACACTAGCTTACGACTAAATGAAAGTATATGAAGAAAACAGTATATTGTGACCGCACTTTACCTGAGGCAAGAGCTGTAGAGGCTCCACCCTCTTTTCAGGGAGCAGCAGCTTATTTGCATTTAAAAAGACACACAAGAAATTGTGTTTTTGCTTCCACCAAACAAATTACAAACAGTTTATATTAAAGGGCACCTATTTTATGTCTTTTTTCAAGATTTACGATAAGTCTTTTTTGTCTCCAGAATGTGTCTGTAAAGTTTCAGCTCCAAACACCCATCAGATTATTTATTAGACCTTTCAGAATGTTGGTCTTTTCTGCTGTGAACATAATGTAGCTGTTTTTGTGGCCTGTGCCTTTAATGCTAGTTCTCCGTGCCCACCGTACCCACGCGTCTGTCAGAGTGTGCCTCAATCTCCGCCTCGGCTGCGTCAGATAAACAGCACAGTGACAGACATGAAGGAAGCAGATCTCACGTAACGTTTGTGAGAAATAATACAGTAAGATCTTCCCCAATGATTATTTGATGCATCTGTTGTGGAGTTAATTCAAACCTTTCTGCAACGATGAGTCACACACAATGTCGTTACAAAGTTCACACACAGACACACACACACACACACACACACACACACACACACACACACACACACACACACGCGCACACACACACACACACACGCACACACACACACACACACACACACACACACACACACACACACACACACACACACACACACACAGCAGCGGTTAACTTTGCACTGTTATGCACAGCAAATGTGACAGGATACATGTTAATATCCACTGCTGTATAGATATCCTTTATGTTATTGTACAAAATAAACCTGATTTAACGATTGAAGTGTCTTCTTTTATAATTGAACTGACACGTGGCTGTGGTGATAAAGTAAAGACAGTAAAATCACTGTAATTCATTACAAGCATGCACGGTTTTAAAAACATTTTAAACTTGTAAAACTCATACTTGATCACATTTGATGATGATTGATGATCACAGAGAGCTGAACAGATCTTTTAATCCCGGTTGCTTTCCGCATGTTGTTGTTGATATGATTATACCCATTACTACAAAGATATGTTCATACATGGCTGTCAATCAATTCGGTGGACGGGGATTTGGATCCTATTTTAACGTCAGGAAATTTTAAAAAAGAGACTTACAGTTGCAATCAGAATTATTCAACCCCCTGATTTATTAGCCCCCCTGTTAATTTTTTTTCCCAATTTCTGTTTAACGGAGAGAGAAAAAATTTCAACATTTCTAAACATAATAGTTTTAATAACTCATCTCTAATAACTGATTTATTTTATCTTTGCCATGATGACAGTAAATAATATTTTACTAGATATTTTTCAAGACACTTCTATACAGCTTAAAGTGACATTTAAAAGCTTAACTAGGTTAATTAGGTTAACTAGGCAGGTTAGGGGAATTAGGCAAGTTATTGTATAATGATGGTTTGTTCTGTAGACTATTGAAAAAATATATAGCTTAAAGGGGCTAATAATTTTGACCTTAAAATGGGTTTTAAAAAATTAAAAACTGCTTTTATTCTAGCCGAAATAAAACAAATAAGACTTTCTCCAGAAGAAAAAATATTATCAGACATACTGTGAAAATTTGCTTGTTCTGTTAAACATCATTTGGGAAATATTTAAAAAAGAAAAAAAATTCAAAGGGGGTTCAATAATTCTGATTGCAACTGTATTGTCTTTATATAACCACAATATGACTGTGGACACACTATACCTACACACAGTTCTGTCCAAACAGCTTACAAAAGAAGATTTTCATCATAGGTGCCCTTTAAATAATCTGTGTACTATCTTGAGCTGAAATTTTATAGACATAATCCAGGTAGACGTGAAACTCATATAATATCTTGTAACAAATCATAACATCCCCCTTTTAAACAAATAGTGATCTTTTTAAACTAATTTACCTCTTAACTTTTTTGTCAAATGATCTCTGTTACCAAACCTGCCCCTGTCAAGTGCTGTGTGTTTGGTGTTGGTTAGCAAGCGCGTCACGCCACAGCAGTTGTTGGTGGCAGTGAGAGGAGCAGAGGAGCAGGCGTTGATTGCGGGACCTCTCACCTGTGTATGCTAATGCTACGCGCTCGTGTGACACTGGGCCTCGGCCTGCTCCCATCTGGCCATTAGGATAATTGGCAGAAAACAGCTGAGTCGTTTTGCCCCGGAGAGAGACATATACTCCACTCCATTAGTTTTCTGCCCCTCGTTTGTCCATGCCGTACCCTGTCCTTCTGAGGACCAATTAAATGTAGGACAAGAGAAGCATGAAGATATTTAGCACAATTAAATACACATTATATTTAATTCTCTGGTAATATTTGCACTTTCAAGGGGAATGAACATGTGGGCCAAACCTAATGACAGCGATCTGAGGGATACTTTACTCAAAAATTAACACTCCGTCATCATTTACTCACACTGATGTCGGTCCAGACTTTCTCTGTTAATGCGCAGTCACATTTACCAGTGTTCACTGTATTTTTGCAGGCAATATCCATTCATTTTTGTAACATTTTTTTTTTGATCATTCAATTTCTCTCAATTGCCTTAGTGGTTGTTTTTGTTCTTCCCAAGTGTGACTTCAAATTTTAGGGTGTTTTCACACTAGCATTTTTGGTCCGCACCTGAGTTGGTTTGACGTCAGAGTTCGGTACGTTTAGCTAGTGTTAATGCTGTCTTATGAACTCGGGTGCACACCCGTAAACCATACCCGAATCCACCTGAAAGAGATGGTCTGGGGTACGGTTCGCACAAACTCTGGTTTGGTTCACTTCTGGTATGGATGCAATTGTACCAAATAACGGAAGTGTCCCGCCAACAGTACAACAAACTATCGTTTTCATAATGTTCATTCATGTGTGTCTGTGTGTAACATACTGTACTTTAGTGACAAGCGAGACTGAGCCAGGGCAAACAGTGATAAGGTCTGCTTGTCTCCTCCAAAAACAACTTCTGCGGACATCACGTGATGTTCTGATTGTTTATAATATTTTTGCGGCAGATGGACGCGAGTGAGTTATGAATTTATGAGTTATGAATTTACTATATTTTTGTGTTAACTTGACTCTAATGCTTGAACCAATACCAAACCATTTTGGGTAGCTATATTGTTGTTTGGACTTAATTTATTCTATGAATTGAACTCTGAATTTTGAATACTGATTTGATAACTGAACTTAAAATTTTAAAAAGTTACAAATACTCTTAGGCACAATGCAATTCTATTTTTGTACCCCTACCCCTTCCCCTTGGCCCTTGAAACAGAGCGTGAAGGAAAAGGACTTCAAGTCCCTAAGAAATGGGACAGCACTACAGCACCTGCACACGTCATCATATGTCATTGGGATCTCTTTCTTCATATGAGATCAGGCGGGCGCGACTGCTGTAGTTATTCCAGTTGTGTTATTTTTTGTTATTTATCTTCAGGAAATCACTGAAGGCATATATTATGTTATCATAACGATCTAATGTGGCAGTAAGCTCGTAACTGTGCTGTGTATTTACACGGTGGCCATATTCATCTATGTAAACACACAAAAAACAACATTAACATTATAGCAGACACTGTAAAAAGCTCATGCCCAGCCACTAGACTGCTCTGACAGGGTATTCGAGTGTCAGAATGTTGTGGGACTACTATACAGCAGTTATTATTATGGATTATAGATAGCAAAATTTAGCGGTTTTATTCTGGGAAAATTTCTTACCCCTTGGTTTCAAGTGTGGTCCTGAAAAATCTCTATTCAAAAGTGTATATAGCCCTTCTCCTTAGCTCTACGGCAGGGGTGCTTAATCCTGTTCCTGGAGATCTACCTTCCTGCAGATTTCTGTTGCAACCCATATCAAACACACCTGCCTGTAATTATCAAGTGCTGTTCAGGTCTTATTTAATTGGTTCAGGTGTGTTTGATCAGGGTTGGAGCTGAACTATGCAGGAAGGTAGATCTCCAGGAACAGGATTGAGCACCTCTGCTCTACGGCTTCACGCTAAAGAGAATTGTGACACCCCTACCCCTTCACGTGAATGCGTAAAACGAGTGGTAAAGGGAAGGGCTAAGGGGGAGAATTGGGATTGGGTCTTAATGTAAACACAAATAATATACGTGTATATGACTTTTTTAGTTCACGGTACTCAAGTTTACAGTACTCAGACACTTTTTTTTCAAAACTTAAATGGTTTGCCGCAATCGATTTTCTAAAAAAGTTTGTTAACTTATTGGGTTTTACAGTGCACAAAACTATCACATATATTTTGTTCTGTCATTGTTTTAGTTACACACAAAGATGATAATGTTATCACTATCAAATCCTTGCACTTTGTAACCGTTGGTGTACAAACGAATGCATAGACACTAAATGCATAAACATTATTGAGCTTTCACATTGGATACGGAAAGCACTGCGCTATGAAACCCATTCATTTTGTGGTTGGATTGCAGGGTGGTTTGTTGCTGCACTGAGCAAATCACAAGTTGACCACCATTGACATGCTTGCAAAGGTGGTCAAAGTTAATTATGACTAAAAAAAAATCCGCTGGGCTCTGTGATATTTATCAATGGAAAGGGCATCCAAACAAACAAGGAAAGCAAAATAGATGAACTGTTGATTTGGTCTGTCAGAATTTTAGAGATCTATGATATCAGTCTGCAGTCATATAGGGACACCTCAACTCAATTTGGCATGTCAGGTGTGTTTAAAGTCAGGTTGCATTAATAGTAGGCTGGTTTTTAAGACATCGCATGGTAGTCTCATAGACTGATTCACATTCAAAATAGAACTCCTGAAAACTCCACCTACTGCACTTTGGCCATTGTAGAAGGGCTGTGCTTAAAGCGTTCTGCCACAATGCATTCTGTGTCCGGTGTGAAAGTTGCTTTAGACTTTAAACGTCCCCACATTCACTTTGAGCACTGTTTTAACGGTCGTGAAGTAAGTTTCAAATGTAGTACTTGCTCATATAGTATGCAATAAGTTGAGAATTTGTTAAACGGATGGAATGGTGGAAATATGGATTGGAAACCAGCAAAATTACTGTACGCTAGATAAAAGGGGATTTGATTTGAAACTATTTTCTTTTTAAAACCATTTCAAGTAAAAGCCCCGCTCTTGTGTTTCATATATTCGTAGATTTTTGAATATGTATTTATTCATTCATTAAATATTTTATGAAATTATGTAATATTTCAATTAAATTATTATTTTGTTATTAATTGGTTTTATTTTTATTACATAAAATGTTATTAAAGTTAAAGGCTGAGCCACCACTTTAAATTAAACATCTAAAATGGGATTTAGTTTGAAACCATTTTCCTTTTGAAAACATTTCAAAGTAAAAGCCCCGCTCTTGTTTCATATATTTTGTAGATTGTTTTGTATATGTATTTATTAATTAATTAAATAATATTTTAATTTATTTAATATTTCAATTAAACTATTATTTTGTTATTAATTTGTTTTATTTTTATTACATGAAATGTTATCAAAGTTAAAAGGCTGAGCCACTACTTTAAATTAAACATCTAAAATTTTATTTAGTTTGAAACCTTTAGGAACCATTTCAAAGTAAAAGCCCCAATCTAGTGTTTCATATATTTTTTAAATGTATTTATTAATTCATTAAATAATTATTTAAATTATTTAATATTTCAATAAAATTATTACTTTATTACTTTGTTTAATTTTTGTTTTATAAAATGTTATTAAAGTTAAAAGGCTGAGCCACCACTTTAAATTAAACGTCTAAAAGCCTTTCTATAATCATAGTGCAGAAGTAATTACTGACACACAGTTTTCACAAAGCATTTTCCATCCAAATGAAAATGCCTTGAAGCAGCAGTGGCTCTCTGGAAAAGTGAATTAAGCACAGTGGCCTGAAAGCCCTCAGTAATGGCTGTAAGAGTGAGCGTGCTGCTTACAGATCGATCCTCTATTCTGTCTCTCTGTCTGGGGCTGATCATGTCTGACAGATCGCTATAAGATGGTTCCCAGCTTAGAGTTTAGTTGTATTAGCTGCCTATTGATTCAGACCCATTTCTTAGACCAGTCTTCTCCATAAGTCCACCTTTCCAAGAAAGACTTCAGTTACAAATGAGTGTGTGTACAGTTCAAGTACATTTACACACAATCAGATCCTTCATACACGCACCATAGACTGTCAGCGCTACAGTTAATGACCATCCTGTTGATGAATCAGCAGTACAGTGAATCAACTAATTTTCTTTTGCTTAAAGACATTAGCTATGGATGTCATATACGTTCATCCAGCCTGATCTCACGAGGAAACGTAAGTATTTTACGTTTTGTCAGTTTAGTGGCTAATTCGTACAAATTCGAACGAGTTCAGTCGTACGAAAATGTACGATTCTAAAAAGGAGGCGTGGCACCCATCCCCACCCCCAACCGTCATTGGGTGATGAGCAAATCATACTAATTTGTACGAATTAGATCATACGAATTCATACGAATTAGCCACTAAATCAAAAAGTTACGAATCGCCGTGAAATTGCGTTGGTTCATCAACATTCATTCATTCATTCATTTTCTTGTCGGCTTTGTCCCTTGCGGGGTCGCCACAGCGGAATGAACCGCCAACTTATCCAGCACGATTTTACGCAACGGATGCCCTTCCAGCCGCAACCCATCTCTGGGAACTTCCACACACACATTCCCACTCATACACTACGGACAATTTAGCTTACCCAATTCACCTGTACTGCATGTCTTTGGACTGTGGGGGAAACCGGAGCACCCGGAGGAAACCCACGCGAACGCAGGGAGAACATGCAAACTCCACACAGAAACGCCAACTGACCCAGCCCAGCCGAGGTTCGAACCTGCGACCCAGCGACGTTCTTGCTGTGAGGCAACAGCACTACCTACTGCGCCACTGCGTTGCCCCATTCATCAACATATATATTAAAATTTACAGGGGAAATAAAGCACTCAGTCAAGTTTACATTATTTTGTACATTGGATTCCACTTTAATGAAAATATATTAAACAATCTTGATTAATGTAACCATTTAGCAGAAAACCGCATGTTTTACTATAGATTTTAGACCTAGGGTGCCGCCATCTTGGAATGTCGTTGTGTCTTATGTCACGGGGTTGGTTCCATTCCCTCAGCTGAACAGATACAGTGTAAGTAAAGGGCTGAACACGGAGACAGTAAAGCCTAATTTAACCCAATGCGTGAAGTTTTGGACATGAAGCTGGTGCAAATAAAAGCATCAGATGTGGGTCTAATATAAAGATATATACAGTATATTTATTCTATTTTTCTTTTTTTCCCCCTTTAATTACCGATTATTTGAAGCGCTTCATCATTTAATGATAACCTCCCTGTTATCATCATTATAATTATCATTCTTATATTGTTATTTGTTAAAAGACTAGCTAACAGCAAGATATTAAAATAGAAAAAGAAATGTTTGCAGGACAAATGCATGTTTTTTTTATTTCACTTTTTTTTAGGTTTTAATAAGCGTTTAAACCACCAACCGTTAGTACACTAGGCACACACACAAATCAAATCACGTCTTCCAGTTAAGGGGCTTAACTAAATAAATCAATTAAACAGAATAAATAAATACAATGATTAGAATACAGTAGAATCGGAATTGAAGTCAATATGCAATAACAGACCAGAGCGCAGAGCTAAATGTGTTATAATGTAAATGTAAAGAAGTGACCGTCGTGTAATAAATACTGAACTTATAATCAGTGAATATGAGGTGGTTTCACTTTCAAAATACGGTATAAATTCATCCCATTTTGGCGTTTTTAATTCTTTTGAACACATTCAAGTGCTGCTTGTCAATTTGACAAGGCTTCTATGTTCGTTCTTGCTGTCAATTGCAGAAGAAATGATCAATAAAAGGTTTCTGATAAACCGCTGTGACAGCTGCAGGCGCTGTGTGACGTGCATGCACGCGAGGGGGAGTCTGATTTGTCCGGGGAGTCAGATTTCGATACAACACCGGCCCTGCAGGTTCCTCCATGTCGCGTGTAGCGATGGGTCGTTTTTGAACGCAGTGGCGGTTCTAGTTTAAATGGCACCCTGGGCCAATATACCACCCAATAGCATACCTGTCAACATTGGGATGTAAAAATAAGGGATACTTACCCCATCCCCCCCAAAAAAAATAAAAAAAAATAAATAAATAAATATGTTTATCTGGAGCTGTTTCATTGTAAATAAACTTCTGAAACGATCAGAAATACGTTTTTATTATTATTTACAAAGGATATAGTATACATTAGAAAAATCTGCAAATAAATTAGCAAACAGTTCAGCTCATTAAAACTAATAGCTATTATAAAGAAATAGAATCAAGTTATCAAATCTCATCTTTTCTTCACTGTATAATTTCAACATTCTGATTTAAGAGCAGCGGATAAATCTCTCATTTAGACTGTTTTTTGTTTGATTACATTAAATAACAGAGCTGTCACTTTAAAACTGCACAGATCTATAATGAAAGCATTTGATTGTTTTCCTGTTTGTGCTCATTTAAGACAAAATTTGTTGTGTTTAAAAGAAAACCCAACAAGATCGACATGTCTAGATGTTGTTGTTATTATTATTCATTCATTCATTAATTTATTTTATTTTCGGCTTAGTCCCCTTATTAATCTGGGGTCGCTATAGCGGTATGAACTACTATTATTATTATTATTATCATTATGATGATGATGTGTATATGTCTGTTCAAACACGCACCCAAAACCCAGTGTCCACTTGAGCTCAGCATCAAATCACGTACGTACAGAATCCGCTTGGGAAACAGCGAGAGCATCAGCTGTTAGATTTGTGTGTTTTACTGACAACGCTCTGGTTACTAAAGTAACCCTCGTTCCCCGAGGGGGGGAACGGAAATGCTATGTGGAAAAACTTCCACTATGGGGATTTCGTCAGAATCCAATCATCTGAAAGAGTATAAAAACGGGCCAATGAAATGCCAATGAGTTGGCGGCGTCAGCGTGCACAGCTGTCTTGAATGACAATCAGCCTGGCATAAAAGGCTAGCATGTGCTCAGCAACGACATCCTTTTCTAGCTGAAGAGGCTTTCACACTCAACAGCTAAGGGACAATCGTTGTGGCGAAGGAACATAGCATTTCGAGTCGTAAAAATACACCTAGTTAGTTTCTAGGAATTTTTAAATACGACAGTACGTTGGGAAAGCGTTCAGTCCCGATAGGGAGGACGCTGCGGAGGCCACCTGCTGCCCGGAGGGGGAGACCTGGTGGCAAATAGCGTATGGACTAGCCCTGAGAAGGGGGAGTGCACATACGAAGAGGTGGTTAGCGGGGAGGGAAGACACGAGCCCGCCTAGGAGGGGGGACTACATCGTGGCTGAGTGAGCGTATGGGATCGCCAGCGGGGATCGCACATAGCAGGCACCTATACCCAGAACGCGGGATGACCAGCGGGCATACCTACAACGTAATGGGCCAACATTTGACTGCTCCGCTGAGTCAGATGCTGGGGGCCTCGGAGGAACTCTGCAGGGTTCGCCGAGTGGGGAACTCAACTGACAAAGCGAGAAAAGCGCACGTATCTCTGTGTTAGAGAGAAAGGCGCAGCAAGCGTTTTACAACACCTAACCGAATTTCCTCATTCACCGCTCGTGAGGAAATCAGTTCACTCGAAGATAAATCTCACAAATGTTCAGGTGTCGCCCAGCCCGCAGCTCTACAATGTCTGTTAGAGAGGCGCCGCGTGCTAACGCCCAAAAGGATGCGCGCTCCTCCTGGGGGACACGGCTCTCCCTAGCTCGATGAGCGAGGGAGATGGCATTCACTGTTCAGTGAGCCAACCTCTGTTTAGATACAGCACTTCCCTTCTGCCGATCACCGTAACAGATAAAGAGCTGCTCAGAGGATCTAAGCTCTGAGTACGGTCCGTATAATACGCAAAGCGCGAACAGGACACAGCAATAAGGGGCTGGGTCTGCCTCCTCCATGGGCAGCGCTTGCAGGTTCACTACATAGTTTAAACGAGCGCTGTAGGAACCTAGGGCACCTAGGTGGGCCGGGGTCTCAGGTAAACGTGAGAGTGGGCCGGCCCAAAACGCTGGCACATTTCGCTGACCGAAAATGCCTCCAGATACCCACCCATTTGACCGATGCCAACGCAACCAGCAGAGCTGTCTACCTGGACAGAAATCATATAGATACTGAGTCGAGTGATCGAGCAGACCTCTCCTAAGAGAGATCTTCAAATGGGTAAGAGAGGGGACAGGATATATATCCACGTCTTGCGCCTCTGGGGACTGGATGATGAGGCGATGCTTTCCCAGCGCGTCGCCATCGCCGCATCCTCAGAGCGGGGATGATCGCCACGCCAACCCCTCAGTGCGGAGGGGACAGCCTTGGCTCCAGCCAGCTGAAGGAGGATAGCATCACACTGATCTGGCATGTTTGGGGTTTCCTTCTCGGAGAGAAGTACACCACACAGCGAATAGACTCCACATCAGGGCATAGGCATGCCTCATAGAGGGTGCTCTAGGCCTGAGTGATGGTGTTAACCACCTAACGGTAGGTCACCTAAGTCCTCCGCGCTCCATCTATGGGACACACGTGATGTCCATAGAACTAGGCGCGGGTGCCAAACGGTGCCTGTCCCCAAAGAAGAAGTTTCTTCCAGGGGACATGCCAGGGAGGGGCCATCACGTGGAGAGAGCTAGAATACAGGTTTGATTGGGCCTGAGAGGCGCAATGCATAGACCTGTTCCTCGTCCTCCCTGACTTTACACAGCATCTGTGCGAGTAGGCTCACTGGAGAAATGCGTATTACGCACGCCCCGGGGCCAGCTGTGTAGCCAGTGCGCAGAACGCACCCATAACAGCTGGACAGTCGGGGGTGGAGTCTCCATTCTCCCAGGCGAACTGCCGTGAGAGCGCAGCGGCTGCACGGTTGAGCTCGGCGGGGAAAAAATGGAATGCAGCGATTGCGCCGCGTATGACTCCGGGGGAGCAGACGGCGAGCGAGCTGAGACATGCGGCGACAGCCAATATCTCCCTTGCGGTTGATATACACCATCGCCACCGTGCTGTTCGTCCTGACCAGCACGTGTTTCCCTTCTAACACCGGTAAAAAACGGTGCAGCGTGAGATACACTGCCAACAGCTCCAGGCAGTTAAGATGCCAATGCAACCAGCTTCCTACCACGGAACCACAGCTGCATGCCCGCAACACACAGCCCCCCAGCGCGAACTGGAAGCATCCGTCAAACGACGACATGCCTGGACGCTTGTTCTAGAGGCCCGCAGGCCTGTAGAACACAGGGTCCATCCAGAGGCTGAGGGCGCGGCGACACAGCGGAGTGACAGTCACCCGGTGCGCGCTCGCGTGCCATGCGCGTCTAGCGACCCGATCGTGAAGCAAATGCTGAAGTGGTCTCATATGGAGCATCCGAGCGGCGAGACCGCGGCTGCGGATGTCATATGCTCCAGGAGCCTCTGAAATAATATCAGTGGGACCACATATTCCTGTCGAACTCTCTCAGACAGGCCAGCATCAGCCCGGCGCGCTCTCGGGGGAGGCGCGCCGTCATGGTGATCGAGTCCAGCTCCAACCCGAGAAAAGAGTTGCTCTGCACGGGGGCGAGGCTGCTCTTTTCTCGGTTGACCTGAAACCCCAATTGGTCGAAGTGCCAAACACCCTGTCTCTGTGCGTAATCAATTAATCCCGCGAGCGCGCTGAAATCAGCCAGTCGCTTGAGATAATTGAGTATGCGGATGCCCGCAAGCCGAAGCTGGGGCACCCTCCGCGAGCTTGGTGAAAACCCGCGGAGACAGAGATAGCCAAAAGGGGAGGACTTGTACCGCCAGACTCGACTTCAGACGCAAACCGCAGGAAACTGACGGTGGCGTGGAAGTATGGAGACATGAAAGTACGCGTCCTTCAGGTCTACTGCTGCAGACCAATCCCGAGGACGAACACTCCGGAGGGCGCGCTTCTGCGTAAGCATTCTGAACGGCAGCTTGTGAAGCCAGCGGTTCAAAACGCGCAGAACGAGGATTGGCCGTAGCCCACCGCTCTTTTTGGGTACGATGAAGTGCGGGCTGTAAACCCGCTCTCCATCCCGGCTGGAGGGACCGGTTCGATTGCATCCTTCGCCAGGAGGACAGCAATCTCCTCTCGCAAGACAGGGGCGGACGCAGGGCTGACCCTGGTGAAATACACACCCGTGAACTTGGGAGGCCGTTTCGCGAACTGAATCGCGTAGCCGAGTCTGATCGCGCGGATGAGCCATTGCGATGGGCTGGCCCGCGCTAACCAGGCAGGCAGAGCCCTCGCAAGTGGCTTCGTCCGCACGATCGCTGACGTACCAGCGGTGGGGCAGCGCGGAGTGGGTGGGCTCAACCGGGAAGCACTGGGGTCCCACAGGAGAGCAGGAGGCAAGAGCTTCACTCTTGTCTCGCACCCGTACTCCGGAGGTGGGGCTGGGAGGGGGAGAGAAAGGAGACCGTTCTCTCTCGCTCCGCGAGCCACTGGCGAAGTGCACCGATCCTGCGAGCTGGAAAGCATAGCGTCCCAGACTGGCAGTGTTCGGGCTGTCACAATCCGGGGAAGGGAAAAAATGCTCTTTCTCTGAGGTTTTGATAGCGTTTTTTAACGCTGTTTAGAAGAAGAGCCCCGCCCTCCAGCGGGGAAAGAGCAAATTTCCTCCTCTCCAGATGGCCCGTCTCAGGGACGCTTCGCGGTTCGTTTACCGAACTTAGCGGCGCCCTGGGGCGGGGAGCGCTGGTTGCCTGCGAGATGCTCGGCGCAGCCGCTTGGCCAGAGGCGCAGGCGGGGGCGACCGAGCAAAGCCGCAGGCGGGCGCTCTCGGCGTGAAGCAGTGGATGTGGATGGCTCGGCGGGAAGGAGCGGTTTTACGATCCCGCCGAGAGATGGTATTACCCATCGCCTCCGACTGCTCGCTCACCGGCGTGAATTCCTGGGCGAATTCACTGACGGTGTCGCCGAACAGGCCAGCCTGGGATATGGGTGAGCTAAGAAAGCGAACTTTGTCAGCATCACGCAGATCACCAGGTTTAGCCCGTGGTGGCGTTCCTGGGCCACTAATGTGACCATTGTCCTTCCCTGGGGCACACACAGCCGACTTCAGTCGATTGCTGTGCGGAGCTCATGCTCAGTCCTGGGTCGGAACCATCCCCGCGCAGCTGGGCCAGCGCCTGCGCTAGGGAGCGCTGGTAGGTGGCCGTAGCATGCATGGTGAGGGCGGAGGCGCACGCAGCGCACTGCGTGGGCTTCCTGTGCACATCCAGGAAGAAGGGGACGTGGAGGCTTAGAAGGTCTTGCCTTCTTTATCTCCTCCACATCACACCCCTCTAGTCGGTCCGTCCGCGGGGCTGGGGGATAAACCATCTCCAGACCCACGGCCGAAACAGCCTGGGAAGCACGGCTGCAAAGTCTGCTTCTGGATTCGACGCCACGCCCATCATCCCGGAGGAAAAGAGCAGGTTCGAATCCTCATCAGACAATGACAACCAACCCTCCAAGGATGGTGAGGATGAAAGCGCACGCAGATCGGGCAGAAAAAAGTGCCCTCCAAGACTGCGTGAGCTTACTGCGCACTTTCCGGGAAGAAGGGGACGGAAGGCTTAGAAGGTCTTGCCTTCTTATATCCTCCACATAACACCCATCTAGTCGGTCCGGCCGCGGGGCTGGGGGATAAACCATCACCAGACCCACGGCCGAAACAGCCCGGGAAAGCACGGCCATCATGTCTGCTTTTTAGATGCCAACACCGTGCTCTCCACCCCGGAGGGAGGGAGCGAGCGGGTTCGCATCCTCATCAGACAATGACAGCCCATCCTCCGATGCAGCGATGGACATCTGATCCTCGGTGTCATCAAGTGAGAGGGCGACCACCCGAGGATGGAGCGCTTCTCTCACCTGAAGCTTGGATGGAGCGCGTGGAGGAGCGAGAGGTCCGCGAGCCCGAGGGCGGCGGATTTACTCCCACTGAAACCCTCAGATCTGCCCGAGTGCCAACCGCAGTGCGGGGGACAACTGGGGTGGGTCGCTCTTTTGCAAGAGCGAGCCGCGATCTTAACTGCGCAGCAGACATGACATCACAATGATGGCATGCACTGCCCGCGAGCACCACATCAACATGCTGGACCCCCAGACATGAAACGCAGTGCTCGTGCCCATCATCCGGGGACAGGAGACCACCGCAACCAGAAACGCACGGTCAGAGCGACGTCTTGAAAAAGACGCGCTGCACAACCGTGTTGCTCTTTTAGGAAACTTGCTTCCTATATACATACCGCTCTTGGAGGACCGGACCCAAAGGACGCCAGGCAAGGGAGAACAACCCAGCTCGACCATCTGCCACTGCGTATACGCGCTCTGGACCGGGAGAAGCTGCTTCTCGATCTCCCTCTGTAGACACAGGTTGGAGATACCCTCATAGACTCTCTCAGAAGCTCGTGAAAGGCTCTGAAAGCGAAAAGGATGTCGTTGCTGAGCACATGCTAGCCTTTTATGCCAGGCTGATTGTCATTCAAGACAGCTGTGCACGCTGACGCCGCCAACTTATTGGCATTTCATTGGCCCGTTTTTATACTCTTTCAGATGATTGGATTCTGACGAAATCCCCATAGTGGAAGTTTTTCCACATAGCATTGAAGTTCCCCTCCCGAAGGGGAACTTGTTGTACATAGGGTGACGCGGTGGCGCAGTAGGTAGTACTGTCACCTCACAGGAAGAAGGTCGCTGGTTCGAGCCTCGGCTGGGTCAGTTGGCGTTTCTGTGTGGAGTCTGCATGTTCTCCCAGCGTTCGCTGGATAAGTTGGTGGTTCATTCCGCTGTAGCGACCCCAGATTGATAAAGGGACTAAGCCGAAAAGAAAATGAATGAATGAATGAGAAACAGATTATAGTTTTGGAGACTATGGTTGCTGTGTAGTTTCACATTTTGAGTGAGATGTTTCAGAAATTGTGGGACATGAAAAGATTTTGTGTGTAAGCAGCTGGAAAAAAAACTATGAGCAGATATAATGGAGTTCAGAACTTCACTTTTTTTTACCAGGATATCTTGCAGTTTTGATTGTATTTGCACTAATAATAAAAATTAAGATTGATAATATTTATGAAAAAATATATATGCTGACCAAAACTACATTTATTTTATCCAAAATGCAATAAAAACTGTTATACGATGAAATATTACAGCTTAAAATGACTGTTATCTATCTTATATTCTAACATTTTATTGTAATTTTTGCTATTAATAACTTATACTTTTGCCTCAAACTCCTGATTTGCTAATTATTAAAGTAGTAGTTGGGTTTAGATCAGGGGTGTCCAAACTCGGTCCTGGAGGGCTGGTTTCCTGCATATTTTAGTTCCAACCCCAATAGGCTCTATGCACAGCTAGAGTTTTAAAGCCAACGATAAACTTCCAGTGAAAGCTTTATGTGACTATTTCAATTTCACAAGGTTGTTTTTCCAGCATCGATGTTGTAATGTATGTACAATACATTCAGTTAAATAGACTTAAGCATTCATTTAGTTGTTCAGGCGTAAAACAAGATGAATGAGCGTTGTAACCACTAGCGCCAACAGTACCAAGGCTTGTGCAGAAATTCCATTGAAAATACTGGGGTAAAATAAACTGTCATATTTTAAAGACCTGGCAGGGGGAAATGGAATTTAATGCAGTGCTTCTTGTCCGATCTGAGACCCACTTCATATCGTATATCTAACAGGCAGTGAAGATCACTGATTAAAGAAATCAGATCTCAAACGTGACAATTTTGTAATAGAAAGACAGTTCATCAGAAGCCCTTGGGCTGCCTCGCTTAAAATTAAAGCCCGTGTGCATATAGCCCATTAAACACACCTGAACCAACTAACCAAGCTCTTTCTAGGTATACTAGAAACTTCCAGGCAGGTGTGTTGAAGGAAGTTGAAGCAAAAACTCAGGAGGACACCAGCCCTCCAGGACGGAGTTTAGATATTAGGTAGGATTAGGAATGTAGAAAAATATCATGCAGATTATTTACATTTTTAAGTAAAAAGTCAGTATTTTATTAATAAACATGTAACAAGCCACTAGTTAGAGATTTAGATCTTAAACTAAAGTGATACCATATTTTTAAATGGATTCTTGTCAATTTCCAGCACCGTTAATCATCATTAGTGTCATATATGATCCTTCAGTAATTAATAAAATAAAAAAAAAACTTACTCTTATTAGTGTTGAAAACAGCCATCCTAATAAAATAACTATTACTTTCATTCAAAAAAGCCAAACAAATTAAATAAAACTCCATTATGATAGTGTCATGAAGATGATGTATGCATGATGACTCTTATTTAAGTAGTTTTTATTTTTTTATTAGTAGAAAGGCCCATTCAAATCTCATTATCATTATCTCTGCATCATCAGAGATTCTGTCAGTCTCATAATGAACATTTATGTTTAAACATTTGCTATTTTACTCAAGTCAGCTTTGCTCAGTAGACATAATTCAACTCATACTACAGTAATTCACGCCGGCTGGTTTGGTGTAAAGTTGGTCTCTAGCAGCACCCAGTGGCGGAGAGTGAAACTGTCCGCTTACAATAATATACAGTAATATCTATGAAATATCACAACCAATACAGTACATACAGCACACACAGAGAGATATGACTCACACAAAGCCCTCCGAAACCCCCGTAGTCCCAAATAAACATAAATGTGAGTATTCTTTCCAGTGTTTTGTTGAAGTTTGCTCTTGCTGGCCTCTGGATATCCTATACTCTCCGCTAATGAAATTATACAATTGATTGTTTTGTGCTGCCAAATGTGGGAGACGTGTTAGAAATGAGTTATTGTGCGAGCGGACAAAAGCGCTGAAATATCAGTAGTTAAGTGGTGCTGGTAATTGAATTCCTCATGAAACTGCTATTGATTAGAGCATCTTCTCTCCGGAGAGAGCGAGGATTATCATAATTACACGGCAGGACAACACACACTCACTTTATATGAGGGAAACATGTGGCTGTATTGTAAGCTCAAGTGTGTGGATGTGAATGAATTATTTTTGTTTGAGATTTAATCTGGTAATGGTCAGATTTACCATCTGTACAGGATAATTGGGTTATAAAAACATACAGATGGGTGATAAAAACATGTGGATTTAGAGGATGGTCTGTTATATGACTTAATAATGGCTACTTATAGGCACAGTTTTAAATATATATAGGTGGCATGGTGGCAGTGGTGAGCACTGTCACCTCACAGCAAGAAGGTCGCTGGTTCGAGTCTCGGCTGGGCCAGTTGGCATTTTAGCGCGGAGTTTGCGTGTTCTCCCCGTGTTGGCGTGGGTTTCCTTAGGGTGCTCCGGTTTCCCCCAGAGTCCAAAGACATGTGGTATAGGTGAATTGGATGAACTAAATTGGCCGTAGTGTACGAGTGTGTGTGAATGAGTGTGTATGGGTGTTTCCCAGTGCTGGACTGCAGCTGGAAGGGCATCTGCTGCGTAAAACATATGCTGAAATAGTTAGCAGTTCATTCTGCTGTGATGACCCCTGATAAATAAGGAACTACTGTATATACAGTATGTATATTGTTTTTTTTTTTTTGTTTATTATTATTATCATAACTTTTTATTATCATTAAAAACTAAGCATATAAGTAGCTATTACTCACATATATTATATGTTATATGTCAATATATATATATATAAAATATAGTAGTTATATTAAATAAACACTATAATACACAATTAATAAAATGTAATATTATTATTACTACAGAAAATATTACATTAAATAAAAAATACAAAAGGTAAATATATAGATAATAAAGTATTTACAAGTATATATAAACAAAGTTTATGATTTTTTATAACAAACTATAATATGGTAAATAATAAAAAAGTATTTAGGAATCACTTAAAACAAACCTATTTCAAATATCACGGAATGCGTAAATGAATAATGAAATATAATGTTACGTACAATTATATAGTATGCATAATTAAAGTAATGTATTAATAAAATGTAATGTATAATAAGAGTTACATTTAAAAACAAGACTTACTAAATTAACCAAAGCAAAAAAGTCTACCATATTTCAATAAAAATCGTATTTTAAATAGATATGTGAATATCTGTGAATATTATTGCTTTCAAAATTACGTAGTAAGATATTTATTTGAATAATTAAATACATAATAAATTAAAGGTTAAAAAAATGTTATAATATTATTAAAAGTAGATATTAAAAAGTAAAGAGGAAAGTCAATTAAATGTTTTGACAATTTTTCAAGTGATTATTTAAACTATTATTATTATTGTTACTATTTATCATCATTATCTTTTGATGAATATTATTGATCAAACCACATCTTTAATAATCAAGTGATTATTAAAACTATTATTATTATTTTATTATTACTTATTATTATTATCATCACCATTATCATCTGATGATTATCATTGATCAAACCACTTCTTTAATAATCAAGTGATTATTAAAACTATTATTATTATTATTATTATTACTACTGCTATTTATCATCATCATCTGATAATTATTATTATTCAAACCACTTCTTTAATAAACTAGTGATTAATAACTAATCATTATTATTATTATTATTATTATTATTATTATTATTATTATTATTATTATTATTATTTATCATCATTATCATTTGATGATTATTATTGATCAAACCACATCTTTAATAAACTATGGATTATTAAAACTATTATTAAAACTATTATTGTTATTATTATTATTATTATCACCACCATTATCATCTGATGATTGTCATTGATCAAGCCACTTCTTTAACAATCAAGTGATTATTAAAACTATTATTATTATTATTATTATTACTATTTATCATCATTATCATTTCATGATTATTATTGATCAAACCACATCTTTAATAATCAAGTGATTATAAAAACTATTATTATTTTTATTATTATTATTATATATATTTTTTTTATAAATATTTATTATTATTATTTATCATCATTATCATCTGATGATTATTATTAATCAAACCACTTCTTTAATAATCAAGTGATTATTAAAACTATTATTATTGTTATTATTACTATTTTATTATTATTATTATTATAAATATTTATTATTATTATTATTATAAATATTTATTATTATTATTATTATTATAAATTTTTATTTTTATTATTATTTATCATCATTATCTGATGATTATTATTAATCAAACCACTTCTTTAATAATCAAGTGATTATTAAAACTATTATTATTATTATTATTATTATTACTATTTATCATCATTATCATCTGATGATTATTATTGATCAAACCACATCTTTAATAATCAAGTGATTATTAAAACTATTATTATTGTTATTATTATTATTATTATTACTACTACTGCTATTTATCATCATCATCTGATCATTATTATTGATCAAACCACTTCTTTAATAATCAAGTGATTATTAAAACTATTATTATTATTATTATTATTATTATTATTACTACTACTGCTATTTATCATCATCATCTGATCATTATTATTGATCAAACCACTTCTTTAATAATCAAGTGATTATTAAAACTATTATTATTGTTATTATTATTATTATTATTTTATTATTATTATAAATATTTATTATTATTACTATTTATCATCATTATCATCTGATGATTATCATTGATCAAACCACTTCTTTTAATAATCAAGTGATAATTAAAACTATTATTATTATTATAATTATTATTACTATTTATCATCATTATCATCTGATGATTATTATTGATCAAACCACATCTTTAATAATCAAGTGATTATTAAAACTATTATTATTTTTATTATTATTATTTTATTATTATTATTAATATTTATTATTATTATTATTTATCATCATTATCATCTGATGATTATCATTGATCAAACCACTTCTTTAATAATCAAGTGATTATTAAAACTATTATTATTATTATTATTATTATTATTATTATTACTACTACTGCTATTTATCATCATCATCTGATCATTATTATTATTCAAACCACTTCTTTAATAATCAAGTGATTATTAAAACTATTATTATTATTATTATTATTATTATTATTATTACTACTACTGCTATTTATCATCATCATCTGATCATTATTATTATTCAAACCACTTCTTTAATAAACAAGTGATTATTAAAACTATTATTATTATTTTATTATTATTTATTATTATTATTTATCACCATTATCATCTGATGATTATCATTGGTCAAACCACTTCTTTAATAATCAAGTGATTATTGTAATTATTATTATTATTGTAATTATTATTATTATTATTATTATTATTAATAATAATAATATTATGTATCATCGTTATCATCTGATGATTATAATTGATCAAATCCCTTGTAAAAAAAAATATTAAATAAATAAAGTAAAAAGGAGAGCTGTGTCTTTTCTACAGTTGTGTTGTGAGTCAGATCTGCAGTGATTGTGAGGGTTTTGTCCCTGAAGCTGAACATTGACCTGTGAAATGAGCACCTCTGTCCTCAGCAGCTGCTCTGTCTCTTCTCTCCATTGCCTTCATCTCTCCATCGTCCTTTTGACCCGTGTGGAGTACTTTCTGATGCGTTTTGGTGTGTTGGCCCTGGGCCCCGTGTCAGGGGGCCACAGTTCACTGACATTCAGACTCACTGTAGAGACTGCAAGGGTGACGCGAGCAAAATCATCCAGTGTGTGTTCAGACGGGACTCAAACAGCTGTTACAAACACAACCCAAAAAACCCGCTGTAAACTCTGCCAATGGAAGAGCTCATGTCCTTCCAGCCACCGGAACAAAAGACAGCAGACACAATCCTTAAACTCCACAAACACACTGCCTGATGCTCAACAACTCTGACCATGTTCATTTAAGAACAGTCAGCTGTCAGTTATGGATGAATTCACTCACTGAGACTGAAATTCAGGGTGGTGCTGATACTATACTAGTGATGTACAGTTGAAGTCAGAATTATTAGCCCCCTTTGAATTGTTTTTTCTTTTTTATATTTTTCCCAAATGATGTTTAACAGAGCAAGGACATTTTCACAGTATGTCTGATAATATTTTTTCTTCTGGAGAAAGTCTTATTTGTTTTATTTCGGCTAGAATAAAAGCAGTAGTGTATGTATGTATATATGTATATATATATATATATATATATATATATATATATATATATATATATATATATATATATATATATATATATATATATATATATATATATATATTATAGGTGGGCATAGATTTTTTTTTTTAATCTAGATTAATTTCGAAATTAATCTAGATTAAAATGGCTCATTTGAATTCTGCCGAAGGTATTCAGAATATGGGTGTTACCCAAATAATAAGTCTTTGACAACAGGTTTCTCAAGCCGGGTGTCGTATTAGACCAAGGTCTCATCTCCAAAATGTTTCCAAAATGCATCACAAACTGCTTGAGAAACTGTTCTACTATGATAATTGGTGATGAAAATAAATGATGTTCAATAAGATGTACTTGTGTTTACTAACTGTTTATTCAGTTAAACATGAATGTTGAACTGTAGGCCTACATAAGCTTCAAACAGCGAATTCTGATGAGCTTAATCTGACTAAAGTCATCACTGAACTAAACAGAAATGGAATTAAGACGTGGAGTGTGCAGATATTAGTGGCATTATTGAAGTAAACCCCGCGGTCTTTAGGACCTTTCACCATATTTTCCAACAAGGTTCACACGCGGCTGTCAGAAAGGACTGCACACACACATACACAAACACACATACACACACACACACATCGTGAAATGCGGAAGTTTTTTTTCTTACCATTTGGCATGCGTCATTTAATTCCATAACTCTCTCACTTGTCCTTACTCCGTATTTGCGTCTAATACCTCAGTTTGTCACGAAGGAATAAATGAAAAGTGAAACTGCCAAACTGCAGTTAGAGTCTCTGCTGATTTGATTCAAAAGAGCAGACGGCTCACCAGTCAGGTATACATCCACGGTAATATATCAAGGTGAAAGCCATCATAGCTTGCGTAAAATAGACCCAGCTCCCAACCCAACTTTAAGAATAGATTAATGGCGATATTTTTTTTATCGCGCGATAAGAGTCTCGCGTTAACGCAGCACGTTAACGCCGTTAACGGCCCAGCACTAATATATATATATATATATATATATATATATATATATATATATATATATATATATTTATATATTAAGTTAAGTTTACAATATCTTCGTTAGGTCTAATATTACAACACAATAAACAAAACCATATACATATATATATATATACATACACATATATATATATATATATATATACATATATATATATATATATATATATATATATATATATATATATATATATATATATATATATATATATATATATATATATATGTATGTATGTATATATATATGTATATGGTTTTGTTTATTGTGTTGTAATATTAGACCTAACGAAGATATTGTAAACTTACCTTAATATATAAAAATTATACCGATTTATTAATTGATTTTAAATAAATTTGAAATTGAAACAAAAGAAATTAAAAGAAAGATCAAATTAAGTTGTGTGTTAGGTAAACTGTTTCAGTTAATAATAATTAGTAGCTTTGAGTAATTGTTAAGTGCATACTACAACAATGTCAAAATTGAGGAAAAACCGGTGGACACACTTGTGTAAAGTAAGCTTTAACTGTTATTACATGTAAAAATAAATATCCAATACATAAACAGATACAATATACAGTTCAAGTCAAAATTATTAGCCCTCAATTATTAGTCAAATATTTCCCAAATGATGTTTAACAGAGCAAGGAATTTTTCACAGTATTTCCTAAAATATTTTATCTTTTGTAGAAAGTCTTATTTGGTTAATGTTGGCTGGAATAAATGCAGTTTTACATTTTTTCAAAACCATATTAAGATCAGTATTATTAGCCCCCTTAAGTAATATTTGTTTTCGAATGTCTACAGAACAAACCATCATTATACAATGACTTGCCTAATTACCCCAACTTGCCTAATTAACCTAGTTAAGCCTTTAAATGTTACTTTAAGCTGAATACTAGTGTCTTGAAAAATATCTAAAATATTATGTACTGTCATTATGGCAAAGATAAAAGAAATCAGTTATTAGAGATGAGTTATTAAAACTATTATGTTTAGAAATGTGTTGAAAAAATCTTCTCTCCGTTAAACAGAAATTGGTTAAAAAAATATACATGGCTAATAAAGCTAATAATGCTGACTTCAACTGTATATGATGCGTCTCTCAGAATAATAATAATCTGCTTGTTTTTCAGAACAAAATGCAAAGCTATAAAAATCCACAATAAATGATTTCTCTTTGTTTTGCTTCCCTGTCCAGGAACAAACGTCCATGAGGCAAAGCGTATCCTGTCTGAGAGCGGTCTGCCCATCACCTCCGCCACTGACCTCGATGATGCCGCCCGCAAAGCTGTCGCCGCCATTGCCAAGAAATAAATGCATATATTCATAACGCACATTCACAAAACAGACACACCGATAAACAGAAACACCAACAGAGCTGCGGCCAGAAGCAAACAGAGCCATGCACACTTCATTCACTCACACACACGGCTGAACAACAGCTTCTTATATACAGTTTTTTTTCATGGACAAAACGTTTTTCAGGGACATCTGACGATTGCCAGGTTGAGATATTTTTGTCATCAAAATGCAGCCATTTCTGTAGCTCAAATATTTTCCTAACATTCATTGCCTTACTTTTCATGCGAAGTTTCGTTTACTCATCATGAGTATGGGTTTTTATTTGTAATTAAGCTTTGAAAGTATTCATAATAATAATAATAATAATAGCGTAACTGCATTCCATGTGAATTCTAATTCCGTTCTCGTTCTTTCTTTGCCTTATGTAAACCATGAACCATTAAAATGCCATGTGGTGCAATTGCCTCATTTTTGTATGATTGAACTGTGAAATACATTGATTTCCTGATCTCCATATGATATCACCGTCCCAGTTTGACTTTAAGGTTTATCTTGTTTATAAGGGTGTGATAGGAATTTTTTTATTGGTATAAAATGCCTATAATTTCCCAGCCTTAATTGGTTATGAATAGTAAATGGAATATTTATGAAGTTTCTAGATTACATAAAGAAAATTGAATCTGTTATATCTGTATGCATCATGATTTATATTTGCATTTAGTTTTCTTCCATAAAGTGGTGTAGTTTTTTATACTGTGCCTGTCATGAAGATGTTTTAAAACCTAAAGGCCCATATTACATGTAATTAACTTTTTGTAATCTTGAATGTATTTTCAAAGTTAATGTATATTAAAAATGAGTCAAAATGTTTAGAATAAAACAGATTTGAATTATATATTTTTTTTCTTTTCTCTCTGCCTTCTTTCACAAAGTACTGCATTCCGCAAGTATTTTCTCAGGAAGTATTGTGTTCTGTTAAGAAATTTTACATTCAAAACATACTGATTACTCAAGAAACTAACAAATGTACTGCATTCCCTCAAAAAGGTTATTTAAAAAAAATAAAAGTGTATTTATATAATACATTTATAACTGCTGCTCTGATGATTTGAAGTTCTTATTTTATGCTCACTTGTAAGTTGCTAAGGATAAAAGCGTCTGCTAAATGAATAAATGTAAATATAAAAATGCAAGATATAAAAAAACAACTTGGGGTCTCTTACCAAAGTATTGGGTTCCCTTAAGAAATTTTACTTTCGGTGGAAAAAACAATTCTTTTGCCAAAATAACACATTCCCTTGTGAAGCATTCTCTTGCAATAGTATTGCATTCCTCCCAAAATTTAATTAGCATCTTTAGTTGAAACTCTTGTGTTCTCTAACAAAATTATTGTTTGCTTGAGAAACATTGCATTCCTTTGGAAAAGTATCCACACATGATATTTGTGTTCTCTTGCCAAAGTATTGTTCCACCAAGAATCTGCAAAACCTGTTTTCTTGTTAAAATGTATTCCGTTGCCCTGAAAAATATTTTTTTCTAAAAACATTTGTATTCTCTCACAAAAGTGTTGTTTCTTTAACACTAGAACTGCCAAGGCAACCATGTTAAATTAAATTTTGTAATTTATTAACTATTTTAACAAACCATATAACAATAGTACCCTGTATACACTACCTGACAAAGGTCTTGTCGTCGATCCCAGTTGTAAGAGCAACAAATAATAATTTGACTTCTAGTTGATCAGTTGGAAAAGTGGCAGAAGGTAGATTTTTCTGATTAATCATGTTGAACTGCATCCCAATCATCACAAATACTGCAGGAGACTTATTGGAACCCACATGGACCCAAGATTCTCACAGAAATCAGTCAAGTTTGGTGAAGGAAAAGTCATGGTTTAGGGTTACATTCAGTATGGGGGTGTGCGAGAGATCTGCAGAGTGGATGGCAACATCAACAGCCTTAGGTAATCAAGATCCAGGATTGGCTATCCCAGTCACCAGATGTGAATATTATTGAGCTTGTCTGGGGTAAGATGGAGGAGGCATTGAAGATAAATCCAAAGAATCCTGATGAACTCTAAGAGTTCTGCAAGAACGCTTTCTTTGCCATTCCAGATGATTTTATTAATAAGTTATTTGAGTCACTGCAGAGATGTATAGATACAGTCGTCCAAGCTCATGGGAGTCATACACAATATTCATTATTTTTCCACTGCACCATGACTTTATATTTTATACTGTGCATTATTTCTGTTAAGTGACAAGACTTTTGTCTAAGCAAAGTCAGACCTTTCTGTCCTAATTAAATCATTAAAAATCAAGGCATGATCATATTTTATTTTGGTCAAATAAGTGTAATCTAGAGGACTTTCTCTTTCATATAAGCCACTTCTGATACCAAATGATCAACTAGAAGTCAAATTATTATTTGTTGTTCCTAAAACTTGGATAGGCGACAAGACTTTTGTCAGGTAGTGTATATTATATTTAATTATTAATTAATGAGTTCTGAGTATTTCAATATTGAATAGTCAAAAATCCTAGCAACTAAAAACATAACCTTCTGAAAAAAAAAGTTTACCTCAAACATGTCTTTCAAAACAACATTTGCTCTCATGCGTGCAGACAAATTAAGGAACGCACAATTGCAAATGACAACATTTAGAGGTTAATTTGAAAACATCAATACAATAATATGAGCAATCAGAATGAGGCAATGGCCATTCTAGTAGTTATCAATTTGTAGTAGTTACAGTTAAAAAGATTTTAAAAAGTTTAAACATCTGTATTCTTTCATATTATTATATAGACCTCTGTCTCTGTCTGTCTGTAAATGGGAGTCTCATAAGCAAAAATGTGTATTTAAACCAGCGATAACAATTACAGCACTATACTATGTGTGTGAGTGTGCATTCACAGGCGTTTTCTGAAATCTATCCTTGTCAGCGGGTTGGAACATTTAATGGATTATCTGTCAAGCAATGTGAGAGGACAGCCGGACCGGATCAAGTGCCTCGAGCAACAGACCTCTGTCTCACTTTCTCCTCGTCTTCTTACACTTTTTTTTTTTTCAATCTGCCTTACGCTCAATTCTCACTCTTCAGTCTCGCAGTCGAATTGATCTGTGAGCCAAAAGCTGCGAGGATGCCAAAATCAACCCTCACGGCTTGCAAAGTGCTGGTTTTTGGCCCAGTAATGTCATGTCGTTGTGTACTTATCCATAAAAGTTGCATGTGAAGGTGAAGTGTGGATGGGTGTAAATCAAGTAGATGGTTCAATAATTGCCTATTTCAAGCTCTTCCCTCACCGTGTCAAATACAAGTGTGTTGATGGATTAGACTGTGGTGTTCGAGTCTTGTTAGAATATGCTCTTGTGGCGTCATTGTAGAATTCAGAGGTCACTGAATCCCTGTGTCGGGGAAGGTAAATGCAATGAAGACAATGACTTCCACTTAGTATATTTATACTATGTTATTATATATAAGTGGACAGAAAAACATTAAAGCTGTCTATAACTAACCTTTGGAACACAAATAAATATATTTAAATTAAATCTAATCCATGATGCGAATCTCACATTCCACCACATCCCAAAGGTGCTCTATTGAATTGAGTTTCTCTTTTTCGGACTATTCTCTGTAAACCCTAGAGATTGTTGTGCATGAAAATCCCAGTAGATCATCAGTTTCTGAAATATGCAGACCAGTGTTGTAAACAAATAAATGTTGGATAGAAGAGAACCCAGTCCAGGAGACTCGAAACAAGCAGAATTCTTTTATTGAGAAGCATTGGTTAAATCTGCAGTCATACAACGTCTTCAAGAAGTCCATGTGTCTGCAGGAGCCTACTGGAGGTCTGCAGTCTGCTAGTTTTATCACAAGTCTGATTTGAGACAAAGATGTCCTGTCTATATTGTATTCTTAGGAGGGGGAGAGATGGCTAAACAAAGCATGCAAATTCAACATTGAAGTCATCATGATACCCGGCATGTAGGTGCTAGATAACCTGCCACACAAGTTAATCAACAAAGGGGTTTCTTTGGCCTGAAAGTATCACCCTAAGACAAAGGGAGAGTCATTGAAAGCCTGCCCGTTACATTTGCATCACTGGCTCAGCCAGTAGTCAGAAAGACAAAGGTTTAATGTCTCTCATAGCTGGGCTCTAAATGAAATGATATAATTAAAAACCAAAGAATATAATTTTTCAGTTATATGTAGATTATTGTTAATTTGAAACTAGATTATATAAATTTATAATCCCACACCAGCATGTCTGGCTCAACAACCATACCACATTCAAAGTCATTTAAATCCCCTTTCTTCCTCATTCTGATGCTCGGTTTGAACTGCTGAAGATCGTCTTGACCATGTCTACATGTCTAAATGCATTGAGTTGCTGCCATGATTGGCTTATTAGAAATCAACGAGCAGTTGGACAGGTATCCCTAATAAAGTGGCCAGTGAGTATATGTTGTAAATAAATTGTCCCTCTTCTGCACTTCTTTTTAACCAAAACTATCATCTATGGAAGAACCAGTGGGGTCCATTCTTGTTTATTCTTGTCATTTGGCATGTTTTGAGCTTCCACAGAAACCAACAAGGTTTATTCTTGCATGTCACGATGCATGTTTGAGCTTTCACGAAAAATAAATGAGGTTTAATCTCGCGTCATATGGCAGGTCAACACGATCTCACAGCAATTCATAACTTTTTGATTTAATGTCTAATTTGTGTGAATTCGTACGATCTCATTCATACAATTTAGTACGATTTGCTCATCCCCTAATGGTGATTGGGTGTAGGGGTGTGGATGGGTGCCACGCCTCCTTTTTAAAGCTGTACATTTTCGTACGACTGAACTCAAAACGTATAGTTACGCTTCCTTGTAAGATCAGGCTGGGCAGACTTGAGCTTCTGCAAGAACCAATGAGGTTCATTGCTGTGTTTCACATGGTACATTTGAGCAACTTCAACAGAGTGGAGGAACTGGAACTATGAATGGGATTTCGGTTAAATCGCTTAAATAAGGTTTGTGGCTAACACAAACTCAAGATACCTAAACGTTTTATTCTATGACGTGAAACACATCAGTTACATCTCACTCTTGATTTTTTTTCAATCGGTTACGCTTCTTTAATAAGACGGTTGCTTTCAAGTTGCTAAACGAACTTTAGGAGGTGTCAGAGACATTATATGTCATCGAGCTGAACTGGTCTGGAACGCAGCCCGCTTGCATTGGGCATTTGGATTTGTTACCAGTGTAGCCGGTCTCTTTCCTGCTCTCAGTAATGCAAACGTGTAAATAAATGTGTAAAAATACATACATATTAACTGTCATTTTAACGTGATCAATTGATTTTTCGTTGTTTTTTTTCTTTATCTGAACATGTTTAACTCTGTCATAACTGCAATATTTACACTCCTCCTTAAAATGTATAGCATATGTGACTGTATGGGCTGCTTTTTGCTGTACTTTGTGACAAAAAAAAAGAATATTGAATGTTGTTTTGTGTCCATGATGGAACTTGCAGGCATATAGACTTGTCCCTCACGCCTTATTTCTGTCGCCTGTTACTAAGGTAAGTGGGCTGTGTGCACACAAGCGATACACTTATTTAAATATGTCTTATGATAATACTATGTAGGCACATTTATATATACAGTTTTAAAACTTTTACAACAACAAAGCAAAACGAAATGTATTTCCCACGTAAGAACTATTCAAAAGGCACATAGGTCTATGTGTTTTTGCATATTTATTTGTTTATAATTTATAGCGTGGACTATAAAAAAATAAACAGAGAGGTTAAATCTTTGTCATGGACCATATTTCTAAAAATAAGCTTGAAAAGTTGTCTGTAGCAGGGGAGTGCTGACGTCACAGGCGAGCGCCCCGAAGGCACTGTAGTCTGTTTATAGCCTAATGTTAGCTTTTCAGTTCTTGCGTTTGCATTTAAGATCCAAAAGCGTAAAAGTTGTATTTTCATGTGAGGATTATCCGGTTGGACTAAACGTGAAAGTGTAATGAACTGTGTTTGAACACAGAGCTTATTATTTACAATCTTCGTAAAGCCTATGGGAAAATCCTATAGGGATTTTATCGAGGGAACCAGTTTTATGCTAGCAGTCGATTAGCCTACAAGATGACGTCATAGTTCCTCCACTCTATAACCAATGAGATTTAATCTTGCTTGTCATGTGGCACATTTTAATCTTTCACACAGTGCTAACTTCACTGAAGAAATTGTCAGAACTTTCTGACAACCAAAAACTAAATAAAAATTAAGTGATGACAACAACTATAATAAAAATATATTGACTTTTTCATTGAATAGAAGCGAGGGAAGTTTTTTGTAAAATATCCAATCAGAATTGGTGTGCGATGCATGATGCACACACAAATTCAAAAAGTAACTGATCCACCAGTTGACGCGAGATGAGATGTGTCTGTCTGATTAAACAACTGTATAATGAAATGGCAACAGCTGAGAGAAAAAGAAGAAGAGATTCACATTTGATATCAAGACAAAAAGACCATGAGTAAACCGTGTGGGGAGGAAATCGCTGATAAAAACTACAATCTAAAGCGACAGCATGCCAGAGAATATCCCGAAATTCACACAAAGATAAACTTGATAATGATTCAGAAGACTGAATTATGACTAGTCAAAAGACTAAAGGTGCGTCCCAAATCACATACTTATGCACTATTCTACGCCATTTTATAGTATAAATAGTGTAAGTAGTGTGTTTACACTGAAAACTAATAAGTGCACTTTTAATACCTGGATGATGCACTCATTCGACCGGTAAAATGAAATGTGTAATGCTGGACACTTCGTGCACTCAACGACCGCAGTTATCGGGCGCACATGTTGGATAACTTTATTTATTTTGGATTGTGAAAGCGAAATTCTCCTATGAGAGTGATTATAGCGCCTCCCGATGGTGAATGCGATTATACTCACAGCAGGTATTATTTGGTACTTTGTTCATTTATTTCCCTAATTTGGCAACCGTCAAACATCATCAGGGGATCGGGCTGAATTTCCGCTTAGTAAAAAAAAACATTAGTGTTCTATTTGTGACGATGCCACATACATGCACTATGCTGTTGAGTGTGTAAGTACATAGTGCATAGTGTATAGTGTGCCATTTGGGACGCAGCTTAAGACTAAAACAAAATGTGCTGTCACATTTTGTTAACACTGCTTTCACAACAACCAATGAAGTTCAATTTTGTGTGTTGTGGAAGATTTGAGTTTCCGCAATAACTATTGTGTATCACGTCCACTCAAAAATGACCTTTGCTGCTTGTTCAAACTACTTATTTAACTCAGAATTCTTGAGTTTTTTTAGGGACAACTTGATTTATGTTAAATCAACTTAAATTTGTAAGAACTAATGAGTTCACTAAATTCCTTCATGTTGGTCGGTTGTGTGGAACCCAGCATTTTTTACAATCTTACGCAAAAGCTAATAAGGTTTATTCATGCATATCAGGTGAGCATTAAGTGACCATGAACCAATGAGGTTTGTTTTCAAATATCAATCAAGTTATGCTTGCGTTTCTTCTTCTGTTTGCTAATGTTAATAAGCTAACAATTAATCACTCATTATATAAATCAGTCATGTTTTTTCTGAAGAGTTGGATTAAACTGCTGGATTCCTATAGATTTGTTTTTTGATCACTATGGAAGCTTTGAAGTGTCAGTGTTTGAATAAACTTGTTCCAAGGATTAACAAAAGTCTTATAAGTTTGGAAGGACATAAGGGTGGGTAAATAATGACAGATTTTTTTTTATTATTATTGTGAGGTGAACTAACCATTTAAGATGATACAGACTGTGAAATCCATGGATAATAATAGCTAGCTGTCACATTGTACTATGAAAGCCATTCCATATCCTGTTCTCATTACGTAAACTGCATTTTAAAGAGCCATCTTTCTTTACATACACCCTTGTAATTGTTCACTTGGAGTTTTGAAAGGATTGCGGTCACTTTTTTCCTCAGAAAGGTTGTCAAAACGGTAATTGCCACTTTGGGAATCTGTCTTTTGAGTTTAGCGTGAAACTGATCGCCAGCCTCTACGTGAAATACGCAATTTTCTCCCTGGACAGTAAGGTCAAGTCATCCGTTCAAGAATATTGGTTATTTATTGTGTCGTTTAGTGGTAACAGCCACAAATTTATTAGTTCATTGCTGGTAGACGGGTTATCGCTATTGTATTTGGCTTGTCAGGCACATGGGCTATTCACTCATTATCTGCTGCCAGTTCAGTACGTTACGGTCTAATATTGACGTCTAAAGCTCCTCTGTATGAGTTTAGTACAGAAGCAGCATTTGGTACTTCTCAAGGTCAGCTAGAAGTTTCCAGAAAACATGCCTGAGGAATAATGCCAGTCTTTCCTGACCTCTCACCGTCCTTGAGCTTTAGGAGGTTTTGTCGTCTAAAGGATTGCCTTCTGTCACTGTAAAACTTCACAAAGCACCTCGTCTCATGGATTTCTGCACGCCATTATTGCGGAGAGCCATAAAAGACAACGATGGATATGTTTTACAACAAAGCTGAAGGGAAAATGTTGGCCGAAAGCGCTCTCAGGTGGTTGATTTTGTTATCTAGTCTAGTGCTTTATATTCAGGTCTCATGGTTTGGCCATATAGCACAGATGGGCCAAGAAATCCATTTCCCTCTTATAGAATTGCAGCCTGGTTTCTGTAATTGCAGCACTTTAAGATCGATTTAAATTACTTTCTTTGTCTGGTTAACATGGAGTGGAGTTTTAAGGTAGAGGATCGAAAAGAAAGGAAGTTGCAAGACTGACACACTTGATTCCCCCCCTTTTTAATTAATGTTTGTAAATGTATTTACCTTTCTTGGGTTTTGATTTTTTGTTTATAACACTATATTTGGTATTTAATTACTTCTGCAATAAATGACAGAAAACAAGTAAAACTCTGCTGTATGAGTGTTTCTAATACACAGGCTAAGGGAGTGACAGCAACTTCTATGACATCTATGTTCTCACCAACATACTCTTTCACTATACACTACCTGACAAAAGTCTTGTCGCCTATCCAAGTTTTAGAAACAACAAATAATAACTTGACTTCTAGTTGATCATTTGGCATCAGAAGTGACTTATATGAAAGGCAAAGGCCTCTAGATTACTCATCCCATGAGCTTGGACGACTGCATCCATACATCTCTGCAATGACTTAAATAACTTATTAAAGTAATCTGGAATAGAAAAGAAAGTGTTTTTGCAGGACTTAGAGTTCATCGAGATTCTTTGGATTCGTCTTCAATGCCTCCTCATTCATCTTACCCCAGACATGCTCAATAATGTTCATGGCTGGTGACTGGCTGGCCAATCCTGGAGCACCTTGACCTTCTTTGCTCTTAGGAACTTTGATGTTGAGGCTGAAGTATGAGAAGGAACTTTATCCTGCTGAAGAATTTACCCTCTCCTGTGGTTTGTAATGTAATGGGCAGCACAAATGTCTTGATACTTCAGGCTGTTGATGTTGCCATCCATTCTGCAGATCTCCCGCACGCCCCCATACTGAATGTAACCCCAAACCATGATTTTTCCTTTACCAAACTTGACAGATTTTATGCGAATCTTGGGTCCATGTGGGTTCCAATAGGTCTCCTGCAGTATTTGTGATGATTGAGATGCAATTGTTTTGTGATTGAAGCAAATGGAGTGCAAAAAAAAATGCTTAAAGTCTACATTCAACAATATAGAAACTACTATGATGATTTCTGCTTCTGAGAACCAAAGATATGTCAGAAGGATCCATATATATATATATATATATATATATACAGTTGAAGTCAGAATTATTAGCCCCCCTTTGAATTTTTTTTTCTTTTTTAAATATTTTTCAAATGATGTTTAACAGAGCAAGGAAATTTTCACAGTATGTCTGATAATATTTTTTCTTCTGGAGAAATTTTTTAATTTTTTAATTTTTTTATTTTTTTTATTTATTTATTTAGGCTAGAATAAAAGCAGTTTTTAATTTTTAAACACCATTTCAAGGACAAAATTATTAGCCCCTTTAACTATATATTTTTTCGATAGTCTACAGAACAAACCATCGTTATACAATAACTTGCCTAATTACCCTAACCTGCCTAGTTAACCTAATTAACCTAGTTAAGCCTTTAAATGTCACTAAGCTGTATAGAAGTGTCTTGAAAAATATCTAGTCAAATTTAATTTACTGTCATCATGGCAAAGATAAAATAAATCAGATATTAGAAATGAGTTATTAAAACTAATGTGTTTAGAAATGTGTTGAAAAAAATCATCTCTCCGTTAAACAGAAATTGGAGAAAAAAAATAAACAGGGGGGCTAATAATTCTGACTTCAACTGTATATATATATATATATATATATATATATATATATATATATATATATATATATATATATATATATATATATATATATATATATATATATATATATATATATATATACTGTATATAAGGAATTAGAAAAAGAAAAGAAAAAAACACAACAACAACAGTATGTATATATATATATATACGCTTTAATTTATGCTTAATAAATAGACATCTTTTGGCTCTTGTCATGTTTCATGTTTTGTGCATCATTTTTGGATCAATTATTGGTCTAATATTTGAGTATACACAATGTATTTATTTGTAGGCGTTTATATTTTGGTACATTTCTATACATATTAATATGTGTATGACTTATTAAAATTGTATATTAATATTATTAATATGACATGAGTTACCATGTTACACCCATTAACAATAAATTAATTAATAATACTACTTAATTATTCAATACTTAAATATGATTAAATAATGATACTACTTTATTCTTTATTTCTTTTAAAATAATATATTTTAATTGTGTGATATTAATATTGTCAAGATCACCAGCGATCTAACCCTCATCAATCGCTGGAGAACCTTCACTTTCACATGGACTACAATTCTGCCCCTATAAAGAACTACAAATCCCGTCAAGACACACACACACACACACCTGTTCCTGTTTTCTGTTGATTACACACACACGGCTGCTCTTGAACTGATTAAATTGACAATTTACAGTATACAGCACACAAACACACAGACTTGGCTGAGTCTTGTTAAACTGTACTGTGAACACTACGACGTGTTTCCTTTGTCTTGTCTTGCTGTGTTTGAGCCTCGCTTTGTTTTATCGTTTATTCCTGTCTGCTGCCTGCCTTTTGACCATCCGCCTGTTTACTGACCATGACTCTGGATTTCCTGTACACATCTCTTTGCCCCTGTGTTGACCGTTGCTTGCCTGACCATTTTCCTAATAAACCCTGCATTTGGATCCGCACTCCTTTGCCCAGCGTCCCATCACATAACAAATATTTGTATAATTAGTAATAACACATTTTAAAAACTGTCAAATTACTTTGATTTGATATTTGATTGTACCAACATATCCCTGTCTAGGAACTATATTTTACTGAATAATAGTTTCTAATAATAATTTGAAATATCAAAATGATGCTATATTACACTTGTCGTGAATTATTCTGTTATTTTCCCCAAGGCTAAAGCACCTTGAGGCATTGCTAACATTTCCCCCAAAACGCTTGTTGTGTGCTTTCTTTCATCTGTCCATGTCTAACAGAGTTACAATCAGTTTTTCAGCTCTCTCGCTGTTTCAAGCACAACTCTACTTGTTCTATATCCTCATTTACATGGTGAAAGCTCCAATCAGCCGTCTCTCCGCTCTCATTCTCTCATTTCCCTCGCTCCTCCTTCTCCATCTGGGACTGTATATTATCCTCCTTTGTCAACGAGTGCTTAATGGGCCTTTATTAATTAAACGAGGACGCAACAAAGGTGCCGACTGAATACACTGCTGGCAGTCAACCGTGCCGTCTTTTCAAATATTTGTTAGTTTCTTTTTGTTTGACAAACTTTCTTCTGGCGCAAACTTTTCGACAGTGATTTGTATGTGTATTTGTGAGTGCTTCTCTGATCCAATTAACTACAAAGAGGTATCCAGAGAGACGGCTTCAATAAAGAGGAAATCAACTGATGGCTGACACTAATTAAAAGCTCATTTCATGTGACCTCTGAAAAAGCCTCTCTAATTAAAACAGAAGTGAAAGCAGGAGCGTTTGGTTTAAAACGGCCCGATAATGAGATGTTCCAGCGTCCTGGTGGAGTTTGGAGCAGGTGCGAGGGTGACATAAACACACACGCAACACAAAAACACACTGGAAAAACAGCCAACCCGCTGATGCACTGAGATCAGACGGCTAGAAAAATGCTAATAATGTGCAGCTTAACCAACCGAGCTGTTAGTCACTGCTGGTATCAGAAATATGATGTGTTAAAATTTCAGTTGTGGTAAAATCATGTGTTTATGAGGCTGGCAATCAGGGTCATTTTAAGGGTGCTTTCACAACTGTGGTTTGGTTCATTTGGTCCAAGGGCAACAAATCATTCGCTGTAGCATTTTTTTCCGCAGTTTTGGTTTCTTTTCACACCATACTTATTGCTCTGATGTCAACCAGTTGAAACAAACCAATATACATGTACAGTCATATGGCAACATCAGCCCACTCTCACAACTAAAAGTATTGGCAGAAACTTGGCTAATTCATACGAATTCATACAATTTTATTCTTATGGTAACATACAATTTTTAAAGTGGTGGAGGTGTGCCACCAAACCCCACTCAGCCTTACCCCTTATTGGGGGGTGAGCAAATTGATATGAGAGTCCAAATTAACATGTTTTAGCCAATAGATCTAAAACAGTGAGATTGCATTTGACAACATCCACATCACTTGTTGGAAAGATGTGTCATTGAACGTATTTCCTAAACTGCTTTTCAAGTGGTCAGACTTATCTTGAACGAATATTCCTACAGAACTTTTGAAAGTAAACAAAATGAGAAGGAAAAGCCAGCAGACAACACAACACTTGTTTGTATGTAAAGACGACTGTGTTGGCTGACTGTATCCCAGGTCATCATTTATTATATAGTTTATACAGTCGTATGCAAAAATTTGGGCTGTGGCTACATAATATTGTGGCTGCATAATATTGTGCTCTTTCTTTATAAGAGAAGATCGCAGTGAACAGCCATTCGGTTTCAAGTGAAAGCTAGATAATATCATGTTTTTAGACAAAAATATGTAGTGTAGCAGTATTGAGATGTGAAATTAAATGAAAACTGAAAAATAGGCTATGCAAAAGTTTGGTCACCCTCCCTTTTGTGTGGATTTCAAAACCTGTAGTCACTTAATGCTGATGATTGCAACAGAAAATTGATTTGAGTGGCTCAGTGAACCTTAACAATCCTAACACAGATGCAACCAATCATGAAAAAGGATATTTAAGATAGCTGATTGCTAGTTGTGCTTCTTCTCATTGTGAACCTGAAAGTAGCAACAATGGAACCTCAAAAGAACTTCCCAATGACCTAAAAACTAGAATAAATCACCAACATGAATTAGGAGGATACAAAAGGTTGTCACAAAGGTTTAAAGTCTCTATCCCCACAGTCAGAAATATAGTAAGAAAATGGAAGGCCACAGGAACAGTTGTTGTGAAGGAAAGATGTGCTAGACCAAGAAAAATATCTGAAATGCAAAGGGGAAGAATAATTAGATTGGTCACAGACAAACCACGGACCACCTCTAAAGAGCTCCAGGAACATCATGCTGCTAATAATGTCATTGTTCATATTTTCAAAGTCCAGCATACTCTTCACAAAGAACAGCTCAATAGAAGGTGATGCCTTCCATTAGCCTTTTCTGCATTCTGCCAATGAGAAGAGTCTTTTGAGGTATGCAACGGCTCATCTGGACAACCCAGACTCATGTTGGAAAAATATAATGTGGACAGATCCCACAACCGTAGGTGCTTTACATGGCACAGCATTTCAGGAGAGGAACATGCACCCTACTGTAAAATATGTTGAGGGTCCATCATGCTGTGGGGATGTGTGACAAGCACAGGTACTAAAAACCTTGTCAGAGTTAAAGGTCGCATGAATTCCACCCAGTATCAGTGATTTGAACAGGGCCATTCATGCTCGGCACCCATCAAACATGACTGAACTAGAGAAATTTTGCTGGGAAGAATAGTCCAAAATGCCTTCCCCATAAATTCAGGGACTTATTCTTGACTATAAGAAGTATCTACAGGCTGTTATTTTAGTTATTTTGGCTGTACAAAAGATTGATGTCATTTTTATAAAATATATTCAAATGAAATTGCTGATTTGAAAGGTCAGCAGACTATGGCGTGCAATTATGAAAATTATCAGGGGTGGTCAAACTTTTGCATAATATTGTATGCTTCACTTCAAGCAAAACATACATTTCAAGAAAGAAATGTGGATGCAGCTTGAATTGCTGCATTCACACCTGCCCAAACCAACCACATCAAATGGGAAAATAAGCTCTAGTGACATTCAGTTGAACTAAATGAGGCAGGTGTGAAAGCACCTTAAGCCTTTTTTAAGTACTAGATACAGTATAATGTACTAACTACACTGGAGGTGTGCATTGATATTAAAGGGATAGTTCACCCAAAAATTTAAGTTGTCTTACCATTCACTCGCCTTCAAGTGCTTCCAAACCTTTATGAGTTTCTTTGTTCTGTTAACACTAAAAAGATATTTTGAAGAAAGCTGAAAACCTGTAACCACTGATTTACATAGAAGGAAATACAAATCCTATGGAAGTCAATGTTTACAGGTTTTAAGCTTTCATGGAAATATCTTATTCTGTGTTTAACATGTTTGGAACAGCTAAATGGTGAGCAAATGATTTTACTGACAACGTTTTCAGTATTGGTTGAACTATCTCTTGATACATTGATCAAATGGCTAAAAATGCAATGTATTGATGCTACAAGTAAAATATTGATAGCTATATACAACAGTTTGTTCTGTTTCTCAATTTTGTGATCTTATCAGTATCTACCAGTATCACCATAAAGAGCCACTTTACAGTTTTTAGCTCTCTGCTTTCAGTATTTCTCACAGCGAGTGACATGTTCACTACAAATCCACAAATGTTGCTTCATTTGTGTCATGGATTGTAGTTTTAAAAGTTTTTTAGTCAAGGATGTGGTTCTTTTTAGAGTTCAGATGTGCTTTGTTTCATTAATTTCATAGATGTGAGCACCAGGAATTCAAAACACAGAGCAGCCTTACTTGGGACAGTTCTTCTGGAATCTACCTCTGACATGGCACATGTATCTATACTGGTTTAACATCACATTTTTGGGTATATCTGATTTTCAATATTTAGTCTCATAAATGTATTATTATTTTTGAATGCATTATTTAGTTTAGGACGTGCAATATTCAGAAATTTCACTTAAACGTCAAGTCACAAGTAATGTATTTAGGTTGTATTTGTTTGGTAAAATAAATGGTATCACTTTATTTTGATGGTTTCTTTACGCATTGAGTTGAATTTAAGTTACATTGCATCTACATGCCAACTAATTCTCATAAGTATAATTCTCTCTAATTATAAGTTGACTGTTAGGTTAGGGTTAGTGTAAGTTGACATGTACTTGCCAAGTTTCTTATAGTCAGTTAAACGTCTGTTGAAGGAGCAGTATCAACAGATATTAAGCAGACAGTCTACTAATACTCAAATGAGAATTAATTGGCATGTAGTTGCAATGCAACTTTTGGTCAACAAAATGTGCAATAGGGACCATCAAAATAAAGTCTTACCAAATAAATACATATAATATATGAATACACTGTGGGAAATGTAGTTGCCTTGATCTGTATGTTTTCTTTGATTTACCTTTAGAAATTATTTCACTTACATTACATTGAGCTGGCTCGAATGACGACTCATGTGACTTTAAAAATGAATTGAAATATGTTTAACTTAAAATAAAGAAAATATTCTAGTCATGATGACTTACTAATCTAGTAATATTTTACAATGTACATATATACTGTACACAAAAATATTTTTGAAAAATTGTATACTTTCAAACACCACAAATATATTAAAATTGTTTAATATTGTAAACTTTTGAGTTATACATTTTTCAATCATGTTATGTTGATTGCATTTGCATTGCATACTATACGTTTTTGTCTATTATTTTGCTATTTAAAAAGAAGCGGTATGTGAAAAGACTAAAATAGTTGTCCTTCAGTATACGTGTGGCCATCAGACTGCTTCTCCACAAACAAGAAGAGGGAGAAAAAAAATCAAGACATTGTCTCAGAAAAATTATTCCAGAAATTTCATTTTGCATGATATTGCCATCGAATAGAAAACATATACTCAGATGTGTGACTTTTGACCTATTACTTTTCTATTTTCCTCCAGGACTAATTTCATATATTTATGAAATAAAAAAATTGTTTAGTGCGGTGCCATTTTTCTTTTTACATAACTTAAGCATCTATAATTTATTTATTTATTTATTTTTTCATTTTGAGCATTATAAACTCTAGATGATGGATAATAAATCCCAAAGTGTCTTCTTTCCAAAGATACATTACCTGTGAATGTAGACAAAATTATCCAACTGTTACTGTTTTGGTTTGGGAAGGTAATTTCTAAGAACATCCCTCTGACGATGAGGGACAGAAGGACACAGATATAGTTTGAAAACTTTTAGCAGAAATCTAGTTTTGCATGCTATCTTTATCGAATTTGAAATATAAACTTATGAGACACTTGGCTTTCAAGGAATATTTTTCTAGGTTTTAACATCAATGTTGTCCTGTGTTTGTATATAGTATATTGAACACAATACAATTTTTGTTTTTCATTATACTTTATAATGTGTAACTTTTTAGATTTTTGAGCATGAAACTTTCCAGTTGGACCATGGTAAAGCTCAAAGTGTCTTCTTTCCAATTATACCTAATTTTTGCTTGTAGTTTACTGGGGTTAAGGACTGTTAATATTAAAAGTTAGGTAGGTATAAATCCCCAAAAGTAAGTGCTGGCTAACAGGTTTAAAGGTGCAGTATGTAAGTTGACACCCAGTGGTTGAACTAGGTATTGCACTCCTGGATCAAAACAAACGCAAGCGCAGGTTGCCAGATTGAGGACAGGAGCGAGTGATTTAAATTGTTTCCTATATAAAAGCAATGACACCCGATAGAAGGAATATTTTCTATATTAAAAGGAATTTTTGTCCTAATCAACACCTCAAATTTATAAATTAGAAATGGCGTCTATTTGTGAACAACAGAAAACTATGGCAATGATCATCTCAGGTACATCTCATGTGCTTTATTCAGTGTTAAATGTTAACAACGTGAGTTTGAATGCCATTTTACATGACATGTATTGCCATACTACTGAAAGCAGCAGCAGATAGTTCACCTCAGATCTTGAAAATAAAATAAACCATTTGAAATTGAAGTTTAGAATAAACACATATCCGTGATTCAGCATGTACATTTAATAATGTTAAAGAGGGTTATTATAAACAGATTAAATAGATTATAAACATATACCATTTTGTGAATAAGTGCATATTCTGTGCTTCTGAATGGCTGTATTTGAATTTCTGTCGTGTTTTGTCTGGTGCAAACAGCTAAATTGCTCATCACTGCGTATCTCGTCACGAAGCATGTTGTTCAGGGCCTTTCTGAATGAATGAATGAATGAATGAATGAATGAATGAATGAATGAATGAATGAATGAATGAATGAATGAATGAATGAAATACCTGGTTTTCCACCAAGGCAACCTGGGGTGCTGAAATATAATTGGCTAAATTGGCATTGAGCAGGTTAAAATTACTAAAATAAAGACAGTGTTCCTGCACAGAAAGCCCATTTTTAAAGCAGAAAAAATTTCTGACTTTCGTATTCTTTTTCAGATAAACAAGAATGCTCACTTGGCATGTTTCTTAAACATCTGCAAACATATTATTGTATTTTCATGCTTTAGAAGAGTCAAAAACTTAAACAAAAATAGAACGTGCAAAACAGGCAATTAATATCTTGACAAATTAGTATATATATTACTAAATTGAACGAAACTAGCCTAATTGTATTACAAAAACTTGAGGTATTGGCAAATATCGCTATATAAGAGCAATCAATATCACATCACATTTATGGCAAGATGTCCAATTTACACCACAATTTCAAACCAAATTCTAATCTCAGATGTGCAGCACAAACTCAGATGTTACAAACACACTCCAGTGGAATCAAAGGACGGCAGGGACTTTCCCTCTATTTCCCCGCTGCTTCTGCAATCTCCTCCTCCCTGCCCTTCTGCTCAAGGTGAATATATAAAGCTTGTGCATGTCAAACGTCATTGGGATAAAATAAGTGTGAGCGCGACGGACGAAGAGTGGCCTGTCAGAGGTGGTTTGGCTCGTGTGATGAAGCAGGTCTGTAATGAACCGATGAAGGCTACATATAAAGCGCAGCACCTCTCCACAAATTCTGAAGCTGATAAAGCCTGACATCCTCACCGCTTTACACTTTGATGTGTGTGTGCGTGTGCGTATGCGTGAGTGTGTGCGCTGAAGAGAAGGAACGCATCTGTGAATTTGTTTGTTTTGTTTAGTCTGGAGGGTTTACACTAATAGAATGAATGTTGTTTTAAGCTGCTCGTGCTCCTGCTGGCACCTGGTGCACTTCCAGCAATTCTGCACACTCACATCCCTGCAGATTTATCCACCAATGATGTCTGAACAAAAGCAAACAATTAGAGACAAATTAGAAGAATATTGATTTATATGAAAAGGAAATTTTAGAGTCTTCTGGTTTGATTTCTGCTAATTAATTGTCTGACTGATTGATTTATCTTCAATAATCCCAGAGGGAAATTAAATTGTCCAGGTGGCACTCACATCACATAAAATACAGATTTAAGTACACCTTAAAATAACAGTTAAGAACAGTTTCAAAAGGCAAAGTGTAATTCAAAGCTCAGTTCTGGAAGCTACATGCATATTATATAGTCTGCAGGTAGAAAGGGCTTGCTATAATGCTTCTTTAAACAAATGAGCTGCTGCAATCCATTGATGTGATTGCTCCTCAGATTGTCTAGCATATTATAAAAAGGGTGAGAGACATTATTCATAATTGTCCTGATCTTCCAAGAGTGTTTTTTCCTAATATTCTCCTCTACAAGAACCAGCTTGGAACCAGCCCTAAGTATTTTTAACAAGTTTGTTCAACCTATTTTATTGTGGCCGAGAGAGCGTAACATGATGCAATTTAAGAAAACACATGCAATTACAAAAACGCCAGCAAATTAAGAAAAGTTCTTCATCTGTTTGTCCCCACACGTGCTGCAAATCCTAAACATAATATGTGCTGCATTTTCTCAAAGCGCAATTTATGAAAATGCCTGCATTTTCTCACAACACAAATAAATTAACATAAAACGTGCTGCATTTTCTCACAGAGCAAACAATTTACGAAAATGCGCTGTATTTTCTCACAACGCAAACAATTTACGAAAACATGCTGCATTTTCTCACAACGCAAACAAATGAATAAAACGTGCTGCATTTTCTCACAACGCAAACAAATGAATAAAACGCGCTGCATTTTTGTCACAATGCAAACAAATGAATAAAACGTGCTGCATTTTCTCACAACACAAACAAATGAATAAAACGTGCTGCATTTTTGTCACAATGCAAACAATTTGGGAAAACGTGCTGCATTTTCACACAACGCAAAGAAATTAATAAAACGTGCTGCATTTTCTCACAATGCAAACAATTTATGAAAACGTGCTGCATTTTCACACAATGCAAACAAATGAATAAAACGTGCTGCATTTTCTCACAACACAAACAAATGAATAAAACGTGCTGCATTTTTGTCACAATGCAAACAATTTGGGAAAACGTGCTGCATTTTCACACAACGCAAAGAAATTAATGAAACGTGCTGCATTTTCTCACAATGCAAACAATTTATGAAAACGTGCTGCATTTTCACACAATGCAAACAAATTAATAAAACGTGCTGCATTTTCTTAAAACGTAAACAATTTACGAAAATGCCTGCATTTTCTCACAACACAAACAAATGAATAAAACGTGCTGCATTTTTGTCACAATGCAAACAATTTATGAAAACATGCTGCATTTTCACACAACACAAACAAATTAATAAAACGTGCTGCATTTTCTCACAACACAAACAATTTATGAAAACGTGCTGCATTTTCTCATAACGCAAACAATTTACGAAAACATGCTGCATTTTCTCACAACGCAAACAAATGAATAAAACGCGCAGCATTTTCTCACAACGTAAACAATTTACGAAAATGCCTGCATTTTCTCACAATGCAAACAAATGAATAAAACGTGCTGCATTTTCTCATAACACAAACAAATGAATAAAACGTGCTGTTTTTTCTCACAACACAAACAAATGAATAAAACGTGCTGCATTTTTGTCACAATGCAAACAATTTAGGAAAACGTGCTGCATTTTCACAAAACGCAAAGAAATTAATAAAACGTGCTGCATTTTCTCACAACGCAAACAATTTATGAAAACATGCTGCATTTTCTCACAACGCAAACAATTTATGAAAACATGCTGCATTTTTACACAACGCAAACAAATTAACAAAACGTGCTGCATTTTCTCACAACGCAAACAATTTATGAAAACATGCTGCATTTTCTCACAACGCAAACAATTTATGAAAACATGCTGCATTTTTACACAACGCAAACAAATTAACAAAACGTGCTGCATTTTCTCACAATGCAAACAATTTATGAAAACGTGCTGCATTTTCACACAACGCAAACAAATTAATAAAACGTGCTGCATTTTCTTAAAACGTAAACAATTTACGAAAATGCCTGCATTTTCTCACAACACAAACAAATGAATAAAACGTGCTGCATTTTTGTCACAGTGCAAACAATTTACGAAAACATGCTGCCTTTTCACACAACACAAACAAATTAATAAAACGTGCTGCATTTTCTCACAACACAAACAATTTATGAAAACGTGCTGCATTTTCTCATAACGCAAACAATTTACGAAAACATGCTGCATTTTCTCACAACGCAAACAAATGAATAAAACGCGCAGCATTTTCTCACAACGTAAACAATTTACGAAAATGCCTGCATTTTCTCACAATGCAAACAAATGAATAAAACGTGCTGCATTTTTGTCACAATGCAAACAATTTAGGAAAACGTGCTGCATTTTCACACAACGCAAAGAAATTAATAAAACGTGCTGCATTATGAAAAATGTATACTGGAAGCTTCTGTTGCCAAAACAAATTCCTTGTGTGTGTGAAGCACACTTGGCAATAAAACTGATTCTGATTCTGATTCTGATTTTCTCACAACGCAAACAATTTATGAAAACATGCTGCATTTTTACACAATGCAAACAAATTAACAAAACGTGCTGCATTTTCTCACAATGCAAACAATTTATGAAAACGTGCTGCATTTTCACACAACGCAAACAAATTAATAAAACGTGCTGCATTTTCTTAAAACGTAAACAATTTACGAAAATGCCTGCATTTTCACACAACACAAACAAATGAATAAAACGTGCTGCATTTTCTCACAACACAAACAATTTATGAAAACGTGCTGCATTTTCTCATAACGCAAACAATTTACGAAAACATGCTGCATTTTCTCACAACGCAAACAAATGAATAAAACGTGCTGCATTTTTGTCACAATGCAAACAATTTAGGAAAACGTGCTGCATTTTCTCATAACGCAAACAAATTAATAAAATGTGCTGCATTTTCTCATAACGCAAACAAATTAATAAAATGTGCTGCATTTTCTCATAACGCAAACAAATTACGAAAATGTGCTGCATTTTCTCACAACGCAAACAAATTAATAAAATGTGCCGCTTTTTCTCATAACGCAAACAAATTAATAAAATGTGCTGCATTATGAAAAATGTATACTGGAAGCTTCTGTTGCCAAAACAAATTCCTTGTGTGTGTGAAGCACACTTGGCAATAAAACTGATTCTGATTCTGATTTTCTCACAACGCAAACAATTTATGAAAACATGCTGCATTTTTACACAACGCAAACAAATTAACAAAACGTGCTGCATTTTCTCACAATGCAAACAATTTATGAAAACGTGCTGCATTTTCACACAACGCAAACAAAATAATAAAATGTGCTGCATTTTCTTAAAACGTAAACAATTTACGAAAATGCCTGCATTTTCTCACAACACAAACAAATGAATAAAACGTGCTGCATTTTTGTCACAATGCAAACAATTTACGAAAACATGCTGCATTTTCACACAACACAAACAAATTAACAAAACGTGCTGCATTTTCTCACAATACAAACAATTTACGAAAACATGCTGCATTTTCTCACAACGCAAACAAATGAATAAAACGTGCTGCATTTTCTCATAACACAAACAAATTAATAAAATGTGCTGCATTTTCTCATAACGCAAACAAATTAATAAAATGTGCCGGATTTTCTCACAACGCAAACAAATGAATAAAACGTGCTGCATTTTTGTCACAATGCAAACAATTTAGGAAAACGTGCTGCATTTTCACAAAACGCAAAGAAATTAATAAAACGTGCTGCATTTTCTCACAACGCAAACAATTTATGAAAACATGCTGCATTTTCTCACAACGCAAACAATTTATGAAAACATGCTGCATTTTACACAACGCAAACAAATTAACAAAACGTGCTGCATTTTCTCACAATGCAAACAATTTATGAAAACGTGCTGCATTTTCACACAACGCAAACAAATTAATAAAACGTGCTGCATTTTCTTAAAACGTAAACAATTTACGAAAATGCCTGCATTTTCTCACAACACAAACAAATGAATAAAACGTGCTGCATTTTTGTCACAGTGTAAACAATTTACGAAAACATGCTGCCTTTTCACACAACACAAACAAATTAATAAAACGTGCTGCATTTTCTCACAACACAAACAATTTATGAAAACGTGCTGCATTTTCTCATAACGCAAACAATTTACGAAAACATGCTGCATTTTCTCACAACGCAAACAAATGAATAAAACGCGCAGCATTTTCTCACAACGTAAACAATTTACGAAAATGCCTGCATTTTCTCACAATGCAAACAAATGAATAAAACGTGCTGCATTTTTGTCACAATGCAAACAATTTAGGAAAACGTGCTGCATTTTCACACAACGCAAAGAAATTAATAAAACGTGCTGCATTATGAAAAATGTATACTGGAAGCTTCTGTTGCCAAAACAAATTCCTTGTGTGTGTGAAGCACACTTGGCAATAAAACTGATTCTGATTCTGATTTTCTCACAACGCAAACAATTTATGAAAACATGCTGCATTTTTACACAATGCAAACAAATTAACAAAACGTGCTGCATTTTCTCACAATGCAAACAATTTATGAAAACGTGCTGCATTTTCACACAACGCAAACAAATTAATAAAACGTGCTACATTTTCTTAAAACGTAAACAATTTACGAAAATGCCTGCATTTTCACACAACACAAACAAATTAATAAAACGTGCTGCATTTTCTCACAACACAAACAATTTATGAAAACGTGCTGCATTTTCTCATAACGCAAACAATTTACGAAAACATGCTGCATTTTCTCACAACGCAAACAAATGAATAAAACGTGCTGCATTTTTGTCACAATGCAAACAATTTAGGAAAACGTGCTGCATTTTCTCATAACGCAAACAAATTAATAAAATGTGCTGCATTTTCTCATAACGCAAACAAATTAATAAAATGTGCTGCATTTTCTCATAACGCAAACAAATTACGAAAATGTGCTGCATTTTCTCACAACGCAAACAAATTAATAAAATGTGCCGCTTTTTCTCATAACGCAAACAAATTAATAAAATGTGCTGCATTATGAAAAATGTATACTGGAAGCTTCTGTTGCCAAAACAAATTCCTTGTGTGTGTGAAGCACACTTGGCAATAAAACTGATTCTGATTCTGATTCTGATTTTCTCACAACGCAAACAATTTATGAAAACGTGCTGCATTTTCACACAATGCAAACAAATTAATAAAACGTGCTGCATTTTCTTAAAACGTAAACAATTTACGAAAATGCCTGCATTTTCTCACAACACAAACAAATGAATAAAACGTGCTGCATTTTTGTCACAATGCAAACAATTTACGAAAACATGCTGCATTTTCACACAACACAAACAAATTAACAAAACGTGCTGCATTTTCTCACAATACAAACAATTTATGAAAACGTGCTGCATTTTCTCATAACGCAAACAATTTACGAAAACATGCTGCATTTTCTCACAACGCAAACAAATGAATAAAACGTGCTGCATTTTCTCATAACACAAACAAATTAATAAAATGTGCTGCATTTTCTCATAACGCAAACAAATTAATAAAATGTGCCGGATTTTCTCACAACGCAAACAAATTAATAAAATGTGCTGCATTTTCTCATAACGCAAACAAATTAATAAAATGTGCCGCATTTTCTCACAACGCAAACAATTTACGAAAATGTGCTGCATTTTCTCATAACGCAAACAATTTAATAAAATGTGCTGCATTTTCTCACAACGCAAACAATTTATGAAAACGTGCTGCATTTTCACACAACGCAAACAAATTAATAAAACGCGCTGCATTTTCTCACAACGCAAACAAATTAATAAAACTTGCTGCATTTTCTCACAACGTAAACAAATTACGTAAATGCCTGCATTTTCTTACAACACAAACAAATGAATAAAACGTGCTGCATTTTTGTCACAATGCAAACAATTTATGAAAACGTGCTGCATTTTCACACGAGACAAATTAATAAAACGTGGTGCATTTTCTCACAATGCAAACAATTTATGAAAACGTGCTGCATTTTCTCACAACGCAAACAAATTAATAAAACTCGCTGCATTTTCTCACAACGTAAACAAATTACAAAAATGCCTGCATTTTCTTACAACACAAACAAATGAATAAAACGTGCTGCATTTTTGTCACAACGCAAACAATTTATGAAAACGTGCTGCATTTTCACACGAGACAAATTAATAAAACGTGGTGCATTTTCTCACAATGTAAACAATTTATGAAAACGTGCTGCATTTTCACACAACGCAAACAAATGAATAAAACGTGCTGCATTTTCTCACAACGCAAACAATTTACAAAAATGTGCTGCATTTTCTTACAACGCAAACAATTTATGAAAATGTGCTGCATTTTCACACCACGCAAACAAATTAATAAAACGTGCTGCATTTTCTCACAACGCAAACAAATTAATAAAACGCACTGCAATTTCTTACAACGTAAACAACTTACGAAAATGCCTGCATTTTCTCACAACACAAACAAATGAATAAAACGTGCTGCATTTTTGTCACAATGCAAACAATTTACGAAAACGTGCTGCATTTTCACACAACACAAACAAATTAATAAAATGTGCTGCATTTTCTCACAACGCAAACAATTTATGAAAACATGCTGCATTTTCTCACAACGCAAACAAATTAATAAAATGTGCCGCATTTTCTCACTACACAAACAAATTAATAAAAAAGCTACATTTTCTCATAATAAAAACTATTTACGAAAATGTGCTGCATTTTCTCACAACGCAAACAAATTAATAAAAAAGCTACATTTTCTCATAATAAAAACTATTTACGAAAATGTGCTGCATTTTCTCACAACGCAAACAAATGAATAAAACGTCCAGCATTTTCTCACAACACAAACAATTTACAAAAACACCTGCATTTTCTCACACTTGCAAAAACAACAGAACACAATAGAAATGTTTCAAGGCTATGCTTAAAAACAATTTTGACTATTTTTGCATTTTTGACTATTGCTCAGTGAAGTTGTAAGTGATCTTTGAAGGGTGAGTTTATTGTTTGTTTATTTTAACATCCTGATTCTTTTGTCTTTTGTATTTTATTAGCCTAAATAACCATTACCTAAATAGCCTGGTTCGTCACATTTTATGGTCCCCTAGAAGCATTTCCATTGCGTACCGTGCTATTTGAAAGTGTTGTAAGAAAATGCAGCATGTTTTCGTAAATTGTTTGCGTTGTGAGAAAAACATTACTTTGCACAGATTTGTTGATGTGATGCTATATAATTTGCTTGTCTCAAAAGCTTCACACTGCAAGGACATGTAAATGAGATACCTTGTGGAAGTACAAATTTACATAAATATTTTAGAAAACATTAGATATTATATAGATATTATATAGATTTAACTACTGTAATATTTTCAATAATCTATTAATTTACTACTTATTAATAGTACGATAGAAGTTGTGTTTGGGTATTGGGCAGTAAGTATTGTTAAACAGCTAATATCTTAATAATACGCAGGTAACAAGCCAGTAGTTAATAGCAAGAATTTGAAAGAAGAGCTGTTAAGTTTGTACAATAAAATAATAATAATAATAATAATAATAATAATAATAATAATAATAAATTATCATAATTTAATATAATCAATATGTTTAGCATTTACTGTTATTTTAGTGTTCAACATATTTGTTGACATGTTGATGTTCATTTAAAACATTCTATATTATAATGCTGGTTCACAATGGCTTAACTAATGTTAGCATATTGGTATTTATAATTTTAGAAATAGTTATGTTATATTAGTAAATGCTTGGATTAACAAACAAAAAATTACAACTGCTGTGGAATTGTTGTTTATTGTTATACTACATTTAACCAGGTACATTTCTGCATATTAATATGAGTAGTAGTAGTGGTATTACTGTAGTAGTATTGGTACCAGTAGTTTATAATTTAATGTTTATTATTAAAAATGTATTATTATAATTAGTAATAGTGGGGGTGGTACTGTAGTAGTAGTAGTCGTAATAGTAGTATGCAGATTGTCATGATCATAACCGACCTAGTCCTTATGGATCGCTGGAGGACATGTAATATCACCCGAACTATAATTCTGCCACTGAACTGCATTACATTTCCCATCAGGTACCTCACACACACACCAGTTCCGGATCATCATGATTGCACACAAACAGCTGAAGCTTGTAAAGACTGATGACCAGGACTATATATACATCTCTCATTCTCACACACATTGCTGAGTCTTGCTGTTGTAAACTGTAAGTGAGCATTACAAAGCATTTCCTTGTCTTGCCATGTTTTTGACCTTTGTTTTGTTTTATTGTTTATCATTAGCCTGTATTGTGACTACACTTTGGATTACCTAGAGTTGAAGTCAGAATTATTAAACCCCCTGAATTATTAACCCCCCTGTTTATTTTTTTCCCCAATTTCTGTTTAACGGAGAGAATATTTTTTCAACACATTTCTAAACATAACAGTTTTAATAACTCATTTCTAAAAACTGATTTATTTTATCTTTGCCATGATGACAGCAAATAATATTTTACTAGATATTTTTCAAGACACTTCTACACAGCTTAAAGTGACATTTAAAGGCTTAACTAGGTTAATTTATTGTATATCGATGGTTTGTTCTGTAGACAATCGAAAATAATATGGCTTAAAGGGGCTAATAATTTTGACCTTAAAATATTTGCTTTTACTCTAGCCAAAATAAAACAAATAAGACTTTCTCCAGAAGAAAAAATATTATCAGACATACTGTGAAAATATTCTTGCTCTGTTAAACATCATTTGGTAAATATATAAAAAAAGAAAACTAAATTCAAAGGGGGTTTAATAACTCTGATTTCAACTGTACATGCTCCTGTTTTGACCTTAGCCTGACGATTCTTAAAAAACTACATTTGGATCCTCATCTTCGTTGTACCCCGACTCATTACACAGATAGTTTGTGGGGTTTTTTTTTTCCATTATTTAAGTGTGGTTTATTTATAAACTAATTTCGAGAGGATCATGTGCTTATGATCAACACGGCTGGCACCTCATTAGCTCCGTAATCTGCCCTATTAAATGATTACGGACACACTATAAATAACCAGAGCTTTTCACTCCAGTTATCTTCGTCCCCCTTCCACCCCTACTTCCACCCTTTTTCCTATAGGGCGACACTGCGGCCCATTGGCTAGCACTGTTGCCTCACAGCAAGTACGCCCGCCGGTTCAACCTCCTATCGGGCCGGTTGGCGTTTCTGTGCAAAGTTTGCATGTTTCCACCGGGTTCCCCGGTTTCCTCTCACCGTCCAAAAACATACACCATAGCCAATAGACTAAACCAAATTATTACCTAAGACAACCTTAGTCTACACTTCTCACACGGCGACAAGCAGGGGAGTTCTCGAGACCTTCCTGAGCTCGAATTCTCGAATTCTCGTCCTTCTAACGGGAAGGAGCCCTGGGCTCGAGGATATTACGAGCTCAGGGCTCTCTCCCGGGACAGCATGCCAATTACGCTTTATTGATCATCAACTAAGTGTGAACTCTTGAAAACAAACATAAATAAATGCATAAATTAATGTCTATGCATTGTATTTCTATAGTCAATTACAGAAGATGATCAAACAAAATGAGAAAACGGGTAAGGCAGGAAACAATCTTTGCTAATAATAAAATATGGAGACAGACACTAAGAAAAAAACTGGGAAAAATCTGATTGATTGATTGATTGATTGATTGATTGATTGGTTGGTTGGTTGGTTGGTTGGTTGGTTGATTGATTGATTGATTGATTGATTGATTGATTGATTGATTGATTGATTGATTGATTGATTGATTGATTGATTGATTGGTGTGAGTGAGTTAAAAAATAATGTTATATTAAAGCAAAATCTACTGTCATTTCTATTTGTACAATGTTTTACTAAATAACCTCAAATCAGTCATGCTCATTCAAACTAAGAAGAAACAAAAAGCAAAACAGAAGAGTTTTCTAAAGTGTCTCAGACATTTGAAGCACATCGCAATTAAGCGCGGACTCCCACTTGCATACTAAGCTCAGTCCTGACAATAAATAAAGTAGATGAAGAGCCTTGAGCGTTCTTACAGAAACTTTCGTTTGAAAACTTCCTCACTGTAATCCAGCACCCGTGTCAAACAGGTGCCTCCCCATAAGCCTGATCCACGGCCCTCAGACAGATCTCCCAGCAGCCGTTCCCCCTAAACGCCCTCATTACTTACATCCACTCGATATTTCAGACACTTCCAGTTGTAAAATTCTCCATTACAAGGGTCAAGCAGGGCCAATGAGAGATGAATAACTGTCTTGATCGTCTGAAAAGGCTCCGCTAGAATATTTCCCTCCTGCTAAAATATCTGTCATCACTTTGATTGCATTTTAGAAGAGACTTATTCGCAGGGACAAGTGCGCCTTCTTCTTTCTCATTTTTTTTAAGAGGCCTGTTTTTTTAAGAGGCTGTCTGAGCAGGATGAGACTCCTGCCTCTGCACATTTATTCAGAAGTCCATTGCAAAAATGAGAAGAGAACGCAAATGAAAACCTGAAGGAAGAAAAAAGAGGAGGGGGGAAGAAAACACTCAGGTCAGTATCTCATCTCGGCGAGATTAAAAACTCATCTCTCAGAGTGCTGCGGCGTTATTTAGGCTGATTTGCGAAGCTCTCCATGCAAATTGTGCGGTGATTAGTTGTCGTGTTGGGCTGGTGGAACAGCGGAGGGTTAGGACACCCCATCCTCCCTACCCCATCCAATTACGGATGCCTGTAGTACGGGAATGACGCCCTGTCTGAACGCCTATGTCATTAAGGGGAAAGCGGAGTGCCCTTGCTCACATTTAAGCAAGCTGGAGTCTAATGCCAGCAGAGGAATTACAGGACTGTTGTCTCTTTGACTTCCATGTCAGTGTCTATGTATGACATTCAAGATTTAATGAAGAGTGGAGTGGGAAACAAATCCACAAACTAGCCAATGGATTCACGGTTATTGTAATTCAGAGCCAGAGAAGCTTGGAAAAATACTTGTTTATACTTCCCTAGACAGAATGATTTTTTATTTTTTTTTTAAATATAATGACTCAGCAAATTTTAAGCTACCATAGAATGCATTGCTTTCAATTGTTTTCTGATACTTACAGTTGTACAAGCCAATTTAAAACTCTATGATTCACTCCTAGAATGGAAAGTTCTGTTTTTATGTTACTTGGAATAGTCATGAAAAATGTGAAATGTAGTCATTTTCCCAGAAAATTGTGTGTTCACTAGGGTTGGGTCGATAGACGATGCCATCGTCCATCGCTGATGGCCGATTGAAATCACGATGCTGAGCCGGCATCCGTTCCTCCACCCTGCCCCCATCGCAAACCCGCTCAGGCCCCTTTACACCAATACGTGTTAGTTTTAAAATGGCATTTTAGAACGAAAATGATCCACATCCACACTGGCGTTTCATCTAGCATTTCTGAACAGCCCTCCGTCCGCTGAAAACGCACATCACGTGACCACACACACACACACACACATACAGCCACACACACTATTATGCGCTCGTCTGAGCTCCAGAGAGCAGTGCACGTCGGACAGTTTATCAAGGATGTACCGCTGGATTGCATCTCACTATACTGTAGTTGTTAAACGTGATATTTAATTAATCGTGTCTCTATCTAACGACTCTTCGGTCTTTTGAATCTATCAGGTAATGTGTCACAGCGTCAGTACACTGCTTCAACCTTTCGCTTTCACACTTGTACTAAGTAATTTTAGAGAAAACCTCAGATGCTGTTGGTTGATTGCTGTTGGTTGTGCACCTTTTTTACCAACCAAGTTTGTCGACGCCATTATAACGACATTATAGCGACACTCTATTCTTGTCAGAGTCCCGCCAATAAAGTGATTCACAGGTGGTAATTTGTGTGTAAATTAACTTTATGTATTAATTTTGTTATGGGTAAAACAAACACCATGCGGGTCACGTAGTTGAATCGGTAGACTACAAATAATGAATTCGTTATGAATTAATTATTATTCATAAATAATTAATTCACCACCGCCTATGACGATGATGCAATCGTCCATCGCAATGTTTCTCATTGGACATCGTACGACGCCAAATTGGTCGACATCGCCCAACCCTAGTGGTCACTCAACGAAAATCTTTGCATTCATTTGAAAAACTACACCTGACAAAAGTCTTGTCGTTGATCCCAGTTGTAAGTGCAACAAATAATAACTTGACTTCTAGTCGATCATTTGGAAAAGTGGCAGAAGGTAGATTTTTCCAATGAATCATTTGTTGAACTGCATCCCAATCATCACAAATACTGCAGAAGACCTATTTGAGCTGGTTGTTGCTAGATCAGATATGGTTGCAGCTGGAAGTTAACAAGAATTATATATATTATTCATAAAATTTCCCATTTATTGTACAGTATGTTATTAATGCCTACCCCCAGCCCAACCCTGAACCCATCCTTCACAGTAATGTAAAAACAGTAGTTGTACGGAGTATTATTTATGCTATCTATTAAATTACCCAATCAATTTTATTTTTTAATGCCTACCCCCACTCCAACCCTAAACCCGTCACAGTACTGTAAAAATATTAATTATTGTTATACATAAAAAATGCTACTATAATTGATGTACATAATCGCACTTCTGGCCGGCCGCAAATCCGATCTAGACTTTACCATTGAAGCCCACATGGAACCAAGATTCTTACAGAAATTTGTCAAGTTTGGTGAAGGAAAAATATGATTTGGGGTTTCATTCAGTATGGGGGCGTGCGAGAGATCTGCAGAGTGGATGGCAACATCAACAGCCTGAGGTATCAAGACATTTGTGCTGCTCCTTACATTACAAACCACAGGAGAGGGAAAATTCTTCAGCAGGATAGCGCTCCTTCTCATACTTCAGCCTCCACATCAAAGTTCCTGAAAGTAAATAACGTCAAGGTGCTCCAGGATTGGTCACCCCAATCATCAGACATGAACATTATTGAGCATGTCTGAGGTAAGATGAAGGAGGAGGCATTATAGATTAATTCAGTGAATCCATGCAAAAACGCTTTCTTTGTCACTCCAGATGATTTTATTAATAAGTTATTTGAGTCATTGCAGAGACGTATGGATGCAGTCCTCCAAGCTCATGGGAGTTATACACAATATTCATTCTTTTTCCACTGCACCATGACTTGTTAAGTGACAAGACTTTTGTCTAAGCAAAGTCAGACCTTACTCTCCTAATTAAATAGTTACAAATCAAGGCATGATTATATTTTATTTTGGTCAAATAAGCGTAATCTAGAGGCCTTTCCCTTTCATATAAGCCACTTCTGAAACCAAATGATCAACTAGAAGTCAAGTTATTATTGTTTCTAATACTTGGATTGGCAACAAGACTTTTGTCAGGTAGTGTATTTACCCCATTTCACAGTGAGTCTTTGCATTCACAAAATGATTGTATTGAAACAGACAAATGTTGCATTTATTTACATTCCACAGAGAATCTTTGCATTCACCCACAGAACTATTGCATAACACAGAAACTGTTCACTCACTAATCAATTGAATACCAAAGACTGCATTTATTTGCAAAACTATTGCACTTCACAGAGAGGCATTGCGTTCATTTGTAAAACTACTGCATTCAAAAAGAAAAAAATTATAATTATAAAAATCTGATTATAACTAAAACATCCTCATCTCAAAATCTATTAAACTGGTTTAGGTATCATTGTTGTTTTTAAAACAATATTAAACATTTTAACAGAAAATATCATTTATTCATTTTCCTTCGGCTTAGTGTCTATTTCAGAGGTCAGAATTTTCTCCCTATTAATAGCTATTAAGGCAGTTTAGGTATTGGGTAGGATTAGGCATGTAGAATAAGATCATACAGAACATGTGCTTTATAAGTACTAATAAGCAGCAAATTTCTCAACAACATGCATGCTAATAAGCAACTAGTTAATAGTGAGAATTGGTCCCTAAAGTGTTACAGAATGTTTAATTTTGATTTTGATTGACTGGGATGATTCTGTAGGGAAGTGAATCACGCATAACATATAATAAACAAAACTACAAGTATAGATAATGCAACAAAGCAAAGATAAAAGTGAAATAAACAGTGCATGCATTATGGTTTTGTATATGTAAATGCAAAAATTATACTGCAAAGTCAACCCAACATTGCCTATCTTTGCGATGTGATATTGCAGATGCACACATTGCGATATCGGTGCTGAAACGATATATTGTGCAGCCCTAATTCTGGCATATGTTTTACGCAGCGGATGCCCTTCCAGCCGCAAACCAAAACTGGGAAAGACCCATAAACTCTATGCGCATGTCTTTGGACTGTGGGGGAACCAGAGCACTAGGAGGAAACCCATGCAAACACAAGGACAACATGCAAAATGAAATGCCAACTTGTCCAGCTGGACTTGAACCAGTGACCTTCTTGCTGTGAGGCAACAGTGTTAACCACTGAGCCACAATGTCACCCCCACAGAAAATATAAGTGTGATTATTTTAGTATAGATCAATCAGTATAGTGTTGGTTGCTGTTTAAAAAGGTCAGTCTGGGTGGGGAGGGCGTGGCGACTGGTGTACTCGCGCTGATAATAATAATAATAATAATATTGATAATTACCTGGCTAGCAACTGATTAAAAAAGGTAACAGGCATTTAGAAAGAAAGGAAAAAATAAATATATAAAATAAATAAATAATAATAAACCTACTTGCATATACTTACATATACTACACTCACAGGGTAGGTGTGACGTGGGCATGGCGGCCTGGGCATTGCACTGGACTGGTCCATGCTGCACGTCATACTTTTTTAATGCATCACAAAGCAACTGACAAACACTGTACTCTTCAAGGTAAAAACTGACCACATAACATTCACCCACTTAAATTGTTAAAGGTTTTTTTTATTTTATTTTTTTATTTTATTTTATTTTTTTTTATATAATTACTATTGTTGTTGTTGTCGGCGCGAGTATATCGTGGTTATCGCGTTTCCCTGCCCACCTCTTGATCTTTAATTATTATTATTACTATTACCATTCTTATCACTATTATTATCATTATATTATTATTAATAATTCATCATATTGGTAGTTAAATTCTCCTTTTTAATATTATTCTTTACTTTTGGGTTTATCATTTGTATATTATTATTATTATTATAGTAACGTTTCTTTTCTCATTTTCATTATTCGGTTTGGAGCACCTCATTTTTCTAAATTTATTTATTTATTTATTTATTTATTTATTTGTTTATTTTTTCTCCACTTTTCCCTCTCCTTTCCTGTTTTTTTTTTTTTTTTTTTTTTTCATCTACTTATTATTATTATTATTATTATTATTATTATTATTTATTATAATTTTTCGTCCTCTTCCTGATTTCCCAATCTCCCCTCACTTCCTCAATATTATCATTAATATTATTACTTTTACTATTATTATTGCTTTTCTGACCGGTCCTCCCGTTTTCTCCTCATTATCATTATTACAAGTATTTCTACCCTGGTCATTATTCAGGTTGCTGTAGTTGTTGTAGTAGTAGTAGTAGTAGTAGTCATTGTGGAAGTAACGATTGTATTTGTAGTTGGGTGTTAAGGTAGTAGTAGAGTAGTTTTGTAGTAGTAGAGGTCGTTGGAATAGTGGTACCAGAAGTTGTAAAGGTGTTGAAGTAGTAGTTGTAGTAGTCGGTATAGTAACATCAGTAGTAGTAGATGTTGTTGATGTAGATATTGTGGTAGTAGTGATTACTGTAGTAGTAGGAGACGTTGTTGTAGTTGTATCAGAAGTAATAGATGTTGTTGATGTAGATGTTGTCGTAGCAGTGATTGCTTCAGTAGTATCAGTAGTAGACGTTGTTGTAGTAGTATCAGTTGTAGAAGATGTTGTAGTAGTATCAGTTGTAGAAGATGTTGTAGTAGTATCAGTAGTAGACGTTGTTGTAGTATCAGTTGTAGTAGATGTTGTAGTAGTATCAGTAGTAGTAGACACTAGTAGTAGTGGTAGTGGTTGTGGCTGTAGTAGTAGCAGCTGCAGTAGTAGTCATAATATCAGTAACTTTCTGTAGTAGTAGTCGGTGTAGTGGTGATTTATTTTTTATTTATTTATTATTATTTTTTTTTTTTATTATTATTGTTGTCAGTTATTACTATCGTCCTTTCTTTTTTCTGTCATTTTTACTATCATAAATTACGAGCATTGTTGCCCCACCTTACCACTGACTGTTGTCTTTCTGTTTACTTATATCTACGATATTTGCTTCATTTATTGATTGTGTATTGACCACTATATATGTACCCTGATTTGTCCACCATGTTACCTTTACATACATACACACACACACACACACACACACACACACACACACACACACACACACACACACACACACACACACACACACACACACACACGCACACACACACACACACACACACACACACACACACACACACACACACACACACACACACTGTATTATTGCTGTTGTTGTTTTTTTTATTGTTGTTTGTTGTTGTTGTTTTTCAATTTCTTTGTATTTGTATGATCCCAATTTGTGTACCATTATGCATATTCTAATAAAAAAAAATAAATAAATAAAGAAGGTCAGTCTGCTTGGCAAACACAGATGGTTTCTTGTCTGACAGTCCTCAGCAAGCAGATCTATATCACATTATGCTGATGATGTGCTCTTACATATGAAAAATTCAGGAATCAGTCTGCACATAGATTTCTTACCATCCTGCTAGCTTCACTTTGTTTTGCTGAATAAACATAATCCCTGTATATGCGCAACATGCAAAGGTTCACTTATACATAAATAATTAACAAATGTTTATTATATGTCTTCCTACATTATCAGTTTCTCTCAAGAAAACCAAATAGGATTATTAATATCACAGACAATAAGCTCTTTGATCAACAAAAATGTATAATTTCTACAAGTTTATGTTCACCATCCACTGTGGGTAACTTAACCATACAAGAGTCTTGGATAGTTTATTAATAGATGCTAATAGCTTGTGATTTATGCTTTTAAATTGCATTATGAGACCTTAATCTCTGCTCTGCTCTTCATTAATTATCTGACAAATCCTTTCCAGCTGGCAGCAGAACTTTCCAGTTTTCACTGGTTTTGCAAAAGCCCTTCTAAAGTGAGTGAAACCCTCCGACAGCAGGTTACCCAGATGAACACTAAAGAGGTGAGCCTTTCATTCATAGCAGGAGAAGCTGGTCATTATAAATCTTTCAGCACTGTGAGAAACTAATGTTGCCATGTGACAGACTAGTGATGTCTGTGAATGACTAATGTGCTCTGAAAGACTAGTGATATGTGTGAGAGACTAGTAAATTACTATGTGAGACTAGTGATGTGTGTGAGAGATGTCCTATAAGATGCTAGTGATGTCCTGTAGCCACAGATGTGTTGAAGTCATTCAAACAACGCAGGCTCATTGTGGATACATACCCCTGTCTACATTTCTGGAGAGCACGAATTATGTAGCTAGAGGTATGTCTGGCTGCATTTCATCATTAAAACGAATGCTATGGGGCGGTATGATGCTGCTGAAGGCTTCTGTTCATTTTAGCACTACCACTGACTGCTTACCTCCGTATGGATGACTTTTCTGGTGTTACCAGTTTGGCCAGTAGCTCACCGCATACGTCGGTAGACTTGGTTCCACAAACCCGGGGTCCATTCTTTGTACCTCGCTTAAATGATCTAAGTAAGATGATTTGACAGATCCTGGATCTTTTAATCTTGATACTGTAACTGATCTCTGGCTAATTTGGTTCTTCAAACAAGTTCGCGAATCAGATTAAAATGTCTGGATGAACCGTCATATTAGCTGTCAAAACATGTGCATGACTGCATAAATTATAATTTATATAAAATAAGCCTGCTCCCAAGCAGATTTAAGCTACCTGACCTGTTGCTATGACAACAACTCTCCGATGTGTTTTGAAGAACTAAATGTTCCTGGATGATGTCAAATTGTCAATAACCAAATCCAGCTAATTAAGTAATCCACATACGAAGAACAGACCCCAGGTATAACAAAAGCAATAAATAAACAACTGGCTGAAGACATGGTAAAATCACATGGCCATGACAGCTTTTTTTTTCTTGATTGCTTTTGAAAACACTATTGGTTGGGTTTAGGGAAGGGGGTGGGGCAGGTCAGTCGGTCAGTCAGTCAGTCATTCAGTCGACCGCAAGCTGGCTTGGGGTGCGTTTCCAAAAACCATCATTAGCTAACTAAGATAGCAAGTTCCGTCGTTACAAACATAGTTCGTTGATTTGGCATTTCCCAAATCCGTTGTTCCAGTGAACATTCGTAAACTGCATCGCAAACTTGTACGCTTGCTACTACACTTCTAGAGCTGTAGTTAGAAGCATAGTTGTGTTCTATTCCCAGTTATCCCCCCTATGCCCTATTCATTCAGAATGTTCTAACATTTAAACTTGGAATTATTAAAAAAGAAAAACCATTGAAGTCATCTCTCTTACGTGTAATTGGCTTTCAAAGTATTTTTACAGATTAGTTTTAGCAATCTTCATGTTGAAAATTGCGTTATCTTCGTAGTGCACTTTGAAAACATTTATGCCATTTTAACTCAGCCGTGGCTCATGACAAAAGCTATTTATTATTATTATTATTATTATTATGTAGAATTTTTTTTTTCATTTCTTAATAAATAGCCTACTGTAAATTAGGCCTACAAATATTAACAATTTATATGATTTATATACAGTATGAGATTAGAATGTGTGTTAGCTAAGTGATTTTGTATGGAATATTCTCAATAATATTTGTAAAGGAAACACAGGCCCCATATGTGCCGTTTACATATATTTTAATTAATATGGAAAACAAGTGCATGTTTATACCAAAATGAATATTTCTTTTTAATGCGTGTGCGTGTAAAACAATATCATTTGCACAAAAAAATAGTTTTTTTCTCTAAAGAAGTAGTTACTCCACCCTGTTTAGAGCGTCACTATGGACATTTTATGTTATAAATAACGTGGTTCAATGATAGATCTGTGACAGAGAAACTACGGTTTCGTGAAACACTCCTTACTACATCATTCTTTTCCCAAATGATGCATTGAACTATGATAGTTTAGCCACGAGTTATGTTGTTGCTTGAGAAAAAGGCACCACTGGGGGCTATTTCATAAAAGTCGCTTAGAAACGCGGGGATTAAAGTCAAAAGCCTGACTTCAGTGAGCCAAACTAAACGTCCACGCTTAAATTGGTTCCGTAACAGTAAGTTGAAGATCATTTGATCTAACTAGTCTGAGTTCAGTTTAAATAATCTAGATAACTGCTTGTGCACGTTTCTGTCGTGAAACCTTAAAGGTCGATCATAGATACATCGATTATGTTGTGTGCTACCATGGCAACTTCGAGAACTGAAAGCTTTGAGATGAGACAGCTGTTCACAGCGAGTGAGCAGCATTAGTTTTAGAGTTCAAACATGTAATAATTTAAACATAACAATCAAATAATACGGCTTGCAAGAAAGCAAGAGAGAATTCTGACAGGAAACTACAGATCGTCTCAATAGGCTACATGTGTAGCAATATATTTTAAAAAATAGGCAATTATTTAGGGATATTTACATGAAATTAATAGATTAATAAAGGCCCCAGATTAATAAAGGCACTAAGTCGAAAAAAATAAATAAATAAATATATATATATATATTTTTTTTTTTTTTTTTACTATTAAGTGGCTATAAAGTTTTAATCATTTTTAAGAGGTTAAGTGAATTAAAATGGCATCAAATTATGGCAGGTGAATGTTTTCATTATGAGTATGCTTGAACTTGACTTAGCCTGAGAGTTAGCTTGCCCCGGACCATTCTAGTTTCCCAGCATATGTTGTCAGAGTAACTGAGTTTAAACTATAGCAAATTTGATTTATGAAACCAAATCCGCCATTAATAAACCTGACCAAAATAAGCCTGGCTTTTTCTCTAAGCTTGCTTTATGGAATAGCCCACAGGTCGGCTGAAGTGTATAAACAAAAACTGCGAGTAGACGTACCTCCGGTTACATATTTCGCTGACCCCAAAAATTTTGACCTGGGTACATATCCACAATGTGCCTGGGTTGCATTTAAAGCAAGAACCTGTAAATTTCATAACCATGTTTGACTGTTGGAAATTTCCGAAAATGTAGTTGTACTCTTTCTTTGTGGTACATAGTTGTTTATTTTTGTTTACAGTCTTTTCCACAAAATAATGTTTTTTGTGGTTTGTTTTAGTAAAACACTGTTCTACTAGACTGGTAACGCCACAACAAAAATTCCATCAAATTTTGTAATCATCCTATAAAGCATTCAACAGAATTGTGATAATCTTTAACGCTGCTCGAATAGACATGATTTGACTTGAATGCTCTCTTATACATTGAGATCTGCAATCTAACCATCTAACATCAAGTCCTCAGACACTGCACGGGCTCTCTTCATTCTGCGATGTTCATCTTACAAATGCAAGCCACTGATCTCGAGTCAGAGATAATTCCGTTTTCAGCAGGGTTACTTGCCCAGTTAGAGCAAATTATCTCCCCAGCATTTGAGAGGATGTTAAATGAGTCTGCAGCTTCTCTTTGAGAGCGAAACGCTGGGGAACGGATGCGAATATGATGTAATAGCGCTCTGAAATTCTAATGGTTTCACAAATCATTAAAACATTCTGCCCGATCCCTTTTTAATGAACGCCCACAGTCGTAGAGTAGCTGAGATGAGAGACGAGATGAGATTCTATATTCACGCTGGGTTGTTGTCTCATTAACCTTAAATTATGCAAGCTAATGCAGTTCAAACTACCCATCATGAAAAGGCACTTTCTTCTCTTTTAAAATGGGTGAGGAAAAGTCCTTTCAAGTTGGACTTGATCTCCGAGGGTCATGTCTGTTTTTTTTTTCTATTTAAAGCTGCATTCTGTGAGTTTCTCTCTTTTAATGAGTCTGGATCACTGCCACGGCTCGTGAAATACACATGGTTTGCTCTATATCATCACAATATTCACAGGTCACTGTCACGCTCGCAAGGTTATATTCCTTCTCTTGCTTCTGACCATTGATAACTCAACTCCAATTAATAGCTTAAGCCATCATGCTAGTAATTGCCTGGGGCTTTTCCTTTAATAACCAAGAATATTTATCTCCGTTCTTATCAGTGGCTTGAGCGGATCAATATGGCTTAGAATTTCGCACAGAATCGGATGTCTCCCCTTGGTCATTTAAAAGGGTAAAACCTGCCAAGTTTTTTATTTTTTTTACAGCAGTATTCATTACGCTCTGCATTATGCGTGCTTATTGTATTTTTGTCAGATTTAAAATTAGATACCAGTTGTTCGTTCCATTCAAATGTGTTGAAAGAGCTGGAAAAGGTGACCTGGTTAATGTTTCCCATTAATAAAGAAAACAGAAATTGTATTATTCAGAATTTGGAATGTTTATAAATTTAGAACCAACTTAGAAACAAAAACCGGAGGACAATCTTTTCCTTTTTTCTGTCTCTCTTTTGACAAAGTTGTCGTTGAGTTTGGCAAGTTTAGCAGTGACCAAGGATGTACTGGAATAAACCTGCACGTCTTTATCACTTTATTCTGCAGGTGTTAAAGTAAGCACTACTGTATATGTGCTTTGCCTCTGGCCAGTAAAAGTTGCCGAAGGCTCTACAATGCTTTTTCTATCTGTAAATATTTTTGGGTGACTATAAATATATGCTGTATCAGTAGACAAGCTTAGGAAAAGTTTTTGACAGCTTGCTGGATATGTGTGTTTCATTCATTTTGTCATGTTTATATTCTACACACACACACACACACACACACACACTCACACACTCACACACACACTCAAGCTTCCATCGTAAAATTTTGTGCAGCATTATTATTATATTATTATTTTACAAGATTACTATTTTGGGCATCACTGTGGTGCAGTGGGTAGCATGATCGCCTCACAACAAGAAGGTTGCTGGTTCGAGCCTCGGCTGAGTCAGTTGGCATTTCTGTATGAAGTTTGCATATTCTCTCTATGTCTGCGTGAGTTTCCTCCGGGTGCTCCGGTTTCCTCCACCAGTCCAAAGACATGTGGTATAGGTAAAGTGGGTAGGCTAAATTGTCCGTAGTGTATGTGTGTGAATTAGTGTGTATGGATGTTTCCCAGTGATGGGTTGCAACTGGAAGGGCATCCGCTGCGTAAAACATATGCTGAATAAGTCGGCGGTTCATTTCCAGATCCATCCCAGATTAATAAAGGGACTAAGCCGAAAAGAAAATGAATGAATATTACTATTTTAAAATTAAAAATGTAGTTTGAAGTCTGTTTGAGTAAATATAAAAGGTCACTAATTTTATCAATTCTTTTTTTTTTTGTATTTTTACTGAACTCTCCCTTAAATCCATCCTATATGTCATGACCTATGAAAACAAAAATGTGACAAAAATGTAGAAAAACAACTCTGAATAATATACTGTACAAATAGCAAGACAGTAATTTATCTTTTTTGTGGACACATATTTTCATATAGCCCTGCTTATTTTATATGAAATTATGAACACTATTTTATTTTTATGCTTTCTTGTGCTTGTTTGACATTTTCAATAAAGAGGATGACAAAATGTAATCATTTTAAAGTGGTTCCGAAAGTTAAAGATGTAAAAAATATTCTGAGATAAAAACTTAACAGGTGCATGCCAACAACAACAAAAGCCGCACTTTTTATAACAAGAGATTCATAGAAGACAAAGAAATGTTTACTGCATTTTAAATGATGACAATACTTATTATATTAATGTTTGTCATCTGTGACAGTTAAAATGCAATGTCATGTCAACAACCCATATGTACATACATGTAGTGCTCAGCCAATTTGAATGCACCTCATTTTGAAAATGCCTATAATCACTGAGAAATTGATAAAAATATTCAATGTATTTTGGTGCATTTAAATAAAACATATTTTATTTAACAGATATATTCATTAAAGTAATATTTTAGTCATCAAACATTTAGAAATTGAAAGATAATACAATAAAATCCAAGCAAAATATTGCAAAAACAATTACAACCTACAAAATTTCAAATAATATTTTCATTTTTTTCCTTCTCTTGACTTTTCCTCTTTTTTAAATTTGTATTTAACATTTTTCTATAACATATAAATTTGGGTGTACTACAGTAGTTTTTGGACCGTAATTGTAAGTTATTTTGTTAGATAAACTCCAGATATGGCCATATCAGGACTAATCGAATGTATATGCACAAATATAATATTGTATAGCTTCCTATTAAAAATATAAATTTAAAAGAAAGATTTGTAAGGGGTGTACCTATATATGCTGAGCACTGTATAAGGCTTGTATGTGTCTGTATACTACCCTATATCCTCTCTTATTAGAAGCTAATGATTCCCGCAGCAGCTGCAGTGTTGATGTGGGTGTGATGCTGTGTTTCAGCACTCTCCGTTTACTATCTAATCTCTTTCTCTCTCTCCCTCATCAACCTCCCTCTGGCTCGTTCACTCACTCTCACATGCTACCCAATTCCATAGATGACGATACATCAAATATTTATAAAAAACAACCTCTGAACACAGTCATTAGTGTCAAGGTTTAATATGGTGCTAATTCAGCAATTCCCACCTCGCTGGCAGCTCTTTCTAAAGTACGATATGGAAGTGTGCCAGTAAGCGACGCTTTCCAAACCCTAACTATCAAGGGCAGAGCATACACCCTGCACACTGTCCCTTTCAAAAAATATGGGGGGATTTCTTACTCTATCTTTCCCTTTGCCAAGTCTCTCTGATGTGATGATCCTTTTTCTAAGTCTGTAAAATGATAAATCTTCACAGCTTGAACTGACAAGTGTACTGTAGTTGCTGGTTAGTGACCTTAAAGGACCTTTGAAATGTGACTAGTTTGCTCTTATTTGTATACTTAACCCATGTGTTATTTAAAAAAAAAATTGTATAGCACCTTTGGTGTTCCTGGTCAAAAATTAGTCTGGGCTCTAAAAATTATTTGTTAATTGCTCTTCATATACTACAACCAAATATTGGATTCTTTTTTCTGTTACAGCAGATTTTTTACATTTATTTGGTAAACATTTTTTTTTTTTTTGGAAACGATGATCATAGGCCGGCAGTTCATTTTAATGTGGCGACCACTGATAAAGCTGTAAATATGCCAAGGAAAGTGAATGAGATCGTGATCATTCATAAGCCTTATTGATTTGAACTTATGCACTGTTATTTTTTTGAGTGTAAAAAGCATTGTTTGTGAATGATTTTGACAACTAAAATATGAAAAAATTAAAAATTAAAATAAAAACTATTTATGAGAAATATGCTTTAACCTTGTTTGTTTCAAAATACTTATGGTGTTATCCAAACATGCACAGGTCCAAGACCTTTATGTCTGTAAGTACTCATTTATGTACCAACTCAGGCTCATTCTGAAAATGTACCACTACATTTCTGGAGAGCGCCAAATACGTTCCAGGAGCTACATTTTTTGCAGTTTTTGTTTCACAAATCCACCAGAGGTTGCTGTGTATGCTTTTTGAGATCTCAAATTTGTCTTGCAAGTGCCATTTTCGCCTGCTGTCCTCACGTAAATCCACCAGAGGCCGCTGTTGACTGACTGACTAATCGACTGACCCACCCTCCTCCTTTCTTAAACCCAACCAATAGTGTTCAAAAGCCCCAATTAACCTAGACACCCACTTCCCTAAACCCAACAATTTTAAAAAGCAATCCAAAAAAAAAAATGAAAGCCCTCGCCTGATTTTTAACACATTTTCAGATTTTACCACATTCTCACCCTGTTATTTACTTGTTTATTTTATATTTTAGCTTCTGTTTTTGTCTTACCCGCTTTCTAGAACCGATCTTTACCAGACTCAAACCCCGACATCATGGTCAACTCCTCTCTGCATTTCAAGTCCATCAACGTACATGGCGAGCTACCGGACAAAAAGGTAACAGCAGGAAAGCCGTCCATATGGAGGTAAGCGGTCAGCTGGTAAGCGTGAAAAGGAGCGGTATCATACCACCCCGTATCGTTCGTTTTAATGACGAAATGCAGCCATACATACTTCTGGCTACATAATTTTCGATCTCCAGAAATGTATATAGGGCTACGTTTTCAGAATGAGCTTATGTTGGTATGTACAGTATGAAGAGTTTATTTGCAGATATAAATAAAACTAATTTTATATTAATACATTTTTAACATATATCATATTTTATGCTGCTCACTGAATAGTACCTTTGTATATAGTACAAAAAATGTAAGTTAATTACTAAAAGCTGGATATTTTGAACTTGAATTTTGAATTGCTATGTCCTATGTGACTAAATTCAGTAAGTTTTAGCACAGTGTGATAACATTAACTAACATTTTTGGGAAAAAGATAATTCTTTTAAGATTCAAAAATGACTTCAAATTCTAAATTACCCAAACACAACATTACAGCAGAGATGAAACTGAAGTTATGATATTTCTTCCCTCACTCTTGTGATGTATTTTTGAGTGAAATGGCTTCTACCACAGCAACAACAAGGAAAATTTGGAAAATGGAAAAGGGGTTAATGCAAAAATTTGAAGATGCAAGTACCTTTGATGAATAAACACTGAGTATACCCACAAGTTGTTGGTTACTAGGTTACCAATACTACAGTCAGCCACTCTAACAACTTGACGGAAACGTGCTTAATTCACATTTGGGATTTTTGTTCTTTTATTGCGAACGTTTATGTTGTGTAGATGTAGTACGCAGTACATCAAAATAGTGGTGCATGCCTATAAACAAATGACATACGGTAATTTACTGTAAAAAGTTTCAATTTATTTTATGTTTCTACTTTTTACGGTAAAATTACGGCCTTAATTTTTTACCAGTGCAGTGTAGCCACTGAGTCACCAGTCTCTCCTACAGATACGCTTTAGGAAACCCAGCTATTAGTGTTTCTAAACTTTTTATTACATTTTATGTAAAAGTGCAATTGTACTGTCATACTGCTAAAACGTCTGCACCTATCCAAATGTATGCTAATATACTGTATGTGTATGCTAGCACAATACTTTACCAACCAACACTTAAAAACACTAATGAGATCACGACTAAATGCCATTCATTCTCTCAGAGGAGGCAGCTAAAACTTCTCAAACTGTGAGCCCACAGTATTTCGGGTTTTTAATTACTAGCCAATTACTTAAACAAATACGCAACATTAAGCGGCTAATTTAGCCGCTAATGCCAGAGCAGATGGATGTTGCTGGAGTGAATGAATGGCCCTGACTAGCACAGGGTAATAAGTGGGCAGACACTGAGAAGAATGAAGCCAAACGCTCCACGCTTCTGCTTAGCTAGTTAGCACACCTGTAGTGCGTGCTAATCACCCACATATTAGCAGCTCGCTGGATCGAGTCGAATCGGGCAGCGTTTTGCATATGTTCGCATAGCCTGATTTTACTGAACTTGGTCAGTTTAATTAAATGGGGGAAAATGTAAGCGTTCACCTGCATCTGGTGAGCCAAAGAGTAATTTGTCTCAAGATTGTTTATTTTCTGTTCATGCTAAATTGTCATTAGATCAAGTTGGTTTTCGTCATGTTGCTTTGTTTTCGGCAGCTTTTAATGAAACGCAAGATTAGTGAAGAATGTAATGGGATGATTGGGAATAGTGTGACAGGAGACGTTCTTTCAGGTAAATCAAGGTGGCTATGACAATAATTGAGAGGCATAAATTATTCAAAAGCTAATTAACATTCAGTAAACAGTGGATGAAATGACAAGATGTCAGAGAGTTTACCAAAGCAAACAGAATGTTTGTAATGTCAGTAAATGATGTTACGCTAGTAACAAGCTTTCTGGAAAATCACAGTATGGTGAAAAACATTTTAGAGGCCCACTTTATGTTTGGTAATGTCAACTATACCTATATATAACTATATATAACTGTAAAAAAATGATATGATCAATTAGTCATGACAACATTTAAGTTTATTGTAACTTACTAAACTAAGTTAATCATGTTCTAACTTAATTTTATAAGTTACACAAGCAGTTTTAAGTCAGTTTAATATAATATACATTCAAATGAGTCATAAATAGGTCCAGACAGAATCTGCGGACATTTTCGCTATTTCAGTGCAGAATTTTATAAAACAAATAATTTTTTTTTCATTTATTTTTTTTTTTTAAATCTGTGGATTTATGCGGAATGATTTTGGGAGTATCGTAACTAAAAACTAAATTTATTAAACAAAAAAATAACATTTTCTAACTTTTATTTAATGTTTACAATGCAAACCCAATTAGATCCACTTATTTGCCAAACAAAGCAAGTCTCTCATATAATATATCTACTAAAAGACAGAAAATATTACTTTACAAACTGTATTGTAAATAAATCATATAAACATTTTATATTAATCAGTAATATTACTGAAATGAATTTAAAAACTGAATAAATATAAATGCACGCATTTACACAAGTAAATACATAGACTCAATGATGGGCTAAAGATCTGCGGAAATCTGCGGATTTCTGCATGCAAAGATTCTGTGTGGGCCTAGCCATAAGGTTAATTTGATTCAGCCTAAAAAGTAATGTAACCAGAATTTTTTACAGTGTATGTACATGCTAAAAATTAAGTAACTGATTGATACAATGTACTTATTGTATTTACGTTGCTTTGTAAAACCCGGTTGTTGCTATTTAGGTGTGTTTGGCACTGGTAAACTATTGTCTAATGGTAGGTAGGCTTTTAGCTGTGCCTTTACCGAAAGAGCACTGTGCTACGTCCGACAGATCGCACTATTGTTCTTTTATTTTATTTTTTATCTTTTATAACCTGTTTTAACACATTTTTATTTGTTTTTATCTGTCTTTAATGATTCTTACTATTTGCTTTTTTTATTTTCTTATACTTGTCTTTTTATTCTTGTTTATGTAAAGCACTTTGAATTGCCACTGTGTATGAAATGTGCTATATAAATAAACTTGCCTTGCCTTGCCTTGCCTTGCCTTAGGTACTAAATTGACCATAACCATACCAACATTTAGCCTATTTTCTTCAAAACTGAACACATGCAGTTTGCACATGCATTTTTGTCAAATCTGTTAGATATACAAGTAGAAAAAGAAAGTTTTCTAAAACAAAAAAGACATTTCCTATTGTTTCCTTTTGTGTTCATATATATATATATATATATATATATATATATATATATATATATATATATATATATATATACACACTACACAACTGTATTTCACAAAAGATCAGAAAAACCCAAAAATACAGGCACCGATGCAATCCTCAAAACAGGCATGTAGCGGTGCATGATTGTCAGACATGCTCCATAGTAATAAATAGATGCTGTTTACCAAACGGATTCTGTACACGCGATATGAAGCAAAGCAAGAGTAGACATTCTGGGTTTTGAGTGCGTGTTTGAACAGATATACATATAATAATAATAATAATAATAATAAATATAGCTGCAAGCAGCAATTGCGGGGCCAAGCAATGCAGAGGCACCATGAAACGCAGTCCAGAGGCCATGAGCAGCAAGCTCTATAGAGCACCAGATAAAGTGAAAAAAAGTGAGTTCTGAATACATTTGAAGTCCATTTAACTGGAAATGTAAGCAAAAACATAATAATTTGAATAATTTACTGGTTTATAACTTTTGACCAGTAGGTGGCGCTGTAACCAAATTTATGTGACGTGGTCAGTGTGAGGTGACAATGACACCCGTTAAGTTTTGTGTCGATATGTACAGTATAAGCGTTGCACTGTTACAGCCTCAGATGTAGTTTGGCATTGTACCAGCCCATTTGTCGGTGCAGTAAACAACAACTGTATTGCCTATCAATTTTTTGCCAGCAAGGTCTGAAGATCACGTGAGTCAAATTTGGTGAAAATTGGACCAATGGCCTAGGAGGAGTTTGAAAAAGTACTTTTTTGAACAATTTCAAAATGGCAAACAGAAAGTTTTGGCAATTATGGCATACGGAGTATGTTTTCAGCATCACCTAAGGAATAATTTGAGCTCAATTTAAAAAATTTCACCTTCGCTGCTTGGCCCCTAATAATAATATCCAAACATGTCGATCTTGGTGCGTTTTCTTTTAAACACAACACATTTTATCTTAAATAAGTTCAAGAGCAATCTTTGTTATTTAATGTAATCAAATGAAAAATCTAAATGAAAGATTTGCATCACTTTAATAAGAATGTTTAAGTTATACAGTGAAGAAAATATTAATGAGAAATCATTCAATTTCTTTATAATAGCTATTAATTTGAGTCTAAACTGTTTAATTTATTTGCAGCTTTTTCTAATGTATGCTATTTATTATTTCCTTTGTAAATAATATAAAAACATATTACTGACCGTTTTTTTTTTATTTTAACTGTGGACAAAAGAGACTCTAAACGTGTACGAGTCTCCCTTGTTCACCTGTAAACCAAGTGACCAAAACAAATTGTATGTGTCTTGCAGTAAAATATGATCAAAGTTACACATTAACACACAGGTTTTTCTCAAATGAAGCAGTAATTTGACCTGTCAGTGTAGTGTAATAAGAAACATCCAAGCTGGCCCAGACATCTGTTATTTAGTATTCCAGGCATGGCATCAACTACAGGTACACTTGCAGCTTGAACATGACAAGATTCACACTAAATACTTGATCCGATCTGATTCAAAACTGCAGAGCCTGAAGAACAGGCCTTTTCTTCTGTATACAGTATGCCATAGGTTTACCCTTGATTCAGGAGTAAACATCGAAAGCTAGAGCAAGGACAGAAGAAAACGATGTGAGATCTTGGCCATCCAGAAGTGGCTCGCACCTCTCTGGATGCTTCACATGCAATCCTATTGATATTTTGTGCTACATTTTACTGTAATAAAAACAGGTGTTCATGGAGCTTACAAAATTGGAAGTGATCATTTGTATAGACTTATTTGTTTAATTTACTTGTTGTAAGTGACCACTAAATGATCATACCACTTTAAATTTGTTCAGAGCATGTCATGTTTTATGTAGTCCAGGTAACAAATAGGTTAGTCAGACTAGAAGAGTGAAGAGGATACTTGTTTCTGTCAAATTGGTTATTTAAGCTACATGAGCTTGTTTGTATATGTTAATTGTGAGATTTGCCCTTTTTATTAGTTGTTTTAAACTGTCTTTATTTACTTTATAGTTGAGTTTTCATATATTTCTCTGTAAATTGTATCTTTATTTGTCATATTTTTCTGTATACAAGTTGTATTTATGGATTTTGTTGTTTCTTTGTCAATTTTCACTGTGCTACGTAACAAAAGTTTAATGGCTCTCGTCTAGAGCAAAATAAAGAAAGAAGCACCATTCAGAAACTTGAATGTTAAAAATGTGTAATCCTACAATACAAAGTTACTTGTCAAATAAATTAACATGGAAGATTATTTTGAGTTTAAGTTATTTAATTAGCTTGTTTATGAAGACTGCAGAGTGATTCCTAAAAAAATGACTTTGAATAATTCAGTAGTTTGTGATGTATGTTAAAGTGTGCCCCCTAAAATACAAGTGGCCCCTGTCCGGTCCCCCCAGTTACTCTGGTCTAGAGCCGCCACTGATGGACAAACCAACAGACAAATACTTGGATGGTTAGATATCTAAATAAATGGAAAAATAGAAAGACATGGATGGATGGATGGATGGATGGATGGATGGATGGATGGATGGATGGATGGATGGATGGATGGATGGATGGAAAGGCAGATGGATGGATGGATGGATGGATGGATGGATGGATGGATGGATGGATGGATGGATGGATGGATGGATGGATGGATGGATGGAAAGGCAGATGGATGGATGGATGGATGGATGGATGGATGGATGGATGGATGGATGGATGGAAAGGCAGATGGATGGATGGATGGATGGATGGATGGATGGATGGATGGATGGATGGAAAGGCAGATGGATGGATGGATGGATGGATGGATGGATGGATGGATGGATGGATGGATGGATGGATGGATGGGCAAATCAACAGACAAATACTTAAATGGTTAAATCTATAAATAAATGGAAAAATAGAAAGGCACAGAAGGAAAGGTGGATGGATAGATGGATGGATGGATGAATGGATGGATGGAAAAGTGGATGGATGGATGGAAAGGTGGATGGATAAATGGATGGAAAGGCGGATGGATAGATGGATGGATGGAAAGGCGGATGGATGGATGATGGATGGATGGAAGGATGGATAGATAGAAATGCGGATGGATGGAAAAGCAGATGGATGGATGGCTGGATGGAAAGGTGGATAGAAAGGCGGATGCATGGCTGGATGGATGGAAAGGTGGATGAATGGATGGATTGATGGAAAGGCGGATGGATGGATGGATGGATGGATGGATGGATGGATGGATGGATGGATGGATGGATGGATGGATGGATGGAAGGAAAGGCGGGTGGATGGATGGATAGATGGATGTATGGATGGATGGATGGATGGATGGATGGATGGAAAGGTGGATGGATGGATGGATAAATGGATGGATGGAAAGGCAGATGGATGGATAGAAAGGCAGATGGATGGATGGATGGATGGATGGATGGATAGATGGATGGAAAGGCAGATGGATGGATGGAAAGGTGGATGTATTGATGGATGGAAAGGTGGTTGGATGGATGAATGGATGGATGGATGGATGGATGGATGGATGGATGGATGGATGGATGGATGGATGGATGAATGGATGGATGGAAAAGTGGATGGATGGACAAGTTGATGGATGGATGGTGAAAAGGTGGATGGATAAATGGATGGAAAGGCGGATGGATGGATGGATGGATGGATGGATGGAACCACGGCAAACCAACAGACAAATACTTAGATGGTTGGATCTATAAATAAATGGAAAAATAGAAAGACAGATGAAAAGGCGGATGGATGGAAACGAGCACTTGGCTTTAGAATGTGAACTCTTCATATATGCACACACACACACACACACACACACACACATACAACATATATAACCACAGTACTTGTTTTTCTAAGGTATTGACTTTGCGATTGATGTGTTACAGTGTTCATTTCCCATCTCACTGATCACAAGTTTGTGTGTGTGTGTGTGTGTGTGTGTGGCTCTGTGCAGTGTTGTATTTCATACACTGTCATGCTCATCAAATCCTATGGTTTTAAAATATCTGGTGGTTGATGCTGCGCTAAATTAAAGTCGACATGGTAGGTTGAAGCAGCTTTGAGGTTATTGAGGAGCCTGTCGGTCGCGTCTGTATTTTAAGCTCATTACAAGCATCAGCTCTCATTTTCTCTGAGAGTGAAAGAGATACAGAGACAAATGTAGAGAGACGGAATGAATAACTGAATAAATATTAGTCAGGGCTCTTCTCTTGGGTGGGCCGCTAGTGTTTCTGAGAGACCGAGAAGGGAACAGGGTGACTCTCATGAGAGCAAGAGGAAGAGGACATGGTGAAGACTCTCATGGGGGAGAGTAAAGTATCTAAACCCCTGAAGCGAGGAGCAGATCTCTCTCTGTCCCTGCGGACGCTTCTACTGTATTTCACATTTTAGGCATGACAGCATAAATCATCTTCAGTCTGCTGACTTTCTCTTCTCTCCGCTGCCTCGCTTACGGCCCACATATGTTAAAATATCGTACAGTAATGAAAAGGCATTGCACTTTCGCAAAAATGCCACCCATGGTATTCATATCACTTAAATCTTCATTCAGCGAAAACCTAATATGACCTCAACATCAAAGAGTTTCGCTGGCTTGCATTATTTTAAATTATATATATATTTCAGATTATTATATAGTGATTGCATTGTATGTTTGCATAAACTACTTACCTATTCAGGCCTCATGTAATAAAATATCTAGTTTTTACTTTTAAAAAATGTGTACGTGAATGCAGATCAGAAATTTGGGTCCCACTTTATATATTAAGTGTCCCTAGCTAATATGTACTTACACTAGGGCTGGGCCGATAAACAATATTTTATTGAATCGCAATAAAATTTATGTCAATAACAATGATAAGCTCTGGACCTTCTATATTGATCTAAGAGCCAATCACACAGCAGAAATGTGCAACAATGGGAATCTAAAAGTGTCATTAGATATCCCAACTTTAAGGACAGTCTGGAAGGGGCTTTTTTTTAACCTCTTTTTTTTCCCCAATGTATCTTATTTCCTATTTTTCTATGCTACTGTACGTCTCGACTGACCTGCCTTCCCCTGAAATGTGTGATTTTGCTGCAAGTAGCAGTGACAAATAAAGGCTCTTGATCATTTTACAGACGTATCGAGGCCAAAAATATGTTATGCCATTTAATGGACCCTCAAATTTTTGTGGCTTCAGTCATTCTTGGGGTACTCTTTTAAATCTGGAAGCATTACCAACTAGGGTTGGGTCGATAGACGATGCCATCATCCATCACCGATGGCGAATAGACATCACGATGCTGAGCTGGCATCGCAATCCTCCTCCCCGCCCCCGTCGCAGCAGCAACCCGCTCACGAAAAATACACACTTAGGCTCTGTTTACACTAATACGTCTAATACACTAATACTTAGTTATAAAATGGCTTTTTAGAACGAAAATGATCCACGCCCACACTGGCGTTTCACCTAGCATTTCTGAAAAGCCCTCCTTCCACACTATACTGCTGAAAACGCACATCACATGACCACACACACAAATACATTCTGTTTGACAGGGCGTCTGAGCTCCAGCAGTCACGGGTGCTTTGAGCACAAAACCCCAGAGAGCAGTGCATGTTGGACAGTTTTTCAAGGATGTACCACTGGATCGCGTCTCACTGTAGTTGTTAAACTTGATATTTAATTAGTCTTGTCTCTATCTAACCATTCTTCTGTCTTTTGAATCAGGTAACATGTCACAGCGTCAGTACACTGCTTCAATCTTTCGCTTTCACGCTTGTACTTAGTAATTTTAGCAAAAACCTCAGATACTGTTGGTTGGTTGTGCACCTTTTTTACCAACCAAGTTTGTTGATGCCAATATAACAACACAGATCCCTCTGCCTATTCATGCCAGAGTCCCGCTGAAAAAAGTGATTGACAGGTGGTAATTTGTATGTAACTTTTCTTTATTTATTTATGGTTTGGTTATGAGCAACGTTAAAACAAAGACCATGAGGGTCGGGTAGTTGAAACGGTAGGCTGAAAATAATTAATTCGTTATGAATTAATTAATTATTCATAAATAATTAATTTACCGCCACCTACGATGATGATGCCATCGTCCATCGCGATGTTTCACATTAGGCATCATATGATGCCACAAATTGGTTGTCATCACCCAACCCTAATACCAACTTATATCCAAATATATACATTCATTCATTTTCTTTTCGGCATAGTCCCTTTATTAATCTGGGGTCGCCACAGCAGAATGAACCACCAACTTATTCAGCATATGTTTTACGCAGTGGATGCCCTTCCAGCTGCAACCCATCACTGGGAAGTGATACAATATGGATAATTTAGCTTACTTAATTCACCTATAGCGCATGTTCTTTGGACTTGTGGGGAAACCGCAGCACCCGGAGGAAACCCACGCGAACACAGGGAGAACATGTAAACTCCACACAGAAATGCAAACTGACTCAGCCGAGGCTCAAACCAGCGACCTTCTTGCTGTGAGGTGAGAGTGCCGAAATTTACAGTGGGTGACATTTTAAAAGGAGCATTACCGCCACGAGTGACACCACCGCCGCACTAAAGGAGTAAGAACATGTTTTTAGGTATAACCGCAGTTTGCAACTATGCCACCAGGGGGCACAAAGGTACGGGACGTGAACAGACAGAAATATACAGTAGCTGTAAATACCCGGCTACTTGTAAATGAAGATGAAATAATGAAACAAAGCATTATAATTCCTTCATAAATCATTAAAAACTTGTTAACAAGCTTTATTATCATTGTAAACATGTTAAGTAAAATGAGGATTCATTTTGGAAAGTAAAATTAAAGAAAGTAAAATTAAAAACAACTAAAATTAAAGTGCAAACATGCATACAGATAAGTAGGCCTAAATAAATAAATAAATAAATAAACAAATAAATAAAGCAGTGTTTTAGCCTAAATATGTTTTAGCCAATTTGTTATTTTAAAGTGATAGGACTAAGACAGTAAATAAATAAGCTTTTTCATTGTTTTCATTGACAGTTTTCATTTACATATTAGTTGTTGACTATATTTTACTATCTCATTTATGTCTCAATTATTGTACATAAATAATAAATGAATAATTAAATAGGCCTAATTAGTTATTTATTTACAGACATTACTAGCGAAACACGGAGAAACGGTACGGCGCGTGGTCTAAAGAGCTCTTAAGTGGAATGCTATCATTAAAAGCAGAAGTATGTGACATCTGTATTGTATTAGAGTTCAATATAGAAATTAATTATCGAGATTGCATTTTCAGCATATCACCCAGCCATAATTTACACTGAAATTAATAATTTATTACAATGTACTTTTTGTGACAATACATGTTTTTACCATAGACTGTAAAAGATATGAACGTAGTATTCGTGACATCACCCATAGGTTTCTATAGAGTGCAAATGAAGCTCCAAGTTGGCGAGGTCAACCGTCGCCATTTTGTTCGCACGTCATCACAGCAACCGGGGGATACCAAGCAAGGGCAAAGAGGCGGATCGTGAGCTGAGCGACAGACGCCTGCTGGCATTTTGCTTAGACAGGCTTTTCTTTGGGAGAAACGCTTAATACTTCATTACCTGTGACTCGTTTGTGTTCTGACCACATCTGCTTGGTTGTGTACTATATCAATAAAAGGATTAGACTTTTTAAAACACTGTTGTAATACATTGAGCCACTAAGCATTGTTCTTATGACGTTTTTCTACAGGAGGAAAGTGCGAATTACTTCCAAACACTTAAAATATTGTCCGTGTTAGTAAATGCAAGACTATTTATGAAATCCAGGCATAAAACTGCATGACAACGTTTCAGATGACCGTTTTATTCCCTACATCTAATCAATCTGTCAGATTCTGGAGTGCATTACAGGTCTAAAGAACATTATAAATGATAAATGATCTTAAATAAAACAAATACATTTATAGATATGGTATTTAAGTATATAATTTCACTCACCTGGGAAATAGAGGCAACTTGAATGGTTTGTGAGCACAATTAAGTGCATATGGCATGCCATTTTATCTGATATTTTTAGAAAATAATCCCAAAAGGCAATTGACTGTGTAAAGCCACATAAAACAAAACAAAATACTATATATATGCCGAGTTCAGCGGCTAATCAGCTAGTATGACATGGCGGCGACCAGCGAGACCTAGTTGTTACTCAGGTGGCCAGACCCTTAATTATGCAGACTTAATATAACTGAATAAAAACAAAACAAATTCACCCCCCTCACAGTTGTCATGAAGGGTAATATTAGCTACAGTATATGCACCAAAACCATATTTTGTACCAGGATGTTTTTATCAGCTGTTAAATTGGCCAATTTAGCATTGCAGTCAGTGAACATCTGGATGTTATGGAGCCAGCCCCCAAAGGCCAGTCGATGTATTGCAGTTTCAGTTATTTCCGTATTGGCTTCACAAGGGAGAGCGGGATGTTGTCGCTTGGTTTTTACATTGTACTTATGATTTACTAAATACATGTATGTAATTACATCTGTAATTAATCTCTAATGTAACCAAACCTGTCTCGAACCCTACCCATATCCCACATCATTGGCACCAAAAGTTTTCTACAATACATTATAAACAAAATAAGTGCATTGTATTTACATTTTTATGCAAGTCCATAGTAGTTTAAGATGCTTAATATAAAGCAGGACTAAAATTTGCTACACAGACAGCATGCAAAAAACAAAAGGCATCATCAAATGTAATGCAAGTAAAGCATGGAGTTCCACAGGGATCTGTTTTAGGCATATTGCTGTTTTCCATTTTAATACTGGCATATCAAGAATCCACAATATAAATCTGTTGTCTATGTAGGCTTTCAAAAGAACAACTGTCATACACTTTTTGACGTGAAAACTATTTTGCTTGCAATATGACGAGCATTATATGATGCTGCTTTAGTATTATGTTGTTTAAATGAAATGTATCTTATTGCTGTCCGTGTCATGGAGCGGAGCTGTTCCTGTCTGTATGGAAGACAGGCTCATTTTTCTTGCTGTCAGATGTGGGAGCATCTCTGTTTCTGTCGCTCACATTTGCACAAACATGTCGGGCACAGTGTTGACAGGATCAGGTCTGAAGCCCGAGTGTGGTGGGCCTTAGCAATGACTGATGGCTACGATGAGCCTTCCCACTGACACCTTCATCTGCCTCAAAAAAAAACTAAACCAAACCAAATATCCTCAGCAAGTCACTGGGAAAAGATGTTCAGTTTAAAATGCAATTAACATACATAATAAAGCTTTTAAAGGCTAAAACAGTTTTTCATTCCTTAATATTGAAATCCACTCAGAAAGTTTAAAAATCATAATCTCAAAAAAAAAAAAACTATTTAAATTAATTATTTAATTTATTAATTAATAACACAAAAAGGTTTTTTTTACAATAGTAATTTATTAATTTTCTTCCATTTAGTCCCTTATTTATCAGGGGTTGCCACAGCGGAATGAACCTTCAACTATTCCAGCATATGGAAGCCCTTCCAGCCACAACCCATTACTGGGAAACACTCATATACTCTATCATAAACACACACACACACTCATACACTATGGACAATTTTTTTTGTTTACCCAATTCACCTATACTGCATGTCTTTGGACTGGTAAACCGGAGCCCCCGGAGGAAACCCAAGCAAACACAGGAAGAACATGCAAACTACACACAGAAATGCCAACTGGCCCAGCCCGGACTCGAACCAGCGACCTTCTTGCTGTGAGGCGACAGTGCTAGTTACAAAGCCATCATGCCGTCCACCTTTTTTACAATAATAAATTTATTATACAATAAAATGATATATTTATATTCAACCTAGCAAATAACCAACAAACAATCTAAATAATAATTTAAGAAATAGAAGAAACACTATCTTAATAATCAAACTAACATAACCAATAATGAACCAACCATTTTAAAATACAATGTTAAATTTATATTAAAATTAAGAAATAAACAAAACTTGATACAATAAATCATAATCAAACTAACAATCTTTACTAAAATATTGAACAAATTAAGCAATTATGTATTAAATAAATAATAAATACAGTATACAACACAAACGATGAACTAACTACCCAATGTTTTTTATTAAAATAACAAAATTAAAATGCCTTAAATCATAAAAACCACTGAGCTAAAAGCAGCACTGAGTTTAGAACCTCTCACTTTGAAATATTTTTTCCCCCAATATTCTTATAGACCTGAGGCTGAATGGCACCACAGAGGCTTTTTTTAGGAGCACCACAGAGTGGTCTGTTTGGAAGCTCACTGTTCATTGGCCAATGCCTAAAGGGTCTTCATGGGATGGCTGGATCAGTGTCTTTACTCCCCAATTATCTCCTCTCCATCTCATTCCACCCATCCCAGCTTCAGTGGGCTCTGTAGTCACTCCTACAGCTCCTCTTCTCTAAAGGACCCTCCACGTACAATCTGCCCACAGTCACTGGAGCATATGCAAGTCAATATAACAGTATGAGCCCTCAACATTGGGCATGGGCCATACCTAATTAGCCACCCCAACTGTTAGAGGAAGAATGGGAAATGGGTCTTAATTAAGAAGTTGAGGAGTCATCAAGTTTCAAGCTTCCAGGCTCTCTTTCTGTGTTACTTCCCTTTTGCAGATACTCTTTCATTCCTTCATAATGCATCTTGTTTGCCTCTTTTTCTATTTCCATATTGCTCCCAACTTCCCCTGGCAGCCTGCCTGGTGAATTCAGACCAGCACTGAGCAATTAGTAGCATCCACTTGGGATCTAGGCTTAGCATGTCGCCTGTACCTGAATCAGTTTGAAGCCCTGATGTCATCCAGCTCTGATGGATGTTTGCTTGGACACCTGTCTGTGCCAGAGGGAGGGAGCAGGTGATGGAAAAGAGCAGAGGAAACAGTTTTAGATGGTTCATTCTATATAAATTCGTAGTTTCCTTTTCCTTTTTATATATTTTGAGGGCTGAATTTTTTTAGGGTTTCTGAATTCTGTTATTAACACATTGAAAAAATATCTCACTGAAAGCATTAGCGAGTAAAAATTAGTTGTCACTGAAAAAAATAGTTAGCTTGGTCATCTATGAGAAACTGAAGTTTACTGAAGATGATTCTATTAAGATTTTTGACTAAATTTAGCTCATCTCAAGTACTGACACTAACTGGAAACTATCAAATATATATTATTTCACAAAAAATATAGGTTTGAATATTGTTTGTATGTTAGTTTTAATATATATTTAACATTTTGTTGTATTATTTAAACATTTTAAATGTGGATTGTTTTGCCTCTGTGTATTAGACAGGCCCCATTCATTGTCTAGTTTTTAAATCATATCTTAAAATCCTCTCTTTGGCCTTTGACACCTGTTGACATTTTGCTTATTTATTTTATTTTATGTCTTTTATGTCCTGTTGAGTTTTAGTCTTCTGTACAGCACTTTGGGTGTTTTTAAAATGCTTTCTAAATAATGATTGATTGATTGACTGACTGACCCACTAACTGACTGATTGATTGATTGATTGATTGATTGATTGATTGATTGATTGATTGATTGATTGATTGATTGATTGATTGATTGATTGATTGATTGATCGATTGATTGAATCACCTCATCTTGAGTCCAGGAGTCTTGACATGCACTGAGAACTATAATATATATTATGTAGTTATAAGAGTAAATAGGTGGAGCGCGGTGGCACAGTGGGTAGCGCTGTCGCCTCACAGCAAGAATGTTGCTGGTTTGAGCCTCAGCTTGGTCAGTTGGCGTTTCTGTGTGGAGTTTGCATGTTCTCCCCGTGTTCACGTGGGTTTCCTCCGCATGCTCTGATTTCCCCCACAGTCTAAAGACATGCGATACAGGTGAATTGGGTAGGCTAAAATTGTCTGTAGTGTTTGTGTGTGAATGAGAGTGTATGGATGTTTCCCAGTGATGGGTTGCAGCTGGAAGGGCATCCGGTGCGTAAAACATATGCTGGATAAGTTGGCGGTTCAAAGAGACTAAGCCGAAAAGAGAATGAATGAATGAATGAATGAAGAGTAATTAGCCATCAAACTGAAATTTTGTCACTGAAAACTGAACTTTTCCGTCAGCCTATTGGCCTGGTTGCATTTGAAGAACTTTTAAGCAATGCATGCTGGCCGACAGCAACATCAAGTGACGCATTCAACAACGTCAACAACTGGAAGATGAACAGAGCTGTGATTGAAGCTGTTATTGTTGTTTGTTATAAAGATATGTCACTGAATGAGTAAAAAGAAGGACTAATTAACCTATGACACCTTGTAGTGCAGTATATATACACTGAAAACAGAGGTGATGTTCATGTTTAGACTTCACTTGACAAAAGACATGACCAAAGTTCAGATATCCTGCACTTTATGCAAACAAGAAGTTACTTTCACAGGCAATTACCAATTGGAGAGATGTGCTGGGCTGAATTTGTTTATAATACCACTTTATACTACAACAAACTACATTTTACTTTTCAATGTACCAATTCTGCTCAAATATTTGTTTTTAGCAAAAAGAAATGCAATTCATTTTATACATAAGAGAGTCAACTTTATTCACAAACGTTACTAGGTGCAGTAGTGGGAATGCCAACTAGCATCCAAATCATAAGCCACTGCCGACAAGCAGCAATAAAGTCACTGGTGGTGCAATTGGGACTTTAGACCCAACTCTGAAGTATAAGTTAGATTACTCCCCCAAAGGGTGTTTCTATGACTAAAATTATTCCCGTTCCTGTGGTGCTACGAGCCAAAAGTAGAAACTTCTACCTATAGGAACTATGATAATGCACCTCCAAATTAATTATCCGTTCAATCGAGGTCGATTTTCGGTCATTCTATGTATGCTTCTCCTCCACACAGTTGTGTTAATCATCCCTTCTTTGAGTTCGCACATGCTCATGTTGGTATTAGATTTGACAGTATCGAGCCAATGAGTTCTTGGGCGGCCTTTTCTCCTACTTCCACTGACCATTCACAGCATGACTGCCTTCTCGAGAGAATTGCTACACATGACATGGCTAAAATAGGATAATATCAGTTTGGTAATCTTAATGCACACTAGGACTTCTTTGTTGGTGATTCTCGTTGTCCACGGGATGTGCAGCAGTCTCCTCCAGCACCACAACTCGAAGGCGTCGATCTTTCTTCTTTCTGTCTTCTTAATCGGCCAGGTCTTGCAGCCATATGTTGCTATGATGCTGCGTTCACACCAGACGCGGAAGAAACGTCAAGCACGAGTGATTTACATGTTAAGTCAATGCAAACGAGCGAATAGGCATCCTGCGGCGCAATACACGCAAATGGCGCGGTGCGAATGACGCGAATTGCGCGAATGGCGCGGCGCGGATGGCGCGATACGCGCAAATGGCGCAGAGCGAATTGAGCGTTTGACGCGATTAACGCGCGAATCGAGCGAATCACTCGAGTTGAAAAAATCTGAACTTCTGCGGACATTCGCGCCGCGTTAACCAATCAGGACACTGTTGCCAACTATTTTCAATAAAAAGGCGCTAAGCTCTGCCCGAAAAGTCGCTAAAAGTCGCTAGATTACGTCATACACTAATTTGCATATTACTGACGTCATCACGTTCTACCATTTCTGTTTAACAGCCCATGGTAAATAAATGGGGTATTTATATTTGCACTACGCTTTATGCAAGCATGTCAATTTAACTAAATTGATTGCTGTTTGAATACAGTATATCATTATAGATGAGTAGTGAATTTGCAGTAATCTCTCAGACGTAATAAACTCAGACAAGTTCTGAAACTCTCACTTAAAACATCTCTGATTGTGAACAAGAAAAGAATAAACGGTCATATCAAATTGTTAAAATAAAGGAGAAGCAGATCGGTTTGACTGTACAAGGGAAATACCTTCACACTGCCGGTGCTAAATCATTTGCCATCGGTACGCAGAGGGGTGATCTGCTGTCAGGCTGCAGGTAGGAGAGGCTGCTGTACGAGGACTGGCCCACCTGTCAGTGCTCTGAGGCGGGGGGAGGGGCCGGCGGCATCACCCGGAGCTCGTTGAGAATAGTAGGAACGGTACAGTAACGGACAAACGACAGTCTATAAAAATGTCCAGTAACACACAAAAAAGTCTCTAGATTTGTCGCTAGTCGCTTTTTTTGAAAATTTGTCGCTAGGGGGGTCTGAAAAGTCGCTAAATCTAGCGACAAAGTCGCTAAGTTGGCAACACTGAATCAGGAGCTTGCTCTTGTGGGGGCATGATTGTGACGTAGCATTTTTTGTTGGTGTCCCGGGGGAAATCCTTCAGCCGACACCAACAGCAGTTCATCAAACTGGGCTTGGCTCAGTCAGAAGCACCGCAGAAAGCCTCCGTCATCCAGGTTAAGTTTCTGGATGAGTTTATGAGCTCACAGAGCTGGGTGCATCTCTGAAAGTATCTAGTGGACTCAGACACTGCTCCAAACGTATCGACGCTGTTTTTCAGCCTTCATAAAGCACATAAACACAGTTATTTTATCAATAAAATCCATGTTAGCCATTTAGCAACGAAGCTACAGTCACCGGGCAGACAGAAGCCCTGCCCATGACTCGAATCCGCGTCTGTTCTGAAGTGAATTTGACGCGCAAATGAAGCGGAGTTTGACACGCGAATGAACGCGTCTATTTACTCGCGAATAGCGCAATTTAGCCGCGCGTTCCGCATCTGGTGTGAACACAGCATGAGGAAGACGGTTGCATTGACTAGCCTTGCTGATATCTATACTTTTCGAGATGACATTCATGCTCACCATTGCATTCCATCCAAGGCTTAACCGTGTCTTGATTTCAGGTGTCATGTCCCCATTTTGGTCAATCTTGGAACCAAGGAATATAAAGTACTGTACTTTCTCGATTTCTTTATTGTGGATCTTTATGCTACATATTCCATTCAGAGGTCATCATGTTTTCTTGATGTTCAGGGGCAACCCCACCTTCTCACTTTGTTCTTGCACTTTCAGGATGAGTCGCTCTAGATCTTAACTGCTTTCAGCCAGTAGGGTGGTGTCATCGGCATATCTAAGATTGTTGATGTTCCTGCTGCCAATTTTCACTCCGCTTTTGATGTCTTCTGGTAGTGCTTTTCTTATGACTGCTTCTGCATACAGGTTGAAGAGTGGTGGCAATAGAATGCAACCTTGTCTTGTTCCTTTTCCAATCTTGAACCACTCCGTATCACCATACACACCTCCAGTGCCCCTATATTACCCTTGTAGCATAAGAGTTTGTTTACATGGACATCAGAAATCCAATTATTTACCTTCATCCGAATAAGGCAAAAACCTGATTAAGGTGTATGTATGACTTGCTTTAGAATGTTAATTTCGTGTTCCTGTTTTACATGCTACATGGTACATGTACATGGATCGATTAAAAACATTACATCACCACACAAGCCAATTGTTTCTGCTAGAGTTTCATGTAATTTCAGTTTTTTCATTCGAAATTTCTTGACTTCAACTGCAGTTTAGCTGTTTCACTTCCATTCAGCAACATTTCATTCATGCCCCTGCGACAAACTCTGAGTTACTGGATGAGAGTATGAAGTAAGGTATGATAGGAGAGAGTTGTTTTAATAGAATTTGATACCGCATGCCGAATATATAAAAAAAAACTTCCGCATTTGTGTTCGGAGATGGCATGTGTGATGATCTCCCAGGAGTTCAATGTTCATGCACTTGTGCCCTTGGAGATGCGGGTGGCTGTGGTCCTGTAGTGACTCGTAGGTGCAGAGAATACAGTGTCAAACAGCCATGTGTGTATGGACTATCCTGTCACAATATGCAGCAAAAAGTCCTACATGATGGTAATAGTTTGATTGAGGTGTTTACATGTCTGTACTGCACTTCAATAATGTGTCATGTCTTAATTCGATTTGTGTTTACTACGGTTTTGACTTTAGTCGGATTAAGGTAATCAAAAATCTCTGATTACAAAGTAGAGTATTGTTTTAATTGTATTAAAATCTTAGTATTGGTGTCCATGTAAGCATAGAAATTGTTTTCCTATTGAAGCTAAGGCCTGGATTGGGCCTGGTTAGTAACTATATCTGAAATAAAATAAACCTGGAAGTTTTGTGCTGTTAACAAAAAAAAATGTTTCTTCAATCAAAGCATTGATGAAAAACATGGACTATAATAGGCAGCTTTTCAGATCTAATATAAATAAATTATTAATTCAGTACAGTCTTCTTCAACCCACATATGCCTGGCAATGCTCCCAGATGTTTTGCTATGAAGAACCTGCTGAACTTTTTTGTTGGACTTCAGCTGGTTCTGTGTTTGTGTATGCTGCATGACTCTTCATCAACCTATCACACCATATGTCTGTACATCAACCTCAGGTGGAGACCCCGTTGTGTCTTTACCTGTTAGACGCACACTCTGCATCCACTATGTGTATGTTAGGCCCATGAGCTGCTTAACAGAGCTGGCCTGAGCCAAAGCCTTAGCACCCTTGAGCCTGTTCCCCTTCTGCACCTCCACTTTGATTTCCAATATGTCTGACTATGAGGGCAGATGGCGAGAGGGTAAACACTTCCTCCACAAGGCATCGTAAACACAAGCCTAGTGGTCCGCTGAGCCCCTCCAAATTGGCACAGGATGGAGCGCAGGGCAAAAATCGGGGTGTAATGTAATAGAATATTTGATTGGCCTCCACAGAGCAGGTTACTGGGACTTGTGCCATGGTTAATGCGACTGTGTTTGGCTTGCATTCCTACTCCTGCTGCTCGCCTTACAAATTTTCATTTGATAACCTTGCCATTTCCTTGACTATTTCTCCTCCTCAGCCTGTCAAAAGATGCTTGCTGTATAACTAATGTCTGGCCTGGATGCTCTGGCCTTTCAGATAGTGTAAAATCAGCTTGTCAGGCTGTGAATGAATCATTATAGCTAGGCTGGACCTCCGGACAATGAGAGTCGACATGTTTGAGTCAGTGTTTGCTTAGAGTATTACTTTTTTTTTTTTTTTTTGCAAGTGTGTGTTTGTGGGGTGGGGGGTGGGAGTACAGAGACAGCGATTAACACAGCTAATCTGTGTCAAACAAATGAACCGTGAGAGGCATGAGTCTGCCTGACTTGCCGACTTTAGCTGATGCATCTAATTTGTAGACTAGTTACAGTAAGAGATGCATTAGTTTCTTTTTCAATATGCAAAGTATGAATTTCAGAAAGGATTGAGCTATATGGAAAAGCATTAACCTTTTAAAAACCTTGAATACATAATGACTTGGAATACAAGCAAAGCTAAATGAAACAAACAGAAGTTTAGTTTTTTTTTTTTTACTAGGTGTCCAAAGAATACAACAACGGCCTCTGGTGCTAAAGCATTGTGCAAGGGCATTGTCATTTTCTTTTTCTTTTTTTTTTCAAAAGCACAAAAACATTGGTAATAAATGAGCGAATGAATAAGCAAGTAAGTAAATAACTATGTAAATAAATAAGAAAATAAGTAAATAAATATATAAATAAAGGAAGTAAATAAGTAAATAAATAAGAAAATAAATAAAAAGGAAGCAAATAATTACCTAAATAAGTAAATAGGTACGTAAATATGTAAGTAAATAAGTATGTAAATAAGTAAATAAGCAAGTAAATAAGTATATAAATATGTAAGTAAATAAGTATGTACATAAGTAAATAAGTACGTAAACAAGTAAATAAGTAAATAAATAAGTAAAGTAAGTAAATAAGTAAAGTAAATAAGTAAATAATAAGTAAATAAATAAAGGTGGGAAGTAAATAAGTAAATGAGCAAATAAGTAAATAAATAAGTAAATAAATAAATAAATAAATAAATAAATAAATAAATAAATAAAGGAAGTAATCAAAGTAAATAAGTATATAAGTAAATAATTAAACAAGTAAATGGGTAAATGAATAAATGAGTAAATAAGTAAATAAGTAACTAAATAAATAAATAAAGGACGTAAACAAGTAAACAATTAACTAAATAATAAGTAAATAAATAAATAAAGGAAGTAAATAGGTAAGTAAATAAGCAAGTAAAAAAGTAAATAAATAAAGTAAGAAAGGAATGAAGAAAGGAATTAACGAACGAACAAACAAATAAATAAATAATCGGACACTCTTGAAACAGACATTAGAATTCTCAGAAGTTTTCTTGATACAATAAAGGTTTAAAAAAATAATTCAATAAAAAATAAAATATGATAATAAAAAATATTATATATATAATTATAAATTGTAATGTCACAGTATGTCTGATAATATTTTTTCTTCTGGAGAAAGTCTTTTTTGTTTTATTTCGGCTAGAATAAAAAGCAGTTTTTAATTTTTAAATATCCATTTTAAGGACAAAATTATTAGCCCCTTTAAGCTAATTTTCCCCCGATATACAGAACAAACCTTCATTATACAATAACTTGCCTAATTACCCTAGTTAAGCCTTTAAATGTCACGTTAAGCTGTATAGAAGTGTCTTGAAAAATATCTAGTAAAATATTATTTACTGTCATCATGGCAAAGATAAAATAAATCAGTTATTAGAAATGAGTTATTAAAACTATTATGTTTAGAAATGTGCTGAAAAAATATTCTCTCCGTTAAACAGAACTTGGGGAAAAAAATAAACAGGGAGGCTAATAATTCAGGGGGGCTAATAATTCAACTGAGTTCAACTGTACAACCACACAAGCTAAAAATTTACATTTATTTTTATGTCTTTTTTATCTACAAAGTGTGCAGCTTTTGCCACTGCAGTGTATCTTAATGTGCTTATTTACTTTCTAAATAAAGTATACTTTTATGCTCGACCTTTACTTAAGTATACTTCTTTTTCCTAAGGGTGTATTTACTGACTTACCAAGATCAGTCTTGTACAGCCAGGGGGAGTATTGCCGCTCTGACAACCAAGTTGGGTCAAAGCTAGGGATGCTCCGATCAGGAGTTTTGCAGCTCATACTGAGTACAGATTCCTTGTCATGGTGATCGGCTGATACAGAGTATGAACCTTAAGAGAAGATCTTGCCTTACCTAAGAGAACAAATCAAGGATGCTGCATATAATCCCTTAAACACGTCTCTTATAACCATTTAGGTGTAAACATGTCATGGCCAGAAGCAGCTTTACAGAAAATAATTTATTCATTTTATACTGGCTTAGTCTCTTATTTATCAGGGGTCGCCACAGCGGAATGAACCGCCACAGAAAATATAACACAGATATAAAAAATTATGAAAAACTACAATGCAATTTGGAAACATTGCAAATGATGAAAGAAGAATTCAACATGTCTCAATCAAGAAAAAGTTTGGAGTGCACATTTGATGCATAAGAAGTTAAAATGCACACCTATAAATCGAATGCTCTATTCATGTAACCTAAGAAATGTTATGTCTTGCGATATGTTCATTCACTTTCGTCGTCATGATTTCTGAGTATTTTAACTAATTTTTGGGATCACGGGGCCGGTAAATTATGTTATATTGGTAAAATTTTTACTCGCGGTGCTTCCGAGAGAGGTCAAGGTTGGATGAAATGCTAGATAGGGGCGAACGCGTCACAGCAGCTCAAAACAGTGGAAATACAATGGCTGCACCTGCATTAAAGAGCATCACCATCGCATCTGTATATATTTTAGCTGTGTGACACGGTTGTGGCTGCTTGTAGGCTATGCATAGTATACGGGAGCGCACGTGCGCCTTCAGTCCTGTCAGATGTGGCGCGCGCACTCTCATTCCCATACAGCACAACTCCACTGTGTGCGATTCAGAGAGCAGAAATTTGTAATTGCGCGACCATGTAGAGACAGAAATCACATGCCTTTGTGTAAATAAGATATTAGTTTGTTTATTAAAAGAAGTTGTGATCTGGCACTGTATATAAAATATAATTAACTTGACTTTAAGGGGGGCGGGGAAAGTCGTTGGGAGGGCGTTATATAATGGCAGGGGAAACACTGCATACATTTAACTAATTTGGCCAACGGACCATTATGGCTCAATTAGGCAAATTAAGTATTCGAATCTGTCTGTGTGACATGTATATATATATATGTATATTTTAATATATATATATATATATATATATATATATATATATATATATATATATATATATATATATATATATATATATATGTAAAAAAAATAATAATAAATAAATATATATATATATTCTTGTAATAAATTCAGTGCATCTGCCACAGTAGTATGTTTATATATTCAATATTGCTCAATTAATTAAATAGTAATTCACAGTTAATATTATGCAATTATTGTGATTATTATAATCAATTTATAACTATTTGTTTATTTTTATAATAATCATTAACAAATAATGTACTTTATAGAATGAACAGTACATAAGAGGCCTGCCAAAATCGAAAAACAGTGCAAGACTTGCTCAAAGGAAAAGAGAAAACTGAGATGGCAATACAAACATACCTAAGGCAATAATGTCACCTTCACCCTTGTGCCTTCAAAAGTGTCCCTCCAACACGCACACACATCACAAGCAGACAACTCCTCATGCTGTGCCAATATCATGTCATCCTTCATGAATCATGCAACTTAAACAAATATACAAGCTCTGATCAGCCGAGTGGAAGGATTTTGGCCCTGTGGATGATCACACATTCAGTCACAGCATCCAGTGGTCATGCCTGACCCCTTTAGCCCTCTCACATCACCCTTACAGCAATTTGCTCACTTACACAAATACACACACACACACACACACACACACACACACACACACACACACACACACACACACACACACACACACACATACACTCTCTGACAGGACAGCAGGGGTCCTTGAGTGGGATGAGCGTGTGAGTTTTAGGTGGAAGTCAAATAGGGCAACATTTACTCCCATTAAGAGCGTGAGCTCTCAGTAACACACGAAGGGCACGCTGCGGGGGACTCTCTTCACCTCTCTCTCTCTCTCTCTCTCTCTCTCTCTCTCTCTCTCTCTCTCTCTCTCTCTCATTTTCCCTTTTTTCTTCATCTTATCCATATAGCAATGGGCATTTAAAAGGGACCTATTACGCAAAAAATCACTTTCATAAGGGCGTGACAACAGTCTGTGAAAATAACCAGTGTCTAATGACAAAAATGTATTAATCTTAATATGTATAATCACACTTCACAAAAACAGTCTGCAGAAACATTTTGATTGACATTCTCCCTTTGTTTGTGTCATCAGAGGGGAAAAGCCCCACCCACTAGTGAGGATCTCTCCCTCATTAGCATAGGACGTTAGTCTTGTTTTTGAAACTGTCACTATGCTGATATATAGACCAATTACCATGTTTGTAAACATTCAGGATGCGCGCGCATGGAAGTGGCAGAAAAAAACCGGGAGCGCTAGCATTTACAGCGAGGGAATGACATCCAATGTGGTACAGAGTTTGTTTTTGTCTTAGAAATAAGATATATTGATTGCATATTATATATATTGTTTACATAATGCTTACAATGTATTATAACAGCTAGTCATTTAGTGATAAGCACAGTTATTCGTCAAAATTAACGTTAAAGTGAGCGGCGTTCGTCTGACAGGTCCAATTGCGATAGCAACCTCCTAATGGATATTGAATAAAATGAAATGACCAAGCATCCAGCCCCAAATATAATCTCATTGAAGCTCCAAGGGATTTTATGAGAGAAGTTAAAGCCCTACAAGTGTTTGGATGCCATCAATTGTGTTCTGTGTCATCATGTGCAAGAAGTAATGTTCCCTGATTACCAGATTCAAAACTATGTAGTGCTAAAAACCAAGGTTCTGCCGAGCCAAAGACAAGGAAAAAAAGACGGAGCTAACGTTATACAAGGTGTCACAATGATAGACAGACGAACAACTGGAGTGCGGATCCAAATGCAGGTTTTTATTAAGGGATGGTCAAGCAAGCAATGATCAGTACAGGAGCAAACAGATGTATGAGGATAATCCAGAGTCGTAGTCAATATTGCAGGCAAAAGGTCACAAGGATGGCAGCAGACAGGCAGAAACAGATAATCAAGGCGAGGGTCCAAACACGGCAAAAACAAGACAAGGAACTGCTTAGAATTGTGACTGTGAACAGAATACAAGACTCGGCAATGGAGTGAGTGTATGTTCCTCTTATGTAGTGTGTGTAATCAGTTGTTGAGTGGCTTCAGCTGTGGGTGTAATCAGTGAAGATCTGGAACCGGTTGTGTGTGATGTCAGAGTCGTGCATGTATGAAAATGTAGTTCATTGAATGGCGGATATGTAGTCCAATAGTGAATGTGCATGTAAACCAGCGATCTAAGGGGAGAAGATCGCTGGTGATTGTGACAGAGCCCCCCCTTTAAGGAGTGGCTTCCAGACACTCCTATCATAGTTCAGGCGGGAGGTGGAGCGGAGGCGGAACAGGGGGAGGGATGGAGGGCCAGGACCATGCAGCTGAGGAGTGTCTGAAGCATGAAGCAGCAGTAGGCCCAGAGAGTGGAGCTGCGGAGGGCCTGGAGCGTGGAGCTGCGGAAGGCCCGGAGAATGGAGCTGTGGAGGGCCTGGAGCGTGGGGCTGCGGAAGGCCCGGAGAGTGGAACTGCGGAGGGCCTGGAGCGTGGAGCTGCGGAAGGCCCGGAGAATGGAGCTGGAGCTGCGTAAGGCCTGAAGAGTGAAGCTGCTGAAGGCCTGGAGTGTGGAGTTGCAAAAGGCCTGGAGCATGGAGCTGAAGTTGGTCAGGGGCTTAGGTTCAGCAGGCACAGGCAGTTCATATAACCCCCATGGGTCTGGAGGCTTGGGTTCAGGAGATACCGGCAGTTCATTAAACTCCAGTGGGTCAGGAGGCTTGGGTTCTGGAGATACTGGCAGTTCATTTAACTCCAGTGGGTCAGGAGGCTTAGGTTCAAGGAGCACTGGCAGTTCATATAACCCCAGTGGGTCAGGAGGCTTGGGTTCATGAGATACTGGCAGTTCATTTAACTCCAGTGGGTCAGGAGGCTTGGGTTCAAGGAGCACTGGCAGTTCGTATAACCCCAGTGGGTCAGGAGGCTTAGGTTCAAGGAGCACTGGCAGTTCATATAACCCCAGTGGGTCAGGAGGCTTGGGTTCAAGGAGCACTGGCAGTTCATATAACCCCAGTGGGTCAGGAGGCTTAGGTTCAAGGAGCACTGGCAGTTCATATAACCCCAGTGGGTCAAGAGGCTTGGGTTCAAGGAGCACTGGCAGTTCATATAACCCCAGTGGGTCAGGAGGCTTGGGTTCAAGGAGCACTGGCAGTTCGTATAACCCCAGTGGGTCAGGAGGCTTAGGTTCAAGGAGCACTGGCAGTTCATATAACCCCAGTGGGTCAGGAGACTTTGGGACGTCACACGGCTCTGGCAGCCCTTCCTGAAACTCAGGTGGTAAATCTTGTCCTTTGTGGAACTCAGGTGATGGCTCTGGCCTTTTGTGGGACACAGGTGACTGCTCGGGCCTTTCGTGGGACTCAGGTGACTGCTCTGGCCTTTCAAGGAATTCAGGAGGATCTGGCGCCCGTCCTTCGGGGAATTCAGGAGAATCTGATGCTCGCCATTCAAGAGATTCAGAGGTTTCTGGCGCCCGCCATTCGAGGGATTCAGAGGTTTCTGGCGCCCGCCATTCGGGGAATTCAGAGGTTTCTGGCGCCCGCCATTCGAGGGATTCAGAGATATCTGGCGCCCGCCATTCGAGGGATTCAGAGGTTTCTGGCGCCCGCCATTCGGGGAGTTCAGAGGTTTCTGGCACCCGCCATTCGAGGGATTCAGAGGTTTCTGGCGCCCGCCATTCGAGGGATTCAGAGATATCTGGTGCCCACCATTCGGGGAATACAAAGGGTTCTGGCGGCGGCGACTCTGGCAGCTCTGGCGGCGGCGACTCTGGCAGCTCTGGCGGCGGCGACTCTGGCAGCTCTGGCGGCGGCGACTCTGGCAGCTCTGGCGGCGGCGACTCTGGCAGCTCTGGCGGCGGCGACTCTGGCAGCTCTGGCGGCGGCGACTCTGGCAGCTCTGGCGGCGGCGACTCTGGCAGCTCTGGCGGTGACTGAGGATCTGGCAGCTCTGGCGGTGACTGAGGATCTGGCAGCTCTGGCGGTGACTGAGAATATGGCAGCTCTGGCGGTGACTGAGGATATGGCAGCTCTGGAGGATATGGCAGCTCTGGCAGTGATTGAGGATCTGGTAGCGCTGGCAGTGACTGAGGATCTGGCAGCTCTGGAGGATATGGCAGCTCTGGAGGTGGCGGTGGCAACTCTGGTAGGAACAGCTCTGGTGGTGGCAGTAGCTCTGGCAACTCGGGTGGTGGTGGCCATTCTGGTGGCTCAGGTGATGGCATTTCAGGAACAGAAACAGGAACTATGGCAGGAACAGACTCGGAACATGAAGCCATCTTGTGAGCTGGTGGCAGATTGGCGCTTACCCATGCATGAGCTGAAGGGCTGGTGACGGCCATTTTGTGAGCTGGGGAACTGGAGGCAGCCCTTTTGTGATCTGAAGGACTGGAGACAGCCATCTTGTGAGTTGCAGGACTGACGGCGGCCATCTTGTGAGCTGGGGAACTGGAGGTGGCCATCTTGTGAACATGAGGACTGGAAGTGGCCGTTTTGTTAGCTGGAGGACTGGAGGTGGCCATCTTGTGAGTGGGATGACTGAAGGCGGCCATCTTGTGAACATGAGGACTGAAGGCGGCCATCTTGTGAACATGAGGACTGGAAGTGGCAGTTTTGTTAGCTGGAGGACTGGAGGCGGCCATCTTGTGAGTTGGATGACTGAAGGCGGTCATCTTGTGAACATGAGGACTGAAGGCGGCCATCTTGTGAGCTGGCTGTGGTCTAGGCTGGTGAACAGGGGACAGGAGTATAGGTGATGCCAGCATGATCGTTGTAGTGGACTGTCCAGCAAACCCCGTTGCCAGCGGGTCTTGCTGTACACAGCCCTCCCCCAAAAAACATTTAGGAATATCCTCTATCTCCAACGGTGAAAGGTGATCCACAAAAACTCAAAACAAAATCTAAATATTGAGCCAGAGTCCAGTTTGTGTCCACTTCAGGAAGGCTTAACATGATGTTGTCGTCTAAACCACTCCAAAACAAGTCTTTAACTGCGGTCTCACTCTGGGAAAGGAGGTGGCTGAACTGAAGGAATTCCTCCACATATTTTTCCACAGGGCGACCATTTTGGAATATGGCACAAAGAGCACTTACTGGATTGATTTTTCCTGCTGGATCCATGAGTGGCCGAGTCTTCTGTCACAATGATAGACAGACGAACAACTGGAGTGCGGATCCAAATGCAGGTTTTTATTAAGGGATGGTCAAGCAAGCAATGATCAGTACAGGAGCAAACAGATGTATGAGGATAATCCAGAGTCGTAGTCAATATTGCAGGCAAAAGGTCACAAGGATGGCAGCAGACAGGCAGAAACAGATAATCAAGGCGAGGGTCCAAACACGGCAAAAACAAGACAAGGAACTGCTTAGAATTGTGACTGTGAACAGAATACAAGACTCGCCAATGGAGTGAGTGTATGTTCTGCTTATGTAGTGTGTGTAATCAGTTGTTGAGTGGCTTCAGCTGTGGGTATAATCAGTGAAGATCTGGAACCGGTTGTGTGTGATGTCAGAGTCGTGCATGTATGGAAATGTAGTTCAATGAATGGCGGATATGTAGTCCAATAGTGAATGTGCATGTAAACCAGCGATCTAAGGGGAGAAGATCGCTGGTGATTGTGACAGAAGGCCTGGGTGAGTTCAGTAAAGTTAGCAACAGATTCGCATAAACAGTGTTCATTTTGTTTTCAAGTCACACTTGCAGGTTATTTCAGACCGAATACTCAAAGTGCCATGGTAAACAATATAGGGAGTGTGTCACAAGTTGTCACTGAATGAATGTGTGATTATAAAACCAACTTTACCTTAAAAACTTACACTTTCACGATTCATTCTGAGCATTCAGTGTCCGCAGTTTAATTAACTATATGTAACTGTTTTGCCGAAATCATTGCTGCAATCAAAAACGAGTAATGTATATGATTCAGCATAGCGTGAACTTACCTGATATAACATGAGAACTGCAGAGTCCAGCATTTATAGTTAGGTCGTCACTTCATTCAGCTCCCTTTTAGCCAAAGACGTCTGCAGTCGGCATTAAAAGCAGTGTGGTGTACGGTAAAAGTTAAGTTTTCTATTTTTTATATTTGGCATCCTACCGCAAAACACAACATGTTTGCTATAGCAGCCGGTCTTTTTCTGCAACCGGGGACCCGTGTGACGTCATGTGTGACGTAGGTTGGTAATTGGTCTATAGGCATCTGTAGCTCCACCCAAAGCACAATCTCATTTGAATTTAAAGCGACACTGACCAAAAAGGCACAATTAGGATCACAGCCTAAAAGGGGCAGATCCAAAGAGTAACATGAATTCTGCAGTAGTGCTGTAGGATGTAATGAAGACGACAACTCTCATGATTTCATACTCAGTCCAGGCATCATCAAACTGTGCCTCTTGTCGTGAATACACAACCTCTAATAGCAAAAAAAAAATAATATACTTTCAGTTCAGCAGCGTGTATTTGAAAGCGCGCTTGAGCAGAGTATATATGAGGGCACGCAAGAATTTTGTGCATGAACAGAGAAAATCGGCGCGCAAGCATGAGGAGGTATAGCTCAATATGACGGGAAAGGGCTGAGCCAAAAAGTAACAAACAAATCAATCAAAATAAAAATGTACAAAAATCACAAAATATCACAAAGTGGGCAAAAGTAATGCTAAATAATTTTGCCCAAACGAAAGTTAAACAAAAACAACGAAAATCATAACCATGTTAGCAAAATACACGAAAACGAGATCAAAGGAAGAAGCGCTCTTCTCCGCTTTTCCTGATGGCCTTTTTATATTCCCGCGCCAAGTCGCCTAGTAATGACAGATCGGTCTCCTGACCAATTAGCTGTCGTGAAGGCGGACATACAGAAATGACAGGCATGGAGAGAGCGAGAGAGAGAGAGAGAGAGAGAGAGGCAAAAATACAACCAATATAAGGCTACTACCGTAACATTCGTTTCAGACAAAACTGCAATGTATTTTACTGGTGAATATGTAATGTAAAAAGCACTTTACAAACACATTATATGTATATTTTTCATTAATTTAAACAGAAACCTATCTATCTAAATGAAAACTTAGATAACTAAAAATGAGCATCACTATGTCTGTGTCTGCACAGAGATCAAGCCTCTCACCTGAGAATGTGGACATTATGGTGTTTTTAAAGAAGAACTTAAAACTTATCTTAATATTTCAAATTTCCTTAGAGAGGACAAGCCTGTTTATCTTTCACTAGTCTACACTGCAGTTATTTATTTAATTTGAGTTTACTTTCTTAAGATGGCTGCACTAAAGAGAATAGTTTTTTCTGACTAGTCTATATTGGAGGTATTTATTTAATGTTTGTTGTTTGCTCAGGTATCCTGACTGTACTAAAATGTGATGACAAAGTTAATAAAGAAAAAGTTTAGTTGTTCTTGTTATTAAGTGAATCTATTGTTCCTTAGCAAGATGACATCAACCCTAACCCCACAGCAAACAGAAACCGAACCGAACTATATATATATAGTGATATATATATATATATATATATATATATATGAGCAATATCACACAAGTAGTGCCTTAGTGTCCCACCTGCTACGAGTGTGATATTGCATTTATACAACAGTTTGAAGGCATAGTCATGTGTATAAAAAAGAAAATAAACACAAAAACCCTTTTGTGACGAACTACTTTCTTCCACCATTAATTCCCATCTGCAGCCGACGTCAGAACCGCAGAAACTGTTACTAATTCACCAACGTCACTTCAGAGCTAGTATTTGAATGATCCTCTAGCGTAATATCTAAAGTGATGACAAAACAGGTGATTTTGCTGACATTTTAAGATTATAAGGCTGAACGGCATAAAATGCCATCAGTCTAGAGAGATTTCCCAGTGTTTCTCTGTTGCAATTGGGATATCACAATAATTAAATAAAAGCCAAAAGCAGCGCAATCAATACCATATAACTGTTGTGATTGCAATATGAAAAAAAAAATGCTAAACACATTTGGGCATTTCTTCTTTTTTTCTTTTTAATGAACTAGTCTGCAGTAATGATCTTTTCTCCTCTAGGGGCTTATTATGCGGTTTCTGTCGCCATCTTGTGGAGGGACAACGTCAACCGTCTTTGCTCTGCTCAATGACAGGATGATGGATGCCGACGCGCTGTATCTCTGAAATTATGAATATTTAAAATAGGCACTATCCTTATAAATAAACTGCATAGTTGCAATCTAAACAACTACATGCTCGCCTAAAAAAGCCTCAAAAGTACATTGTTGTCCAACAGCAGCAATATTTGTCAAAATGTAGCGAGTTTATAGATTTGCTGTCACTTTATGTGGGCGGACTCTATGTGCTGTAGGAGTTCTGATAATTTAGAATATTGCATTATTGCATGGCTATCAGCCAATCAGATTCGAGAACCAGACAGAACTGCTGTGTGTGTGTGTGTATATATATATATATATATATATATATATATATATATATATATATATATATATATATATATATATATATATATACATATATATATATATATATATATATATATATATATATATATATATATATATATATATATATACATATATATTAGTGCTGGGCCGTTAACGGCGTTAACGTGCTGCGTTAACGCGAGACTCTTATCGCGCGATAAAAAAAATATCGCCGTTAATCTATTCTCAAAGTTGGGTTGGGAGCTGGGTCTATTTTACGCAAGCTATGATGGCTTTCACCTTGATATATTACCGCGGATGTATACCTGACTGGTGTGCCGTCTGCTCTTTTGAATCAAATCAGCAGAGGCTCTAACTGTTGGGCAGTTTCACTTTTCATTTATTCCTTCGTGACAAACTGGGGTATTAGACGCAAATACGGAGTAAGGACAGGTGAGAGAGTTATGGAATTTAATGACGCATGCCAAATGGTAAGAAAAAAAACTTCCGCATTTCACGATGTGTGTGTGTGTGTTTGTGTATGTGTGTGTGCCGTCCTTTCTGACAGCCGCGTGTGGACCTTGTCGGAAAATATGGCGAAAGGTCCTAAAGACCGCGGTGTTTACTTCAATAATGCCACTAATATCTGCATAAATTCATGTTTAACTGAATAAACAGTTAGTAAACACAAGTACATCTTATTGAACATCATTTATTTTCATCACCAATTATCATAGTAGAACAGTTTCTCAAGCAGTTTGTGATGCATTTTGGAAACATTTTGGAGAAGAGACCCTGGTCTAATGCGACACCCGGCTTGAGAAACCTGTTCTCAAAGACTTATTATTTGGGTAAAACACATATTCTGAATACCTTCGGCAGAATTCAAATGAGCCATTTTAATCTAGATTAATCTAGATTAATTTCGAAATTAATCTAGATTAATCTAGATTAAAAAAATTAATCTATGCCCACCTATAATATATATATATATATATATATATATATATATATATATATATATATATATATATATATATATATATATATATATATATATATATATATATATATATATATGATTTTTGTTTAGTTTTTCAGTTTTTTTTCCATGTCAAATTTCTTCATACTGTCAAGTGTTCACTGTTTATTACTGTGTTTTAGTGTTTATTACTGGCTTTTTGGTAGTGGTTAATCCTGTATGTTTAGCGGTGACTTTTGTCTAATTATATATAACTGATCACATTAAAATCTAATAAGAAGAAATAAAAATAGATTGCAAGGTTCATGTTATTGTTCTGCTTTATTAAGCCCCCGTCAGCATTACAACCTCGGGATATTAAGGAATACTGCTGGTTTTTATCACACTGCCTGTGTTGTTGAAGTACTGAAGCATGAAACCCATGTCTTCTTGACCTTCATCAGAACTCTAACCTGTGTGGTCAGTTAGCAGTCGGACAGTCTCAAGTTGCATACACATAAACACAATAAGAAGCTAATAAGCTAAATATTACATCACGTCTTTTCTTTTTCCCTCTTCACAATATCTAATCCTGACATATCTCAGTTCCGCTTTATAATTATAAATAACTCCTTATCAGCTGTATTGATCACACAGGGTGAGCTCACACTAATCAATGCTCCTCAAATGCACACCTACACACAAGTGAATGTTTGAACAGGATATCTTTGCTGGCTCTGATGGAGACCCAGGTGGCCAGTCCAGGCTGGCAGAATGAAGCGCACTGAAACCCATTAAAGTCCAAAATGCCTCCAGTTAAATTGAACAAACCGAAACTTTGTCTCTCCTTATTGCCTTATACATAGATATATGATGTTATGTGACCATATATCTACGGGTGATAATAGAATTGCGGATACATTTTGCATCTCCATGATAGACCCTGTTATTTTTCAAAAACAAAAAACTAATGGCACAGTTTTGCATGATAACACAAATTATATCAAGTTATTTCTAAAAAAATATATAATAAGATTTGTATCTGTATTTAGAGACATTTTGTCATGAAAATTATTAACTTAAAAACTACCACTATACCTACACTCACCAGCCACTTTATTAGGTACATCTAATAGTACCGAGTTGGATCCCCTTTGCCTTCAGAACTGCCTTACTCTTTCGTGGCATAGATTCAACAAGGTACTGGAAATATTCCTTAGAGATTTTTGTCCATATTGACATGATAACATCACACAGTTGCTGCAGATTTGCCGGCAGCACGTCCATGATCTGAATCTCCTGTTCCACCACTTCCCATAGGTGCTCTATTGGATTGAGAACTGGTGACTGTGGAGGCCATTTGAGTACAGTGAACTCATTGTCATGTTCAAGAAACCAGTCTGAGATGATTCGCGCTTTACGACATGGCGCATTATCCTGCTGGAAGTAGCCATCAGAAGATGAGTAAACTGTGGTCATAAAGGGATGGACATGGTCAGCAACAATACTCAGGTAGGCTGTGGCATTGACACAATGCTCAATTGGTATTAATAGGCCCAAAGTGTGCCACGAAAATATCCCCCACACCATTACACCACCAGCAGCAGCAGCCTGAACTGTTGATACAAGGCACGGTGGATCCATGCTTTCATGTTTCATGTGGCAGCAGAAATCGAGACTCATCAGACCAGGCAACGTTTTTCCAATCTTCTATTGTACAATTTTGGTGAGCCTGTGCGAATTGTAGCCTCAGTTTTCTGTTCTTAGCTGACAGGAGTGGCACCGGGTGTGGTCTTCTGCTGCTGTAGCCCATCCGCTTCAAGGTTCGACGTCTTGTATGTTCAGAGACGCTCTTCTGCATACTTCAGTTGTAACGAGTGGTTATTTGAGTTACTGTTGCTTTTCTATCAGCTATCTGGCCATTCTCCTCTGACCTTTGGCATCAACTAGGCATTTGCACCCACAGAACTGCTGCTCACTGGATATTTACTCTTTTTCACACCATTCTCTGTAAACCCTACAGATGGTTGTGCGTGAAAATCCCATTAGATCAGCAGTTTCTGAAATACTCAGACCATCCCGTCTGGCACCAACAACTATGCCATGTTCAAAGTCACTTAAATCACCTTTCTTCTTTCTTCAACATTCTGATGCTCGGTTTGAACTGCAGCAGATCCTCTTGACCATGTCTACCTGCTTAAATGCATTGAGTTGCTGCCATGTGATTGCCTGATAAAGAATTTGCATGAGCAGTTGGACAGGTGTACCCAATAAAGTGGCCGGTGAATGTACGTTTGACTGTCTCTGCAACCAGAATCATAAATTCTGCTTAAATTATCATAAAATAATGCAAGTGTAATTTTCATATTTTTTGTTCATTTAATCTACTGTACCAAGTTAAAATATGCATTTGCATAAAACATATTTTCTGTGCTATTTCTAATTTCAGTAATAAAAGCATACATTTTGTGTTTGTCCCTATGTTCCAGTCAACTCTGTTACATTGGTTATAAAAAAGGCATAGCAACAATTATAGCACTAATAGAAAAAGCATACAATTCTCATTCACTTTAAAAACAATAGAATGATATATAGAATAATTCTCTTTTAGACAAGACACAGAGTATCTGGAGTGAGGTGAGACTCTTAAGCTAAAGCACAAAATGGTGGAAAATGTCAACTCTGTTAATAATTTAAACAACTATTAGTAACAGAATTGAATGTTCTCTATCACATTTAAGCTTTTTTGCAACATTTTACATTAATAATGCATTCAGTTTATTTTAAATTGTACATTTGTTGTATATAATTCCAGTTGAAGGAATATGGATGGAAAATGCCTGAAATGTACCCACAGTGGAACCCTGCTTGCAAAATTCATTGATTGCACCTATGCTAATTATGATCTGCAAAAAACAAGTAAACTATTTAGAATAAATTAATTTATTAAACAGTCTAACATCTAAAAATGATTTTTATTTGTATGTTTGCTTAAAATGGAGAATTAGACAATGATCACACAATACTGTCATTTCTTTGTTATTTTTTTTTATAAATAACAGAAGTAAAAGTTTATAGTTTAGATTAAAACATCATCTTACATCATTAGTGATTAAAATGGACGTGTCCTGACAGTTGTATCCTTTTACACTAGGAAGTGACAACAAGTTTGAAAGATTGTCAATTAATCATTAATTCAAGTGATCCATTCACAAATGCCGATTTATAATACGTCTTTATGAACAGGACACTGACTCCATTTAAATGATTATTATTATATAATTTTGTTCAAGGGCGATGCAGTGGCGCACTAGGTAGTGCTGTCGCCTCACAGCCAGAAGGTCGCTGGTTCGAGCCCCGGCTGGGTCAGTTGGCGTTTCTGTGTGGAGTTTGCATGTTCTCCCTGCGTTCGCATGTTTCCTCTGGGTGCTTCGGTTTCCCCCACAAGTCCAAAGACATGCAATACAGGTAAATTGGGTAGGCTAAATTGTCCGCAGTATATGAGTGTGAATGAGTGTGTGTGTGGATGTTTCCCAGAGATGGGTTGTGGCTGGAAGAGCATCCGCTGTGTAAAAACCTGCTGGATAAGTTGGCGGTTCAGTCCACTGTGGCGAGCCCAGATTAATAAAAAGACTAAGCCCAAAAGAAAATAAATGAATAATTGAATTTTGTTCAAATACTGTATATTTATATATATTTTGAAACTATGCAATGAACTTCTGAAAGCTCTAGTAAATTACAAAAAAAAAATGTGCATCTCCATAACAGACATTATTTTGTTTTGGAATCTTCAGAAACTTTGAATGGATATACTGTATCTATCTATTTCATATTTCTTAGACAGCACATTTTCTAGGACATCATGTTAATGTGCTGAGGTTTTGGTAGGAGATGCCCTCTGTCCAGTCTTTAGTCCATGGTGAATTGGATCACTGTCCTACTTGGACTAATAGTCTAAAAAGAATCTAAAATGGAAAAAAAAATGCCTTGAGGGACTGATGGAGTATGAGATTCAATGTCACTTACTTTTGAAGATAGACTGCATGTCCCCTGTTGGAACCTAATATTTTATGGTGTACTTTAAAGGCAGGACAGGTAGACTTGCCTTGACTTTATACTATACAGTATATACAATAAAACTGTACTATGCATGATTTATTGGATTTCGCTGTGATACTGCTTTTTAAAACATTTCCAAGCAAATACTAATTCATCAGCTATTTATCAGAACATTTGAAGTGTTATAATTCATAAAATATCCAAACATATTGTACTGTACATCATATAAAATACTTTGGGGAATCTGCTCAATATTAAACTAATTACACATTTACGCTCAACAATTATTCTAAGCAAGTATTTTATCAAATTTGTTTGTACAAAAAAAAGCTAGAAATGCTTGATGGCACTAGATTCTTGAATACAACAACCAAGTTTTAAAATAAAAAGAAATCTGTTTTTCAATTTAACAAACCAAATTTTGTCACAATCACCAGCAATGTAATCCTTGCAGATCACTGGAGAGCTAAAATTCTCTCACTTTATGAACTACATATCCCGTCATGCATCTCACACACACCTGTTCAGCGATGATTACACACACACAGCTGAAAGCTGATCAAGGACTCATTACACAGACTATATACACTGCTCACATTCCCTCACTCATGGCTGATGCTGCGTCCCAATTCACATACTATCCATCCTAAATAGTATTTGAAAATAGAATTAGTATGTATGGACGTGAATTCGATTAGAACTACAAATGCGGGTGAAAAGTGTAAATAAACTACAAACATGATGGACGCGTGAGACCAACCGCCAAGTAGATAGGCTTTGGTAACGATGTTTGTATGACCACCATGACAATGACCACGACCACCATGACAAAAAATATTTAAATTGTGTTTTCTGTGTTATATTTCATCTGCAACAACAATACTGAACTTATATAAAGACGTGTTTGGACATTAACGTCTGAATTCATTATACAAATACCTGAAGAGATTTCTCTGCATGAAAGACATGAATGGGAGGTTACCCTGCTGATGCTTCTCCAACAAGGTAGGAAATTAAATATGAAAGAAATGTGGATGATGTGTGGATGGGCTCATAACTAAGCAACATAACAATCTGTTAATGAGGAAGTAGTATGTCCCAAAGCTTTCATACTCCTCTGTTACATACTCAAAAGTATATATTTTTCCTTCACAAAAAAACAACAACATACTTTTAGGGTGTGGTATAAGTATGCGAATTGGGACGCAGCATAAGTCTTGTTTTTGTACACTACGAAACAGTTTTCTTGTTTTTCCTTGTCATGCCGAGTTTCCTGACCCTTGCTTTGTTTATTGTTTGTTGTTGTTAGCCGCCTGGACCGATCTCTTTGCCTGTGTACCGACTACTCTTTTGGATTGCTCTTTATGTACCCATTTGCTCCTGTGATTGACCATTGCCCGTCTGACTTCTCAATAAAGACGCTGCATTTGGATCCTCAACTCTGTTGCAAGAATCGTGTGTTACACATATAAGATCCAATCTAATAAAAGAAGTCTAATGCAGCAATGTATCTCTGTTTAATGTATCATGTTTTAAGAATTTATCAAATATGTATAACCTACTTTTGGTCAGTTAAAACATTCTTAATAAAGAAAAAAATATTGCATAACTAATTTTGTGCCAGTGTTCAACTAACAAATTGTAATGAATGAAAAGTAGAGCATATTAAAACAATATTTAATGTAATTTATTTGTTAAATAGCCATGTAATCATAAGAATAATTTAGAGTCAGAGTGTTAATCACATAAACTCTGTCAGATCGACATGAGACCCCGCTTGGCTTTGTTTTTTATCTTATTTATGCTAATGACTGTCTAAATGTGCATTTATCTTTCATGTCAGTGTTTCTACGAGTGTGTATGTGTGTAATTCCAAAGTCTGAGTTCATAGCTTCCATCACCACAGAGAAAAAAAAACAAAAAACCTGACTTCAATTTAAGTTTTAACAGTTTTAAACTTTAACCCTGCAGGGAGCTAATTAACTTCTCTATATTAACACAGCTCTGATAATTGAAAGTCAGAGGCAAAACCATATAACAGTGTGTGTGTAGACTGTAATGACCAATCGAACACTGACAGGAGCACTGAAAAAAGCCTCAACCAGTAACCAACCATCTAACCAACCACCCAACCCTTCTCTTATTAAAGCAAAGAAAGCCACATGGAGGACGGCAACCACTTAGAGCAGCCGAATTTGCATTCGCGATTAACATTCATGTCAGCGGTTGGAATCCATCCATCACTTTTACCTCCACTCCTGCATTACCAAGGGAACATTTTCAATGCTTTTAACTCAGTAAGCAATGCTGAAGTAATTGTTTTATATGAAAATGAAATGCAAACAGTGCTCATGTGGTAAATTAGGTCTTAAAAGGATAAAATGAACCAATTATTCAAAGTATTTTGTCTTGGCTTTTGTTTTGACGCATGTGTAATTATTATAGTGGTGCTGTATGTTGTTCTAATGAATGGAGCGATGACATTTGGTGGCAAAGCAATGCCTACACGCATTCGTAGTACAATCATTCAAACGCAAGTACACAGAGGATTCGCAGCGAGCCAGAACTGAACAAAAGGGATTACGGTCCCCCCCTCTGACACCCTCCAGTAACGTGGGTGAAAATCCTTTGAGCAACTTTGGCGCAAATTTATTAATATGATTTACATAAAGTTAAAGTTCCTGCAGCCAAGCGGGGCACTCTAAAATAAGGCGGCGTGACAGAGTCCATGCGTTATATATGTCATGCCTACGGCTGGAGGACTCTCTGGGGAGCGCTGGCCTGAAAATGACAGAAAGTGAGGAAGGAGCCCAGATACAGCCGAATCACTCATTTTCTCCTCCGTAGGAGAACACAAAGGGACAAAACTGCTCTGTAGGGCTAATGCCTGAAAGAACATTTTTCTATTTTCAAACAATCTCAAGAGCTGTGCTTTTGACCTGAGATGCGCACGGAAATATGCGCTTTATACACACAGCTTTTCAATAGAATATCTGTGGCAGATGGGTCAGAGGTTTGAGAGCCCAAATAATGAAATGCAGGGGTCAGATCACTTCTGATTAGCACTGTTCTCTTCAGGGATGCACTTACTAAATGCATTGTTAGCCATTTTCTGACATTAACAATATGGTTAAACAAATTAGTTTGCTGTGGTTTACTTGTGGTTAGATGCATAGATTCTTCCAAATATGGACATTATGCACTTGAAACATGCATAAATAGTAATCCTCAAATGCCATGTTTGTTATTTACAGTTTGTTATCTGACATTATTTAGATTTCTTTCTTTCTTTAGTTCACTCCACCTCCTTTGTGAAGTTATATAAATGGCAGTTTTAATAAATGTGGTTTGTACAGTATGTGAAATTTTGGGATGAGTTGGTGTCTACAACAATGCAGCAACTTATGGTAGTTATGCAACAAGTAATTTGGATTAAAAATATGTTTTATTCTAGTATCACAGCCCTTTTTTTTTGACTTATTGGAATAGTTCACCCAAAAATGAAAATTACCTAATAATTTACTTACCATCAAAGCATCCTTTGTGTATTGGACTTTCTTTTGTCAGACAAAAACACTTCTGAGAAGTTTTTTGTTTTATTTTTGTCATGCAAAAGAAGAATCTGAAAATCAGAAACTTCCATTTTTATCCTGGCTCTTCCATGCTGTTTAATGGTGTTTTTACTGGTCCTTTATCAAGCTTCCAAAAGCACATAAATCCAACATCAAACTAATCCATATGCCACCAGGGGGTAACACATGTCTTATGAAGCAGATCAATGTGTTTTTGATCAAATATTTAACTTTTTCTTTTATAAAATCACTGACGTTCAGTGGCTGCTAAATGTGTGTTCTAGACAACTTCTTGGCTGATCTGTGACTCTATGAAAGGCTGTAGCTGAAGTTTTGTAGAGTGAGATTAAGAAAACTAATATACTGTATAAATGTTATACAGTAATGCCAATCCTGTTTTCTTGATCATCTGCATTTCTTTGGTAAACAAACTGTGTGGTAAGTGGTTACCACAGGACACATCTATACCCAGACCTTCCTAAGAATGAAGGTCTTCCAAAAGACTTGCTAAGAATGTGTCTTACATTTAATAAATTTAGGTTTCATATTTTGAAAATTAGAAAATAAATTGTTACAAAAACAAATTTAACCATTTCCTAAGACATGCAGTAACCTCCTGGCACCATATGCACTACACTGACTGTGTTCATCAGATAGGAGAAACATAAATACACCAAAGATGTTCAGATTACAAGGTATTATGGGCTAATACCAATATTTAGGGTAAACTATTCCTTATCTAGCCAAACACATCATGTGTGATTCACTTAACAAGACAATTCTACACATTCTTATATGAAATTATTAGAAAATATAAAAAACCCTTAACTTTTACCAAAACATCAATTAGCCAGTTTCTATTTTTTAAGCTTTCATGACAGAACTGAACAGAACAGAAGTGACGATTTGCTAATAATAATGCTTCTGGATATTATGTTAACAAAATATATATTAAATTATATCAAATAAATTATATTAATATTAATAATTTTGAGCATCAAAACAACTGCCGTGCTGTGAATTTTTTATGTCTATTTTCCAAATTATGTTTAACAGAGTAAGAAATTTTTCACATTAATTCCTATAATATTTGTTTTGTTCTGGAGAAAGTCTTATTTGTTTTATTTCGGCTATTATAAAAGCAGTTTTATTTATTTTATTATTTTTTTCAATATTATAAGCCCCCTTAAGCAATATTTTTTCGGTTGTCTACAGAACAAACCATTGTACAATGATTTACCTAATTACCCTTTTGCGTGCCTAATTAACCTAATTAAGCCTTTACATTGTACTTTAAGCTGAATACTAGTATCTTGAAAAATATTTAGTAAAATATTATTTATTATGAAAATCCGAAATTGGGGAAAAAATACATGGGGGGTGGGAGGCGGGGGCTAAAAATTCTGACTACAACTGTGTATATATATACTGTATATTTCACCTAAATTATCACTAGTGAGCAAAACGTGTATATATATATATATATATATATATATATATATATATATATATATATATATATATATATATATATATATATATATATATATATATATATATATATATATATATATATATATTTAAAAATGTATAGTATATATTTTAAATATTTCTATACATTATATTGAATTCTCGATTGTGTTACTGTACATTTGAACTGTGTAAAATGATTAAATATTGTGTCATAAAAACGAAAGAAATAGGATTTCCTTATACTATTCACAATGAAATAAGTGAGAAGTACATACAGAATAGCAGACCATGTGATTTCATCAAGGTCTTGAAGATTTCTGGCCTCACCATTGATGTGACTCCACAGAATATGTACACCGAGAAAAAAATATATCACTTCCTGTAAAAAACAAAACAAAACCAGAAGCTTTTATAAAATAGTTTTAAAAAATCAATGCATGGCAACCTCTCCCTTATTGACCTTGAAATAAATCATCTCTTTATCAGTGCTCATTTTGAATTTACATTAATCTATGTTGACTACGATGATGGACAAACCTTGGGGACACATATGACATGGTATATTACTATATTGAGTGACAAATTTCACAAGAGTAGGTGAGAAAAGTCCTGGAGAGAAACAGCAACAGATCCTAACATAAGTCTGGCACGCAACCTTCCTTCACACACACACACACACACACACACACACACACACACACACACACACACACACACACACGCACACGCACACGCACACACACACACACACACACACGCACACACACACACACACAACACAAAATGCAAAGCTATGAGAAAACCAACTTGTGCTTATTTTGACAGTGTTTATACAAGTTATATATTCAAAATAACATTTACTAACAATCTGATAATTAATCTAGCTCAAACAACTGGGGGTCTTGTATTAAAAATCAGTTAACAAGTTGGAAATGCTGCGATATTAAACTCTTTTTCCACCTATTAAGCACATAACGGTGAATGAATAAGCACTGAAACAACATATGTTTGTCCATGCTGCTGTGGTGCTCTGTTTTTGACAGGAAATTCATAAACCACAGCAGCATATTAATTACAGCGACAGGATCCGTGCTATATTTAATATGCACACCGCATCACTGGCATTACGCGACTTTGTTTTCCACTCAGGCCATCGTGTCAGCAGTAATCAAATCTTAATGTTGACAACAACACCTCGCCAATCAATTGCAGCGAGGGGGGGAATGGTCATGTTTTCCCTTCTGAATTTTAATCCTCCGTCTCTCTGACCGCTCTCGGTACCTCTACTGGGACTGGGTTGCTGATGTTAATAATGGCGGTATGAAATCCAAGACTGTCATTTATTTTGAAATACAAAGTTTAGTAACACCTATCCAAAACTTCCGAATTGCCATTGAGGTTTCTGAATTTCTTACATTTTGCTTCAAAAGTGTATGGTGAGAGTCGTTTAGTAACACTTTATGATAAGTACATTTTCTTTTATTATACATTAGTTAACATTAGTTATATAAAAAAATTATTACAGTATTATTTTATTACATTATATAAATTGATTACACATTAACAAATACATTTCCAGTTCCTACTGGCTCATAACTATTGTTAACAAATGGAAACTTACTGTAAATATGAATGTTATTATCAATATGAAATATCATATTGAAATAGATATATAGTTAATTATCAGGTATAGTTTTTTTCTCTTGTCAGTAAGATTTTAGTCATTTAAAATGTAATACAATTTCATATGATTACTCGTTTATACATTTTAATTAGTGATTATTACTGTATTATTTATATATTACATTATTTACATTGATTAAACATTAAGAAATACATTTTCCGTTCCTATTGGCTCTTTATTATTGTTAACAAATGGAAACCTAATGTAAATACTGATGTTATTGTCAATATGAAATATAATATTTAAATAGATATATAGTTAATTATCAGATATAGTTTTTTCTCTTGTCAGTTCAAGAGTTCACACTTAGCTGCTTATTGATTATAAAGCTTGTTTGGCATGCTGTCCCGGGAGAGAGCCCTGAGCTCAAAAGATCGTCAAGCCCGGGGCTCCCTCTCGTTTGTAAGGCGAGAGGCGAGTTTGAGCTCAGGTAGATCTCTAGAACTCTCCTGCTGTAGTAGCTAATGAACAGATAGTCATTGCTCTTAAGAGATAACTACTTACTAGGAGCATGTCTATGGTGGCGATTTGGATTAGTCAATTAAGTTGCATGTTTTTGGAGGGTGGGAGGAAACCGGGGAACCCGGGGGAAACACACATGAGCACGGGCAGAACGTGTAAACTCTGCACAGAAACGCCGGCTGGCTTCATAACACTGTGCTAACCACTGGGCCACCGTGCCACCCATCTAGAAAAGGAGAAGGAGTAGGGTGAAAGGTGGGATTCTTCTAAATGAAGATGGCTTTTATATGGAACTTAAGCTGCGGTCACACTGGACTTTTCTCCCCATAGACATACATTCATACACACGTGAATGCATCAGACCGGAAATGCAAGTTTGTGCGTCAAGTTTTGCAGTTCACTGCATTGCAAAGTTCAAGCTTGGTGAACTCTGACCTGTGAAATCGCTTCACTTGACTGCGCGAGACCAATCGAGGATCAAAACATCATCTCTCTGGACAGAAATTTAAAACATGGACAAATCGCTCACTTTTTTAAATGTCTAATCATCTTGTTTTATCCCGCCCCATTTCGCAGCACCGTACGACAGGATTTCTCATGCACAAACTCTAGTATGCCCGCAGATTGGTAAATCATAAATTGGATAATGTGGGACCAGCCACAAGCAATCATAAGCATATGATCCTCTCAAAATTAGTTTATAAATAAACTTCACTAAGATTTTAGTCATTTGAAATGTAGTACAATTTCATAATGTTACTTGTATATTTTAATACATACAGGTCAGAATGAGTATGATGTTTTATTTTACATTATTATACTGTATCTGTTATGCTGAAGGGCAATGAAACATTATTTCCCCCATATTTTAATTTTAATAATGTTATTTTATGTCATTTTATTGTTTTAATATTAAAAGACACTTTACTTGTATTTTGTATTTTTGGGGTATATGAAATCCCTTTTGTCAGTTTAACTTGATTTGAACTTATACTTCTTTATTTATTTATCTATTTATTTATTTATTTGGCTCCGTAGATTTTATATAAATAGAGCAAGTATGTTGTCTGACTGGTTAACTGACTGATCCACTTGGTTTTACTCTTGTCAGTAAAATATACAAGATATTATACATACTATATTACTGTATAAACAGTGCAATTTCATACTTTTACTTACTACTGTACACATTTTAACAAGTACATTTCAGAATAAATATGTTGTTTCACTTTTACATACATTTACTAAAAACTTTCTTTGTATAAACATACTTTGTATTGCCTCACAGAAGGTCAGTTCAATATTTCAGTCTGTGATTGGTGTTTGATTCAACACTGTAACCTGCTCTGGAATGTGTTGTTTGTTGTAGCATTAAAGATCCCAGCTTTAAATCACTGCTAGTGTTTCTTGTATTGAGGAGAGTGAGATTACGTTGACATTTCACTGATGATGTTCTTTCACAGCTGCGGACTGAACTGTTTCCCCTAAATATTCGAACAGAGAAAACACCTGTGACCAATTCACAGAGAAATCTGCATGTGAGACCATTTCAGCTATGTTCCTCTGTATGGTGGAGCAATACTGACCTCTAGTGTCTGTCACGTCCATCTTTGAGTTTAAAAAGCACTGAATGCATTGACAGAAAGAACTTTCAGCTTCAGAAAGTCGGTGTGGAGTTGATACTTTGACCAAAAACAGTTACCATGCTTTTACAGCAGTTTGCTTTTGTTTTTGACTGAAATGCTAATAGGCTACCCGATGATATGATAGATAAAAACTGACCTTATCTGACAGAATTGACTGAAATAGGTGACGCGAGTAAAAACACTCACCTTAGTGGTAGTCTGACTCCCTAAACTGCAAAACGAACGAGTTAATCAATGAATGAATGAATAGCCTGCATATCTGCAAAGCACAAACATGCGTACTAATGTTGGCAGTTAACGATATTGAAAACCTCTCAGCCAATGGCGTGCGTTTGTAAGCGGGACCTATTTTTTCTTTCAGGACATTGTATTTGATTTGTAATCAATAAAATATCCCCATACAAAATCTCGACATAAGATATATTTTTGTACAACAAAATTACAATACTTTAAAATTGGATTTGGGAAACTTTGTTTTAAATTAGTTTATTTGTTTTAAATTAGTAAATACCACTACGTCCATTTTGAGGGATGTATGGTCCCAACGCATTTTCTGTTTTACATTTTTTATTTCTATAGTGTCCGAGAATTCAACAATATCCACATATTGATAAATAATGTTATGATAGCTGTTTTAACATTAAGTTAATTGAATTGCCTCTTATTACTTTTATGAAATAGTTTAATAACAAGCAGGAAATGTTCATGGGCCAATGACATGACCACATTGAAATGGTCTGATAAATGTGTGCAGGGATTAACCCTACATGCAAGTCTAAAGGCGAGACAACATGCCAGTCCTAATAATATTGCAGATTTGGGCCTATATAGCTTAATCAGTGTTTAAAGACACGTGTAGGACACTTAGGCCTATGTGTCCACCCTAATAGTGAAACTTTCTTTTGATGTTGCTTTATTGTCTGGTGTTGCAAAGTTTATGCGCTGAGCTGCATAACCGATCTAAATGGCCGTCACGCTTTAACATTGATTTTTCTTTTTCATTTACTTATTTTTATTTTTTATTATTATTGCATTTTTTGCCATGAAACTGAAATAGAACAACATTGTTGGGATGGGATTCTTCACCCTCCCAAAGGCACTTTGGAGTTTAAACAATCATGTCTGCCAAATAAAAGTGTCATTCCAAACTGCAATTCTCATAACTGGCCTTTAACTGGCTCATAACTGACTTTGAAGGATGGAAATGTTGACCAACATTAGGAATGAAAGATTTTTGAAGGGTAGGCCTGATGGACACTTTGTGACCCCATGATTCTTTGCACAGGGAAGTTATTTGGTGTCACACTATGGCTTATAATTCCCAAAGTGGGGATCGGGACCCCCTGGGGGGTTTGCAAGACAATAAAGGGGAGGTCGCATGGTGATTTCCAAAAATCTCATATAGGCTATGTTAATAAACTATTAGAATTGCCATATTTTATCCATAACCTACAGAAGATAAAAATAGTATTTTATAGTTGCCTTACAAAAAAAAACAACAAGATGCAAATAAAAGAACATCAACCTTTCATTTTTTTTCTATTGAATTGCAAGCTCTTGGGTTATTATTAACAGCACAACAATAGGATTAGTTGCAGCAGATTGATTTTACGGCACAATGTTCAACTTAGACATCTTTGCGGCACTTGTACATTAAAAATAAAGACCACAACTGAACATGGAGGACGATCTCCAAGTAGATGTCTCCAAAAGAATGTTCTCGTGCCGTAAACATTGTGCCCACCATTCTCATTAAGTGAGGTTAATATTAAATTGAATGAATAATGACTATAAAATGACTATATAAAGTGTTGTCAATATGCTTCTGTTTGTGTGCAATGTTGTGTGCAATGTTTGTATGTTTATATCCACCTCTGAGGATAGTGGGAGTCGTGAGTCAATGGAATTGTTTTGTGGGTCACAGGCTGAAAAGTTTGTGAATACCTGGCTTATAGAACATACTTTAAGGAATGAGCTATTTCGAATTGAACGTAGTTTCAAATCAAACATTGTACCTACATCATGCAATTTTGCATGCAGGTGCTTGTAGCTCTTTTTGGAAGGATGCTTGTAACCACATATCTTACTTTAGCCTACTTATAAATCAAAAACAGCAATTCTAAAAACAATTGCCCATTCAATTGACTCAGAAATGATAGGTTAATATTGAAGCCTTTAAAGTCGTGTGCTCAATGCTGTGTGGGAAACCTGTTTGCAAATAAATATTATATTAATTTGTATTGCTATTATTTTTGTTCTCTGAAATAAAATAAATGAAAAAAAAACTTTTGAAATGAGTAGCACAAAGTGTTTAAGTTGCATAGTATGAACTATATAATCTCGTGGTCTGAACAATATATGCATTTAACCTGACTTTTAACATAAATATCTATTAAAACTAACTACATTATGTGTTGTAATTACTGCATACCTGAAAATATAAATCATTTTTATATTTTACAGTACCCGCTCTCTCTGTTAGTGAATCTTTCCTATGACATATTGAGGTAATAAAATGCCTCTCCTTAGGGATGGCCACATTTACTCTAATTAAACACTTACGCTCCAACCTTATTGTGCCAGGCAGTTACCATAGAATCCTAATACATCTTCTGGGCTCCATGTCAAACTAGATTTCCTTTCTCCAGTTTACAGAGAGAAGAGAGGTGGGGTAAGATGCAAGGTCATTACCACAGAGGGCCCAATTACATGAAATAATCTCTGTCGTAAAAACAAGCTCTGCTGAGAGTTCGCCAAGTGACACATAATACCTACAGCATTGTGAATGTGTGTTTGCGTGAGTGTGAGGATGTTGCTGAGACATGTAATATAAGAAGTGAATATGCTTATTGCTGTCAGTAATTAACAACTTGATGGCAATGAGGTCATTTTTCTCAAGACAATGAAGTAATTACAGCTTGATATTAAATTTATCATAGCGTGCAGTCTAGATCTTGTTGCTCAGACTGAGATTAGGTTCTGCATGGAAAAGCTGATATTCTTTAGAAGCCGTTTGTTCATTTTAAAGGTCAAAAATGTAACATTCTGTCATCATTTACTAAAGGAATCTAAATCTGTAAGATCTTCTGTGGAGCACAAAAAGAGAGGTTTTGAGAAATGTACAAGCTGTGCTTTTTATGAAAATGATTGATAATTGTTGAATGGATCTCATACAGTAGGGCGACACGGTGGCTCAGTGGTTAGCACTGTTGCCTCACAGCAAGAAGGTCGATGGTTCGAGTCCCAGCTTGGTCAGTTGGAATTTCTGTGTGAAGTTTGCATGTTCTCCCCGTGTTTGCATGGGTTTGCAGGTGCTCCGGTTTCCCCCACAGTCCAAAGACATGCGGTACAGGTGAATTGAATAGGCTAAATTGTCCGTAGTGTATGTGTGTGAAAGAGTGTGTATGGATGTTTTCCAGTGATGGGTTGTGGCTGGAAGGACATCCACTGTGTAAAACATATGCTAGATAAGTTGGCGGTTCATTCCGCTGTGGCGACCCCAAATTAATAAAGGGACTAAGCCGAAAAAGAAAATAAATGAATGAATGAAAATTGGGTTGAGGTCAGATCCCGACATCAAGCCGATGTCAATGTCCAACGTCCAACCTAAGATCAACCAAATATCAACGTTTAATGATGTTACAGCTTGACGTTGTGTGGACGTTACCACTATGACGTCTATCAGATGTTGGAATTTGGTTGCCATACCTGACGAATAGATGTCAATATGTATTTGACGTCAACATGACGTTAGTTTAAGATTTTGGCTCGACGTTGGATTTTGGTCACTTTCCAACACAACCTAAAATCAACCAAATATCCACGTCATTATTGGACGTCAAAATAACGTTGTTCTTAGAGGCTGGCTAGACATTGAATTTTGGTCACCTGATGTCATGACCTAAATCTAACCTAATATTAATAACACCTTATGATGTTCTGTGCCTGCTGGGTACTTTTAACCAGTAAATATAAACAAAAATTAATTCTTGGAGTAATAGAGCTATGTAATAAAGAAGCAAGCACTAAAAAACTTGCCAACACTGGCCAAAATGTTAGCCTGCTCTTCATGGAGGGTCAAAAAGAGCGCACGTCACCATCTGCCACAGGAGGAACGACATTCATCCATCACACCTCCATATGCTGCCCATTACAATCACCTGTTTTCACACCTGTCTAATGCCAGCTGACCTCTTTCAACATCTGTTTACCATGCATTAATTACTGTAGATATCAGAGGAGACTAATGCTTCTTTGAGAGCGCTTAAACTGACAGGTTTAATCACGGCCCGAGTCCCGCTCTGAATCTAATGAAGGAAACTGTGGCCAAAAAAAAATCACAAGGAAAAGATGCAAAAGAAAGAACACAAGTGCAATTGCAGTTCTGTCGTGCCCCACATTTGTGCCATATTCCAGCACACGACTGATGAGTTTTGTGCTGCGATGTCACTGGGCCGTGCCCCATCATGCCACCTCCTTCAAAAGCACATAATAAATATACTCCATCACAGCGTCCTCACCACACACACACACACACACTTATACTCACACAGAGGGAATTAATTATAGATGTACATTAAATTACTTTCATCTCCTCCCCTTTTCCAGAGATGGGACACACACCGCGTAGTGACTGATGAAGCAGTATTTCAATACCTCCCTTGGCAACATGCGGGCTGGAACAGGCACACACACATAGAGTTACACAGACACTTGTGCATGCTTCTCATCCTTTCTGCTCTTTTTCAGCTTGAACGGGTCTTTGCTGAATGCCATTTATTTCATCTGTGATCTTTTATGGTTCCTCAGAGGCTAGTGAAGACTATAGTAAATCTAAACGCTGATCTGTAGCAACTTTCCTCCATCTTTCTAGAGAAAATGTACTTTGGAGGATTCTGTCAAAGACTCTGAAATGCTTGGATGTACTTGTGAACAGCACACGGATAGCACATGTAAATAAATGCTGTACTTTTGAGATTTTTTAGGAAAAACTTCAAATTCAACAGTAACATCAAGATATATTGAAATAACTTACATCACAGGAACTTATTCTCAGTTTCAATAATATTTCAAAACATTACTGGTTTAGTGTATTTTTGATCTTAACAGATTTCTGTTACCAACCACTAACATTTGGTGTTGTATAGATAATTTAACATTACTGCATTATGTCTGTAATTTAAACCCTACATGTTTAGTACTTAAATAAACTAAAAAAAACTGCAGGATAAAATGATCACTGAATCACCAAAGCATCTTTTCAAATTTTGCAAAAAAGAAAAGGAAAGAAAGGTAACAAGTACTATGTAATCCTGGATCTATGTTCATCTGTTGATCCTGGAATGTAATTTTTGTTCGAAAATGTAACCCTTACCCCTAAACCCAACCCTAGCTGTAAATTATTCCCAACACCAGAGGGGGAATAATAGTTGGATAACAATCATGTAGAAGCACATAACCTAAACTTAATATAAACTGTAAACGTATCCCTTAATTCTCGTTGGCTGATTAGAATGTTCTTCCAAGACAAACATTGATGTTGATACAGGAACATGTCCAACTTAGTGAAATCACATTAAACTGATTTTGCTAAGTAGGGTGTGATCCTGAATTAACATCTGCGTTGATCCTGGGACATCAATACTGTTCAAAAATGTAATCTATACCTAATTCCCAACCTTAATTGTAAATTATTCCCAAAATCAGAAATGATTAATTGAATAACGATGATGTGGAAGCTCATATCCTTAACTGTAAGCCTAAACTTAACATAAACTGTAAAGTTGTACCTTAAATCTGATTGGCTGATTGGATCAACATAGATCAGGGGTGCTCAACCCTATTCCTGGCGATCGACCTTCCTGCAGTTTTCAGTAGCAGCCCTTATCAAACACACCTGCCTGTAATTATCAAGTGCTCCTCACGTTCTAAATAATTGGTTCAGGTGTGTTTGATTAGGGTTGGAGCTGAAATCAGCTGGAAGGTCGATCGCCAGGACCAGGGTTGAGCACCCCTGACATAGATAAACATGTAATACCAACATATGTTCATTCAGAAAACGTAGCCCTATATGCATGTCTGGAGATCACAAATTATGTAGCCAGAAGTACCTATGGCTGCATTTAGTTTTTAAAATGAATAATACAGGGCGGTATGACGGCGATCCTTTTCGCCTTACCAGCTGACTGCTTACCTCTGTATGGACGGCTTTTCAGCTGTTACCAGTCTGTCCAGTTAGCTCACCTTGGGACTTGGGACACAGAGAGGAGTTGACCACAATGACGGGGTTCAAGTCTGGTGAAGAACGGTTCCAGAAAGCAGGTAAGACAAAAACAAAAGCCAAAAAATAAAATAAACAAGTCAATAACAGGGTGAGAATGTGGTAAAATCTGAAAATGTGGTAAAAATCAGGCAAGCGCTTTTGTTTTTCTGTATTGCTCTTTAAAACTGTCGGTTGTGTTTAGGGAAGTGGGTGGGCAAGTCAATTGGTGCTTTTGAAAACACTATTGCTTGGGTTTAGGGAAGGAGGAAGGTGGGTCAGTCGATTGGTCAGTCAGTCAGTCAGTCGACAGCGGCCTCTGGTGGATTGCAGCTCCTGGGATGAATTTGGCACTCTCCAAAAATGTATATAGCAGTATGTTTTCAGAATGAGCCTGGGTTGTGTAATACTTAGTGGAATCACACTAACATATTGGTAACCTAGTAATCAACAGTTAATAAGGCAATCATAATGGACACAGCTGATCAGTCAAGTCAGATGGGTTAATGTCCAATATTTTTCTTTTCTTTTTTTTTTAGGTATTTTTTCAATATCTTTTTTAGTTTTCAATATGTTTCAACCCACTTAAGCCTCATTCACACTACGAGCGACTCGCAACGGCAAAGCGACAAACAACCGTTCTATTCAATATGGAGTAAGCAACTTCTGGCGACCTCCAACTACGCTAGCAACGGTGACCAAGTTGGCATATCGAGCGATGTGACAAACTTGAGAATTCTTCAACTTTATGCAAATGAAGGGAGACTTTTTTGAGCGACAGCCAATAGGAGCACCAGTAGAGCTCACCTGATCCTCTCTCAGCTCCTGCATAGACTGGTTATATTCTCCATGCTGTAGACCTACACACACCTGCGTTGGCAGCAGATCGCCACCCAGGCAGCTATAAAGTTGCTGCTAGTGTTAATGAGGCATTAGTCTCTCTAATCCCTTTCACTGACACCAATACACACCAAAAATTAGGTAAAATATAGTGAACATAAGACAATTGGATATTTGTAAATTATGTAAACTATGAATGTAATGTTTGCGGATTACTATAAACAAAAACTTAAAGTCTAAAAATGAAAAAACCTAAAGTCTAAAATTGCTTTTTGGGTGTTGCAATAAGTATGTGCTAGCGTAAGCAATAGCAATAGCAATTTAGATGCAATCATGGAGTCCCACAAGTTCCTAAATTCTGCTTTTAGATCTTTCTTGATTCAGACATTTTTTCATCAAAGCAGTTTCTAGGAACACTTATGCTTTATAATTAATTTTCATGCCATGTTGTTGGTACAGGAAAAAATGTAGGATAGCATCATGTCATTGCATTGCATACATTCAAAAATATCCTGAGATGACGAGTCATTTTAATTATGAATTACAGGGGTATTTATAAGAGTAATTTAAATGGGAATCAGATGGTGGTTTGTATGTGTTTGTGAGAAGCATTTCAGCTGACAAAGCAAAAACTCTGGTGGATTCAGAGAGTTCATTAATTGAAGGATTCAACAAACTAAATTAATCCACTGGTGAGGACCATGGTAACTGAAAAGAAGCACTGGCTATGTTTACATACTTTCTAATAATCTGTTAATAGAAAAAAAGCCTTCATGTAAAAGACTTCAATCCAACTGAGCTCCAAAACTCAATCAGGTTGGACGGGGTGGACTTTTTCTTCATCAGATTGAGAGTACATGTAAATATTTGACTGGAAAAGGGAAAGTACTCCGCATGAGCAATGACATTGAAATGGCATAATGACATACTGTGGTTTTTGTTGAAGATTCTGTCATAAATAACTGTCCTGTTATTCTAAAAGGATACCACTCGTCACCTGTGAATTTTTACAAAAATTAACTAAGGTAAAAGTGTGATAACATTGATTGATTGATTGATTGATTGATTGATTGATTGATTGATTGATTGATTACCATTTGTGGTGTATATATATATACCATAATCAGGGGCGGACTTAGTGATTCCATTAAATTAAATACAATATATTCACAAATAAAAAGCAAGCTCACAAACCATGTTCAGTTAATTAGCTATACTTGTGATTTGTGATTAGATTTTAATATTTGCATGAGTATGGAAGGAACGTTCCACTATTAATCGGGACCCCCGGGTTTAGAAAATAAGTAATAACGTTAAAATCTTAATGGTTATAGACAGATTTTACAACATACAGTTGAAGTCAGAATGTTTAGCCCCCCTGAATTATTAACCCCCCTGTTTATTTTTTCCCCCAATTTCTGTTTAACGGAGAGAAGATTTTTTTCAACACATTTCTCAACATAACAGTTTTAATAACTCATTTCTAATAACTGATTTATTTTATCTTTGCCATGATGACATATATTTTTCAAGACACTTCTATACAGCTTAAAGTGACATTTAAAGGCTTAACTAGGTTAATTAGGTTAACTAGGCAGGTTAGGGTAATTAGGCAAGTTATTGTATAATGATGGTTTGTTTTGTAGACTGTCGGAAAAAAATTAGCTTAAAGAGGCTAATATTTTGACCTTAAAATGGCTTTTAAAAAATTCAAACCTGCTTTTATTCTAGCCAAAATAAAACAAATACAACATTCTCCAGAAGAAAAAAATATTATCAGACATACTGGGAAATATTTAAAAAAGAAAAAAAAAATTCAAAAGAGGGCTAATAATTCTGACTTCAACTGTATATTATAAAATAGCTTTAGGATGATTAATAAAGGCTTCTTGGCATTTGTCGGGGCCCCCTATTTTCCCAGGGCCCTAAGCGGTTGTCCACCCCTGACCATAATGTACTGTATATTTATTATCTTAAAACTATTGGACTGTCATAAACCAACATTAAGTAAAATATGGACAACCCCAGTGTTGCATTAACTTATATAACTATAATTAACTAATATTTGAGCAATGAAGTTTGCACTGCGCACTAGCTTTTATTTTTATTTTAGTGCGTTTATCTTGTTGATAATATCATTCAGAAGGTCATGAATCACACTTGTTAAATAATGAATTTATATAGATTTATTTGACATTTTTAGAAGATACAAAACATTTCGTTTCAGCACAATGCCTTCATTTTGTTTTGGCACAATGCATTCTTCAGTGCGTGACAATCTTTTCAATCCACCCTCTTATTCCACAGTCAATCACATTATGTCATTAATTAAATTAATTCTAAATAGTTAAAACAATCTTATTGTTGTTTCAATATAATTAACAAAACAAGGAATATTTTCTCACCCTGTGAAAGCATTATGTCGATTGTACAGAAAAATAACATCTGAATTATCCCCATTCACTTATGTATATCTTTGTCAACCGATATTCCGACAGTCCAAAACATTAAAAATACATATTCAATATTTGACCCAAAATATGTGTGTGTGTGTGTGTGTGTGTGCGTGCGTGCGTGCGTGCGTGTGTGTGTGTGATATGAGTAAGGCTTTAAAATAAATGTATTTAACAAACAATAAACAATACATTTCTTTTTGTATTTATTCATCTACGTTAATGTTAGTTAATGTAAATAAAGTTGTTCATTATTTGTTCGCATTAACTTACTATGCATTAACTAATGTTAACAAGCATAAATTTAGACTTTAATCATGCATCTATAAATGTTGAACTACGATTAATACTTAATATAAGTTCCTGTTAGTAAATACATTAACTAATGAAACCTTACTGTAAAGTGTGACTAGCATATGTTAGATTTGTTGTAAAACCATGGTTAATCTTCAAAAAGAGAAATACAGATTGTCCAATTAGTCCTTACTTCATACTCTGATTCAGAGTCTTGTTTAATTGCTTGATAAGTATAAGCAGCACAGCATAAAGCTTCATTTCCTTGTGATCTCCTAATTAGGACCCAAAAATTGATACATCTCAAGTCTGCCCTTTAAAAAGAAGCAGTGGTATAGTATGTGCAAACAGTGGTCCATTCATTTAGTGTGCATGTAAACATCGAATCCAATTTGAAGCTTCTGACATATAAATCAAAACATCAACCCAATGGCTTTATTTAGCTCTCAAATAAACACTTCAGAATCATTCATTTAAACTTAATCAAAAGGAGTTCATGTACAGTAAACATACACTGTAAAAACACTGGACTGACCCATTTTCAATTTACTATAACCTACTATTTCTATAACTTACTATATGTTAAGCTGCTTTGACACAATAAACATTGTAAAAGCACTATAGATAAAAATAAGCATGAATTGAAATGAATTAACAAAAAAAATCTGATATTTAAAATTTTTTTTCGGCAGCCGGGATGCCAGAAAAAAAACGTAAAAAAATAACGGCTGTTAAATTACAGAAATTTACTGGAAATTTAAATTTGAGGACATTTTTGTAATTTAACGTGTTATTTTGCGGTAAATGTCTGTAATTTAACGGCCATCGTTTTGCTCTTTTTTTCAGGCGCCCCAGTTGCCAGAAAAAAAAAAACGTAAAATAACAGCCGTTACATTATAGACATTTGCTGTAAAATAACACGTTAAATTACAGAAATTGATCTGAAATTAAAATTTGAGGATATTTTTGTAATTTAATGTGTTATTTTGCGGTAAATGTCTGTAATTTAACGGCCATCGTTTTGCTCTTTTTACTGGCACTCCAGCTGCCAGAAAAAAAAATTAAAATTACAGATTTTTTTTACAGTGTAGCTAATGTGATCAACAGTGCTGTTATGGTAAAAAAAAAAATATATGCACAATATTTAAGTACAAATAGTCACAGTTTATTTTAATGTACAATTCACACTACTGTATTAACAAACCAATTTAGGCTCATTCTAAAAACTTACCCCTATATACATTTCTGGAGATTGCGAATTATGTAGCCAGAGGTACGTACGGCTGCATTTCATCTTTAAATCGAACGCTACGGGGCGGTATGACACCGTTCCTTTTCGCACTTACCAGCTGGTTGCTTACCTCCATGTGGATGGCTTTTCTACTGTTACCAGTTTGTCCAGTCGCTCGTCGCATATGTCGGCAGACTTGTGACATAGAGCAGAGTTGATTGTGATGACGGGGTTCCAGTCTGGCAAAGAATGCTTCCAGAACACAGGTAAGACAAAAAAATAAAAAATAAACAAGTAAATAACAGGGTGAGAATGTGGTAAAATCTGACAATGTGGTAAAAATCAGGTGAGGGCTTTTCTTTTTCTGGATTACTTTTTAAAACACTGTCGGTTGGGTTTAGGGAAGGAGGAGGGTGGGTCAGTCAATCCGTCAGATAGTCGACAGCGGCCTCTGGTAGATTTACGTGAGAACAGCAGTGAATGGCACTCGCTTGAGAAATTTGAGAAAAAGCGTACACAGCGGCCTCTGGTGAATTCGCTAACACAAAAACAAAAAAATGATTCCCTCCTGAGACGTATTTGGCACTCTCCAGAATGAGCCTAGGTTGCAACAAACCATTAACTAAGACTTTTAGCTCAATAAACAACTAATTAGCAGCTCATTAATAGTTAGTAAGGTTGTTGGTTAAGGTATTGTTAGAGATATAAAATAACAACACTTTATAAGTGTTAATATAACAGTTAATAATAGGCAGGTAATAAGCCAGCAGGTAATGGAGTGAATTACTACCTAAACTAAAGTGTTACCAAACAAATTATACCCAAGAATATGTTAACTGCACTTCAGAGCTTACATTTTTCACATTTCTAAAATAAACACATAGCACAGTTTTTACCCATCGTATGCCCCACTTATTTTCACTCTGGAAACCACTGGTCTAAACGGATCACAGAGCAGCAAGACGTCTGAACATTACACATGAGCTCTGATCCAGCTTTTTTTATTCTCATCAGTGTTATAAATGGTGGAGTTGATCTGGGATAAGAGGGTTTTTTTTGGTCATAGTGTATATTAATGTGTTCTAGCATGGGTCATTTCATAACCTTTGGACACACACCAACTCATAAAAAAGGGAAAGCTCTGTGAAAGCCAGACCATGAAGGACAACACTTACAAACCAAAGCACCAGGGAATGGATGACGAGGGTGGGGGGACACAAAAGACGAAAAATACGAAGGGTCACGGAATCAAGCAGAGACAACCACACTCGGCCTTTTTCGGTCTCAAGGGCTTTTTTCTGCGTCCTTTGCCTTGTCCCCAGACCTTGAACAAGGCCTGCCTAATTTATTGGCTTAGCAATTTGCTGAATGTGTGAGAGAAAGTGTGTGTGTAAGATAGAGAGAGAACAAGAAAAATATAGTAGAGAGAGAGAGAGGAAGAAATAGAGAGTTTTCAGCTCCAAGCTACTGGTTCAGAACATCCGGGCCTCGCTTCATTAGCTAGTCACGCCCTTAGCGATGACATTTCAAAACTTGTTACCCAGCTTTCTAATTGGCGTGAAAAATTGAGCAAAGCTCCAAACAGCCATGGCTGCATAGTAAATCCTGTTCTGACACCATGTTTTTGTCCTTGGGAGAGTTTATTTTTTGTGTCTTTTTATTTTTTATTATTTAGTTTGACATTCTGTCGTTATCACATTTTCCTAAAATGTAAAATAATATATATGTCAAGGCATCTGATTAACAAAAGGTTAAACAGACAAAGATGAGAGCCATTTAAGTGACTTTTAAAAATAAAAATCATTATTTACTTGAAATATATGAATCTGCATTGTAGTATATTCTTTACTTGTTGAGGTATTTTAAGGTAAAATATTTCCTTAAAGGGATATTTCACCCAAAAATGAAAATTATCATAATTTAATCACCCTTTACTTGTTCCAAACCTGTTTCACATTCTTTCTTCTTTTAGGGATTTTATAGTTTTAACCCAAAAATGACCAGTCTGTCAGATGAAGAAGAGTCGGAGTCAGAGATTCAATTACACTGTAAAACCCAAAAAGTTAAGGTAACTCAAACCATTGGAGGAAACTGATTGCAACAAACCATTTAAGTTCAAATCTAATCCTAATGAGTACTGTGAACTTTATCCATTTGAGTAAATGAAGCATTTTGAGCACAGTAAAACCCAATAAATGAAGAGAACTCAAAGCAACAGTACTGTAAAACCCAATAAGTTAAGGCAACTCAAACCGTATGAGTAAAAAAAAAATAATCTTTATGAGTACTGTGAACTTAATCTATTTAAGTTGAAGTAGGTATTTAATTAACTCATTACCTTCAACACTGAGTTCAAAACTCTTTTCAAATGAGAATTAACTTTCAGTCAATTTTGAGTTAATTACACTCATTTCATTTGATAAAGTTGACTGTTGGGTTTAACAGTGTAGAAAGGATTTTTACTGAAAATAGTTTGCAGTTTCATCAGCAGAAGCCAGCTTCAACTCTTGCAATGAGTTTGTAGGCCGCTCCGCTTTCAATCTTAAAACAACAACAATTATACTCTTACATAACGTCATTAACTGTGTCATACACTATAAAAAGTAATTTGTTAAGTTTACTTAATTGAATTGTGCAAACTCGTTGCCTTAATTCAATTAAGTAATCGTAATTTTATCACATTAGTACTATTTACTAATGTAAAAAAGTAATTCTTACTTATATTGAGTCACATTTACTTAGGTCAATTAACTCATCTTAACTTAATATCAAGTATTATTTACTAATGTAGTAAAAGTATTTCTTGTCAGATGGAATTCCAACATTTTCAATGTTCAATGACTATATAAAATACCACAACCGAGTGAAAAAATAATAACATTAGAGCTTCTAAGGATAGCAATAACCTGAAAACCACACAAGGAAAATGACAACTTTATGAAATGACATGACACGCAAAACACGTTTTTTGATTAATCATTATAATATACATGCATAAAACATAATATCTCACCTGTGTGTCCACAAAATGGAAAAATTTGTTTGTTTATTTTCTCCGTTCGCATTGTGAAATCGCCAGATTGAATCCCCTTTCAAATGGCACCATGTGAGTCAATGCACCTTCCGCCTGCGCATGTGCAGATCTTACTCCACTTGCTGACCAAAGTGCGGGACTGAGGTGCGTTTCTGAAAACCATTGATAGCAAACTAAGGTCGCAAGTTCCATCGTTACTAACATAGATTGTTGATTTAATGTTTCCCAAATTCGTTGTTCCAACGAACATTCGAAAACTGCGTCGCAAACTTGTACGCTTTCAAGTTGCAACTACACCTCTAGAGCAGTAGTTAAGCAGAGTTCCTGGTTGTGTTCTATTCCTAGTTATCCCCCATATGCTCTATTCAGTTAGAATGTTCCAACATTTAAACTCGGAATGATTAAAAAAAAAAACATTAAGGTCATCTCTCTTAGGTGTAATTTGCTTTCAAAGTAGTATATTTTTACAGTTTAGATTTAGCGATCTTCATATTGACAATTGTGCTCCCTTCGTAATACACTTTGAAAACATTTATGCCATTTTGAACGCAGTTGTGGCTCTTTACAAAAGCTTTAGGTGACCTATTATTCAAAAGCGGAATTTACCTTATGTCTCCAAAGCTTGTGAAAACAAAAATATATAGCATAGGTTAATGGTTTTAATTTATAGTAGGTTATTTATTAAGAAATGTCTACTGTATATTAGAGATATTAGAGATTAGAGTGTTAGCTAAGTAGTTTTATGTTTTAGCATAGAAGATTGAATATTTTTAATAATATTTGTAAAGGAAACTTTGGAAACATTATATATAATTATAGAAAACGAGTGCATGTTTTTACAAAAACTAATATTGGATTTTTTTTAAGTGTGTGTGTAAAACAATATAATTTTATATTGTTATCGCAGCCCTGCATGTAACACAATCACCTAACACCTGAGGTCCACCTGAGGTCCAGCTTCCTGCGCCTAGACTGCAGCTCTGCACAAGACGTTTGGCCATAGGGGAAATGGTCGTGCCCAACTGAGCAAGGTTTCTCTCGAGGTTTTTTAAAAGCTTCGCTTTCGCCAATTGGTGAAGTTTTTTCCTCGCCGCTGTCGCCACTGGCTTGTATGGTTCGGGATCTGTAGAGCTGCGCATCGATGGATTTGCTATTCAGTGTTTGGACTCTCAGTAGTGATTATTAACCCACACTGAACTGAGCTAAACTGAACTGAACCTAATCTCTGAAAACTGAACTGACACTGTTTCAATTCACTATAATCTTCCATGTGAAGCTGCTTTGACACAATCTACATTGTACAAGCGCTATACAAATAAAGATGAATTGAATTGAATTGAATTGAACCTAACACAGTCAAATCAAGTAAAGTCTACAAATTTGCCAAAATTAGTAAAGATTACAAACATTTTTCAAGTAGACTGATTACTTTTTACAGTGTACATACTGTATAGCTGTTTTAACCTGATTGGTTAAAACACTGATAGACGTTGAGTGTGCGCAATACTGAACAATACCTCAATATCTCAGACATACAACGTCAAACAGCCACTTCAGAGATGAAACCGCAACCTGTGAAATGATCCACAAATGAACAGACACACACTCAAAGTACAATCTGTTTCTTATCCAAGGCTGAGTGTACTCTCAGGCATCTTATCAAAACTGGTAAAAATTGGTACAACCTATATCCAAACTGGCAGCTTACATACAAAGGAATTAACTTTGAAAGATTTAACACATAAAATGTCAAATAGACCAATAGTTTCCATGACCTCTGACCTGGCAGGGTAGATGCTGAGGAAATAAATCATTTGGCATACAGAAAAAGCAACCACACACAGTTTATTCTAGTTTTACTCTGTAGTGGGATGACACTAAGGTCATCATATAGTCCTTAATAAACATTCAACTTTGTCAATAATCATAAAGACATAAGAATTTATTCGTGTTACTCCATCCTGGAACGGACATGCATCAGATAACCCACACCATCATTCTATTAAACACAAACAAAGTTATTCCTTTGAAAAAAAAACTCATTATGGTTTGTAAACACTTGAGGGTGAGTAAATATTGAGTAAATGTTCATTTTTAGGAGAACTATCTCTTTAAGAATATATGTGGGGGGAATGAGCAATATTAAAAATTCAAAGTAATAAAACACACTTATTAATTAGGCATGTTTTTTTGGCACAAGAGACATCTGTTTGATTTCCACAAATGTGAAAAGCAGTCTTTTAAGAAACAATTTACATATTTGTTAAAATACAGGTCATTAATAAAGCAGGGTAGGGGTTTTGCAATTTTAATGCTACTCTATGTTGGTTTCCATCTTTTTGACGCATCCAGTGTACGTGTTTCGTTTTTTTGACCTTTGATCTATGCTCAGCCCCACAGAGCTCCGCTTTTTCTCTGTCTGCCTCTCCTGTGTCGTGAGCCTGCCTCTCCCTGTCCGTTATGGTTTCAGTTCTTTGTGAACAAGAAGCGACCTGCAGGAAAAAAAAAAAACAGCACCATACAGGTCATACATGTTCTGTCAAACCTGCCTACCATGGTTCTAGATATAGAAGTACTTTGTGTATTTACAGTATATGCACACTACAGCTATTCTATTAGGTAAATCTGTTTAAATGCACCAATCACATGACAACAGCGCAATGCATTTAGGCACATAGTCATGGCTTAAGCCTGGCTCACACTTCAGTTTTTTTTTTTTTTTTTAAATAATCTGTAGCTTGTCCAGACTGCACAAACATGAGCTCCTTTCACATAGTGATGAATATCCGGAAGATTTCCAGAACGACTTTACCGGGAAAAAGTGCTGTTCACACAGGCAAGGACGTTTCAGAATTTTTTTCGGAAAAGACCATTCACAAATCCCTTACAAAATACAGATAAATTCTGACATCATTAACCAGAAATGAGCTCTAAATGGCTGCGCTTGTATTTGTAAACGTAGAAGGAGTCTGGCTTTTGTTGATGGTTTCACTTTTATTTAAAGCTTTAACATTCATGAACCTGCTTTGTCCCAGAGACATCCAAAAGCAGAAGCGCAAACCACAGCTTAATGTTTACACATTTGACTATATTACAAATTCTGTAGATGGATAAGTATTGTGAACAACTTCTATGAAATCATATGGAGGAACATTTTCGCATGTCGAGATGTACATGCTGACTGCGTCCGAAATCGCATACTTCCATACTATACAGTATAGTAGGCTATAAACAGTATGCGAGCCGAGTAATATGTACAAATTTATAGAGTTCGAAAAACAGTATGGTTTCCCAGAGATGGGTTGCAGCTGAAAGGGCATTCGCTGCGTAAAACATGTGCTGGATAAGTTGGCGGATCATTCCACTGTGGCGACCCCAGATTAATAAAGGGACTAAGCCGAAAAGAAAATGAATGAAAAACAGTATGTGAGAAGTACCCGGATGACCTTACTTCTGGTGAGATTCTGAAGTGCGCATCCAATGCACGCTACGCTATCCATGTTGCACCATGAGAGAATTCATGAATGGGAGTGAAGCGAAAACAAACATAAGCATTTTATCGATAGTTTTTTACATCGTTGGCATTAAGAAGGAACATAGAAACATTATCTGACTAACATCTAGCAGCTAAATGTGTCTGGAAAAATATTCAAAGGCTTTTATTTTCATAAACAGCGGGGATGTGAATGCGTCTGAATGTTTTGATTGGCTGGAGTAGACATCTCACGTCAGCGTCATACCTGCCAACACTCCCGTTTTTCCCGGGAGCCTCCCGTATTTCAGACCCCTCTCCCGTATTGTTCTGTCTCCCGGTAAACTCCCGGAATTCCCCCGCCCCCGCTTCTCAGCATTTTGGTACAGTCCGGGCTGAAACTTGGTGCTTGTGCTCTTCCGGTCGCGCGCTACAGTTCGCGCGCCCCCATCTCCCCAAACCTCTCACTCCTCCCGCTCCCCGCTCTTCAGTTTGCGCCAGTGTTGCCAACTTAGCGACAAATTTTCAAAAAAGCGACTAGCGACAAATCTAGCGACTTTTTTGTGTGTTACTTGCGATTTTTATAGACTGTCGTTTGTCCATTACTGTACCGTCCCTACTCTTCTCAACGAGCCTCCGCTGCAGCCTGAGAGCAGAGCACCTCTCTGCGTACCGACGGCAAATGATTTAGAACAGGTGGCAGTTTGAAGGTATTTCCCTTGTACAGTCAACCCGATCTGCTTCTCCTTTATTTTAACAATTTAATTTGAACGTTTATTCTTGTTGCACAATCAGAGATGTTTTAAGTGAGTTTCAGAACTTGTCTGAGTATATTACGTCTGAGCAGGGGAGGAGTGGACATTTTAAAGTGGGGGGAACAGCTGTATGAAATCCAAAAGTTTACATTCTTAATCACCTTTTTCTAAATGGTCTATCTCTAGTGAGGGGAACATATCCCCCCCGGTTGCTACGCCCCTGCGTCTGAGAGATTACTGCAAATTCCTTACTCATCTATAATGATATACTGTATTCAAACAGCAATAGATTTAGTTAAATTGACAAGCTTACATAAAGCGTAGTGCGAATATAAAATACCCCATTTATTTAACATAGGCTGTTAAACAAAGAGAAATGGTAGAACGCGATGACGTCAGTAATATGCAAATTAGCGTATGACGTAATTCCCCCCGGGTCTCCCGGAATTTACGAACCAAATGTTGGCAGGTATGGTCAGCGTGTTCTAATCGTGAACGCGCTCTTTCCGGCAATTTTCCTTCTGTGTTCACACAGAGCAACATTTAGGCAAATTACCAGTACAACTTCTCTTTCTGGAAAATTGCTGGAATAATTTTACCTGTATTTTCAAAAAGGCCCTGTCCACACATGATTCCTTTCTGGAAAATTACTGGCAAAAATGTGTGAAAGGGCCTATGATCACCCTGTAAGATCTCGGTCATAATTCCAGACTGAACGACAATTAAAAAGAAATTGACAAAAACAAGCACACTCAAGACTCATCTGAAGTTTTACGCTATCAATCCATGACACATTTAAGTAACCCACATTCTAAAATGATATCAAATAAATAAATAAATAATGATTTTTTTAGCCAAGTATGGTGCAGTTGGGAGATTGGTGCCTTGTTCAAGGAACTCACCTCAACCACAGTATTGAAGGGGTGAGAGTGCTGGTTATACACTCTTACCACCGAGAATCCCTGCCAGAGCTGGGACTCAAACCTGCGACTTTCCAATCACAAGTCCAGCTCTAACCATTAGGCCACACGTGCCCATGATGCCCTTGATAAATATGGAAAAAAAACAATTTTGACATTTATTTCTACCGAGGTGGTTTGAAGGTATTGCACTGATTGAGTGATCATGTTCAGCACTCCTATTGGTTCTTGGTTTAATGCTGGCTAAAAGAGAAGTCAAAGCAGGAAAGTGTCTGAAATCTTTTGACACTGCCAGAACTTCAACGAAGGGAAAAGTTGACCATGACGGACAATAATCAGCTGTCAGTGAACAATGTCAAACCAATGATCAATGACCACATATTTTTAGCCTAAAATAATCTTAATTTCCAAAGGTCTCAGACAACCCAATCATGGCCAAAATTGCACAGTTTGAGCAGGGTCAGAAACTACTTAAAAGCAGGAAACCATCCAGCCTTGTACCAAAAAAGTTCAGCCTGCTGATTTTTTAAAACGCGTTGGTGCTCATTGAGCAGTGTTTAAACACCACGGTATTATTGTTGGGCATACTATATGATTTTAGCATACTATACAGTATAGAAGTATGCGATTTTGGACGCAGCCCATGTCATAAAACTTTGAATCATCTCAACCTGGTTTCTTGAACATGACAGTTCAATGACCTCAAACAGCTCCACAGTCACCAGATTCAATCAGAGCACTATGATATGGGATATGGAGAAATGGCAGACTAACATCATGAATGTACAGCCAGCAAACCTTCAGCAACTGTGTGTTGATATCATATAATTTAGTATCATATCAAACAACTCCGAGGAATCTTCAAATCACCTTGTTAAATCTGTGCCATGAAGAAGTAAGGAAGTTCTAAATTTAAAACGAGGTCCAACTCGGTACTAGCAAGGTGGGTGAGTAATACTTTGGTGAAAATTCTATATGTTAAATCTATAAAAACTGAATTAATAAATCATTTAAACCTAGTCATAAGAAGCAATTGCTAACAGATCAACACTCTTTTATTGTGCACAAACTCTGACTCATACTATAAAAACATTTTTGTACGTATTGCCGCTGCAATTAATAACAGTGAGCTAATGAGTTTTTCCGCCGTGCAGATGATGATAAGGGCGTTCTCTTTGCCCTTCGCTCTGCGTCACGCCAAACAACCGACTGCCTGAGTTTGATTGATCACATTCAGCGTTTCGGGGTGTTTGCTGATGACCAGGGCCCTCATTAGGGGCTGCGCCTGATTGGTGCTCCGGTAATGAGTCTCCATCTGGTGGTCACCCCTAATTTTTTTTCCTTTTTGTTTTCTAATGTATTCATTGGTTAATTATCACACAGGTAAAAGCATTTAATGAGTGAAGGGCTGATCTGAGATTCATTAAGAACACAGCAAAAGCAAAAGGCTAATTACTGCAATTTCCTGTCTTCTTCCTCATTAGTTTGACCCGCAGGTTTTGGCAGTGGGATACGGATTCTGGTCATAACAAGGAGCTGGGACGTAAAAGGGGGATTGTAATGACTCTGCCCTCCGGAGGAGAGAGCTAAAAGTGTGTTTGTGTGGGTAGGCATAAGGACGTGTGGTTATTTATGCCATTAAACATGTGCTTTGGAAAGGGGTCACATCGAAGAACTAGTAGGCCCAGAGATATTGAGCTCATTATAAAACACAAGGAAAAAAATCTGTTGAAGCAGCCACTTACTTTCATAAAACAGGCCAATACTGTTTACCTTTGCCACAAAAACCAAACTAATTAATCAAAAGTTTTCTGCAATATAGGCCTTTTTCTGTCAGTTGATAACCACTAGCTTTGGTTTCGTATTTAGAATCTTCATAAATTGTTAAAAAAAATGAACTTCACCAGTTCTTGCAGAAGGTCACATGACATGCAATAATTAACCTCATTGGTTGTTGCAGAAACTAATGTTGGGGGAGTGGCTATGCAGCTACAAGTAGCTCAGCTGCTAGTTTTAGTAGCTTGGCAGTAGCTAAGCTATGCATGATACAGTGTAGCTTTTTTCAGTAGCTAGATTCGTTTGCGTTTACAACAGTTTTTATGGTCAACAAATGCACTAGAATCTCAGCGAATGCTTGCTTCACAGACATAAGAAATATATCCACATGAAGCTTGAAATCTGTCATTTTAAATGAACGAACTTCCAAACGTTCCAAAGTTATTTGGTTTTGTAATCTGTATGAAACAAGGTACAGTCCGTCCTGTCAAACACACATCACATGACAGCAACTACTCAAATGTCCACAAACTTGTAAACAAAGAGTCGCTGTCATTTCTGGAGGAGATTCTCCATCAAGTCCAAGTTTTGAATTACTTCAGAAGACCAGCTCAATCTTACGAAGGATTATCCAGAGGATGATAATGTGTAAAATGGCCATTAATGAGGTTGGTGTCGTGATCTCGTTTCTTTCGAATGCGCATGCACATTAGCTTGAGCAACCTGTAAATATGGCGATTTTGTTTGATTCGAACGTTTAGAAATGTAAGTTATGAGACAATTGTTGTATAATTTTATTGATGATCCTAAGTATGTAATGTAATCGTAAGCTTGGCAAACAGTTTTGATGTTGGCAAACAGTTTTGAAATTGATGATTCCTCATTCAGACAGAATGCCCGAGCATACTGCCAACAAGGCTTTTCAAAGAAGGCCGCCCAGTGAAATGATTTGCCTCAAAGGGACTTTGGTATAGACTGATTTCATACAGCCCCCATTTAAAAAGCAAAAACGAGTCACACAGGAATGTTGTTGACAAAAATTTATGATTTAACCGCCTTCCGAGTTACCCGATGGTCTGTTCTGAATGGAAAGTAAGAGTAAAAAGGGATATCAGAACTCAATTTGAACTAAGTTAAGGGAAATGGCACTAGTTAGCTATCGTTTTCTCTCCCAATCACACGTTTTAGGTGCCATTTATCAAACTTAAGTTAATGACTGATTCTTTCACTATATTAGACCTGTCACGATACTGAATTTCAGTACTGAAATTTATAAAAACTGTCAATTTCCTACTCAGATTTAAGCACTGTTGAACGTAACACCGCTGATTTGTCATAGTATTCACCAATGCTCAACAGAAATGACTGTGATTGGCCGTGAAGGTCATCTGTTCACCGCTCTTCACTGAGTGCAAACACAGATACACGAACACTGGAGCGTTTTGAGCTGGTGAATACTATGGCAAATCAGCGGCGCTTAAATGTTAGCGAGAAATGGACGTTTTTAAAACTTCAATAACAGGACAACACTATTACAGACAATACGAGGGTGTGCTACAGATGACTGCATTGTTTTATCACTCACCGGGTTACATAGGCTGAAGCAGGGAAGCGTCCCCACGGTGTTTACCTGGTGCCATGAACTGAAGCCTGGGAGGAGACTACGCGCATTAGTCTTAAAGAAATTATGATTTTGTTTGATTAATATGCTTTTAATTGTTAAAATTAAACTTAACTGAATTATATTAAAGTGATGTTTACGCCATATCTGAATTTTGAAATCGCAGCAACAGCTGGAGGTTTGTAGTTCACATGTTGTTGCAATGTTTACAGTGCTGATCCTATACTTCCGGGTTTCTTCCCACTGCATCCTCGCTGTCGTGTTTTAAAATAGCGGCATAAATCTGTTAATCAGCCTTAGTCCTGATCAAAACTTCTAAATGTTTTTTTTCTTAATTACAGTGTTTTAACTCTTTAATTGACAAATTCAAAAATGATGTCACTGATTTGGTGACTGATCTGGATTTTTTTAACCTTTTATCACCAGTCTTGGAAATGTGAATGATTAGTAACAACAGTGGCCTTGATGCATTGTTGGATTTCCTTTTTTTCCCTCCTAATGTACTGTTGGTGGCTGTTTTTTGCCCCATTGACTTCCATTATAACCACATTTGGATGGTGCATAAATACACATTCTTTGTTTTTATTTACTCTGTGTATTTCTGAGAGCTGAGAGATGCATGTTTTGATTTTCTCAGACACATTAAGGTAAGTGCACAAAGGTCACTCTCACACACTCACAGACACACTTTAATTTGCTGTTATACTCTCGGTTGGTGTCTTGGTTTTGTAATCAAACAATGTGGTTATAATGGAAGTCAATGGGGCAAAAACATCCACTAACAGTAAATTAGGGGTAAAAATGAAAATGAATCAAAAATAATGCATCAAAGGCAATGTTGTTTCACATGTCCAAGACATAAAAGCTAAAGCTTAAAAAAACAGTCCATGTTTTTATATTGAAAATACGCCATTTTGTGTGTTTAGCCACCAAATCAGTGACATCATTTATGAATTTGGCAATTAAAGAGTTAAAATCCTGCAATTTTTTAAGCAATTTAGTCATTTTGATCAGGACTGAGGTTAATTAACAGATTTATGGAAAAAAAATTGAAAAAATATATCTGGTGAATTTTTACAGCAGTTTAATTTGGTGGATGTTTTCATCCCTAACATAACAAAAGGGTAGTCAATTTGCCCAGAGTTTATTTTTAATTTTTAATCAAAGCATTTTATCAAAATATGTGTCAATATAAGATTTGTCACCAAAAATCATTCTCCTAGCTGAAACACAGAAAAAGTTAATCAAATTAGGACTCACAATCACCCCAGAGTGGATGAAAACATCCCCAACAGTACATAAGGGTTAATTAGAGTGAAATCTCTCAGATTTCATTACAAATATCCTCACTTGTGTTTCCATGATGAATTAATTTCTTGTGAGGTTGGGTGAATGATAAAGGAATTTGTTTCCTTGCCATGTGTCTACATCCAGAAAGAAATGGAGAAAAAAGTAGAGGCACTTCAAAAGTTCAGTCATTTCTGCTGATGTTCAACACAATGTAGGCCTCAACTGTAAGTACTCATTCACATACACAAAATGTGGATGTCTTTCAGATCTACATGGTACAAAAAAGTCATAGAAGAACATTTCTCAATACAGAAAAGTCCTCAATAGTAGCTGACCATCTGAGGTATGATGTAATGTGCTGCTAACAACACACATAGGCCTTGGTCAGCAGTCTAGGGTCCGTTGGGCAGTTCCTGGCGTTTAGCGCTGGCCGATTGGGACGGCGGTGAAGTCAGCGAGTGTGAGGCGAAAGGAGACTTCATTACGCCTCCAGCTACTTATCCTCGGAAAACGTTCCGTAATTTGTGCATAGAGCCAAATCCTCAAGCGGGCGTGCACCGCAACTCAAAGCGGGGCAACTTGATTCACAGCAGTAAATAAGCGTGACCAATTACAGCCTTTCTTTCCCTCCCCGAGCTCTCTGCGAAATCTCACTTGCCTACCATAATCCAATTCTGCTGGAATGTCTTACAATAATGACACCCTGGAAAGCATTACAGCAGCACCTCTGTGTACTCGCATTAGGCAGGCAGGAAGCAGAGAGAGAGAATAACTGTTTTTGGCTGGCTTTTGATTTTGTTTGTTTTGTTAGGGTCCAACTACTTTATTAAGGCCCAAGTGTGACCTTTTCCTTTGAGTGAAAGTGAAGAACTGTAAAGCCATGGTAAATGCCATTGTCCTGCTATCCCTGAGAACAGGGGTTAATAGCATTGGTGAAACAGAGGAAAGGAAATATGTGACCCTGAACCATGGGTGTATTTGTAGAAATAGTCAACATTACGTCACCTTAGAATTATAAGGTTCTATGTGACATTTTTGTCAAAATTGAGTTATTGACATATTCTTATTAAATGACAACTTATTTACATTATGGGATGTTTTTTATTATAAGTTGTTTACAGTTTAAGACGTTTTATTTAAAAAATAAATGTTACACACATACTGTTTGCTATGGAATGCAAAAACTTTGAAGCTCAATATCTCAAAATCATTCAGGACGCAGATAGAACCTTATATTTCCAAGGTGACGATTATTCTATGAGTCAAAATTATAGATTTTTCTTTTATGGCAAAAATCATTCGAATATTAAGCTAAACTTATGTTCCACGAAAATGTTTTGTAAATGTCCTTCTGTAAATATATGAAAACTCAATTTTTGATTAGCAAAATGCCCAGCTAAGAACTTCATTTGAATAACTTTAAAGGCGATAGTCTCAATATTGTCTTATCCCGGCAAACCTTATCAATGGAAAGCTTATTTATTTAGTGTAGATTATTCAAACTGATCCTAGTTATGACAGGTTTTGTGGTCCATGATCACATATTAAGGATGTTTAAGATGAAGAATTTTAGAAATGTAAACAAAATGTGAAAAAAAAAAAAAAAAGAATTACACAACTTCTGGGTTATGGTTTATAAAGTATATTTCTGAATATTGGTTGTGAATTTAGTAACAGTGAAATATGAATATTAATATTGTAAATATTCATTTATTCATTCATTTTATTTTCGGCTTAGTCCCTTTATTAATCAGGGGTCGCCACAGCGGAATGAACCACCAACTTATCCAGTATATGTTTTACGCAGCGGATGCCCTTCCAGCTGCAACCCATCACTGGGAAACATCCATAAACTTTCATTCACACTCATACACTATGGACAATTTAGCTTACCCCATTCACCTACACCACATGTCTTTGGACTTGTGGGGGAAATCGGAGCACCCGGAGGAAACCCACATGAACACAAGAAGAACATGCAAACTCCACACAGAAATGCCAACTGACCCAGCCGAGGCTCGAACCAGCGTCCTTCTTGCTGTGAGGCGATCGTGCTACCCACTGCGCTGCCCCCATTGTAAATATTATATAAATGTAATAAATACATTGTATACAAAAAACTTTGTAATAGTGCAGTATTATTATGTATACAGATTTTGTCAGAATTATTAGCCCCCCTGAATTAATAGCCCACCAGTTTATTTTTTTCCCCCAATTTCTGTTTAACGGAGAGAAGATTTTTTCAGCACATTTCTAATCATAATAGTTTTAATAACTCATTTCTTATAACTGATTTATTTTATCTTTGCCATGATGACAGCAAATAATATTTTACTAGATATTTTTCAAGACACTTCTATACAGCTTAAAGTGACATTTAAAGGCTTAACTAGGTTAACCTAGTTAACTAGGCAGGTTAGGGTAATTAGGCAAGTTATTGTATAATGATGGTTTGTTCTGTAGACAGTCTGGAAAAAAATGCTTAAAGGGGCTAATAATTTTGACCTTAAAATGGTTTATAAAAAATTTTAACTGCTTTTACTCTAGCTAAAATAAAAAACATAAGACTTTCTCTAGAATAAAAAAATATTATCAGACATACTGTGATATTTAATATTTAAAAATTTTAAAAATAATATTTAAAAATATTTAATAATATTTAAAAAATATTTAAAAAAGAAATATATATATTCACCTCTCACACATTGCTGAGTCTTGTTTCTGTTTCAGAACATCACGTAAGCATTTTCCTTGTCTTGTGTAGCTGTGTTTTAACCGTTGCCTTGTCTAACTGTTTATATTGATTCTTTGCTTCCTGTATTGACCTTTTGTCTGTTTTGACTACGATCTTGGATGACCTTTATGCTCCTATTTGCTACCTGTTTGACCATTGCCTGCCTGACTACTGTTTTTTAAATAAACTGCATGTGGATCCTCACCTCTGTCTCAGACCCTTACAGTTGCTTTATTTATTTATTTATTTATTTATTTTATGTTCATTGTTACAATTGTTGTTTACGGTTTGTGAGCTACTAAAAATTTAGCATTGTTATTAAATGAATAAATTGTATTTTTATAATATAAAAAACTTACAATTTTACATACACTTTGGTCACACTTTATTTTGATGGCCTGTTTGTTGAATTTACGTTACATTGCATCTACATGCCCACTAATTCTCATTAGATTATAAGTAGACTGTTAGGTTGGGGTTAGGGTTGGGGTTAGGGTTAGTGTAAGTTGACATGTACTTGCAAAGTTTCTTATAGTCAGTTAAATGTCTGTTAAAGGAGCAGTATCAAGAGATATTAAGCAGACAGCCTACTAATACTCAAATGGACCATCAAAATAAAGTGTTACCTATTTTTTTTAGTATTACTGATCTTTTTTTTATCAACAGAAAAACTAAACAACACCCTGACATTTTCAAACATGATAAATATACATGTCCAATTGAGTACACAGATACTGTATGTATATGAGCACAAATTCTTTAGTAGGACCATTCGACAAGTTGCCAAAGTGCAACATGGTGCAAAAACCACCAATGATCATGAATTCAATCCAGCTGGATGCACCAAAACCCAAAACAAAACAAATGGCACAATCAAGACTGAATCCATTTGGTGCTGGCCAATGCATTGGTTCCAGGCCTAGCAAATGTGTCCACCATGGCAAGCATATCTAAATGATGGTGTGCATTCATGATGAACAGTCACAATGTTTGGCTGATGGTGTATAGTCATTGAGCACTCAGCTATTTGACAAAAATAAATAAAAATTAAGTATGCATGCAGGCAAAATCATGCTGGTGGCTTAAATCTGCACCTCTCGGCCGTCACAGCTGGTCTTCTGTTAAATCTACACTAAGCTGTTTGGGCTGCTGAAAAATCTGTATCTGCTGTGAGAGAAAGTGATGATATTGATAATGCAATTTGAAAAAGTCATGTTTGATAAATCAGTTTTTACTTTAGTGCTTGGTAATGGGCCACATGGTCTGTCAAATCAAGAGTGTTCATTAAATATCAATTTGTGCTCTTCAAAACATAACATTTAATCGTGGGTTCAGTTGTGAAATATGTAGTGATGACAATGAAAAAGAATGAAAAGCTACTTTTGGGCCCAACATCTATTCTAAGCCGAAAATGAAGCATCACTCATCATTACTCAGCCTTAATAAGTATTGAAAAGTCTTAGGTCTGTTCAGTTAAGCAGGGTAAGGAGAAATTAATAAAACATTGTTGATTTAGAGCAGGATTTCTCAAAATCTGGGTTTCAGTCTGGATCCAGACAAAGAAAGAATTCAATCCTGACCCCACTATTTCCTATTTCAAAAAGCACACATTTTTTCTGTAAGGGAATAAAAGTCTGGATTTACTACTTTGATAAACACATAATAAATCTTGTTAGTTCTTTTATGTCTTTTTGGTGATGGTCAAAAATGAGCGAGTGATGATATTAAAAGTCTGTGAAATCTAAATTTACAATGTTTATTTTGCTAGCGCACATTGTAATTCTTCAAAAGTTAATACACTAAAAAAGTTTAGTTTTAACAATCTGCAATCAAAGGCTTACCATTTGCTCCTGCGTTTGGAGTGGTAGTCCTTGATGATGGTATCAGTTTGATGGCTTCAGCCACAATATTCTTAACCACGTCCCTTTTACCACTAATTTGCTGTGAGGAAATGAAGCAGAATAGAAAGCCCTGCCCCTTTCATTAGCATACTGAAATAATGACATCCAATCAGCATATCAAATTTGCCATAATCAGGTGAACCTCATAATCGCCGTGAGCATTTAAATGGATGAGGTTGTCAATTTCCAACTTTTAAAAAAAGGTTGATTTACATATGTACACTACCTGACAAAAGTCTTGTCGCCTATCCAAGTTTTATGAACACCAAATATTAACTTGACTTCTAGTTGATCATTTGGTATCAGAAGTGGTTTATATGAAAGGCAAAGGCCTCTAGATTACGCTTATTTTACCAAAATAAAATATGATCATGCCTTGATTTTTAATTATTTTATTAGGACAGTAAGGTCTGACTTTGCTGAGACAAAAGTCTTGTCACTTAGTAGAAATAATGATCCATCTCACCCCAGAAATACTCAATAATGTTCATGTCTGGTCACTGGGCTGACCAATCCTTGAGCCCCTTGACCTTCTTTGCTTTCAGGAACTTTGATGTGTAGGCTGAAGTATAAGAAGGAGCGCTATCCTGCGGAAGAATTTGCCCTCTCCTGTGGTTTGTAATGTAACAAATGTCTTCCTCAAAGGCTTCCTCAGGCTGTTGATGTTGCCATCCACTCCGCAGATCTCTCCGCACACCCCCATTTTGAATGTAACCCCAAACCGTCATTTTTTCTTGACTGATTTTCTCAAACTTGATTGATTTCTGTGAGAATCTTGGGTCCATGTGGATTTCAATAGGTCTTTTGCAGTATTTGTGATGATTGGGATGCAGTTCAACAGATGATTCATCAGAAAAATTTACCTTCTGTGATAAACTAGAAGTCAAGTTAATATCTGTTGCTCTTACAACTGTGATCAATGACAAGACTTTTGTCAGGTAGTGTACATGTGTTTTTTTTTTTTTTTCAAAACAAGTTTTGTTATTATCGTTATTTCAGAACCTTTAATAAAAATTCAGATTTGGACATTTAAATAGAGATTTTGAGAACTCCCAATTTAGTGGAACTAGACTGCCTAGGAAGACTGAACTTTCAGCCATGGCTGAAAAACCATTTGCTTGGCTTAAAAATATATCCAAGTAATAGTCATGGAAGGCTGAAGGTTGAAAGAAAGCCCAAAGCCTGTAAAAAAAAAAGATTGGATCCAAATGAGCTCCATTTCCAAGTCTAGTGTGTGGCCATTCCTAAATATGATGTGGTCTGTGATTAAATTAAGACCATTTCTGCTCTGTGCACATTAGGGTTCCATCTCATTTCACATTGGCAACTAAAAACTCATTAACGGAAGCTGAAATAATTTCAGAAATGATTCCTCCATTTAAATGGTAATAAATTAGAGACTCTGGACAATTCACTGAGTGCTGCCTCCTTCACCAAAAAATCCAATTTAATGGCGCTTCATCTTCCAAATGAGCATCACATTCGTCTTCACCTACAGAGCGAGAAAGAGAGAGAGATGTAGGTAAAAAAAAAAGAGAGGATTCTCATTTCAGAGGATTTTGCAGAACAATGATGTCTATACACTCTTGAATATAAAGCCTCCTGTCTTAATGACATCACTAAAGTTTTTCATTCGGGTCGGCGTGCTTGCTGGGATTCCTCATTTAGAAATTCTGAGACGACTGAGATCATATAAAAGCACAGAAGTGGGATTTAGGGGCATTACAGGCATCAGAGAGAGAATATCTTTTACTGTTGTCAGCATGATGTTTAAAAGAGCTTGAGGATTTCAGCAAATGACAACTTTCCTGTCAGAAGCAGATATAGTCAGCATTTCTCAAGTTATGTGAGTGAGTTCCTGAACATATTGAAGGAAAGGGGTGACACGTTGGAAAGTTTTGGAATCCTTCTGAATGTTTTCACGAATACAGCATTTTTCTGTAAATGAAACTGCATGTATTTATTTATTTATTTATTTATTTAAAGGTCATCTTAGAACAGGACCCATTTTTAGGCTGACCTTTTCAGGCATCCAGAGTTGTAACACAGTATTGATGCTATTTGTGAACAAAGCTATATGATTCATTTTTTGAGGATGCGGAAAGTTACGCTTGGGCAGTTTGCAGAGTTTTAAAGCAGCTGATGCTGATACTCCATGTCATTTAGTTAAACCTGAGACATGAGAATCACAAAATTGTGAATGTGGAAAGAAATGTCATGTTTTTCATTCACTGAAAGAATTTTCTGAGATTGTCAGTTATTTTTGCAGCGATGGCAAAAGTACACACATCCTTTACTCAAGTAGAAGTACAGATTCTCATGTTTAAAATGACTGGTAAAAGTTGAAGTACTGACTACACTTTTGTACTCAAGTAGGAGTAAAGAAGTACGGTCTGAACAACGCAATCTTACGGCAATTCGTAACTTTTTGATTTAGTGGCTAATTCGTATGAATTCATACGATCTAATTCGTACAAATTTGTACAATTTGCTTATCATCCAGTGACGGTTGGGGTTAGGGGTGGGGTTGGGTGCCACGCCTCCTTTTTAAAATCGTACATTTTCGTATGCCTGAACTCGTACAAATTTGTACGAATTAGCCACTAAACTGACAAAACGTAAAATACTTATGTTTCCTAGTGAGATCAGGCTGGCCTGAAATATGTACCTAAGTAAAAAGTATTCATTCATATACCTGTTTTAGTTTCACGGTGGAAACTACACATCATGTATACATCTATACAAAAAAACTTGGTAACATAGTCAATGTATAATTCTCACCCTGACTACAGTGTATATAATACATGTTAAAACTATAAAACTGTATAAATTCTGTACTAAAAAATATTAACTCATTGGAAACAAAAGAAATAAATCTGCATAACATATTCATAAAGTATTTAATTGCTTTAGTACTAACTGTACAAACGTTGACAAAAAAGCTGTAATAGATTGAAAGAGAAGTACAGTACACCATGATCGAAAGTGGATCATTATTAATAACATATTAACATTATTAATGCCAGATTTGAACAGGAATGTGTCTCTTGTTTACCTGTGATTCGATCGACCATAACGCATCTTATTAACTATTATAAGCATAACATCAGTCATGTTTATGTAACAGAGGCCAGCTAGTGAATTGCTGTGCAGGTAAACCTCACTCCTCTGACCTCCAAAGGTGCTCTAACACTAGACACTAGAGGTCATGGTCTTTAGCCTCCTTGTTAGAGCAACCAACTCCCATGCGGAAGGTTGCCGGTTCGATCCCAGCTCGGAGCGGGTTGGGTGCAGTAGGACCGGTGGGGTTACATTTAGATCGCTGATTCCCTCTGTCTCATCTACGTTTGCCACTCTTGCCGTTCTCATGGTAAGCTTAAAAAACAAGTCTACTTGCGGTGCGTGATCAGAGGTTGAAAAAGCTGCGCACTGCAGCATGCAGGCGCGCAATGACAAAGAAATAGATCGATTGATTCAAAAAGGCATTCAAATTGCTCAATGACAAGAAATAATAAAGATTGTGCCACAAAACACATTAAAACGAAAGTAACAAAACCAATTTAAAATGTAAGGAGTAAAAGTACAGATATTTGTGCAAAAATGTAATGTAAAAGTAAAAACTTGTCAGAAAAATAAATAATAGAGTACCAGAAAAGTTTACTTAAGTACAGTAACAAAGTATTTGTACTTAGTTACTTCCCATCTCTGTATTTTTGACACAGCATGTCATTGACCGTTGACGAGTTTTGCAGACAATCCGTGTTTTACTGTTGTAGTGATAGACGACGATATTACAGATCTTCTGAAAAAGTAATAATAAATACATAAATAAATAAATATAATATAGTATAATAAAAGATCTGCATCAACCGAAAGGTACAGATGAATATAAATAAGTATCTGCATCAACCAAAAGGTACAGACGAATTATTTGTGCATAAGTAAGCTAACATCATAGCTAAACATTCAACTATTACTAATATTTAGTATATATCTAATAATATAACTGTGTGGCCTCTTTGACACTCTTTGAAAAACTATTTTCTTTGACTTGATTAAAAATGGTTTGATTAAACCTAATTTCATTTTCTAATACTGACACTACTGTCTTGCTATGCAAATGCTTTGTACTAGAATTTGGATTTGTTTTGCGTTATTTTTAGTTTGCATCAATGATTCTGTTATTTGGATAGTCATTAAAACTTTCCTAAAACACCAGAGCTGGTGGTGGCGGCCTTAGAATTTTGCACAGTACTGTAGATCTCAGCTCTTTGTAACTGTGTGTGAATGTTTGTGTTTTTGTGACATATCTGGGATAGAAAATACAGTTTGTGCAGTATAAACAATGGAAACCGTTATAATATCCACTTCAATTTAAAAAATCTGTGTGTGTTTGAGTGTGTGTTTGTGTGTGTGTGCTGATAAACAATAAAGTCATTGGCAATCAGAAGCCACCTGACTTTAAGGGTCAGGCAACCGCTGCAGCTTTTATTGTAAACAGCGCCTTATTGTTTTGTTTTTGTGTAGTTACGATGGGCATACTAATAACAATGCTTGGCTAACCCTGTTGTTGTTGCTGCTGTTTAGCATTTACCTAAATTTAAATGATCGTTCTTCATCACAAATTATTTTTCAGTCGCACTTTATTTTAAGGTACAATTCTCACTATTAACAAACCATTTACTCAAACTCCTAATCTGCAGCTTATTAATAGTCATTAAGGTAGTAGTTGGGTTTATATATTGAGTAGGATTAGAGATGTAGTATAAGATTATGCAGAATATGTACTTCATAATAATAAAGAGACAATATTTTAATGATATGCAGGTAATAAGCCACTTGATAATAGTGAAAATTGGTCCCTATGCTTAAGTGTTACCGTTTTCTTTTTTAAACATATTCATTCTTCTTGCATGCATGTCAGTCAACATAAAAGAAAACCATCAAATATTATCTGATTAATAGTAGCATTAGTAAGTTAAATAGCATGTTTGGGCCACATCCTTGGATGGTGTTTACAGTCACAGCTGCTCTTTGGGATGACATGTGGCCACAGAGGCCACTAATTCCTTCTTTATCTATACTCCTGTCCTCAGTGGGCAGGTTGTTGCAGGGTAATGAGGCTCACTGGGCTGTCCTTCAGGGCTGGCACACGCACAACACTCCCCTGGCAGAGAAATGGGATGGCACAGATGTAATTACATTCAGAGAGTGGAAATAAGAGAAGGAGAGCAAGTCAGAGGCCTACAGGTCATGCTCTTTTCCCTGAGCATACAAACTCAGCACTGGGACCATCGTGATCTGTGGAGACCCAAAGCAGACCCAACAGCCTAAATAATGAGAAACAATTGGCTTTCGATAAAGCCCAACGACATACTCCTGAGAGCTCATCCACTAAATCCCTGGAGATATCAACCCAAACTAGTTTCTCTGACAAATTACTGTGTAAGTTACATCATTAGGCCAATAGCTGCACTGTTAACAATTTTACAGTAAGTTACTGGCAGCAGCTTTGCAGCAATTTACTGTAAGTCAAATTTAAAGCAGAAACGCTGTATTAATATTTACAGTACCATTCATCTTGATGTACATGTATTTACAGTATTGCATTGCATTTTTGCTGTAAAATATGAAGTAGTTTTAAGGCTGATTTATACTTCTGCGTCAAGCACACATATGCTCCAGCGCAGCCTTCGCGCGATCGCATAGCCCTCATTGTGGTTGACGCCGGCGCGCACCTCTCAAAAAATGTAACTACACATAGCAAAGAAGCGTATCGCAAGCTCTGTGATTGGTCAGCTTGGTAGCGCTGACGAGTGTGGGCAGGACCGAGAGCTGCGAGAACCATGTGGGAGCGAGTGTTTACAAGTGTCAAGTCCCGTAAAAAAGAGCTCCAGGTGGAAAGTTTTGTTTTGTGTTTACCTTATTGTAAGAAATCAATCTACGTTATAAGATCGATTAGGAATTATTAGCTCATATCAATGACTTGGATCTTGAAGATTCGAATCATTGATTCGACTCAATTGAGTCGGATTGAATCAGATCAAAGATTCAAACTTTATCTGAAGTTTGTCCCGCAAATAGAGACATCACATTTTACTAATCTTGTCTATATTATTTCCGTGGCCAACGATAATAACATAACACAGAATAGGGTTAACTTTTAGCAAGGTAACACGATCTATAGCTTGAGCCAATGACTTAGAAGCACATAAACAAGAACACAGTTTTTACACAGGAGAACAAAGGTTTATTGAGCTACACTACGATACATGAGGCTAACTACTTAATAAACAAAACAACAAACAAACGTGCACACACACGTTCACACACACACACACACACACACAGGCAGTTCAGAGGATGCAAAATGAGTTGACAAACAGTCCCAGACCATCTAGTATTTCGTACTAGATCTTAGAATCACCTGAGAAACCACAAAAGCAGAGATTTGACTTTTAACTGCTTAAGATCATATGCACCAGATCAGAAAGAGACAACAGTTGTTGTATACTTGCAAGTTTGTTGAAGTCTTCTTGACTGGATTTTCCCTCGCCGGGCTGGCCTGAGGAAACACGTGGTGCTCAAGGGTGGCTTCTCTGTGACGTCGCTGGGATTCCCGCTCGTGAGCGAGGCTCGTTGTCTTGGGTTACCAGGATAGCCGACTTTGCCGAGAGTCAGTTTAGCGGAAGTTTCAGCAGTCCGAAACTTAAGAGGTTTGCATAAAGAGTTTGTGGTGACCCAATCGCGTGGTGGCGACTGGGGGCGGATGCAACAGCGGGCGCATGCCGGCTTGATGCAATAAGGCGCTGACTTTAGTGTTGCCGGGAGTTTTTAAACGGCTTGATCTGACCCATCCCTCATGACGCTATCGTCCAATGAACGGCAAGATGAAGGGTGGTGCCACGCTGTACCAGTGTAATCAGGTTTAATCATTAACCAACTGCAAGAGACTTCACGTGGTAAAATCTCTGGTAAGATTGTAACTGTCTGACATAAAATGTTACAAGACGAATACTGTTCGTATTACAAAATTCTTATTTACATCAATGTATTGCAAATGAAGAGGGGTTCAGTTTGATATCAAGCATAAAACATTTCAGACACATACAGATCACTTTAACCTGTTATAAGGGTGAAACCACACATTATGAACCTGGTTGGTTGGAACAAATATGGCACATAAGGAAACCTATGGCTATTATGCAAAATATCAAATTTTGCCTTGGCTATAACATTTAAGAGAATTGTATTTCTTAAGTCTCTCATTCATTTCTGTGTCTCTGAATTCTGTCCATCTGGCTGAAATTAGAATGTCTCGAGGGCAAACACATGGCCACCAAAATCACAAAACTGGTCAGTCAAAAGTCTCATGATGCAAAAGTCTTGTAATGGGGATCCTGAAAGCTCAAATTGTCTCGCTGGTTGAACATTAACCAAAATTGCGGCCGCATCTCTGTCCATCTGGGCCAGAGTATTGGGGGAAGAGAGTTGAATGAATTGGCCCCCCTGTTATCCTGATGGTATAAGCCCTGGAGCGAATGAAGCAATTTGCGCTTAAAATTCCAAGCCTGATTCGAACTGGTTTTAATTCAGTGAGTCCCTTCATTATGATTAAAGTTGTTGCACGTCTGCTGGTTCCCGCCTCAGAATGAGCGAGTTTCAGCTACTTGTACATTAAGGTAGAGTTCAGAAAAAACAAAACACCAGCAAAGAAACTGGACACACAAAGAGGAACATAAAAACCTCACTGTCAGCTAGCGTTTTAGAAGTGTTATTGCAGAGTAACACAAACAGCACCAGTGTTGCTAACTTAGTGACTTTGTCGCTATATATTTCAGAGCAACACAATCAGCACCAGTGCTGCCAACTTAGTGACTTTCTTGCTATATTAGCGACTTTTCAGACCCTCTTAGCGACAAATAAAAAAAAAACGACTAGCAACAAATCTAGCGACTTTTTTGGTGTTACTCGAGGTTTTTATAGACTCTCATGTGTCAGTACCATTCCTACTCTTCACAATGAGCTGCGGGTGATGCTGTCGGCCCCTCCTCCGCCTCAGAGCACTCACAGGTGGCCCAGTCCTCCTATAGGAGTCTCTCCCACCTGCGGCAAATGATTTAGCACCGCGAGTGTGAGGTATTTCCCTTGTACAGTCAAACTGAACTGTTTCGTTTTAAATTGAACAATTTAATTTGACTGTAATTTCTTTTCTTGTTCACAATCAGAAAGATTTTATTGACAGTTTCAGAACTTGTCTGAGTTTACTATGTCTGAGAGATTAGGCTACTGCAAATTCACTACACATCTATACTGATATACTGTAATTAAGTTAAATTGACATGCATACATAAAGCATAGTGCAAATATAAATACCCTTTTATTAACCATAGGCTATAAAACAAACAGAAACGGTTGGATATGATGACATCAGTAATATGCAAATTGACATATGATGTAATCTATCAACATTTAGCAACTTTTCAGGAAGAGCTTAGCGCTGTTTCATTGAAAATACATGGCAACACTAAACAGCACACAGAAATATACATGCACGGCAATGTGAAAGGCATGCATCGTGAATCACGGAGATCTCTCGACACAGAAGTATAAATCAGCCTATATATTTTAAATATATTTTCATACAAAAACAGCAACTTGTAATTCACTGTTCATTTATCTATTTACTGTATTGCGAATCACAGCAATTTTAAACAAATGTTTATAATGGTGCCAAGAGGACATTTCCTATGAGCTATAGACTGATTTCACGCGGCCGCCATTATTAACAGCGAAATCGAGGCTGCGGTGGGAAGAAACCCGGAAGTATAGACTGAGTCACACAGGAATGTTGTGTACCTGGCTGTATACCTTATCAGCGAAGAGAAAGTGACACAAATTTATTATTTCAGCGCCTTCCGAGTGACCCTAAGGTCCGTTCTGAATGAATAGTGAAAATAAAAAGGGATATTTGACCTTATTTTCAGCTAAGTTAAGGGAAATGGCACCACTTAGCTAACGTTTTCTTTCCCAAACACACATTTTAGATGCCATTCATCAAACTCAAATTAATGAACTGAGTCTTTAACTATATTAGACTAGTCAAAATTTCCGTAATGAAATATAAAAAAATGCTAATTTCTCGTTAACATTTAAGACACTGTTCATGGAGTTCTTAAACAGCGCTGATTGGCCATTGTGTTCACGTGCTCAACAGAAATCACTCTGATTGGCTGTGAAGGTCATCAGTTCACCTCAAAGCTGTTTACGGAGTGCAAACACAGACGAACGATCCGCTGATGAAACTACTGATCTTCACGGCTTTAAATCGCTCCAATATCCGTCTATGTGTGTTTTCAATCTGTGAAGAGCAGGAAGCTGATAACCTTCACAGTCATTCTGTTGAGCACTGGTGAATACTACAGCAAATCAGCTGTGTTTATGAGCGCGATCAGCGGCGCGTAAATGTTAGCGGGAAATTTACGTTTTTAAAACTTCAGTACCGGGACAACACTGTTAAAGACAACACGAAGATGTGCTACAGAGGACTGCAGTGTTTTATCACTCACCGGGTTACATAGGCTGAAGCAGGAAAGCGTCCCCACGGTGTTTACCTGCTGCCCTGGACTGAAGTCTAGGAGGACACTAGAGAGTATCACTTTTAAAGAGATTGTGATGTTGTTTGACGCCTAATATGCTTTTAATTGTTTAAATGAAACTGAACGGAATGATATTAAAGTGATGTTTAGACCATTTCTGCATTCAAGGTGGAAAAACTCACACAAATATACACATTTCTTAAATGTCAGGGCACTATCTTTATATTGTTTTTATTCGAACAAATTTGTTTAAATGCAACACTTTAAAAATGTCTGTATAGTGCCTTTGTATAGTTCTAGTGATAAAGCAGGATGAATTCTGTCTGTCAGTGTTTTCATTATTGATCAGCTGGGAAATATCATTCTAAAAGTGATGAAAGCAAAACGCAACAAACTTGTTCCTCCTTGCAATTATCACTTCATGCTTATTTCAGTGTTGCATGCTCTAATATTTTGTTAAATGGCCTTTAGCTTTGATTACGGTGTGCTTTCACCATGCCATCATATCACGTTTATTTCCACATGGAGTTGAATTCATTTTTAGCTGAAATTTTGTACTGACAACTGGCAGCATCTCCTTCTGACCCCGAGGAGAACTGCTAAAGTCTACTCAAGCAGATCCCAAAGACTTTCAGTGGTGTTTTTAAATCATGTGTGAGGATGAAGCCCACTTTCATTTTTTGTGCTTAATGAATCTTTATATTATCAAGTCTTCTTAAAGGAAAGCTTTTTTTAAAATATTTTTAAAATGTTTTTTAAAAATACACTTTTAATAATAGTTTTTTAAATAGTTTACAACCCCCAACAGTTAAAAAGTAGAGTTTAAACATTTTCCGAGTCAGGCAGGAGTACTTTTAGTGTATCTTAGCATAGATCATTGAATCAGATTAGGCCATTAACACATTCAGGATAGGATTAATGTTATGCCACTGATTATATAATGATTTTATAACAGCATAATAATGCAAATAGCCATAAACACTTTAAAATACTAATCATTCTTAAGGTTATTTATATTCTATAATTTGATTTTAAAAGGTAAATGTCCTCATTCATTCATTCATTCATTTTCTTTTCGGCTTAGTCCCTTTATTAATCTGGGGTCGCCACAGCGGAATAAACCGCCAATTTATCCAGCATATGTTTTAGGCAGCGGATGCCCTTCCAGCTGCAACCCATCTCTGGGAAACATCCATACACACTCATTTACACACATACACGACAGACAATTTAGCCTACCCAATTCACCTGTACCGCATGTCTTTGGACTGTGGGGGAAACCAGAGCACCCGGAGGAAACCCACGTGAATGCGGGAAGAACATGCAAACTCCACACAGAAACGCCAACTGACCCAGCCAAGGCTCGAACCAGCGACCTTCTTGCTGTGAGGCAAAAGCACTACCTACTGCGCCACCGCGTCGCCAAAGTAAACGTCCTATACTATTAAATGTTTAATTATAAACTTTGTCACTGATGAGGCAGGATGTAAATGTCATTGTAAAATGGCTTTAATGTTATTTGTGAATTTGAAAATATATATTGCAATGCCTAGAAAATTGAGGTCATCTCCAAGTATTGCACTATAAGTCGATATAATGATTATTGTAACAGGCCTATAGCTTACCTTAAACATTTCCAAAAAGAGTTTTGATAAAGAGCTGGATGAATGAATTTAATAAAAAATTCAACTGTTTAACTCTAGGGGGGTGTAAAATGAGCTTACACTGTTAATGTTCTATCAAAAGCCTGTTTAGCATGCTGTCCCGGGAGAGAGCCCTGAGCTCAAGAGACCCTCGAGCCCATGGCTCCCTCCCGTTCGCAGAGCGAGAGGGGAGCTTGAGCTCAGGTGGATCTCAAAAACTCCCCGGCTGCAGTAGCTAAGGGAACACTTGAGAAGGAGGGAGTTAGACAAGTGCCTGATTTGCTAAATCTGTTATGCATTATGTATATCTTTGGATGGTGGGAGGAAACCGGAGAACCCGGGGGAAACCCACGCGGACACGAGAAAGAATATACCAACTTCTCACAGAAACACCCACCGGCCTGGCGGGGACCGGGGTCGGCAGTGTTGTTGCTGTGGGGATAACAGTGCTAATCACTGGGCCACCGTGCCGCCCAATCTATGGTAAAGGAGAAGAATGGGGAGGAAGGGGGGTTTCTTCCAGACGAAGATAAATGTGGACTGAAGACTGTGGTTATTTATAGTAACTTAGGAATCATATGATTGGAAGATCATGATTAGCTAGTGCGAGACCGGCTGTGATAAATCATAAGCACATGATCCTCTGGAAATTAGTTTATAAATAAACCTCACTTTTTAATAGTTTAAAGTGGTATCTTGTCTGGGTTGGTGTTGTATATTACAGTACAAAAACCTTTCTGTTATTTTACAGACTTGTTTTTCTATATTGTTCATATATTTTATTTTTAATCTATTAGAATGTGAATAAAAGTCACTTTGTTAAACTGTAGAGTTGAATTTTCAACATCAAAATTGGATAGAGCAGAGATCAAAGGTCCCATAACGCAGTGTTTCTCAACCACGATCGTGGAGGACCACTAGCTTTGCACATTTTCCATGTCTCCTTAACCAAACACACCTGATTCAGATCAACAGCTCGTTAGCAGAGAATGAAAGGCTTGTAATGAGTGTGACAGGAGAAATCAAAAACATGCAGTGTTGGTGGTTCTCCAGGAATGTGGTTTAGAAACACTGCCATAACGCAATTCACAACCGTAAATAAACAGAAAACACACAAAATACAGAAACGGTTAATTAACAAATATTTTTTTGCAGTGTAGCTTCATAAAATAAAAATAGAAAGTGGAGTGTTCCTGTAAATAAAAGGCTCTGCACTGCATCTTTTAAACAAATTGCTTTGACAGATACAGAACAAGCCAGAAACATTAATCACTGCAAAAAAGACACAATCATAGACTCTTGACACTATAGTAACTGATCCTCAGTTGTCTAAAATGCAACTTACTCAATCGTATTGTTTTGTTTTTTCTCAACTTTTTGTAATATACAAGAAAATTCACAGTCGCAATAAGATGGTGGATCTGAAGATCTTGTTCGTGTGATGTTGCTTAATTAATTAGTAATGGGAATTTGCAGCTCTCATTTCAAAGTATCTGTGTGCTAATGTGTGAAAGCATTTGCAGCAACTCACATTATTCCACAAGAAGGCTGAAAAAAAATGAGCCGGAGAAAAGCATTTCAATGAGAGAGATTCCTTCAACAGCATTATGCCAGTAAACCCTCAAATATCTGTCACCTCCGAGATTGCTTCTCAATTCATCTCATATCCTCTCCAACTGTAATAAAAGCCCACTTCTGATGACACCTATTAGATCACAGTCACGTTCCATATTGAGGAAAATAACCTCCAGCAACAACAGAAACCAAATGAAGCAAAATAGTGTTTTTTTTTTTGTTCTTGCTTTCTTTATATTGTCTTATTGCCACAGATTTGAGATAAAAGCATAGCAATAAAAAGTAAGTAATGATGTTATATAATGATCGTTATTAACTTTAGTTTCTGTACTTAAGTTCAATTGTTGGAAAACAAAATATATGGACTAACAGATGACTATTGGCTAAAACTGCAATTAATTATAACAATTTATTTGACTATTTAATCAATTTGTTTTCTTTACCAGAATGTGTCCTGTTTAATAATAAAACTGCAAAAATCATGACAAAGTCTATTTTTAAATACCAAAAAAATCTTATGATCAATAATCACTTGATGGCATATTAAAAGACTCTGTAAGGATCACAGTGCAGCCACAAAATACTAATTAACTGTGTTTTATTATTATTATTATTATTATTATATTCATTTTCCTTCAGCTTAGCCTCTATTTCAGAGGTCGCCACAACAGAATGAACCACCAACTATTCCAGCATATGCAGCGGATGCCCTTCCAGCTGCAACCCAGTATTGGGAAACATCCATACACACTCATTCACACACACACTCGTGCACTACGGACAATTTAGTTTATTTAATCCATTATAGCGCATGTCTTTGGACTGTGGGGAAAACCAGAGCACCTGGAGGAATCCCACGCCAACACGGGGGGAACATGCAAACTCATTCATTCATTTTCTTTTCGGCTTAGTCTCTTTATTAATCCGGTGTCGCCACAGCGGAATGAACCGCCAACTTATCCAGCACATGTTTTTACGCAGTGGATGCCCTTACAGCTGCAACCCATCTCTCGGAAACATCCACACACACTCATTCACATTCATACACTACGGACAATTTAGCAATTCACCTGTACCGCATGTCTTCGGACTGTGGGGGAAACCGGAGCACCCGGAGGAAACCCACGCGAACGCAGGGAGAACATGCAAACTCCACACAGAAACGCCAACTGACCCAGCCGAGGCTCGAACCAGTGACCTTCTTGCTGTGAGGCGACAGCACTACCTACTGCGCCACTGCGTCGCCGAACATGCAAACTCTACACCGAAATGCCAACTGACCCAGTGAGGACTCAAACCAGCGACCTTCCTGGTGTAAGGCGACAGTGCAAACCACTGAGCAACCGTGCCACCTATTAATATTATTATTTTTTTATTATTATCATTTACCCATGAATCAACACAAATCTTTTAATAATTTAAAACATAGCAATGTTTTGTAAGATTACTTTTTCATTTATGTACATTTTGTAATAATTACAGGTCTGATGCAGTTTTTATTGCCATTATTATTGTTGTTGTTGTTATCATTCATGTGTAATCTGTATTTAATAATAAACATATTTTGATATTTTGCAAGAACCAAAATGTTGAACATCTTTAAAAACTATATTAACAAATAATTTATGTATTATATAAAACTATTTTAAAATGATATAACCAATATGTTTGGATGATTGTGCGATTTGGACTTTATAATAATATTAATTCTAGATTCACTCATCTTTATTTCTATAGCGCTTTCACAATGTAGACTGTGTCAAAGCAGCTTCGCATTGAAGATTATAGTAAATTGAAACAGTGTCAGTTCAGTTTTCAGTGTTGAAGTTCAGTTTATTTCAGTTCATTGTGGTTTAATATTCATGGCTGAGGTTCCAAACACTGAAGAGCAATTAAATTGATGTGCAGCTCCAAAGATCCCGAACCATGCAAGCCAGTGGTGACAGTGGCGAGGAAAAAACTTCACCAATTGGCAAAAGTGAAGAATTAAAAAAACCTCGAGAGAAACCAGGCTCAGTTGGGCATGGCCATTTCTCCTATGGCCAAACGTCTTGTGCAGAGCTGCAGTCTAGGCGCCGGAGGATAATGACCATGAGCAATTTCCTTTTCTGTTTATCATTGAAAAGAAGTCTTGGTAACACTTTACAATAACAGTACATGAATAATGATGTATTAATGTGCAAACTAAACATTACTTTATTATGAATTAATAATGAGTTAATGTATGCACTAATCATGAACTAACTTGAACTACAACATGAGTCACATGAGTTCATGTGTGAATAACGGCTACCTTAATTACTTGTTAGTAAATGTTGTTAATTAATGTATTTATTAACATTTAAGTTTAAGCTAAATGTAACCAACATGAACTCATGAGCTGTTAATGTATGATTTTGTCATGACTTTACTTGGAGGGGCACATCATCATTAACTCATCCTTAACTACTCATGAACTCCTGTTCTTGCTGATGTTGACAGAACACTTTTCTATTGTTATTCAGTGTAAACTGACTAGTTGGACGTGCATAAGGAGTTCATGAGTAGTTAAGAATGGGTTAATGATGATGTGCCCCTCCAAGTAAAGTCACAACATAATTATATATTAACATATCATGAGTTCATGATGGTTAAATTAAGCATAAACTAATGTGGTAATTAATACATTAATTAACAAACAATCATGTACTAACAAGTAATTAAGGTAGCTGTTATTCACACATGAACTCATGTGACTCATGTTGTAGTTCAAGTTAGTTCATGATTAGTGCATACCTTAACTCATCATTAATTCATAATAAAGTAATGTTTAGTTTACACATTAATACATCATTATTCATGTACTGTTATTGTAAAGTGTTACCGAAGTCTTTATAATAAGGTCACCTTAGGCTTTTGCATTTTAAAGCTGGTTTAGCTCAGCTACCAAATCTGACCTCTGAAGACCCAGCGTGATCTCACGAGAAAACGTAAGTATTTTACATTTTGTCAGTTTAGTGGTTAATTCGTATGAATTCAGTCGTATGAAAATGTACAATTTAAAAAAGGAGGCGTGGCACTCAACCCCGCCCCTAAACCCAACCGTCATTGGGTGATGAGCAAATCGTACTAAATTGTACAAATTAGATCGTACAAATTCATACGAATTAGCCACTAAATCAAAAAAGTTACGAATTGCTGTGAGATTGGGTTGGAAGACTATGTCGGATAGTCGTGAACGAATCACCGGTACAACCCTCCCTATGCTCTCCAAGAACTGTACTTATCTAGAGCGGGCAGAAGGGCTGCCAAAATCCCTCTGGACCCCTCACACTGGTCGACGCATACAGAGCACTGTACACCACAACAGCCTGACACAGAAACAGCTTCTTCCCAGGCAATCCATCTCATGACCACTTTATGACAGTAATTGTGAAACAAACATCAGTACTTTTTATACACATACACACTTATTTATTTAACAACACACTTTACATGGCAATTTGCACATAACAGCTGCACATATAACGCTGTATATAGTAATATACCTGTACATACACTTGTCAATTTGTATATTTGCATTCACTACCTACTTCTATTTTTTAAATATATTTATTATCTGTTGTTTGTTCTGTCTCTGTAATTCTGTTGCACTGTAGAAGCTCTGTCATGAAAACAAATTCCTTGTATGTGTGAACATACCTGGCAATAAAGCTCTTTCTGATTCTGATTCTAATGACTTTTTTTATTGTTGTTTTTTTTAAGTGCTGTTAGGACAGTTGGAAAGCATAAACACATTTATAGCCTTTTCATACAAAAATATATAAATAAATACAATAAAAACAAACAAACAAACAAACAAATAAATAAATAAAAGACAAAATAAATAAATAAATAAATAAAAGATTCAGCAATCAAAATATCTTGGGTACATTTTTGCCTCGCAGGACAGAAAATCAATCATGTTTCATCCTTCTTACAATGTCATACTGAAGGAACAATAGAAAACATCAATCAAAAGATGCTTCCACACAAAGATGATTAAAACACGCTCGTCTTTCAGGCTTACAAAATATACAACCTCTCATAATTCAGCATCTCTCATAAACATAAGGGAGATTACACATTTGCAAGACATGGATCATTTTCAAAGAATACAGTTACCAGCTTATCCTTCATTGGCAAACGCTTACAACCTTGAAAAGCTTTTGTGATTGTGTTTAGGCTATAAATTATACAAGATATCGCATGTCATCATAAATAAACACCAGACAGCCCAATACAGTTACATATATATATATATATATATATATATATATATATATATATATATATATATATATATATATATATATATATATATATATATATATATATATATATATATATTAGGGCTGGGCGATTTTTTCGATTAATTCGAATTTACGTTTTAAGACGATTTTATTTTTTACAAAATCGAAGAATCGCGATTTTTTTATACAAATATTAAAGCCACTTTTCCACTATCATGCCAAACCGTTCTAAACTGTTAGACAACCGTGCTGAATTGTGCTGATTCTGTGTGTTGACGTCAACACACACAGAGCCGCGACGTCAACACACAGAATCAGCACAATTCAGCACGGTTGTCACAGCTGATTTAGCGGAAGCGCGCCAGGGCGGATTGGCCATTGGGAACACCGGGACATTTTCCCGCTAGAGCAAAAACAGCTCCGCAGCCAGCCAGCTTCGCTAATGTTTCCAAGCGCGTCGTGCTGTTGTTCGCGTCCCCGCAGCCGTCTGTCTCTCCCGCGCGAGCTGCGAGACGGGCTCGACAGGTGGAGTCACTTTTAGTCACTTATGCCCGCGCACCCATCGCTCCACACACACACACACACACACACACACACGAGTAAATAATTGCACCTAGTTCAAAGCCCAGACGGCTGGTTTTGTATATTATACCCGCGCTCCACCCGAAGGACGGTTACGGCGTGTTGTAAATGTCGGTCACCGCAGAAAGTCAAATCTTTCTTTAATTTGGACTTTTGCTTGAATTATGGAGTGGCACCATACCTGCCAACACTCCCGTTTTTCCCGGGAGTCTCCCGTATTTTAGACCCGTCTCCCGTATTGTTCTGTCTCCCGGTAAACTCCCGGAATCCGACCCCCGCTCCTCAGCATTTTGGTACAGTCCGGGCTGAAACCTGGTGCTTGTGCGCGTGCTCTTCCGGTCGCGCGCAACCTCTCCGCGCTACAGTTTGCGCGCCTCCATATCCCCAAACCTCTCACCCCTCCCGCTCCATGCTTTTAGTTCGCGCCAGTGTTGCCAACTCAACGACTTTTCAGACCCCCCTAGCGACAAATTTTCAAAAAAGCGACTAGCGACAAATCTAGCGACTTTTTGTGTGTTACTGGAGATGTTTATAGACTGTCGTTTGTCCATTACTGTACCGTCCCTACTCTTCTCAACGAGCTGCGGATGCCCGCCTTAGAGCACTGACAGGTGGCCCAGTCCTCGTACAGCAGCCTCTCCCACCTGCAGCCTGACTGCAGATCACTCCTCTGCGTACCAACGGCAAATGATTTAGCACCGGGAGTGTGAAGGTATTTCCCTTGTACAGTCAAACTGATCTGCTTCTCCTTTAATTTAACAATTTAATTTGACCGTTTATTCTTTTCTTGTCACAATCAGAGATGTTTTAAAGTGAGAGTTTCTGAACTTGTCTGAGTATATTACGTCTGAGAGATTACTGCAAATTCACTACTCATCTATAATGATATACTGTATTCAAACAGCAATACATTTAGTTAAATTGATAAGCTTAGATAAAGCGTAGTGCAAATATAAAATACCCCATTTATTTACCATAGGCTGTTAAACAGAAATGGTAGAACGTGATGACGTCAGTAATATGCAAATTAGCGTATGACGTAATGCCCCCCCCCCCCCCCCCCTCTCCCGGAATTTACAAACCAAATGTTGGCAGGTATGAGTGGCACAGTAGCTGTCAAGGTACTGTATGAATTAAATCATAACCCATATATGCACCAATAAACAAGTCAAATGAATGAATAAATAAAATAAATATGGATTCTTAAATGTCGGCAGTTTTTACTCCAAAAAATATCAATACGTATCGACAAATGTTTTATAATAAATTAAGCAATTTCCAACATTTCAGCTATAGGCCATTATACGATTCAGTTAAATATAAGATAGACATTTAAATAAAGATAGATGTAACAGGTTTCTGTGGGGTTTTTTTGTTCACGGTGATCTTTAATATACACTGGGTGGTGTAGCTATACGCACAAATATTTTCTAAAACGTCAAGCAGATATTTGTCTACAGCTCGTTAGTTATTTATGAAGACAAAAAATAATTAAAATAACAAAAATAAAACTATAAAATTACAAAGATAAAAAAAGCAGCATTTTGCTAAATATAGTCCTTTATATCCTGATATGCTATGTGTTGTTTCATTCGTTTTTTTATATTTAACTTGATGCATTCGTTATTTAATGTTTAAATACTGAAATCGTTTAAATGGTTATATTTTATCATCAAAATGTAGTATATTTTATATCATTACCAACTTTTGATATAAAACCGCTGTTATTTTATTGATTGTTATGAAATAATTTAAGTGCTATATTTTTATTAGTGAAAGTGCCCGCTCACTTCGACAAGGCCTGTCTAAATATATATTTCTGCCATGCCACTAATACAGATAAACTATTGCTGCATTATCATTGTTTATTTTTCTGTTATGTACAGAGATTTGAATATTTATTTCCCCTCCAATCCTTTTCAATCTTCACGTTACATTTTGGTCATTTTCTCTCCAAATAAAATTTGCCCAAAGCTGCACAACATATGACCTGCTGTGACTTCTATTGTAGCTATGTTTAGCATCCCTATATGAGAGAGTGCCATAACCGCGTTTAGTCACACTATTGCTTTTCTTTTACAAGTGAGCATGAAAAAAACTAGTTTCAGCATTTATTTAAATTTAAATGAACAAGGTAAGCTGGTAAGGTAGTTACACAGTAAAAATTTTTTTATAAAAAAATAAATAAAAAAAAATCGAAATCGTGAATCGGTCAAACTTTATGAAAAAATCGAGATTTTTTTTTTTTGCCATATCGCCCAGCCCTAATATATATATATATATATATATATATATATATATATATATATATATATATATATATATATATATATATATATATATATATATATATATATATACAGTATATATACAGTTTGAAGTCAGAATTATTAGCACCCCTGTTTATTTTTCCCCCAATTCCTGTTTAACAGAGAGATTTTCTTAACATTTCTAATCATAATAGTTTTAAAAACTCATTTCTAATAACTGATTTATTTTATCTTTGCCATGATGACAGTAAATAATATTTTACTAGATATTTTTCAAGACACTTCTATACAGCTTAAAGTGACATTTAAAGGCTTAATTAGTTCATTAGGTTATCTAGACAGATTAGGGTAATTAGGCAAGTTATTATATAACGATGATTTGTTCTGTAGACTATCGAGAAAAAAATATATATTGGGGCTAATAATTTTGTCCTTAAAATGGAGTTTAATCAATTAAAAATGCTTTTATTCTAGCTGAAATAAAACAAATAAAACTTTCTCCAGAAGAAAAAATATAATCAGACATACTGTGAAAATTTCCTTGCTCTGGTAAACATCATTTGGGAAATATTTAAAAAAGAAAAAAATCAAAGGGGGGCTGATAATTCTGAATTTAACTGTATATACTGCTATGAGTGTGATATTGCATTTATACAACAGTTCGATGGCATAATGTATGTAATGTACACCCCTGTGGTTTGATTGACAGGTTTCTGTGTAGACATCAGAAATTCAATGCAAAAGGATTTTCGAGTTTTGGCAGGTCACAGAGAAAAAGAAAGAGCAAATGAAGCCTTTGATATTCCTATTTAGATATGTCAGGCTCAGCTCATAAGACATGGGAAATGCATTTGCAAATGAACTTTGCTTTTTCATTTGAAATGTAGCAGTCACTGTGCGTTCGCGAAAGCAGAAATGCAAACGGTAATAATGCGGGATTTGCAATTGCATTTGGAATATGTCACAATTTATGCTTTAACATATTAAAAATGCTTATGAAATTTGACAAATGTCCGGGATATACTTCTATAGATGGATGCCGACTCGCTGTATCTCCAAAATTATAAATATTTAAAATAGACACTATCCTTATAAATAAACTGCTAAACAACTACATTCTACACCAGAAAAGCCTCAAAAGTACATTGTTGTCCAACAATTCAATTAAACTCAATTCACCTTTATTTGTATAGCGCTTATACAATGTAGATTGTGTCAAAGCAGCTTCACATGGAAGATTATAGTGAATTGAAACAGAGTCAGTTCAGTTTTCAGAGATTAAGTTCAGTTCAGTTTAGCTCAGTTCAGTGTGGGTTAATAATCACTACTGAGAGTCCAAACACTAAATAGCAAATCCATCGATGCGCAGCTCTACAGATCCCGAACCATGCAAGCCAGTGGCGACAGCGGCGAGGAAAAAACTTCACCAATTGGCGAAAGCGAAGATTTAAAAAACCTCGAGAGCAGCAATATTTGTCAAACTGTAGTGAGTCTATTGATCTGCCATCAATCTATCTGGGTGGAGTAATACACAAGGGTGAGGAAGCTGTTTGAGCACTTTTATTGCGAAATATCGCACGTCTATCAACCAATCAGAATCGAGAACCAGACAGCACTGTTGTACTGTATATATACAGTTGAAGTCAGAATTATTAGCCCCCCTGTTTATTTTTCCCCCAATTTCTGTTTAACAGAGAGAAGATTTCTTCAACACATTGTTAAATGACAGTATTGTTCATGATGACAGTAAATAATATTTGACTAGATATTTTTCAAGACACTTCTATACAGCTTAAAGTGACATTTGAAGGCTTAACTAGGTTAATTAGGTTAACTAGGCAGGTTAGAGTAATTAGGCAAGTTATTGTATAACGATGGTTTGTTCTGTGGATTATCGAAAAAAAATATAGCTTAAAGGGGCTAATAATTTTGTCCCTAAAATGGTTTTAAAAAATTTAAAACTGCTTTTATTCTAGCCAAAATAAAACAAATAAGACTTTCTCCAGAAGAAAAAATATTATCAGACATACTGTGAAAATTTCCTTGCTCTGTTAAACATTATTTGGGAAATATTTAAAAAAGAAAAAAAAAATCAACGGGGGGCTAATAATTCTGACTTCAACTGTATATATATATATATATATATATATATATATATATATATATATATATATATATATATATATATATATATATATATATATATAAGAAATACTTGCAAAGAAAAAAAGCATAAAATTCACGAGATGCAGGCATTCAAGCTTTCCTTGCATTCTAATTATTTCCAACAAAATGGATCTTAGATTTTATTCTGTAGCAATCAGAAGAAAAGAAATCGGAGTTTTGCATTTGTCTGTCTCTCTGACGGTAACAGAGGCCTCTCTTCCATTACACTTTCAACAGCCCGACTGCCAAAGTCAAAGCAGCTCAGGTGAGCTTATGATGGAGCTCCAGCTGGGAGCATTTGTTTTGTGTGTGTGCTGGAAAAGCAATGCAAGCGTGTCTGATGTATTCCTGCTGTCTTTCTTCCACTGCATATAGGGTGACATTGGGGAAAGTGAAGCCAAGGGCAGTATGATGAAGCCCTCTGCCTTTGCTATTACACATGGGACCGCTGGGTCTCGCACTCGTTTTCTCCCTTCTCACTCGCTCTGTCTTTTTTGTAATGGTTTTCCTGTGTGCCGCTGCTAAAATTGAGACTTAGGGACCTGTTCATGTCATATATTAGGGTGAGATGAGGAAGATGCCTGACTTAAAGAGACAGTTCACCCAAAAATGAACATTTACTCACTACTTACTCACCCTCAAGTGTTTCCATACATATGAGTTTCATTATTCTGCTGAAGACTGAAGAAGATATTTTGAAGAAAGCTGAAAAATGGGTAATTATTGACTACCATAGTGGGGAAAAATACGTATTATGGAAGTCAATGGTTACAGGTTTCCAGTTTTCTTCAAAAGAGCTCATTTTGTATTCAATCGAACAAAAAGATTTGGGGTGAACTATTTCTTTAAGATTAAGAGCAACAGGTCTTTTTTAGTTATTATGTGTTCAACTTTACGTATAAATAGTTTCACAATTTTTGTTTCAAAAGTATGTACAATAAATACAATTCATCTTTATCAATTATCTCCAACTCTTTCAGGTTGGAGGGTCTCCTTGCCATCACCCTAATCTTTAGCTCCGTCCACAGATTCTCAATTGGATATAAGTCAGGACTCTGGCTGGGCCACTGCAAAACGTTTATATTTTTGTCTGCTTACCATTTCTTCACCACTTTTTCTGTGTGTTTTGGGTTCTTGTTATATTGAATGTCCACTGGTGCCCAAGGCCAAGTTTCTCTGCAGACTGCCTGATGTTGTTGTTGAGAATTTTGATGTATTGTTCCTGGTGCCATTTACTGTGATTAGGTTCTCTGTTCCTTCCATCCCTAAAACATTAGGTTCCCACCACCATGTTTGACAGTGGGGACTGTATTCTTGGGGTTGAAGGCTTGATCCAATGAAGGCTACATCAAGAATTAATTATTTGTTTCATTTTGACCATAAAAAAAACTTCTATGTCCAGATGAGCATTAACAAAGTCCAAGCAGGCTTTTGTGTGCCTTCTCTTGAGGTCCTCTTTGGTCTGTGTCCGTGGAATCCAGCAGTGTGCAGTGTCCTTTGGACTGTCTGCCTTGAGATGTTTCCACCAGCAGAGCCAAGATTCATCAGGATGCCATGGTCGTGATCTTTGGAAGCTCTTTACCACTACCACTATTCTCCTGGCCAGCACGAGTGTCAATTTTGGCTTCCGACACATCCGATTAGACTTTTCACGGTGCACAATGTCATGTATTTTTGAATACTTTGCATTGTAGCTACTGGTATGTCAAAACATTTAGATATGGTTTTATAGCCCTTTCCTGAGCCTGTGAGCAGCCACAATACGCAGCCACAGGTCGTCACTGAGCTCCTTTGTCGGTAACACTTTATTTTGACGGTCCATTTGAGTTTTAGTTGACTGTCTGTTTAATATCTGTTGATACTGCTCCTTCAACAGACATTTTACTGACTATAAGAAACTTTGCATGTCAACTTACACTAACCCTAACCCCAACCCCAACCTAACAGTCTACTTATAATCTAATGAGAATTAGTTGGCATGTAGATGTAATGTAACTTAAATTCAACAAACGAACCATCAAAATAAAGTGTGACTCCTTTGTCTTATCCATGACTGTCCACAAACCAACTGCAGAGAGCTTCTGTTTTTCACCTGTTGAGTTTAAAACAGCTTTTCCCAAGGAATCAGGCTTTTGTACTATTTAGAATGGTAGAATGTTGGATTTTCCCATAGACTGTGAAAGTTTGCAAAGGGTATTACTAATTTTAGACATCCCATTTCTATTCAAATGTAAATAAAAGCTGAGAAATATTTTTTTCCCCCACAATACGTCTTGTGCATCATCTTATTATGTTAAGCCTGTCATTTTCATTCAAAAAACAAAAACATAATTTAAGTAATCAGGTTTGGCTATATATTGTTATGCAATCATTTATTTTCATGTACAAATTTTGCTAAAATGATATATGGACCTCAGAGAACATTTTTAAATAATTAAATAGATGTGCAAAGAAGCTAATTTTCTCAATTGTCTTGATTTTAGAGCAGATGAATATTCAGCATTCCTCTCAATTTGACTATAAATAGCTTTCCGCTGATAATTAAAGAGCACTGCTATCTGAAACACTTTAAAGCAGAATGTGAAGGATTTTGGAATTCAAAAGTGAAGCCAAGTTAGATGAAAGCAGAAACTCCAGTCGGGATCGATATAATGGTAAGCTCAGGCTGATTTATGAGACATAACACTTCATAGAGAGAGAGAAGCAGTGTTAACATCCATTTCTTAAAAATTGATAGGTGCAAAGAACTGAAAGGAACACCAAATAAAGTCTGTATGTTTGGCTTTCTTCTTTTTTTTTTTTTTTTGCACATTTGTAATTTAATAATAACTAAAAAAATTCTGAAAGTTTCCTATAAATGCAAACAGTAGTATGCTCTTGTTGTTTCTATATATTTATAGCTGCTATATTCTGTAAAAAACAATTGTTTGTGTTACTTTAGTGAATCAGGTTTATATTTTTGAGTTATGCAAATTTTAACTTGGTGTTTTTAAGTCTCTTTAATTGATGTAAGTTGAAGTGAATTGTAAAGTTAATTTGATTCAACTTAAAATATTTAGTGTAGAACTTCAAACATATTTTAATATTTAATTTTGAAGAGAACAACTGAATGGTCAAAAAGAGAATTAAAAATAATAATAAATAAAAATCTAATATATTAAAGAAAAATAAACAAAGTACAAATTATAATTACTTTAGGCTGTTTATGTCTTTTATAATCCAAACAAAGTCATGCTTTCGCTAGTAAAACATTACACTAGTCGTTTACTTTTTATTGTTTTATTTTTCAAATTATGTGCAAGGTGAATTTCACAGTAGAGATCAATGAATGTTTACTAAACTCTCACACCATACATACAAGCAAACCAAAGACATACAAAATCAAATGCAAATCAAGAACACGAAAGAAAAAGAAAACACTGTTTAAACGTCTGTGGATAAGTTAACAGCAAGCCGAGAGAAACTGAAAAGAAATTCCTGTGATAGAGCATTCACACCCGCAGCAGCCAGCAACACAAAACTATCATTTATAAATTCTTTCAAAGCTTTTATTTAACATCTAGACAGACTGGTGTTTTGGAAAATAGCACTGCCATAACTTATTTTCTGTAATGCTTTGTGTTCTTTAAGACTGACGCAATCACAAAGAAACCAAAAGAACACACACTGAAGAAAAAGAAAAATGCTTGTTAATGTTTTTTCACAATTTTTTTTAAACAGCAAAATCATAAAATCTAACAAACCTAAGAGTAAATATTCAAAATTAAAAGAAAAAAGAAACACACACACTCATCTAATAGAAGGGAAAACAAACAAAAAAAAACTATTCAAGTTTAAAAATAAAGGACAAAAGAAAAACTAAAGAAAACTCTGTAAAACAAACAAAAAAAAAAAACTGTGCAAGTACAGCAAACATATGGTACAGTATATTACACTTACAACAAACCATTTAAATACAGTACTGTGTATTGACAATAATCCTGAGAAGTGTCCATTTCTGGTTCCCATGCTACTGAGCGCAAGTATGTGAAACGTGCAACTGCACCAAAAAAACCAATGCGATTTCTCCTCCACCTCCCTTCCAGATGAGGCTGGGCATCAGCTGTCCTATTTAAAGACGCCGTTTACCACGTCTTCAGCCTCCGTGTCTGAAAAACAGAGCGCTTTCCAGGGAGGAAACAATGTAGTGCAAAATCGGGAACCTGCATGATGAAATAAACATGAGGCTGGAAAAAACGAAACAAACGTTGAGACACAATAACTTATATAAGACCGACAACTTTTGGAAGTGTCAAGCGACGACAAATGGCTGTAAAATCACTGTATATTCTGTACAAGATTGTCAAAAAAGCAGCACCAAAAAACAAGATTTTTTTTTCTCCATGTTTCAAGACTGGAAGATGAGGGGATGCAAAGAGATAGTGAGAAAGTGTTCATTTGAAGAGTTGGCAAGCCTGTTTCTGACACCCAAAAAAAAAAAACAGTAATCTTTTTCATTAATTTTTACCTCACAATTGTTTGATTTTTCTCACAAAAAGGACTCTCACAATTGTGAGAATATGTATCTCACAATTAATTCTTTCACACAATTGTAAAGTCTAAACAAAGGCAATTTTGAGAAAAAGTTCAATTCTGAAATTGACAATTAAATGTCAAAAGTTTTGAGATCACGGTCTGAACTGAGCAAAAAAACCTTCTAAATTTATATTTCTCTTATTTTTATCAGAACTGAGATATAAACTTGTAATTCCAAGTTTGTACAAGAAAATTACACCAAAGTTATATTTAGAGAAAATATTGATTTGCAATCCTTATACATTAAAAAAAGTCTGAATTGTGAGATGTAATGGGGTTGTTCACCCCAAAATGAAAATTACCTCATTATTTACTCTCTTTTTTCTTTTGTTCAAACACAAAAAGATGCTATTTTGAAGAATGTTGGTTGCTTTACATCATAGTTCTCAAACTCAATTCCTGAAGGGCCGCAGCTCTGCACAGTTTTGCTCCAACCCTAATCAAACACAACTGATCCAACTAATCAAGGTGTTCAAGACTATTTGACACTAGTAGATCAGCTGTGTTTGATTAGGGTTGGAGCAAAACTGTGCAGAGCTGCGGCCCTCCAAGAATTGAGTTTGAGACCTATGCTTTAGAACGCTGGCCACTGATTCTCACTGCTTTACATGTATCAAACCTAGTTCCTGGAGGGCCGCAGCTCTACACAGTTTAGTTCCAACCCTAATTAAACACGCCCGATCAATCTAATTTAGTCCTTCAGTTCTGTTTGAAACCTCCAGGTAAGTATGTTGAAGCAGGGTTGGAAGAAAACTGTGCAGAGCTGCGGCCCTCCAGGATTTGACACCAATGCTTTACATAGTAGGGAGAAACACGATGGAAGTCAATGAGTGCTATCTACCAGCATTTTTCAAAATATCTTCTTTTGTGTTTTAATCAAGGGTGAGAAAATAACATTTTTCATTTTGAGGTGAACTATCCTTTTAAGCTTACATTTGATTAAAAAAAAGCAACTAGCTTTTAAATTTTGCAAAGTTCAGTGACCAAACAAGCTTTAATAAACAGGGCATGTGTGAGTGCTTTTATAGAAGAACTGGAGTCAGCTGTAAAACACACCTTTTCTGAAGTTAAAGCACCTTAGTGCAAACGCAAACTGTATTGTAAGACTTCAAAACAGGCTCGGCTCGCTCCATCACTGATGCCTGTGCTTTTGAAGTGAACAGGCACCATTACATCCCTGGATGGCAACACATCTGACTGAACGTTAACCAACTCTGCCCTTGGTGGCAAAACAAAGGCCATTTTTATTTTTTATTTCTGGAATTATTGTTGAAAAACCTCATCGCTTGAGTTTTCTAATGCACTTTATCTACGGAACCATGACCGAACACCTGTTATTGCTGCCACGAGGTGCAGGCTAGGCCTTCCTTCAACACATTTTGGCATTTTGGAGGCATTTATATTCAAACTGCATCAGTATGTCTCAGATACGAGGAGCCAATAAATGCCAGTGGAATGTGAGCATCCACATTTTGGCCGTCTCCTCTTTAACCTGCTCCGGCTGTTCTGTTGCTTTGGCCGTCAACAAATTGCCCGCTTTTGATTTCAGCTACAAATTAAGCTGGTATCCGCGTTTTTTTTCCTCTTCTTCTCCAATATGGAGACTGAGTATAAACTTGTAACCTCACTAAAGATCTGGCTGGTGATGCGAAATTGCGAAGATATAGATTTCAATGTGGAAGCTGGGCACATCCTAAAAGCAAACGAAAAATTAAAAACTGGTGTGATGTTTGTAGCACACGGGCTGACTTAAAGTAAATGAGAAGACATTTAAAAAATAAATGACAGCAACCTACGTGTACATCTTGGCAAACAAGTTATTTCCAATAATAATCGAAAATCTTCTAACTAAATTCTTAAGCAAACCACAGAAAGTCTCTTAGTAGGTGGCATGGATCAACCTCCGCATCTGCAAACCTGAAAGAAATGACAATTAAAAATTCAGTATTCACACTAACAGTGAGCAAACTCGCTCATCATACCCGTATGAATATTTATAGCTTTATATATTTATTTTTTTCACCTATTTTACTTAAATTGTACTCGTCTGTTGACATACTGCTTGTCCTTAAGGACATCTACTGAACACGTTCACCCAAGCCAAAACAGCAACAGAAACTTTAGATAGAATGGAGCAAAAAATGACTCAACATCTGCCAAAAAGAGAGAAAACCCCCAAAGATAATTGCACTTATGATTCACTTTTGAAACTGTAAAACAAGCGATTGTGTGGGTGCTTTGTGCACAATTGTCAAACGTAAAATACTGCCTTTTTTTTTTTTCTTTTTCAAACAGCACCCTCGAGTTTATTGATTGGAACCTTTAACGCTTTAAGACTTCCCCTGCAGTTCTGCTATTGGGGACACAGACAGCACCATGTACTGAGCAGTACCACCATCCAATCCTCCAAAAATATTGATCTGCTGTCTCAAACAGCAAGTTGTGTCGTGACCTCGCCGCTCACAGCACTTTCTGAAGACACTGAGGGTATAATTTGGCCACCACGCACTCGAAATGGCGGCCGAGGTCCCAGAGGCGGTCCGGCGTCTCATAGACCTTTGTCCAGTGGTCGGCTTCATCATCATACTGGTAGAGCGAGTTTTTGCGGCTGGTACGAAACACGTGTTCTTCGACCATGACCTGTGTAGCTCGAACAAACAGATGTAATCGGCCCTGAAGCAGAAGCACCTTTATGTAGGGACTGGTTGCTTGGTCAAAAGGAAGGTCTCTTTTGCGGCACCATGTGTTCTGCTCGATGTCATACACCTCGACAGTGAATGTGCGCTGGTGGTTCCTGCAGATGCCTGCAATGTAGTAGATGCAGTTTTTGTGCAGGGCGGCCAAACCTTGAGTTCGGGGAACGTTCATGGACGGTAAATGGCCCCAATAGTCTTTGCGAGGGTCGAAACAGAAAAAGTACTCTCCTGCGAAAGAGTCATAAAATGATTAATATCCAAACCTGCTTACAAAAAAAAAAGTGTTCAAATATAAAATGTGGATTTTAAAGAAGTGTTTTGTTTTGCTCAGCACCAAAATTAAATGAAAGTTTCTGAATGAAAAATTCAATTCACAAACCAACTTATAAAGCATTTAAACAACTGATAAATTTAAATGCAGCTTTTAATCATTTCAATATGCTTCTGATGCGCTCTTCATTTTAGTCAACTCAAGTCTTTTCATTTAATACTTCAGCTTTACTTAAAGTAAACAAATAAAAACATATTTAATAGGTAAGGATAATGACTCCAACTGGGGATGTAACGATTCACTATGAGTCGATTAAAAATCGATTCAAATATGTGAGAATTAAAATCTGTAGAAATGTTGAATGAATCGCGAAACATGTTTTGAACACAGGGGTGCTGTATTTTAATGATTTGCTTATTATATCATATATTATAATCAGTATTTTACGCCAGTGGCCAGCCTCCTGGAGCAGAGGGTCTGTTGACCACCTCTGTACACGCTACTCTCTGGTTTAGGAAAGGCTTACCTCTCCACACCAGCCATCTCAGTCCCCAGTGAAAGAGTTTTTTCATCAGCAGGGGACATTGTAAATGTGCAAAGACCTCAGCTTATACAAGAAAACATTCTGATATTTCTTTTTAAAAATGTAAAATCCCAGCACAGTCACAGTATTAGTTTGTTTGTATTAAAGTGTTTTTGTTTTCAATTTGTATTGTTCATTTTTGATTTGGAATTTAATTTTGTAAATTAGCTGCACAGTCAAATTTTTTGTAAAAGAAACAAAAAAAAAGTGCAGCATCTGAGAAAAAAATGAAAAGGCTCTTGTTCACCTAAAATTTGTTTTAAATAATTTTGTTAAAAAATCGTGACTAAATCGTGAGATTAGGATCGTGAATAGTATCTAATCGTGAGTCAGGTGAATCGTTACATCCCTAACTCCAACACTTTTTTTTTTACAATTGAGTACACCAATTGAGTGTTATTATTTATAAAAAAAAAAAAAAAAAAAAAAAAAAACAATGTACTATTTGTAATTGTGCATGTTTCAGTGTGCAATATTATCTTTAAATAAATCTTTTTAATAATTATTTTTTATATTACTGATGATTTTAGTTAATTGATATTTAGATATTATTTCAGCCTTCTTTGTATACACATAAACAAATTTTTAAGTTCTAGTTTTTGTTTTAGTTAACCATATACCTTGTATAAACACACCAACAATCATTTAACAATAATTAGTTAGTTTTAAGTATTTATTTCTTAAGTGTTTTTTCTAACTGATTAAAACAAAACTGGTGTTATTTTACATGTTGGCATTTTTACTGGTGAAAGCACTGCGCTTGTTTTAGTGTGTAATGCTGATTTTAAATACATGTTTAATTAATTTCCTGATTCCAAATACCACAAGGCACCAACATATCAAAACTTGTCATAAAAAAAACTGAAAAACATTTTTTTTATGGGAAAACATCAGTTGCGGTTTACATTTTCCTTTCCAAATAAGTGTTTTCTCTGTTTAACTTTCTATGACATTTTCTGTTGCAAACTTTCAGATGTTAAAATATCGCCGCATCCCTAAGACTAAGTGCTACTCTAGCTCTTTACTGCTGATTTTGCTGAGAGAGGTTAACCCGCTTGACCTTATCATCCGAGCAGAGCTAAAAGACACGACAGGCCAATGAATTACAAGGATATATGCGTTTGTACAGCCTGATTTCAGGTGACTCTGCAATAACCCCACTCACCTTGCAGTACATAGATGCGGTCCTTATACTCTATTGTGCTGTGAAACTCCATGGCCACCGGCATGGGGCTGACCGCTGTCCAGCAGTTGTCTCTGGCATCATAGCACTCCACGGACTTCAGCGCATTACGTCCATCCCCCTCATACACTCGACCACCCAGAGCGTAAAGTTTCCCACAGCAGTGCACTAGTCGGCAGCCGATGCGTGCCCGTAGCATGGGCGACCTTGGAAGCCACCTATTACCAGCGTGTTCGTACTGCCAAAAGTCACTTTCTGCACGATGGTCAATGCACACCTCGCTATTGCTCGGTCGATAGCCTCCAGCAATGAAGATGTCGTTCTCTGACGAGACCAAAATGCCAACCTCTCGGAGGTCATTGGGCGGCTTGCACAGCTTGTACACCTTACCAGCGGCAATGTCCAGGCAAGGCACGGTCTGCTTCTTCCCTGAATGCTTGTGAGCGGCATCGAAGCAGATGATCATCTCGGATGCAGTCATACCAAGCCTTTGAGAGCAACCATTGGTGCCGTTGAGCCGACTCTTATCCGAGGAATCCATAGACAAGGCCAGAGCGAAGGCTGGAGGTATACGACTCAGAAAGGCCTCTTCCAACAGCGGCAAGCGGATGCATTTGGCAAAAACCTCCGGTAAATCGGCTTCCCGACGTGAGCAATCATACTCCAACCAGTGCACAATGCTTTCATACACATGCTCCTCTTTCTCCACATTCAGATCATCACTGTTAAGAATGCTGACCAGCTGATCTTTTGTCAGATGAAGGAACTCTTGCTCGCCCATTACGCATAGAAACTTCTTGCGGATGTAATCCTGTGAACGCTCTCGCAACTCCTGGTGACCATAGGCATCTGCGAACATGAAGACCCCGATGCAGTTCTGAGGGTCCAAACGGCTAATCATGAACTGGGCACATTGGTCTTGGAGGGCTGGGATCTGGAAGATGCTGGCGGCCGTGAACAGGGCCTGCACGTTCGACTCTGTGAGAGTGACCCGTGAGGTGTAAGCATAGTCCAGAACCAAATGCATGGACTCTGACTCCACGCCAACGATCCGTACCTCCCGCTGACTGCTCTCTGTAAGGCCACTTGTGAACATGGATCTGGCAAAAGATAAAGTACTATTAAAATGTGTTTTTATTTAAAGGGCACCTATGGTGAAAAATCTACTTTTCAAGCTGTTTGGACTGACATGTGTGTAGGTATAGTGTATAGACCATCATATTGGGGTGATATAAACACACTCAGTCCTTTTTTTTCAATTTAACAACATAAAAACCGTGGACCAATTGGAGCGGTTTTGAGACCGACCGCAACTTGACGTAGGAGTGCGGTCCCCCCGCCCACCGAATTGATTGACAGCTGCGTATTAACATGTCTCCGTAGTAACGCTTATAATCATATCAACAAGACAGGACGTGCGCAAAGCAACCAGGAATAAAGGATCTGTTCAGTTCGCTAGGATCATCAATCATCATCAAATGTGATTAGGAGTGAGTTTTACAAGTTTAAAATGCTTTAAAACAGTGCATGTTAATGAATTACTTCAGCTTTACTTCATCAACACAGCCGTGTGTCAGAAGAAGACGCTTCAATCCCGGTTTGTGGACGTTAAATCAGGTTTATTTTGTACATTAACATAACAGATATTCATAAAGCAGTGGATATTAACCTGTATCCTGTCACATTTGCATGCAAAAAGAGTGCAAAGCTAAACGCGTGCACTGTTTGTGTGTGTGTGTGTGCATGTCTGCGCTGTGTGTGTTTGTGTATCTGTGTGTGTGCGTGAACTTTGTAACGACATTGTGTGTGACTCGTTGTTGCAGCTCCAAAACAAATGCATCAAGTACTCATTGGTAAAGGTCTTACTGTAGTATTTCTCACAAACGTTACGTGAGATCTTCTTCCTTTACGCATGTCTGCTGTCTGAGGCAGCCGAGGGAGGAGATTAAGGCACGCTGACAGGCACGTGGAAACGGTGGGCGTGAAGGACTAGCCTTAATGGCGCAGTACACAAAAACCGCTACCTGATGCTCAAAGCTATAAATTAGTAACTTATGAAAGGTAATATAAAAATCTGACGGGTGTTTTAAACTGAAACTTTACAGACACATTCTGGAGACACAAAAGACTTATATTAAATTTGGAAAAAGTGGTAACCTAGGTGCCCTTTATTGAAAGTCTTTCAATTGTTTGAGTTGCTGATTGAAATCCAATGTTTTAACAGAGAAAAAAAGACTAAAGTTATTAGATGGGTCAAGTAACAAAGCTTATACATATGTAAAAACATTTACTTGTCTTTAGTTATCATATAAAGTGACACGTGAAATGTTAGTTGACATGCATTTTGTGAGAGAAAATTTGAGGTGATATAAAATTCTAACAATAATTCAGTTATAAAACCATAAAGTTAAATCTGTCATTTACACACATGCATTTTGCAAACTCTGAACAAAAGTTATGTCAGTAAAACAATTTTAAACCACAGTCAATTTCAACTACATAAAGTGTAAGAATAGATGGACCATAGGGATGGGATGATAACCGTTTTCAAGGTATACCACGATTTGGAAATGTCAAGGTTTTATACCTGCCAAAACTTTCTTTAATACCATTCCTTAGGTATGTGTAAGATTTTTTATTTACCTTTTTTTATTTATTAAAACAGTATCTCCAGCAGAAAAGATCCAAAAACTCAGTTTTAAATTGTAAAGAAATCTGTGTTTTTGAAACAAATGAAGACAGCAGTGATTGTAATGATTCATTTTAATTATTTAGCCTGACATGTTTACTGAAAAAAGTTTTTTTTTTTTTTACCCAGACATTCAAAAATATAGACTTTACATACTTTAGAACGGTAATCATAATATCGTGAAACTGTCATATTTTATCCAAATTTATCATACCGTCAGAATTTTAAACATGCCTAATGGACCAAGCTTTCGAGATTTTTATCTGCATTGGAATCACAACACTTTTCGCTGCAAAGCCATATGCATTTACAGGGCTTAACAATAAGGGCACCCCGATGGACCCAGGCCAGCGTGCGAAATGCTCGGCACAGTAGACAGGATCGTTACGGTCCCAATTAGACCAGTGCTGCCTCGTCACTAAAATTTTATGTGCCTGCGACTATTTGTCAATTTGCGTGCAAATACAGTCTTATAATCGAGAAAGAGTTTGTGCTTTTAAAGGTGCAGTATGTAAGTTTGACACCCAGTGGTTGAACTAGGTATTGCACTCCTGGATCATAATAAAAGTACGCTGGGATGCCAGATTGTGTACAGGAGGGAGTGATTTAAACTGTGTTCTAAATAAAAGCAACGACACGCGATAGAGGGAATATTTTCCATATTAAAAGGAGTTTTTGTCCTAACCAACACCTCGAATTGATATATTAGAAATGGCTTCTATTTCTCACAGCTGAACAACAGAAACCTATGACAGCTAGATCACCTCAGGTAAGCCTTGTGTGCTTTATTCTGTGCTAAATGCTAACAATGCGAGTTTGAATGCATTTTACATGGCATTTGTTGCCATATACTGAAAGCAGAAAGTTCACCTCAGATCTGGAAAATACAATAAACCGTCTGAAATTGAACTTTAGAACTAAACACATATGAGTGATTCAGCATCTACATTGATGTTAAAGTGGGTTAACATGTATTAAATAGATTATAAACCTTACCGTTTCGTGAGTGAGTGCATATTCTGTGCTTCTGAAAGGCTGTATTTACATTTCTGCCGTGTTTCGTCTGGTGCAAACAGCCAAATAGCTGATCACTGCCTCTCTCGTCACAGCGTGTTGTTAGGACAATCGGTTACAATGTAACCTGCTCACCTAATGTTTACGTTTGTAATATTTATGTAATTTGCTAATTAATAACCTCATGTGGAACTGAATCTGTCTCCCATACTGTTCTTTTTGGTCACGGACGCATGCTTTCAGAGTCTTTCTGAATGAATGAATGAAATACGCTGTTTTCCAACAAGGCAACCCAGGGTGCTGACATATAATTGGCTAAACTGGCATCGTGCATATGAAATTTATCTAAACAAAGACAGCGTTCCGGCACGGAAAACCCATTTTCAAAGCAGAATATCTGACTTTAGCATTGTTTTTCAGTTAAACAAGTATGTTCACTTGGGATGTTTCTTAAATATCTGCACACATATTATGGTATTTTTATGCTTTAGAAGAGTCAAAAACTTACATACAGCACCTTTAAGCCTTTAAATTCTACCTCCTCTGTGATGTCATAAACACCATATTGCTTTTCGGTTCCTTTTATGTTATTGGATGTTGTGAGCACGTTATTTTTTTCGTAACCTGGGAACAACCAGTACAGCAAAGAGGCGGTGACAAAATTATGAGGCTAAAGGAAAACATCTGTTTCTAACGTCTTGGAAGCAGACATTTACGTGGGTACAACACAACAAAAAAAATTAAGTGATATTTTGCACAGTTTGCTGTCAGTTTGGCAAGTCAGCCACTTTTGATAAATAATTAAGAACTGCAAAAAAGCACTTGCACATTTTCCATACTGCTCTTTTTGTTTGCATAACACTTTGAATTTTACTCATTATACATTTATTTGAAAAATATTTATATTGTAGATACGAAGACATTATTTTTGACACATCATTTAAAATATTTGGCTAAGAAACAGCTATTAAAGGTGTTTTGTTTTTTGGTGAGACCAGTGAAAATTTTGGCAGGGCAAGTAAAAATCTAAATTACAGGACCCATTGGGCCAGTTGAAAAAATCCTTAGCGTTGAACCCTGATTCATATGTTATATATCATACTCAAAGTATTGTAAAGGCATGGGAAGATAACCGGTTTGGAAAAGTCAAGGTTTTAAAACTGCAGAAATTCTGTCATACCATTCCTATGGTATATGCAAGTTATTTTTTTTGTCGTTAAGTGCTTTACTGTTAATGACATGTTTACTGTTCCAAAATATTTTAAATGTTTTTTCAGGGTATATACAAGAATCAGAGAGTAAAATTCAATACCTTTTAAGACCTTTTTTAAAACTCTTTCCATACATTTTAGGGCGTACTCACACTATGCTATCCGAACCGTGCCCAGGCCCGTTTCCCGAATCATTGAGAAGTAGGAGTGCTCTGAATCGGGCTCAGGCACGGTTCAGTTGGCCGGCCCTGGCCCAGTTGAAAGAGGTGTGCCAGAGCGTGGTTCACTTGGGCTTGTAGTGTGAGCACAAAGAGCACCTGAGCCCGAAAATGAAGACGAGACATGAATTTTAAGGGAATTTTTAAGGGTTTCATAGGTGTTTATCAATCATTCTTACTGTTCAATGAATGCAAACTGTCGCAGATTATTAAAGACTCAAACCCCTCACTGCACGACAGCTGCACCTTTAGCAAAACTCCTAACTCCTGCAGAACGAGGACTTTATGATTGTTTATGAGCATCAAAAGTGGCTGATCTGTTTGGCGAAATATTTGACTGCATGTCACAGCATATCAAACGACTAAAATGATATAACTAAAGAAATCTCCACTGTGCTGAGTGAGAGCGCTTCTTACTAAACAGCGCATCATCGATGACGCAAGTGTGCTCATGTGCGAATGCAATGTGAGTGCGGGCTGTCAGGGGAGACGGGAGGGGGGACAAGGCAAGTGTACATAGTGTGAGTATGCCCTCATGACCTCATCGACACTTTAGGTCTGAACCGATAAAATTGGTGACATTTTAAATATATTCACTAAATAATGATTGTAAGAAACTAATCCTAAACTAAAACATTATTCATATACTTCATAAAAATGTTAATCCAGAAGGTGTCACCTAGGAGAAATAATGATGCTGCCTTGGTTACTGCAGTAAACAAAGCAGTGTGACATCTAATATAGCAGGATTTTATTGATTTCATAAACTACACAGCATCTCAAAATTTCAAACTTTAGCATACAACTATAATTATGCAACTGTATAATCAAAAGTGATGAAAAATTGAATACCTTGTAACAGCATTTAAGACTTTAATTTATCATACTTTTTAAGACCCCCTGGACACCCTGTTCTTAAAATAAAAATATATTGTGTTCAATGGGGAAATGTTTTATTTTTTTCCTAGACAATTAAAAAAAGAACATATTTGAGAGCAGTAATCACAATACCGTGAAACCGTGATACTTTTATCCAAGGTTATCATACCATGCTGGCCCAAGTCTAACATGACCTGGCCTTTACCGGTGCATATTTCTCAGAGATGAGACATGTTTCTACTAATGATTCTACTAATATGCCATATATTGCGAAATTTACTACTGGCAATGTCCTTTACTATCATCAATTCACAAAACATCAGTGTCTTTATTCAGGGTCCGTATTGAAATGGGTGTTATGTTCTTTAAAAAAAATGTCTGAAACTTTTTAAGATATGAGCAATTCCAGCGTCATGTATGTGGCATTTGCAGTAAAAACTCAAAACATTGATTCACATAGAAAGTATATGTTAACATTATATTGAAACATCTGTTTATATTTTCCAAAACAACTAACCAAAGAGTTATGTGATCAGAAAAATATTAATCTGTGAACATTTTTATACTTTAATTGAGGAAAATAAACCTGAGTTATGGATGTGACCAAAAAGTCTGCAAGTTTACAGTACACAACATTGTAGAAATTCTGTGAATTAAACTGCACAACCCAAATGAAATAACGATAATGAAAAAGATAAGAGTTGGATTTTATTTTACATTTTTGCATTTATGAGGAAAAAGCTTCATTATGGATGTGACATGAAATTGCCACTTGTGTGACTTTGGTAAATCAAATATAATTGTTTGAAAACATTGACAGAGAAATTCTTGAGTAGGTTGACATTTATTTAGAATTGCTCATTTAATACAGTCTAATATTGAAAAAAATCTCTTGTATTATAAGTTCCTATCAAATTTTGAAGCAATCACTCACTATAAATGCAAATCAGTGGCTTGCATTTTTTAATCAAGTACTTGCATTAAATAGGACCTATTTAGTAAACCTATAAATTACTATTAAAATGTTTGTTTTAAGGTGGCAATACTTTACTAAACTAGTATTGTTAACTATTGTTAACAGTATTTTAACTATTGTTAAAATCATGCCACTGTTAACAGGAACACAAGGTCATGACAAAAAAAGTTGTTTTGAATCTTAAATAATTTAATTAAATTAGTTTCATGTGAGCTTCATTTTTAAGTTCATCTTTAAGTTTTCAAAAGTCAGTAGGAAATAAAATGTGCAGTAATGATTAGTGGTTTCAGACAACATGAGTGAGGTAAAAAAACAATGACTTGTCTAATAAGTTTAACTGTTTAATATGTGTATATAAAACATTTTAAAATTAAATACATATAAGATTTGTGTTGTGGTTTGTCTTTCCTTTTCTGAAATATTTATACTGAATGGTTTAGAGGTGTGTAATCTGTGCTGCTACCTGAAATAAGGACTGATGGCAGCAAGAACATTTCTGTGACAAGAGAAAGTCTTCCCATGGTCCACTTCCACGACAATGTCAGTCAGCTGAGCTTCGTCGTACAACGCTTTAAGCTGCTGGAGGATGTTACAGGCATGCAGGGCATCTACCCCGTTGTAGCTTGTGCTTGCTGGAGTCCCATTCTGTACTTGTAACAGCTTTCCTACGTCTATGAGACAAAAATGCAGACACAGCTGAGATGATGCAATGAATTTCAAGTATGACTTATTTAGATCCTCGGATTACATCCATTTCTCAATTTTACAATTACATGATCAGGGTGAATTTAAAATTGGCTCTTATTTTGAAATAAAGTCTGAGATCAAACCCTCAGTTTCAATGCAAACCCTTCTAAATTACTCCAAGTCAGTTTTACTTTCTCTCACGCTCTTTTAATGAGAAGATATGGGCGCATTTTAATTAGTCCTTGATTTTAACTAAAGCCAGAGACTAAAAACACTGAGTTTCAATCTAAATCAATCACTTAATAAACTTCAGTTAAAAGAACATCAAGTAATCAACTCAGTTTCTATGCAAAAAGCCAGTGTCACACAAGTTCTTAACGTTACTAGAGACAAAAGATTTTCATTAACCAAATAACTAACCAACATCAAACTCCAAGATTGTATTATATTTTAGTGCACAACTAGGTATGAGCAAGCAAAATAATGTTTGAAGAGTAATGTTTTTGACAGCCACATACATTTAACACTCTTTAATTAATCTGATCGAAGACGTGTGCTTAGTTACTACGAGTAAGCGAGTCTTGGTGCTTAACTTATTAGCTGTGCTAATCCCAGGTGCTGTTTTACCGGTTAGCACAACATCAGGCTAGTCCGGTCTCGAGTCATTCAAACATGGGCTAGGACTCTTTCATAACAGGAAATAACCCATGACAACGAATTAAAAATTACGAAAGGACACAGATACACGACGATTAATGTAGTTGAGTGAGTTACAGCATAAACAGGGAGCAAATAAGCGAGTGTTTACACACACACTCTCGCCGAGCTAGTCACACTAGCCGCTACCTCTCCGTACTTTTCTGCCTATATACAAACAACAACAGCAGATTACCGTATATATGAACAACCTGTCTAACTCAATCGCATACAGTTAAAGCTTATTACTATTACAGATAAATAATGCGTAAACCGGCTAGAAAACTCTTGTAAATAAGTTTGGATTTTGAAGAGAAGATCTAACCTCCACTGGCAGCCATTCTCCCCAATCTGTTTCACGGCGACTGGGAAAACGTCACTAATGGAATGGAGCCCCGGAAACAGGCATCAGCCAATCAGCTTCGCCCAATGTTGGCATCAGCCAATAGGGCTTCGAGGCCGTCTGTTTTAGCAAAATAGTTCAAAGCGGAGTTTATATTCCCTTAAGGAGCGGCGGTGCCTGGCTTTGTGAGCAACCATATGAATATGTTTTGGAGATAAATGTATATATGTTAATAAATCATAGATAGGATGTACATTATTCATGAGTTAAGGGTCCAAATGTAAATATAGAATATATGGGTCAGAAGTGAAAACGTTTTTTTTTTTTGTTTTTTTTTAACAAAATAAAATAAAAGTAGGCTGTATAGGAGGTTACATCTTTTTTTATTTCCGTACAGTGATGTGTTTCGTTAATTGTACATTTTTACCATAATTTACAGAGGCTCATATTTCACTAAAATGCTATTCAATGAAAGAATAGTTTATATATGGGGGTTGGGTTTCTCTAATAGTATCTCTGGGGGCCTCAAAACTGCATGGGCCCTTAGAATCGTCCTAACTCCCCCACCCCCTCCCCATATTGGCTCTACATGCCATATATACAAATAACTGAAAGTTTAAAGCAACTTTTGTGCTTTTTGTCTTATTAGTGAAGCACAAACCATTTTCAAGTACAATTCCTTTTCTTTCGTGTGTTCAAAAGACATTCTCTCATCTCAATTTTAATTAAGCAATTTTTAAGCTAATTAATTAAACAAAAAAGTTAGATTTTTTAAAAAGTAACTTAAATATTATTACTTAATTTTTTTTAATTAATGCGTTAGCTTACTCGTTACTTAAAAAAATAATAATATTACGTAACTCACGTTACTTGTAATGTTTTTCCCCAACACTGTACATACACACACACACATATATATATATATATATATATATATATATATATATATATATATATATATATATATATATATATATATATATATATATATATATATATATATATATATATATATATATACAGCTGAAGTCAGAATTATTAGCCCCCCTGAATTATTAGCCCCCCTGTTTATTTTTTACCCATTTTCTGTTTAACGAAGATTTTTTCTGCACATTTCTAAACATAATAGTTTTAATAACTCATTTCTAATAACTGATTTCTTTTATTTTTGCCATGATGACAGTAAATAATATTTTACTAAATATTTTTAAAGACATTTCTATACAGCTTAAAGTGACATTTAAAGGCTTAACTAGGTTAATTTGGTTAACTAGGCAGGTTAGGGTAATTAGGCAGGTTATTGTATAATGATGGTTTGTTCTGTAGACTATACAAAAAAAATTAGCTTAAAGGGGCTAACAATTTTGACCTTAAAATGGTTTTTAAAAAATTAAAAACTGCTTTTATTGTAGCTGAAATAAAACAAATAAGACTTTTTTTTCCAGAAGAAAAAATATTATCAGACATACTGTGAAAAATTTAAAGGGGGGCTAATAATTCTGACTTCAACTGTATATACAGTATGGGGTGGGGAGTGTGCGTGCCATAGCCAGCATACAGCATACCTCCAGTGCTGATATACAGCCATTTGTAGTGCTACTTGTGTGATATTGCGTTTATAAACACTTTTATGTGAGGAACTATTTTCTTCCGCCATGCATTCATGTCAGCAGCTGACTGTAGAAACAGCAAAAGCCGTTGCTAATTATTCCCTTGCCTAATGTTAAGAAAAGAAAAACCAAGACTTGGTACTCAGGGTGGTGGCAGGAAGGGTATCTGCTGATAAAACATGTGCCAAAGTAGTTGACGGTTTATTCCTCTCTGGTGACCCCTGATAGAAAGGAATAAGCCAAAGGCAAGTGAGAATATGATTAAGTTTAGTTCATTTGATTAATTCCTTTATATATTTCAATATAATGTTTATATAAAAGGTCACATTTGTATGAATGCAATTTACATTAATATGACGTTCGGATGCACTTCATGTTACAGTATGTGTACCTTAATGTACTTACACAGGGAAGCAATTTGTAATTTAAGTTTACTGCATGGGTTAAGGTTAGGTTCAGTGGTAGGTTTAGGATTACTAATTTATTAGTTTGTGTAATGTTATTTCATAGTTTCATTTGATTTAATTTGATTTGATTTATTTATTTTCACACAGAAATATCATAGATAAGATATCTTCAACAAAAAAAAAATACATTTTAACATGGTCGAAAATGAAGCGGGATGAAGCACAAGCTTATTGTTATCCCACCCCGTTACCACTCAGATCATTCGTCTATTACTTAAACTTATTTCTTGTTTTACTTATCTCTTATTTTAATATGAGACATATTTGATCCTTTTGGTATCTTTGACATATTATATGTTTTGATTCCATTTGGTTCATACATTAACAATTTATAACATAGCACGTTTTCTATCAGTCTAATTACTTTTTTCTGCATTGTACATAAGGATTGTAAATTAGATTTATATGTATTCCCCCAAATTTCAACACAATTACTCATATATGGCAACATACTGTAAATGTAGATGAAAGTAGCTACACAGAATAAACATGCAAAACAGGACTGTAAAATAAAGTGCTATTATTTCAGCCATATTTGGACTTTTTCACAAAACTTAATTGATATATTAATACACATAGGCTTTGCTTGCATTTAATTTGCTTTATATTTACAAATCACCTTTGTATTTAATTTTGTGTAGAAACGTAAAATAGGGGGCTTTATATTTGATCCAAATTCTGAAAATGTGTTGCATATGTAGCCCTCATGTCTGTGCAGATCAAAAGTGATTTACGTATTTAATGGTTCTTCCTTGTCTGATTGTCTTCAATTCCACTTGAAACTTTATAGATATTTGTGCCATTGCAACTGCTACCACTTCCACAACTGAAATTTTAAAGCTTAAAGCTAAATACTAGCCTGGAACACAGAGGCACACAGATCCCCCTTTTTCTTTTCACTCCTCTTAATGTTGATTTGTGTAGTACTTTTAACAATAGTAAAGCAGCTTTACATAATTTCAGACCCCGACCCCCCAGTGAACAAACACAATGCCTAAGTAAAGAAAAGGGACTAAGTAAAGAAATAAGTCCTAGGAAAATTTTATTCCCACATCAGGTGTTGGTAAATGCTATATTTCCTTCAGTTGCATTAATTTCTGTATAGCTGTCAGGCCAGAGACACATTATAGACTCATAGGACAAGTGTGGATAATGCTATTAATTTGTTTAAAAAGTAATCTAGGTATTGTTGTCCTGGTGCAGTTCAATAATGCAACAGAGCAAATACATCTAAACAACCCCCCCCCCCCCCCCCCCCCCCCCCAAAAAAGAACATTATATCACAAGATGTAACCATAAAATGGGCAGAGTATATATTTTCACGTCATTGTGCAGTGTTGCTTATTAAAGTTTAATACTTGTGTACAGAAATATGTATACTAAACAACCATCATGCAAAGGAGGGGTTTGGAAAATGTTTCATTCAGAGACTCGTTTGGTAGTTGTAAGCAAATAAGGTAAAAATAAATGCATAAGACTATTAAAGTGTTTTTCTTAAGGGTGGCACGGTGGCATAGTAGCTAGCACTGATGCCTCAGCAAGAATAGTGCATGTCTTTGGACTGCAAGGTGAAACCGGAAACCCATGCCAAAACAGGGAGAACATGCAAACTCCACACAAAAATGCCAACTGACCCAGTGGAGACTCAAACCAGCGACCTTCTTTCAGTGAGGCGACAGTGCTAACCACTGAGCCACCATGTTGCCCCCTTTAGAAAAGTGAATACAGTGAAAAAAAACTAATCTTTAATCAAAATCTGGCCTTATGTGTTTAGAGTGGCGGTGCTTCTCTGTGGACATCAATTTGATAGCTTCAGACAAAATAATCGTAACCACGCCCCTCTTATTGTTAGTTTGCTATGAAGGAATGACTTGCAAAAATAAAGTCCCGCCTCTCTATTCAATATTCCGTTTCAGTTATGTACACCAACACATTGGAATAAAAGTCTTAGCAACTTTGGTTCCAACCCAGGCTCATTCTGAAAACTTACCGCTATATACATTTCTGGAGAGCGCCAAAAATGTCCCAGGAGGTACGTTTTTTTTGCTGTTTTTGTTTTCACGAATCTACCAGAGGCTGCTATGTGTGCATTTTGAGATTTCAAATTTCTCTCACGAGTGCCATTCGGGCCTGCTCGTCTCACGTAAATCCACCAGAGGCTGCTGTTGACTGACCGTTTGACTGACTGACTGACCGATCAACTGACCCGCTCACCCACTTCCCTAAACCCAACTGACAGTTTTAAATAGCAATCCAGAAAAAAAAGCCCTCGTCGGATTTTTACCACATTTTCAGATTTTACCACATTCTCACCCTGTTAGTTACTTGTTTATTTTATTTTTTTGCTTCTGTATTTGTCTTTCCTGCTTTCTGGAACTGTTCTTCGTCGGACTCAAACCCCATCGTCGTGGTCAACTTCTCCCTGTATCTCAAGTCCACCGACATGGCGAGCTACCTGGACATACTGGTAAGAGCGGACAAGCCGTCCATACGGAGGTAAGCGGTCAGCTGGTAAAAGCGAAATGAAACGGTGTCATACCGCCCCATAGCATTCGTTTTAAAGACGAAATGCAGCCATACGTACTTCTGGCTACATAATTTGCGATCTCCAGAAATGTATATAGGGCCAGGGCTGCCAACTCTCAGGCATTCGGCGTGAGAGTCACGCAATTGACAGTATTCTCATGCTCTCACGCCACACATCCATTTTCTCACGCAGAAAAATCATCCCGTGAATATTTTTCCCGTTATAATAAAGACGGTGTTAAAGATATTTATTGCTTTATAATGATGTTATTTTCTCTATGTGCAACCGATCCAACGTTGGTGAAAGCAATTTAATAGAAAGAGAAACTGACGCATGCGCGCAGAAAACATACCCGCGCGCCTCTCTCACCGCCCCTGCTTAACGCTGATGCGCTGCTTGCGTTGCCGCTCCTGGTATGAATCCCGGTTGTGAACATGCATGCCGAAAAAAATAGGCGCTGCTCACGCTTTGTGCAACAGGTGTTGTGACGAGAAGCACCCCTATTTAGGCTAAGTGCAAATAGCGCACCTCGTTGGAATAAGCTAGTTGAGTGATTTTCGTTCATCACCGTTTGATTGACAGAGACAACAGAACTAAAGAGAGCAACAAATAGCAGTGACAGTAGCGTAGTTTGTAAAGCTCCTGGCATGGCATGTGTAGATGCGATTGATCATGAATCCGGTTCGAATCCAGCGTTTTTCGCCTTCTCTTCATCACGAGGAAGACAAGTAGGAATCATTAATCAGTGTGTGTATTATGGAAGACTCAGATTCATAGAACTGGATTGGAGAGGTGTTATATGCAAATCATATGCATTATACTGTAAGTTTGTAGAAGTTATACATTAAAAATACCCTTAAATATAAATTTTAGTACTGCTTCTGTGAACTTGAACAAGTATATTAAAATCCATTAATTTTCAATAGTTTTATTAGTATTTTTTTTTTCAAAGTGGGCTTTAAATGCTTTAAAAATAAGTTAAATCTTTGTAGACTACAAATATATGTACTGTATATCATTTATTTTAAATATGCGGGCAATACATTATAGATTAATTTCATAAAAACATATTTTATTAATCTTATTTTTTAATTAAACTATAGGGGTGCGGCAGGTCAGGGGCCTACAAGACATTGTGCCCAGGGGCCTCTGAATTCTTAATCCGGGCCTGCCTTTCATAGACTTTCATTGGGATTCTCAGTCTACATGAAAACCAAAGGCCATAATTGATTAAAAAGTAATATGATTATTATCCAGATGGATAAAGCAAAACAATAAGTGAGACGCATTTTAAAATGCACTAGTTTTACAAATAAATGTAAAAACAAATCTGTAATCTTCTGTAAGGGAAGGGTTCACTCTCATTAGTGTCAAAATGATGTTATTAAAAAATTATCAATTTAAGTTAATAGATGCACATTTCAGAGGGGCTGTGTTTTATGGCAGGGGTAACAGCCTTTAATGTTCAGGTGTCAGCGCGTAGTGAGTTTTGTTAAATCGGCTAAATTAAAGTTTAACTAATATGATGATGATCTTATTTTGACTAAGCATATCTCTTGTTGGATTTTTTTTATGAAGCAGAAAGGAGGGATGAAGTCAGGGAGTTTAGACTCAATAAAGTCTTGGCCATAAGTCAGGTCTAAGACAACACACAACAGATAATTCTATAAAACATATTTTTTTGTGTTCTATACAATCTATAGAATTTCATTCTAATGAAATTAATATTCATTCATTCATTTTCCTTCAGCTTAGTCTCTATTTCAGAGGTCGCCACAGCGGAATGAACTGCCAACTGTTCCGGCATATGTTTTACGCTTTGGATGCCCTTCCAGCCGCAACCCAGTACTGGGAAACCCCCATACACACTCATTTACATATACACTACAACCAATTTAGTTAATCAATTCCCCTATAGCACATGTGTCACTCGAATCAGTGACCTTCTTGCTGTGAGGCGACCGTGCTAACCACTGAGCCATCATGCTGTTCTGAAATTAATATATTTACACAAAAGATTTCTTAAATGTTCTAAGAATATCACTTCAGTTGTATCTTTACATTGCTTTTTATTTATTTATTTATTTATTTATTTATTTATTTATTTATTTATTTATTTATTTATTTATTTATAATAGAATAATTTTATAATAGTAATAATACTCTAATTTAATAAATATTTTTAGAAGTATTTATTAAAATAATATATGTATCATTTTATATACTTATAAACAAACTGGGCGTGGCTTGCTGTGGGGCGTGGCTTGTAGATATGGGCGGAGCTTAACTTCTCACTCCAAGCTAAAGCCAAAAGTTGGCAGCCCTGATAGGGCGACGTTTTCAGAATAAGCCTATGTTGGCTATAAGTGAATTGAATAAACTAAATTGGCCGTAGTGTATGAGTGGTGAATGCAAAAGTGTATGGGTGTTTCCCAGTACTGATTTGAGGCTGGAAGGGCATCTGCTGCTAAAAACAGTTGGCGATTCATTCCGCTGTGGTGGCCTCTGATTTTATATACTGTATATATAAACGTATATTTTATATATATATATATATATATATATATATATATATATATATATATTATATATATATATATATATATATATATATATATATATATATATATATATATATATATATATATATACTGTATATATATATACATTTATTACCATCCCTTTTAACACTGAGTCCATATATTTAAAATATTTCTTTCTCTTAAAAAACTGGCATGCAGTTGTTAGTCAGTTCAAGGAAACATAAATCAGTTGTTCAGGCCTTTGAGGTTTGCATGCACACTGTCTCGCTCATTATAATTCATCAGGAGTTGGCATATTAGATGTACCAACTCATCCATTACCACACATCTTGATCTTTGGCTCTGTTAGCCATTATCTCAAGCCAATGGATGAAAGCACACCTCAAAATGTTTTCTCTTCTTCCTGTCAGTCCACTAGACTAGCGACCCATTTTTACACAGTCTAACACTGCACAAAAAGGTGGTCCAATGAGGTATAACTGCAATCCAGGCAATAGATTTCACTTTTTTCCCAATTTCTTTTCTATCACAGTAGATGGAACAGGCCATGAAATTGCTCCCAGTAAGTCTGAAATGAAAGGCTTTCCGTTGCCTCGGCTGTATAATATATTTTTGCTTATGTTTACGTTCTTATAGAGTGCCACTTTTATATATAGAGCTGGATTTCCTGATATCAGCACACCATATCATCATATGTCCCTGGGACTGCATGCTTTGTACTAACATCAGAGCAAAGCGGATTTACTAATTCAAAATGCGAAGAGGTCAAACTTGAAAAGCCATATTCCTTGCAAAATTTCCCAATATACCCAGGACTGCGGAAAGCGACAATCACACTGGAAGGGTTTAACCTTGTAGTATTCCCTCAGGATACTCCCTCCTGTTCAATATCGTAATGCTATTTGATAAGCTGCTGTACTTTTTATCTGGGATGGCTGCAGGCATTAATCGCATTTTCATTTTAGCCTTTGACAGTAAAAACATTTGCTTTGTTAGCCAGCCACATTTTTCAAGATCTGCATTCATATCTGTCAGAGACAAACAACAGCAGTGACAGCAAATATTGTTACAAGTCTTGTTGGCTTTAGAGTTCATTTCAAAGCAATTCATTCCTAGTGTAATGGTATGATGCAATCAGGAGCACAGAAGTCTTGAATTTGTTTATTTTAAAATAAAGACAGCTACTTGTACACATGTCTTGGTGTAATTAGTAATTAGTTATGAGTTCAAGTTGGTTCCTGTGCTTAGTTCCTGTACAGTGTATGTTCCAATTGCTAGTTTGCTTCTATGGACATTGGTTAAGTGATTGTCTTTACTTGTGTGAAGCTGGTTCATTAATTCTTGCTTACTAGTAACAGGTTGGACGCCCTTTTGCCTTCAGAACTGCCTTAATCCTTCGTGGCTTAGATTTAACAAGGTACTGGAAATATTCCTCAGAGATTTTGGTCCATATTGTCATGATAGCATCACACAGTTGCTGCAGATTTGTCGGCCGCACATCCATGATGCAAATCTCTTGTGCTCTATTGGATTGAGATCTGGTAAATGTGGAAGCCATTTGAGTACAGTGAACTCATTGTCATGTTCAAGCAGCCAGTCTGAGATGATTCGCACTTTATGACATGGCGCGTGTAAGAAAATATCCCCTAGACAATTACACCACCACCACCAGCCTACCGTTGATACAAGGCAGGATAGATCCATGCTTTCATGTTGTTGACGCCAAATTCTGAGCCTACTATTCGAATGTCGCAGCAGAAATCGAGACTCATCAGAACAGGCAACGTTTTTCCAATCTTCTATTGTCCAATTTTGGTGAACCTGTGTGAACTGTAGCCTCAGTTTCCTGTTTTTAGCTGACAGGAGTGGCACCCGCTGTGGTCTTCTGCTGCTGTAGTCCATCTGCCTCAAGGTTGGATATGTTGTGCATTCAGAGATACTCTTCTGCATGCCTGGGTTGTAACGAGTGGTTATTTGAGTTACTGTTGCCTTTCTATCAGCATGAACCAGTCTGGCCATTCTCCTCTGACCTCTGGCATCAACATGGTATTTGCGCCACAGAATTGCCGCTCACTGGATATTTTCTCTTTTTCAGACCATCTCTGTAAACCCTAGATATGGTTGTGCGTGAAAATCCCAGTAGATCAGCAGTTTATGAAATACTCAGACCAGCCCGTCTGGCACCAATAACCATGTCACGTTCAAAGTCACTTAAATCACCTTTCTTTCCCATTCTGATGCCTAAATGCATTGAGTTGCTGCCACTTGATTTGCTGATTAGCAATTTGCATTAAAGGGCCATGAAACCCCCCTGTCTCTGTAGGGTGTTTTCACACCTCTAGTTTGGAAAAAGTCATGAAAGTGGGCGTGTCCAGCTCTGTTTAGGTGGGAGTGTCGGGGGAGGGAAAGAGGGAAGGATTTGCAAATATGGGAGTTTCCATTTGGGCATGCAGGGGAGAAAGAGAGTGACTGTGTTTACATGGACATCAGTAATCGAATTATTTGCCAAATGATTAATTTGTCGACTTTAACTGCAGTTTGGCACTTTAACTTTTTATTCAGGAACATTTCCTGCATGTCACCCGTGACAAACGAGATATTGAAAGCGAGGAACTGCTGGAAGAGTGGAATGGTATGTTTGATACCGCATGGCGAATGGGAGAAAAAAATCCTCTGCATTTCTCTGTAACTTATGCCCTCGGTAGGTAGCGTAAGAAAGCCGTGTGTGTATAGACTATTCTGTCACAAAATGCGGCGAAAATCCTGCATGACTGGAATAGTTTGATTGTGTTCACATGTTTACACTTGGAGAGCAGCATTTACAGCGGATCTTTCAGTCTATAATATTGTATTATAATATTGCAGTGATATTAACATACTGTAAACTTAGTAACTAAATCATTTTGACTATGGTATGTCTTTAAAAACTGAAAGCACTGCTGACGATACGAAGTAACTTTGCCATCTGGGTTAAACAAAGGGCACTGCTCTCACACACACTTACCAAATCTGTCGAGACAGGACAATCACACAGGAACTGTGTCTTTTTTTAAAAAGGAGACGAGTGGCAAATCCGGATTTTACCATTTCCAGATGCGAAAAGCTCTCGGATAAAAAATGTTCCTTAAAAGCGAATTTCTGTTGCGTGTCGCATGCACTGTAATCCACACGTGAGTCCAGCAGCGCTCTCATAGAGGGAAAATGAAAACAAAACCTTCGTTGCAGCACATTAATAAATGCAACACTGACGACCCGTGTCTCCAAATTCTCGTTCTTTCACTTGTTTTGGCAGCACAACGTGGCGTCTCTCTGTCATCTGAACACAGGTAAAACAGTCTCCAAAGCTATCATACATATTAATGAAGTTGCGCCGCATACACAATAGAGCACGCTGATTGGTTAGAACAAAGTCTTTCTCATGAATTAATGCCGCACACTCAGAGAAGTCACAATGTTCTCGCAGGGATAGACAGCCACTCTACACGCTGGATTTACACGCAAATATCTCATGGCCGTGACGCAGCTTCAAAAATTAGTTTTAAACCGGAAGAACAAATTTGCTCAAAATAACGCAAAAACAACCAATTTTCACTTTTTAGTGAAATATATGTGTCCTAATAGTGTTTATAGCAGCGTGGGACACATATATGACTGTCAACAGCTCAAAAAATGTGTTTTGGTGTTTCTTGACCCTTTAACAAGCAGTTGGACAGGTGTACCTAATTAAGTGACCGGTGAGTGTACTGTATGTTCCCATTGCTAGTTTGCTTCTATGGATATTGGTTAAGTTATCATTGTCTTCACTTGTGTGAAGTTGGTACATTACTGTATGTGTGAAGCTGGTATACATGAACACTTATTTCACATAAGTTGTGAAAAAAATAAAAGAAATTATCATTTTTCTCTTGTTGTTTCATATATATATTTGCTTGCCAGTTTCTTTTCTGTGAGTTTCCTTGAAAATAATTGCACACCATCAGAATCAGGTTCTAAACAGCCCAGCACAATGGCACATACAAATAAAACCAAACACAGAAAAGTGCAGAAATTAAACTTTTTCAGTTGGACTAAACCTCCTCAAATGTGTGCATGTGAGCTGGAGGAAATGTTCACTGAGAGCAATTGCGGCAGGTAATAAATTGGCCCACCAAACACCTCTCAGGCTGTGAGACGATCTCTCTTCTTTCATGAAAGAGAGAAAGAAAGAGAGAGATGTACAGCGAACACAGCTGCCAAAAACCGCAGCATTGAATTGCAGAGCAGACACTGTAGGGGAATGAAATGAAAAGCAAGAGGCAAAGAAAGCAGGGGGTGTAATTGTAGTTTAAATGTGTGTTTTATTCAGAGATGGAGGTAATAGGTTATTATATGCCTCCGGGGACCCGTGTTAGAGCATCTGCAGACGCTCAGAGAAACCGTTCAGTCTCCCGCATCTTCCCTCGCCACCCGTGATGAAGCAAATAGGAGCGCGATGGGAGGCAGCTGTAAATACCTGCCCAAGCTTCCCGCCTCATGTTTAAAAAGTGCCTCTCTACCCCCCATACGTGGAATGAATATGCGAGCATCTGCGAGTCGCATGTCCATCACTGGTGGCTCCATCTCATGGAGAGAACAATCTTCCTCGCCGGTATGGAAGTACAGTTGTGTGTGTCTTAACAATGGTTATCTTATCTTACAAGCTGGGGATCCGTTTATTCAAATGAGACAATAATTATTTCTGCTTTTTGATTATGCAGACGAATGTTAGAGGATTAGCGGTGAGCATGCTAGGCTAATGTGTCATAGGAGGTCTCAGTAATGAAGAAAGAACTGTAGATTGACCTTACAGGTCTTTTTCGATGATCTATAATTAAGCGAAGTTTATTTATAAACAAATTTCGAGAGGATCACGTGCTTATGATTTTGCTAAGCTGTTCCAGCATCATCTCATGATCGATTATCCAATCAGACGATTCCTAACTCACTATAAATATCCAGAGTTTTCTTATCTCAATACCCTCATCTTGAAGAACCCCCCCCGCGGCCCAGTGATTAGCACTGCTGCCTCACAACAAGAATGCCTCTGGTTTAAGTCCCTACTAAACCAGACGACATTTCTGTGCAGAGTTTCACTTGTTCTCCCCGTGCTCACGTGGGTTTTCCCCGGGTTCCCAAGTTTCCTCCCACAGTCCAAATAACACGCACCCTAAGTAAATTGAACACACAAAATTGATACCTATAGCTCTTAGCGAGTACACCTCTACTCAGTCATCCATATCCATCATTTAGCTATAAATAATCTGGGGGAATTCATCGAGATCTACCTGAGCTCAAACTCCCCTCTCGCCCTGCAAATGGGAGGGAGCCCAGGGCTCGAGGATCTCATAAGCTCAGGGCTCTCTCCCGGGACAGCATGCCAAACAAGCTTTTATTATCAATCATCAGCTAAGTGTGAACTCTTGAAATGATTTTATTGAGATTATTGAGAATCTGCATTTATTAAAATTGTATTTGGCCGGGTTAGTGTGGGCCTTAAAAAAGTCTTAAAATGTTTTTCTGTGAATCAAGGGTTTAAAAAGGTCTTAAATCAGAGCAACAAGTCTTAAGGTCTGTGTCAACCAGAAGATGCGGAGACTTTTATTCCAATTAGAAGGTAAAAGTTTTTTTTTTACACTCAAGTGGTTGAAGCAGAGGTATTCAAGTCTTAACTGTTATGTAAAGTTAAAGTTAGCTTAGTTTGTATTTTCACTTTGAAATGTTGCTATAATTCTTCATTTGCTCCCTAGACATTATACATAGTTCTCAACATATTGCTGTATTGTAATTATGTAAATTTAGTCTGGTAATTTCTGCACGAACAAAAAAGACAATAGTTGTTTAGTCTGTTAATTTGCTATTATTTACATACATGTGCTATTATAGTATTTCTTGATATTTTGAATGCACCTATTTTTTATTTTAATTTCAGTCATAACAACTCTCACAATGATCATTTCAACAGCAACTTGTTGGCATGGGTAAGAAGTACAAACTTAATCTTGGTTGACGAGATCTATGCTGCTGTCGTAGAGCAAGACTGCAAGTTATTTTATTCAGCTTGGTCAAGATAATGAAAAGTATAATAGATGCGTAATAATAAGCTTTTATAAGCATTGAGTAATGGACTCAAGCTAGAGTATTAAGAAGGATACCTGATTGGCCTGCACTGCGTGTGAATTAACTGATTGTTGAAGTGTCATGCCTGAACTATGTACAGTATTTGTTTTATTTTTTTGTAATTTTATATGTGCTTTTGCTATTATTATTTGTTTTTTATTCATATATTTATTTCAACCCAGGTTCATTCTGAAAACGTACCGCTATAACCATTTCAAATATGTTCGATTCGTGAATCCACCAGAGACTTCTGTGTACGCTTTATCAGATCTCAAATTTGAGTGCCATTCCTGCCTGCTGTTCTCACGTAAATCCACCAGAGGCCGATGTTGACTGACGGATCAACTGACCCACCCTCCTCCTTCCCTAAACCCAACCAATAGTATTTTTAAAAGCACAGATTGACCCACCCACCCACTTCCCTAAACCCAACCAAAAATTTTAAAAAGCAGTCTAGAAAAAGAAAAGCCCTCGCCTGATTTTTAGCACACTTTAGATTTAATCACATTCTCATCCTGTTATTTACTTGTTTATTTAATTTTTTTGGTTCTGTATTTGTCTTAACTGCTTTCTGTAACCGTTCCTCACCAGACTCGAACCTCGTCGTTGTAGTCAACTCCTCTCTGCATCTGAAGTCCACCGACCTACATGGTGAATTAACTTGACAAATTGGTAAGAGCAGGAAAGCCATCCATACGGGGGTAAGCGGTCAGCTGGTAAGCGCGACCGAAAAGGAACAGCGTCATACCGCCCCGTAGCATTCATTTAAACATAAAATGCAGCCATACGTATTACTGCCTACATAATTTGAGATCTCCAGAAACATAAATAGGGCTACTATTTAGAATGAGCCTATGTTGATTTATTTCATATCTTTTTTTACATATAGAGCAAGACTGCAAGTTATTTGATTCAGCTTGGTCGAGATAATGAAAAGTATAATAGATACGCAATAATACACTTTTATAATATTTTTTTTTCAGTTTATTTTAAATTACTATACTATTATTTTTGCTACAGTTTGACTATTATTTGTTTATTGCGGTGGCCAACAGAGCTCAAACATGCTGCTAGTTAAGAAAAAACATAAATACAGAAAAACACAAGCAATTGACAAAACATGTTCATCTTCAACACATGTACAAATATAGATCTGTCTACAAATATTGCAGACCACAATGGAGATGTCTCGGGGACCCCAGAAAGTGACAAAACCAACTGCTTACTCCAACATACATGTAGGCTCATTCTGAAAACGTAGCCCTACTGTATATACATTTCTGGAGATTGCAAATTATGTAGCCAGAAGTAGGTATGGCTGCATTTCATCTTTAAAACTAATGCTACGGGGCAGTATGACGCTGTTGACCACGACAATGGGGTTTGGGTCTGCTTAAGAATGGTTCCAGAAAGTGGGTAAGACAAAAACATAAGCCAGAAAATAAAATTTCTCTGTTGATTGGGTTTAGGGAAGGAGGAGGGTGGGTCAGTCGATCGGTCAGTCAGTCAGTTTACTGCGTCCTCTTGTGGATTTACTCTTTTAGAAGAGCAGACGCGAATGGAACTCGGGAGAGAAATTTGAGATTAAAAAAAGCATACACAGCACCCTGGATTTGCAAAAACAAAAACTGCAAAAAACGTAGCTCCTGGGACCTATTTGGTGCTCTCCAGAAATTTATATAGCGAAATGTTAATGCCCGTAACCAAAGACGTTGGTCACTTTTTACACTATAGTTCATATAGGCTACCAGCTTAATATGTGGAGACAACAAGGGTTTCAATGACAAAAGATAGAAGTCCAGTGAAAGTAATTTCCTTTATGTTTATTTTTTTATTTATTTATTTGGATTTTATGCTTTTTATCATATTTCCTTACAGCAAACGTGGAGCAACTAAAAGGAAGTGATCACATGATCCATCTACATTTGTTCATTTTTTTAAGAAATGGAAACAAAAGCTAAATAGATAACAATTAATTATTAATAATAAAGCAAAATAATTAAACTAAATCAATAATAATAGTCTGTATTTAACACACACACACACATAAAGAAAGAAAAAATCTGCTGCCGCATTATTTATTTATAATACTAAGAGTTCCTCACCGTTTTTCTCTCTCTTCCTCTCTGTTAACACTTCGTTAGTTTTAGTGACCACTCTGCATCTGTCCTTCAGGTCATTAATGCAAATAAATAAGCCACAGTGGAACCTGCTAGAAGGCATCTCATTTATCCAACCTGTCAAGCTGATGGATCCAGTTTTGTGCAATCAAGCTTTTTTTAGCATCATTCTATTTCTCTTTCTCTCTCTCAGCAGCAGTTAGCCTGATGTAGCTCAGTTCGGTTGAGCACAGAGAGCGAGCGAAAGGGCCACAGACCCCCGGCTGAGGGTCTCCTGCTCTAATAGCTGAATCGGATTAGAGAAAGTCCCTCAGCATGAGCGCCGAGCAGCCGTGTGTGAAAGCTCTGGCTGTCATCAATATCGCTGCAGCCACACGGAAAGATCCTTCAGCAAATCCAATTGCATGCCATGAATTGTGAGGTCCCAGCAGAAACTCCTATGGCCCCCTTTTCCATTTTTTATATGCCGGAGAATATTCAGCAATCATGTCAGTGTAATGTATCACACGAAGGCAATCACATAGTCCTCCAGTTCAGAATTGGAGGAAGAAAATGCAACTTTACAACATGATCTTGAAGCCGTATAGTGATGGCATGACGTTCAATTGAATAGAGCGTCAGTCATATGCTGCTTCATCTGATTGTACTGAAAGAAATACCTTCTATATTTCACATATTGTCTGAATTTAGCTTTCTATCAGGTAAATTTACCCTGTATGTTATAAAATATTGGCTGTAATGTAGGTTTTCTCTTTTATAACATATCTATTTTATTTATTTTTATAAAATATTATTCATATTCAGACAAGTTAAATGCTCTTTACCTAAAATACTGAAATCAAAGCTTTCATGTACCTATGTATTAAAATATTGGCTGTAACGTAGGTTTTCTCTTTCATAACACAGCTTTACTATAACAACATGTTGTTTGGTGTGCCTTTGTATTTATTCATTTAATAAATACTCTTTATCTAAAATACTGAAATCCAAGCTTTCATGTACCTTTCATTATTATTATTATTCATTCATTCATTTTCTTTTCGGCTTAGTTCCTTTATTAATCAGGGGTCGCCACAGCGGAATGAACCGCCAACTTATCCAGCACTTGTTTTACACAGCGGATGCCCTTCCAGCTTCAACCCATCCCTGGGAAACATCCATACACACTCATTCACACTCATACACAACGGACAATTTAGCCTACCCAATTCACCTGTACCGCATGTCTTTGGACTGTGGGGGAAACCAAAGCACCCGGAGGAAACCCACATGAACACGGGGAGAACATGCAAACTCCACACAGCATACTTTTATATTAGAAGTTTGGTAATTCATCCAGGCCGTAACTATATCTATACGATGACGATAAATCATAATTGTAATTACAAAGATGTTTTTCAAGTCAGTGTCTGTTGCCTAATTGCTAAATTATTAAAAAATGTGAATTATTATTTATAGTTATATATTTTCTTATAATAGTTCATTTTTAATAGTTTTTTTTATTATTTTATTTTAATATGATTATTTAATACAAATTTCTGTTGCATAACTGTTAAATATTTTTAGAAAATCCATCATTAAATGTACATGCAGTTTATTGTTTTTTAAGTATTTAAATCCTTGTCATTTCACTCTTGTCATTTTCCATTACCCCAAATTAGCTGGCTACTCACAGAGCTAATTTTAGGCCTTAGCTTCCGCTAGTAGTTTATAATATGTGCCACATGTATGATACAAGGTGCAAGTGACCCAATTCTGATGTTTTCCTCTCATATGGCACAGTTTGGATATAACCCCTTAACATGTAAGCAAGAAAAGAGCACATACACTCTGATATTCTTAGATCGGTTTCAGACCTCATTCCTACGTGGAAATAAATTTGTTATTGCATTTGCATATGCAGACTGGATATTCCCCTGTCATTATGAATCATGTCAATGAAAAAGTCACAATTGCAAATGATATCAATTTCAGGTGCACACCAGCTGTGATCACATGACGGACAAAGACTCATACTAGAGTGGTACTGAAGTTTTATATTTTGCTGACATGTGAAGATTTGTTTTTGCAAAAAGCAAAAGTTTATATTATTATTTTATCTGCATTAAAGGAACACTTCACTTTTTATTAATACATATTCCGCTTAGCTTAGCTTAGCATAAATCATTGAATTGCTATTAGTATCTCATTTAAAAATGAAAAAGAGTACCTATATATTTATTTAAAGCTTGACTTTTCTGTAGTTACATTGTGCACTTAGACTGACGAAAAATTAGTTGCTTTTTTCTAGGCTGATATATCTAGGAACTACTCTCATTCTGACATAATGATCAAGGAAATTTGCTGCATTACCATGGCTGCAGCAGGCACAATGATATTACACAGCACCTGAAAATAATGCCCAGTTAGGTGACTAGGTAATACGGCAAAAGTTCAGCAAAGTTCAAACATTCATACAATTTTTACAAATTTTGGTCTTTGCTAAATGAATGAATAATAATATATCAAATGAATTGGTTGTGGATACATTTGGAGAAAACTCATGGAAACATTTGGTGCAAATGTTCTCTGGTAAGTATTTCCGCGATCTTGCCAACTCGTTGTGATCTTGCATGGTTCAATGGGATCTCAATAACTGCAAGTTACGCCTCTCTAACTTACTACAAGTTACACCCCCTTCACGTTACGCCCCCGTCTTGCAGTCCGCAGACTGATATAATGTATCATACGGCTCTGTCTGTGTTTGTTTAAAGCGCCACATATAGGACTGGCATACATATTACATCATTATAACTCACACAGTAAAAAGTGATTAGTTACTTTACAACAGTAAACAGCAACAGCCTTAAAAGCATCAAGTTGATTTTACCTTAAAGAAGTCAGTAAATCCCACGTTTTATAACTATGCACATAGTTTGTTTACTTGATAATTATAAGGCAACGAGTTCATTCTGTTTTTGTAAGTAAAAAGTCAAATAATTGCTTTTTACAGTGCAGTTTACACATTTGCATGTGGACAAAGACATTTCTTTGTGAAATGTATGCAACCCCAAGCTCATTGTGAAAATGTACCGCTATATACATTTCTTGAGAGCACCAAATACATTCCAGGAGGTACGTTTTTTTTTTTGCATTTTTGTTTTTGCAAGTCCATCAGAGACCCCTGTGTAGACTTTTTTTTAGATCTCAAGTTTCTCTCGTGAGTGCCATTTGCACCTGCTGTTCTCATGTAAATCCACCAAAGGCCACTGTCGACTGAATGACTGACTGACTGAATGACTGATCGACTGACCCACCCTCCTCCTTCCCTAAACCCAACCAATAGTGTTTTCAAAAGCACCGATTGACCCACCCACCCACTTCCCTATACCCAATGACAGTTTTCAAATGCAATTCAGATAAAGAAAAGTCCTCGCCTGATTTTTACCATGCTTTCAGATTTTACCACATTCTCACCCTGTAATTTACTTGTTTGTTTTATTTTTTGGCTTCTCTTTTTGGAATCATTGTTCGCAAGACTTGAACACTGTCGTTGTGGTCAACTCCTCTCTGCATTTCAAGTCCGCTGACGTATATGGTGAGCTACTGGACAAACTAGTAACAGCGAGAAATCCGTCCATACGGAACGGCGTCATACTGCCCTGTAGCGTTTGTTTTAAAGATGAAATGCAGCCATTTGTACTTCTGGCTACATAATTCACAATCTCCAGAAATGTATATAGGGCTACGCTTTCAGAATGAGCCTAAGTTGAATGTTTGGATGCAACCTTTTTAGAATCTGAAAATAATAATAATAACAATATTGGTATCATGTTGAAGACGTAGCCTAAGCTACGAAAGTTTGCTCCAAAGTTCTAGAAAAAGCACCACTGTTAACCTCATAAATATGACACAAGTGTCCTTATTATCTTGACCAGAACTTGTGATGGTAAATGGTCAGAGCGCAGTCTCAGCGAGCACGGCTTGAAGTGTCCAGCTGCCCTTGGGAGAGAAAGACGGAAAAATTCATAGACAAACTCTGACCTGGAGAGCAGAGAAGGGGAAGAAATGAGGGCTGTGTTTTTTTCCGAAAGCTCTGAGGGAAGAGGGTGGTCGGCATTACTGTGTGATTGATTCCCTGGCTGTGTTTCCAGAGGGCTGGACTGATCCTGGGTCAGATGAGAATGTTCCAGCTTAAGATCACACCCTGGATATAGATGCATCTGAACCAGCCTCAGGCGTCCATTCCTTTAACAAGGGCACCGTGGCTTTACCGCCCTTGCAACAGTGTGTGTGTCTCTGCCATGAAAAAAAAACATAAGGCTTGATTCATCAATAACTCAGAACGTCTTGCGCAAAGAACAAAAAATGTTTGTTTTTTTGTCACTTGTTTAAGATAAGTGCAATAATAGGCGCTTATTTTTAAGTTCAACAGTTACAGAAAGGTGCTACACTCTTACTTTCTGCAAAAATCATAAGGAATGCCAGGGCAAGTTTTCACAAATGTAAGATTTAGTCATAAATCAAACTGTATGAATGTGTGTGCTCTCTTGCAGTAGTTTGGTATGTAGCTCAAAAATGATTTACGTATATCTATAATTTCATAAAATGTTGTTGTGATAGTGATTAGTCACAATTAGATAGTGTTGTTACACTATCTAAAAATGTTTTTATTTTATTTAAATACATGTTAAATGTTCTGTTTCATAATCTTTAAGTTGAATAAACATTTAAATAATAATTTAAAGTTTTAATATTATGTTAAATAGTTAGTTAATAGTTAAACTCTTTAAAAGGTTGTTCCACTTCTTACTATTAACTAGTGGCTTATTACCTGCCTATTATTAAGTTTTAAAAGTACTTCAATTCTGCATGATCTTATTCTACATCTCTAATCCTACCTGATACCTTAACCTAACTATTACATTACATAATACATAACTATTAATAAGCAACAAATTAGAGGCATTGATTTATTGAGGCAAAAGTAATGGTTTATTAAAAATGAGACCTGAACCTTATAATAAAATGTCCCATTATTTAAAAAAAGATCCTTGTAATTTTGATTTATTAGTTTTTCTTGTTTTCTTTGACCTGGTTAAAGAAACTAGGATCCACTCCATTTTGCTCATCACTATCCCTGCAGAGCAGGATACATGTCTTGAAAATGTGTAAACTCTTTCTCATTGGATTGACACATTTTCCCCAACATTTTTTTAAAAGTTAACACAGATGTCATTCAAGCAGTCCAAACTCCATTGTTTTAGCTATGGTAACCAAACACAAACCATCTATTCCTAACTAGAAACTACCAAGATCAGTATAAAATCACTGAAGCACTGGTTTGACACTTCTTCACAGAAATCTTCAATTAGCAATCAGTCCGCAAACCTTATAAAAAAGGTGGAAGGTCTTTGTTGTTCTTTGCCAGCATGGATGGGGAGGTCAATGGCTATGTATGTCTTGTACTTTGATAGATTTGACTGTATTTTGGTTTGCATGTGTTTTATAGGCAACAATGACAAGCAATGGTGCACTGATTCACACTGAGTTCTGTATTTTGTTGTCCATTGTGTAGTGATTGATTAAAAGAGCTCATATACTTGTTTGCAAGTTGTGTTTTTTGAAGGTAAAATTAGCTTTTGTTGCATATTTTAAATGTTTTGACACAGTTAGAGCATTTTGCAAGCAAAATGTGTCATTTTGACCATGAGTGTCGCTGTTTAGGCCTGTGGCTGTGTGTTAACTGTTTTGAAATGTGGAAATTCAGTTGACGGCTGCATCAAAGCAATCAAGAAAAACTGTAACTGGTCTGTCAAAATTGTTACATAGTTACATCTTTATAAATGTTTTTAATATGTATATAATTCTAATTTATATATTTATACATTCATAAAGTCTTCTATAATTCTATAAAAAATATCATAATTATTCATTATTTTAAACTTGCAAGTACCAATTATTATTTATGGCTTTGTTACAGTTTTTTTTTTTCAATTGTTTCACCACATATTTCAGAACCCTGGTGATAATTTTCAAAACTCTAGACACAAAATTCACAACTAACTTCCAAAATTGCACATTTTTGCAAAACTCTAAACTCTATTTTCAAATGCTTGGATACAATAAACACAAGTCAAAGATACCTTGTTCACTGAACTGAAATTACCTTTTCATTATACAATTAAACATCAAATTGATCCCATTTCAAAATCCAACTAATAAATAACTGTTGCACTGCTCTTGATGCATGGAAACTGATGGACAATATTACATATTTAGATGATAAAAAGTGTCAAAATAGATCAAATTACACCAGTTACCACAGAAGATGACCCAACTGGACTACATTATCTTTAGATTCCATCCTTATTCCATATATGTGATTTCTATGTTCCATGTACTATTTTAATTTACTGTATGCAAGATATCCCAATCACAGCAGACCAATGTCAGGTCTAGATTCTCATTGACAAAAGGTTCTTTCCAAGATATCTGACTAATGAAAACACCATTGTGATGTGAACGGGAGAACCTGTGGCCAAACCCACAAGATCAGACTGATGATCAGAAACACACATCTCAAAATATAAATCTGACATATAGAAATATATGCAAATTACATATGTGACATACTAGTTCATATGAATTTCACACATATAAAATATGTCATACATGGCAAAATATTGCAAACTTGCCATTTTTTTTCAACAATTAGAATTACAAATATGTACGTTATGTAAATATATTACATATAGGTGTCCGTATATGGCTGTATATGAACACACATATACATACACAGATATATGTACAGTTGAAACCAGAAGTTTACATACACTGTATAAAAGGGCACAAAACCATTTTTTTTAAAAGTCAGATGTTAATGTGACTAAACTTTTTCTCTATTAGGTAAGTTAGGATTATCAAATTAGTTTCTGTTATGCTTAATAGCACAATAATCAGAGAGATATTTTTTGAGAAATTGTTATAACTTTTCTTGAAAGTCAAGTTTACATACAATAAGATTATTATGCCTCTGAAAAAGCTCAGATGATGGTGTCAAGGTTTTGGAAGTTTCTGATTGGCTAATTGACAACATTTGAGTTAATTGGAGGCACAACTGTAGAATAGTATGTAAGCAAAACCTCAAACACACTGCTTCCTTGTGTGACAACATGGGAAAATCAACAAGCCAGAATCAAAAAAAAAAGCCAGATTACAATTTGCTAAATTACACTGGGAAAAAGACAAATTTTTGGAGACATGTCCTGTAGTCTGATGGAACTAAGATTGAACTGTTTGGCCATAATGACCAGTGTTACATTTGGAGGACAAAGGGGAAAGCTTACAAGCCTAGGAACACCATCCCAACTGTGAAGTATGGGGGCGGCAGCATCATGTTGTGGGCCTGTTTTACATATGTTGTCATATATCATGCCATAGGTCAGCTTTTCGATATAGAGACGTGCTGTAAGAAACACTTTTGTTAACTTTTCTATTCTGATTATTTAATTTTTTTTTTATAGTAACCCAACCTTATGATTGAATGAATAAAACTTTAGTTCCTCCAGGTTTCTTCCGGGTGCTCTGGTTTCCCCCCAAAGTCCACAGACATGCGCTATAAGTACATTGGGTAAGCTAAATTGTCCGTAGTGTGTGTGTGTGTGTGTGTGTGTGTGTGTGTGTGTGTGTGTGTGTGTGTGTGTGTGTGTGTGTGTGTGTGTGTGTGTGTGTGTGTGTGTGTGTGTGTGTGTGTGTGTGAATGAGTGTGTATGGGTATTTCCCAATACTGGCTTGTGGCTGGAAGGGCATCCGCTGTATAAAACATATGCTGGAATAGTTGGCGGTTCATTCCGCTGTGGCGACCTCTGAAATAGAGACTAAGCCGAAGGAAAATGAATGAATGAACTTTGTAAATTTTCCTCATAACTTTTGTATATTTTCTTAACAACAATTGTTGTATATTTAGTTATATATCACTTTGGTGAACTATGCATCACTTTAGTAAGAAACCGACTGCTAAATCATGTAAAGTAAATGGAATAGAATTCAGTCATATGGTGGATATATAAGAATAAGACCCTCTATTTTAAGAAGCTTTTATAAGAAAGTGTCTTCTATGAATATAAATGCAAAGCAAATGTAAATGGGACTAAATGGTGCTTCTATGGTAATTTTATAGCAATGTGAATGTCCTGATTAACATAGTAATATCTTAGATTATGCTGTACAGATGTGTCATGTTACTGAATATTTAAGGAAATGAAACAGAGCGGTTTCCACTGTTATGCTGTTGAGTATTTTGCATCAGCAGAAATTGAGTTTACTTCAGCTGAATCAATTAAGCTCAGTAAACTGTATTTATACTGCACGGAATTGAGCTGATTGAATAACAGTGAGCTGAGCAGAACTGACTAAACATCATCATGATGCCTTTTGATAGCAATGATCATAGCATAACATTTAGGGCCTTTGTGATTTAAAAACAAATCTCTGACTGCTTTTACTACACAACACATGTAACCTATAACATCATTTGAAAGCTCAGCCAATTAAAACTGTATCTCAGATAAACTGGGTGGGCTTATTGGGATGACAAGAAAAGAGACAATCATTAGAGTTTTGTCAGTTAGACTGCACTTGGATTGGACTGATCAGTCAGATTTCTTGCTTAATTTACTGTTTACCTGTAAATTCAAAAATTTGCTGTTCATGCAGGCAAGAACTTTTCATAATTTTTGTCCAGAAAAGCACCATTCACACATCCATTTCAAAATAGCAGTACATTCTGGCATCAATAACTAGAAATGACCTCTAAAACGGCTGCACTTGTATTTGTAAACACAAAGGGTGTCAGTTTAATTGTTGAAGGCTTTTTATTTCAAACTTTTGTATTTGCAGCTGCTTTTGTCCCAGAGACAAATGTTGTGGGCATGAGAATGCAGAGGTGCTACCTGCAGTTAAAACAAAGACTATAGAACAGACATGTCACTCGTATAGTTTTGAATGGGGGTAAGTGTAATGGTCAATATGGCAAATTAAGCCCCATCTTCTAGTAAAGGTGCCAATCATTGATCCCTAGACTGATGATTTTCTGGGGGAGGAGCTCGGATCAGACGTGTGTTTTTCCGACAGTTTCTACAGTTGTTATGAACATTAAGGTCCTTAAAATCCTTATTTAAAATCCTTATTTCTTAAAATCTCCTATTTTAAATGACTTAAAAACTACACTAGTTCTTTGTTTTTTAATCTGTATGCAAGGTACACTGTAAAAAATGGCCATGATTTCAACGGTAAAAAACTGTAAAAATGCTACAGCACAAATCTGTAAACTGGTTAACAGTATGTTTCCTTAATATATACGGCGAATAACTGTAAATTGACTTTCCCAGAATTCCCTGCATGACAAATCACCTTTTATGCTTTTTGTTGACATTACTATGGATCTTTTTAGTTGTTTCCACATCAGTAATGTATATTAGTGAGTTATGTTACATCTAATATTGATAAACAATGTTTATTTCATGACTTTAATTTTATGTGTGTTACCATACTGGTGTTTAGTAGCTGTGTGAATGACACTGAGCACCTTCTTTACACTGATACACTTTTCTGATTGTGGGAAAAGTTGTTTGTGATGAGCATTGGTTCGTTATGTATGAACTTTCTCATCACCGTCTGCATATGACTGTGTTATCATGTCTATCTGTGTAACAAAAGATGTGTAGATGTTGCTAATTTAAAATACAGACATATTACCTCTATAAATGAATAAAATACAGTAGTTTACTGTAAAAATGAGAATTTACTTTTACGGTTTGTACCGTATTTTTTACGGTTAAATACTGGCAACCACAGCTTTATTTTTTACAGTGTACAGTCCATCACATCAAACATCACTTGACAGCAACTACTCAAACGCCCACAAAATTGTCATTTTCAGAGGAGATCTGCAATTAAGACCAAGTTGGGAATCCCTTCAGAAGACCAGTGTGAGGGGTTGAAGTTTTCCTGGGTCTGCGCATGTAACAAATGGGTGGGGCAATGGTTTGATATCACAACGTAACATGTTAAGGATCTAAATAATGGTGAATCATTGAAATGTCTCTGAACGCCAAATTTGGAATATAATTTGCTCAGATATTTAGCTTTGATATTTCTGTGAATTTTGGGCTAAAACAGGTTTTGTAAAATTAATTAATTCATTTTCTTTTCAGCTTAGTCCCTTTATTTATCATGGGTCACCACAGCGGAATGAACCGCCAACATATCCAGCGCATGTTTTACGCAGCGGATGTCCTTCCAGCTGCAACCCATCTCTAAGGAAACATTTATACACACTCATTCACACTCATGCACTACAAACAATTTAGCCTACCTAATTCACCTGTGGCACATGTCTTTGGACTGGGGGAAACCGGAGCTCCCGGAGGAAACCCACGCGAACGCAGGGAGAACATGCAAACTCAACAGAAATGCCAACATCAGTGACCAATTGCGCCACTGCGTCGCCTGAACCACCTATGTAATACATTAAACTATATACTTTCTGTTTTATTGTTTTCAAAAATGTAAAGGCACATCACTTTTGTTTGAACTTTTTGAACTTTATCTCCAAGCGAGTGTCTTCTTTAAAATAAGACCAAACTTTAATCGATGCACCAACGCGTTGAAAATTGTCAGTTAAACGTGTTATGAAATATGTATGAAATATGGTGTGATTGCTTTTAAAAGTTTTGATATGTTATTTTTAACTTTTACTTTTTACAGAGTAATATTTGTTAATTAATACAATGTTAAAGCTAAAGGCCTCATTTCACTCAAATGTTAAAAATTAAATCTAATTAATTTCTATTGTCTATATGTTGAAATGTATAGAGATATTTCATACTGAGTAAGGTCATTCAAATTTTTTTAATTACTTTAAAAAGTAATTCACTTACTTTTCTGATATAGTTATTAGAAAAGTAATCTAAATACAATTTTAATGACGTAATTAGAAACTACTAATTTATTACTTTTTTGAACTAACTTACCCAACACTGTGAAACTGGCCCCTAAAGTGTTGCCCATCTGAATAGGTGGTCTAGCTGATAAGCCACCCTGACCCTTATGTATCCTCTTCACTGCTACACACACATGACAGTGTCCAGCAGAGGCCCGTCTGTTAATGCAAAGCAACTCAATGTGGCGTGAAAAGACATGCAGTCATTTAAGCAAAGGTCATTTCATCCGACAACATGACAACTGTTAGCAGGGGCCCCTGTTCTGTATTTATGAGCAGGAGTGTGCACAAATACATGTGTGTGTGTGGTTGCATGGAAATCCATCTTTTCTGAAAGAGAAGTTGTTTGGACTCCCTTTACATATTCCATTTGAATCCGACCTAAACAAAAAAATGGAACAGATTTAGTCAGGATAGGTTTTGTGTTGTTGGATAAAGGTTTTCGGCTTTCTCTTTCCATTTATACACCTATATCTCATGCTTAAATAAGCCCATCACCATGTGTACGGGGGGTGTCTCTCTGTGATAGAAGCGGAGCTTTTTATAAGCAGCGCTGGCTGTCTGGCGCAAAGTCGTATAAGGAATACTAATGACGGGTCTTTGTGTGGCAAAGGCTCTGACCTGGGGAGAGAATGAGCGTGCAAACATTGCAAATTTAATAGCAGTAATACAAAGACCGAAATAAATACGTCTGAACTAAACTGCACCGGAGGGACTTCAGCAGGGTTTTTGATGGTCCTTCAAAAAAAAAATATCTGCGGATAAATCTTGAATAACTTTTCGTAATCTTGCTTTCTCTCTCTCTCTCTCACTCTCTCTCTATTAGAGCTGCGGTGAAAGTCTTAATCCCTTATGCCCAACAATGGACATTGAAGCTTGACTTTAATATGCAGCCGGAAGAGAATAAATTGCCCATTGGAATGAATCTATCTATCTCCCATTGACTCACTTTGGACATGTTACGACAAGGCAATCTGTTACGGAGATGAGTTTTGTGTTTCTCTAACGCTGATGGTCTTTCAGACATCATATTCTCATATTAGAAAACCTGCGTGGCATATAAATCAGTTTCCTTTAGATCAGCGGTTCTCAATCAGGGGCCCTGAGGCCAGTAAGAGGGGGGTCTCAGCAAACTTCCAAGGGTGTGTGAGATTAACCAAATTTCTTTTAAGAAATATATTATTTAAAATTGAATTAATATTCATTTTATTCAGAATATATACACTGTAAAACCCAAAAAGTTAAGGTAACTCAAACATTTTGAGGAAACCGTTTGCAACAAACCATTTAAGTTCAAAAACTAATCCTACTGTGAACTTAATCCATTTGAGTAAATGAAGCAATTTGAGCACAGTAAAACCCAATAAATGAAGAGAACTCAAACTAACTGAGTACTTTAAAACCAATAACTTAAGGCAACTCAAATTTTTAAGGAATAAAAACGTTTAAGGAAAGCGGTTGCAACAAATCATTTTAGTTAAAAAACTAATCTGTATGAGTACTGTAAACTTACTCCATTTAAGTTGAAGTAATGAGGTATTTAATTAACTCATTACCTTCAACACTGAATTCAAAACTCTTTTCAAATGACTTTCAGTCCATTTTGAGTTAACTACACTCCTTTCATTTGTTTAAGTTGACTGTTGGGTTTTACAGTACAGTTATCCAACCTAAATAAAATGGCAAATAGCAAAAGGTTTCTGAGGAAAAAATAATGAATTTCTTGCAGACAACACTAAAATACAATGTAACAAGACCAAAACTGTTCACAGATTTAAAAAAGCATCAGTTTTCGAAATATTAAAAGGACAACAGTGGAGCCCCAAAATAGAATCTGCTAGATTTTAGCTTTTTGTCAGCAATACGTTTTTAATAATTCAAAATATGATAATTAGGAGAGTGGCACGTTGGCTCAGTGGTTAAAATTAGATGTTACGAAACACCAACATGGTGCATCTAAACATCAACTGCGATATAGACGGCGCTGGGAGTAAGTAAGCATTGATGTTTTCCAATACTGAATTGCGGCTGGAAGGGCATCCGCTGCGTAAAACATGTGCTGGATAAGTTGGCAGTTCATTCCGCTGTGGTGACCCCTGATTAATAAAGGGACTAAGCCAAAAAGAAAATTAATGAATGAACATGGTGAGGCTAAATATCAACTGCGATATAAACGGCCCTGGGAGTAAGTAAGTATGGATGTTTCCCAATACTGGGTTGCGGCTGGAAGGGCATCTGCTGCGTAAAACATGTGTTGAAGTGTGGTTTATTTATAAACTAATTTCGAGAGGATCACGTGCTTATGATCAACACGGCTGGCACCTTATCAGCTCCGTAATCTGCCCTATTAGATGATTACGGACACACTATAAATAACCAGAGATTCCACTCCAGCTATCTTCGTCTTGAAGTTCCCCCTCCTTCCACCCCTACTTCCACCCTTTCCTATAGGGCGACACGGCGGCCCAGTGAATAGCCCTGTTGCCTCACAGCAAGAACGCCACCAGTTCAACCTCCCATTGAGCCGGTTGGCATTTCTGTGCGGAGTTTCCATGTTCTCCCCGTGTTCGCGTGGGATTCCCCCGGGTTCCCCGGTTTCCTCCCACCGTCCAAAAACAAACACCATAGTCAATCGACTAAACCAAATTATTGCCTAAGACAACTTTAGTTCACACTTTTCACACGGCGATAAGTGGGGGAGTTCTCGAGACTTTCCTGAGCTCGAACTTCCCTCTCGCCCTTCTAACGGGAGGGAGCCCCGGGCTCGAGGATATACGAGCTCAGGGCTCTCTCCCGGGACAGCATGCCAATTACGCTTTATTGATCATCAGCTAAGTGTGAACTCTTGAAATAGATTCATTTCACTGTGCAACCTCTGAAATAGAGACTAAGCCAAAGGAAAATGAATGAATGATAATTAAGGTTCAAGTTTGTTATCCTGGATGACAGTGGAATAAATGTGACATATAATTATTTAGTTGTCTGAAACAGAAAGAGTTGCATTAATATGCCATATCACTTTTCTACGTTTCATTTGATACAGGACTAACTTCTTTAGAGATCACAGGCAGAATCAAATTGTCCAAAATTAATGTCAGATTATACATATAACAAGTACGTTTGGTTTAATGTAAAAAGTTTCTTCATAGCACCCTGTAAGTGAACCAATTTAGTCCTGTACACAACAGTTCAATTCCATAGCTGTTATGAACTTTCCAGGTAATCAGCTGCAGAAATACCTAACACATCCTCGCAGGTACAAAGTCACAGCGTGGTGCCTTCATTTAAGTGTAACACCTTCAAAAAAGTAAAGGTGTTAAACCAATGCACACCTATGTTCATATTCGCAAAGTGACTATATGTGCACGAGCAGAGAATTCAAATAGGATTTCCTCTGAGCGGAAGTGCAACAGTGCCATCTATCGGATGAGGAAAGAACATCAGGCCTGGGTGTAGGTATCTCCATTCTTGGATACTTTTGGACAATCACCTGTCTCTGAAATATAGGTCTGACGCTAGAGTGTATAAAAGTCTGAAATAAACATCACGCGAACGTCTTATTCTGTTAACTCGAGATACAGATCGCGAATGTATGCAATATGGCAAGCCGTTTGAACATTTGATGTAGGCAGTAGGCAAACCGTAGGTCGCCAACTTTCTATTAAATATTAATAGTAATAAAAGTATTAAGTACATCTTCATTACCTGTGTTTTTTTTAGATACTAGTGCTTATGATATAGTTACTAATGACATTTTAAAATATACTAGTACATTAGATAGGCTATTTAGGCCTATTGGATAGTAGCCTAGCTAGCCTATTTATTTCATTATTGATCATTTTTTGACAATGATGCCTATTATACTTGCAGGCTACATAATACTTAGATGCTACTGTTAAATAGATTCTGTAGTACTTATTATTTAAAAAATTTGCTATAGTCATATGACCCTGAACTAAATCTAGATGTAAATCGCACAGGTATATTTACAGCAATAGCCAAAAATAGTAGACTATGTAAGGGTCAAAATTGTCTTTTTCTTTTATGCCAACAATCGTTAGTATATTAAGTAAAGATCATGTTCCTTGAAGATATTTGGTAGTTTTTCTACTGTAAACATTTAAAAAGTTTATTTTTGTTCGTGGATGCAGCAAAATTGCAAAGACAAATGTCCTGAAACAAGCCAACAACTTATGGAGCCCGATCAGTCTCAAAAATAATATATGTGCATTCATAAAATTCGTAAATGCACAGCAATTAAGTTCATTAAATTTAAAACACAATTCATAAATCCACAACTCCAATGAATGCAAATGTATCTTTGAGACTGATCTCTATAACAACTTTACTCTCTCCTGCCCGCACTCAAGTTCAGTATCTATGTTAGGATTTTCCCCTTAGCTTAAGCAATGGCCGGTTACAGCACTTCTGGTGGGTTGTTGACTTCAAATGCACAGTGTGAAACAATATGTGGATTCTGAGGTTGCGCATTTGCTCAATATAAATGGTAATGACAGCAATAATTTTGCAGTCCAATTAAATAAAGTTTTAGCAAATAATCTGGAAGATGATACAGAATGACCAGAGACGTCTTTGCAAAGAAGGATGCCCTGGAAGATGAAAAATTTGATCAATGTTTGGACCTTTACGACTCCATTATGAAAAGCTCAGATATAGAAGAATACAAGTAGAGAGCAGGTTGAGTGGAGTGTAGTGGAGTTGGAGCCAGGCACAAAAATTCCTGAAGGGCTTTTCTATAAAAATAGTGAGCTCAGGTAACCAGATAAAGAAGTCGTAGTTTTGTGCAATGTAATTAAGGTCAGATTTAGTTCGTAAACTAATCCCTAGCAAATGGATAAAATGTGAAAAATCTAGAATAAAATTTTATATGTTCCTGGTGAACATTTTGGATGAAATTTGTGTATAAAGGTTTAGTTGTGCTTATTCAAAAGTATAAATTCCATTTATTTCCCATGATTACTAATATGCATTGCTAAGAACTTAATTTGAACAACTTTAAAAGTGATTTTCTCAGATTTTAGATCTTTTTTTTTGCACCCTCAGATTTCAGATACATATATTAGCCAAAAATTTGCATATCGTAAAAAAACATACATCACTAGAAAGATTATTTATTGAATTTTCATGAATTGTGCAAAAATGTACGCTTACATATATAAGATGAGTTGACATAAGATCAGTAAAATCCAACCACCACAATATCTGCTGTTAGTAAGCCTTTAGTATATAGCACATTTCATACACAGTGGCAATTCAAAGTGCTTTACATAAACAAGAATAAAAAAGACAAGTATTAGAAAACAGGTTATAAAAGAATGAAAACGAAAAGAAAGACAAAATAGTGCAATCTGTCGGACGTAGCACAGTGCTCATTCAGTAAAGGCACAGCTAAACAGATGTGTTTTCAGTCTTATTACCAGTATATGATAAATATGTACAAGTATCTAATAAACAATAACTGTTTTAAATGTACCCAATAAGCACTCTACTTAATGACAAAAACATACTAGTATCTTAAGAAATAAATATTAGTAGCATGAAAATAGTATGTTTTATAGATTAAATGTAAGTTTAGCTTGCCATACATGAATATCCAGCTGTTAATAGATCAGCCTTTTTTAATATTAATCACGTGGTTCGTACTCACTCGATTTGCATGCAGTGTCATATTCTAACACCTGCTTTTCCCGGCTATGCATTATGAGGCGTGAAATCCATTCCACCAGCTGCGTTTGAGCACCTTCCTCCTCCACAGGTATCACATTTGCATGGGAACTAGAAGAGGTCGGCAGAAAATGCAGTACTGATAATGCAGTGCAATGCCTGTTTAATTCCACCACCTTATTCCCGAAGATCTGAGTGAAGGATGAGATTCTTTGATGTTGAGATGGGATTGCGGATGGTAAAGATGCTAGAAGTTATAGAAAGTATGCAGATTTTCCACACATGCACTTATGAATATTTTAGAGTTATATTTTTTTAAATATTTTGAAAAGAATTCTCTTAACTCCCCCAGGCTATATTTACTTGATAACAAATGCTGTAATATTGTGAAATATTATTATAATCCAACTATTTCATATATTTTTAAAAAGCAATTTAATCGGGTGATTACTTTTGGATATTAAAAAAAATCCAAAATGGGACACACACACATAAAAATGGGATATATATATACAACAGTTCTGTCTGGTTCTCAAATCTGATTGGCTGATAGCTGTGCAATATTCTGCAATATCAGAACTCGTGCAGCCTCTCACTCTTGTGTATTACTTTGCCCACTTAGAGTGACAGCAGATCAATAAACTAACTACAGTTTGACAAATATTGCAGCTGTTGGACAACATCATGTACTTTTGAGGCTTTTTTAGGTGAGAATGTAGTTGTTTAGATTGCAACTATGCAGTTTATTTATTAGGATAGTGCCTATTTTAAATAGTTATCATTTTAGAGATTCAACGCAGGCGGTTGACGTTCCGCCACAAGATGGTGACAGAGACCGCATAATAAGTCCATAGGGAAGAAAAACAGCATTTTCTACAGCTGAACAAACCAAAAGGTTAGTGACATTCTAATTCAATCTCTTTTGTATTTTGTAGTGCTTTTACCATTGTAATCTGGTAGGGTTTCTTTTGCTTTGGCTTTTTCAGGGTTAATTATAGTGATATCCCGATTGCAACAGTGAAATACTGGGAAATCTCTGTAGACTGACAGCATTAATCTTAAAAATGTAAGCAAAATCATCACTTTAGACATTATCCCTTTGAATTATTAGCCCCCCTTGTTTATTTTTTCCCCAATTTCTGTTTAACGGAAAGAATATTTTTTCAACACATTTCTAAACATAATAGTTTTAATAATTAATCTCTAATAACTGATTTATTTTATCTTTGCCATGATGACAGTAAATAATATTTTACTACATATTTTTCAAGACACTTCTATACAGCTTAAAGTGGCATTTAAAGGCTTAACTAGGTTAATTAGGTTAACTAGGCAGGTTAGGGTAATTAGGCAAGTTATTGTATAATGATGGTTTGTTCTGTAGACTATCGAAAAAATATATAGCTTAAAAGGGCTAATAATATTGACCTTAAAATGTTTTTTTTTTAAATTAAAAACTGCTTTTATTCTAGCCGAAATAAAACAAATAAAATTTTATCCAGAAGAAAAAATATTATCAGACATGCTGTGAAAATTTCCTTGCTCTGTTAAACATCATTTTGGAAATAATTAAAAATGAAAAAAAAAAATTCAAAAGGGGGCTAATAATTATAGTATGAAAAAGCATTGTAGTGCTTGGGTGTTCTGTGTTTGTCTGAGGTAATTAGTCTACCGAAATGTGTATTTTCATACAAAGCATGAAGCTGATCGGTCAGTTCTTGTCACGTAACTCGCGGTTTATGCGCTCCGGATATATTGGAAATAATTTGTGCACGCAAAAGACGCGATATGTGAACCCCATAAGAAGCTACACTTCTCTTCACATTCAGAAAATATGTTCACTCCCGATTCTGCAGAAAAATTCTATTCTGTTTAGGCTGAGTTGGGCCGCTGTGTTTTTGGGCACCAGTGTCCGCCTTGGTAACGAGTGGTGTTGTAGTATGCTTTCAATTCAAGTGCTTGAACAAGTTGCTGGTTAAGTTAAAAGCAGACTGCAAATAGACTGCATTTCACAGCAAAATTTAGTTTTTTCCCCTCAATGAAATAATGTCTGTATTTCCACTTAAAGAAGCAAGCACGCTTGTCAGCATCCATCACCATTTCAGCTCGCGTTCTCCACACTCCACACTCAGAAATAAAGGTACGAGATCTGTCACTGGGGTGGTACCTTTTCAAAAGGGACAAAGTTGTACCTAAAGGGTCCATATTAATACCTCAAGGGTACATAGTAGTACCTAAAAAGTACAACAGTGTTCCTCTTTACATTTTTAGGTACTAATATATACTTTTGAGGTACCAATATGGACCCTTTAAGTACAAATGTGTACCTTTTGAAAAGATACCACCCCAGTGACAGCTCGCGTACATTTATTTCTGAGAGTGCAGCTATTTAAAAACACATGCTTATTAACTGATGTTGCAGCGGAAAACGTGATTTAAAAGAAGCATTTGTTTCTTCTAAAAACTAAATTTGTAACTTAAGTAACGCAATTACACTGACTTTAACTGTAATCAAATTACGCAAAAGATTTTAATGTAATTCGTTACATTACTGCGTTCTCCAGAAATGTTATTAGTGCTATGCCACACACAAGCACATACACAAGTCTAGATGAAGAGTTTATGACAAAGCCTATATTGCAACATGAACAGACTGATTTACCCATTCTAAATCACAGAGATATTGCTTTTTAAGTTAGCATCCTAATCCTGTAAGTCAGTTATCTGAAAAGGCCAACAAATTTAAAAATACAAACTACTCATAAACACCTCAAAAGCCTCTTTTCTCTCTCCTCTCACCGCAGAGACAGTCGCACAGAGACTAACGCGCTGTGACAGTCGGAGATGAAATAGAAATTTTGCTATCAAACACCTACACAAAGGGGAGATGACCTTTGATCAGCAGCGCGTTTGATGTTTTGACGTGAAATTTGCATCAGAGCAGCTGAAGCAGCGGCCGGCGCTTCGAGAGCTTAATGATTCCTCCTGTCAGAAACACACAGAGGTCAAAATCCTTTTAGGAAATAAGCGCACCTTTAATCCGGATCCCTAGCTGATGCCCAACCCGTTTATTATCAATGCATTCTTTGTCTCGCAGCAGTATTGCTTTGTGTTCTGTTTTATTTATCGCAATGTGATTTTACTGTCAGACCACAGTTTGTCTTCGATAGGTGTTTTACAGTTAGAGTTAAACTTGGAAGATCTGAAGGCCTTGTAGGTCGAGTAAAGTCATCGATTGATCTCTGAAAGGGAGAAGATGTTTAATTATTCAAGCGAGCGTGTCATTTTTTTGAACACCTTTCACCTGACTGAAATATACTTGCCATTTAGGCTTTCCCTTTGCATCTGAGCAATAAATGTCACTGTAGCTCCTAAAACTTTTTTTCTGTTATGACAGCGTTATTTTTGTCATTGATCATCTCATTGGTACATTATGTAATTAAAATATCCAAAAACCATTAGAACAGTGTTATATATAAATTTTTCTGACTCTTGTACTTACACTGTAAAAAATATCTGGTAATTAACAGTTTATTTACGGTTGTGAATTGCATTATTGGACGTTGATCTCTACTCTGTTGACTTTTAATGTTGAAAATTCAAATCTACAGTTTAACAAAGTGACTTTTACGGAGAGAACATGTAAACTCTACATCGAAATGTCAACTAACCCAGCCAGGGCTCGAATCAGCGGCCTTCTTGCTGTGAGGCGATCATGCTACCCACTGCGCCACCGTGACACCCCCCCCCAGACAATATATCACTTTATACTGTTTGAAATGTTAATAAAAGTATTTTTTTCAAACTTATCAAGGTTAAAAGTTGTTGGAAGAAAGATAAAGATCTCACAATGCAATTCAAAAGCATAAATAAACATGTCTCATAATGTTATAAAATAGCCTCAAAGGAAACCGTGACAGAGGTCGTTAATGACTTTTTCTTCCACAATTTAAGGCAAAATTCTTCTTTGGCAATACTTCAAATCACTCTAAGGGTGCTTTCACACCTGTGAATCGATTCATTTGTTCCGAAACAGGGATTAAAATTGTTACACTGTTGCTCTTTTTAAACGGACCAAAACAAGCTAAAACAAGTCACGTGTGAGTAAACTCTCCTCACATTGGTCAGAGTTTCACGGTTTATTTTGCAGATTCCTGCTCAGCTGTCAGGGGTGGTTTGGTGGTGTTTGACAGGGTACGCGGTGGGGAGGGGTGATGAGAAGGGTGCGCGACGTATTTGAGGACCGGGAGGGAGACGCGCGATTTCCGGGAGATTATCGTTCGTTTGCGGGCATCCGGGAGTTTTTGTGCATTTGCGGGAGACTCCCGAAACTTCCGGGAGACTTGGGATGTCTGGAATGACCTCCCGCCCTAGTCTTCATACAGCCGTATGCCTATTACGCGCCAGGTTCCGGAACAAAAGTCTAGGTGTGAAAGCACCCTAAGACAACCCAGACAATGAAGAAATGTAAATAAAACTTCCTCATCTTTGCTCGTCTCTGAAGGGGAGAACATGGCGCCATCTCGTTCAAATGCCTACTGTGTTGACTCCGGAGCGTCGGGCGTATGCGCAGGGTAAACAAAGTCTCGGGAGTCGGGAACTATCTATTAGTTAAATCAACAAAAAAAAATGTATGTTAAATCAGTGTGTTACCACCATGCTACGTGACAAAAGAAAATATGTTGTGATAACAAATCATGCAAATATTTTTTTACAGTGTAGGAGAAACAAACAAAACAAAAACAAAAAACATGACTCATAAAAAACACCGGACAAACTGCTAATTTATGGATATTTTTTACAGTGTACATCATTCCAAATGCTTTATAGCAGAGATGCCCAAAGTAGTGCACATGGGCTAAAATTGGCGCATGGTTTAGCCTGCCATCCCATCTGAAAAGAGAGGGAGAATGATGGGGAGGTGGTTGGAGCGAATGCCTTTGACAATGATCGTCATTTCAAATTTAACGTAACCTTTTGTTTCTTTGATTTATAGCTGAGCTACAAAAAAGACAACTGAAATTAAATGATTCAATTAAATACTGTAAGCGAATCAGACTTTTAAAATGTAAATACTGTCCACAAACTGCACAAGACATCTGCGAGCAAATCAAAGTCAGGTCAACTAGTGTATTCAGCATTGTAAATGTTAAAAATGATACTGCATTAGTCAATATTATTTAAAGCACTGTCACTGTTATTACTGAATAAATTAGAAAATGACCCATGGCAAATTTAATATATACGGTGTGATATATGTTCGGCCCATACCCCTCAATCAAGTTTGCTTTTTGAGCACCCCTGCTTTAAAGAATGTTCAAATTCATGACACTAGTGAAACCATGTGTCACATGCTAATGATGTTATACAGTATACCCATGATTTCTGGTTTGGTTTGTAGAAAATGGCGAAACACAAAAGATTCAACATTAACATGTTGTGCACTGAGCAGCATTACAACAGAACCCTAAAATGTATTTAGTATGACTTTAGATCAGAGGTGCCCAAACTTTTTCCTATGAAGGGCCAAAAACCAAAGTTGATTGAGGCTAGTGGGCCGATGGTAAATAAGGTGGGACAATATCCGAATTTATTTAATAATGTTTAAAAATAACTAGGAAACATTGCTTTATATTAACTAATACAGTATTTTTTTACACTGTACAATGAACTTATTACAGTAAAAACAAAAAAATCTAATTACACTAGTTTTTGCCTTGATTTGCTTGCCGATGTCTTCTGCATAGTCCTCTATTCGTCGAGTGCAGTGGCGGACTGGGACAATAATTCAGGCCGGGAAATTTTTTCAATCTCAGGCCACCTCTGCTTTTGTCACCGCTACCTACGCTACCTTTTTCATGTAATTCTCTGACTACTAATATTGTAAATGTGCCTTTAAATGTATGTCCCCACGATACATCCTAAAAACACATAATGTAAATTTAGTTTCACTTGGCTTAGAATTTACCTGTAGGCTCCTGCTTTGACTCAAATGCTGAACTGTCCACCACCTCTAGTTGAACAGCAGGAGCATTTGCAGCAGTTGTGCTGCTGCAACTTCCTTCCTCATCTTCCAAAAAAATGAAAGTAAAAATTGACACTACAAATTAGATTAACTAAACTGTCTGTAGTAAATAAGTGTGTGTGTGAATGCAAGAGTCCGCAGCATCCGTAAAACATGCCAGAGAAGTTGGCGGATCATTCTGTTGATAAATTGGGGACTAAGGCAAAGGAAAAAAATTTGGCACTACAAAATGCTCTAAAACAGTTTGCTAATTTTTCATTTTCTATAAAGGTAATAACATTTTTTTAAAACTTCACTTGTTATTATAACAATAAAAGTCATTCTTCTTATATATAATTTTTTTTAAATATATAAATATTTATTTATTTATATATAAAAATTTATATTTACACACACAAACACACACATATATAACTATATATATATATATATATTGTAAAAGCTCTTACAACGCTTTTTCTGCACACACACACCATTCTACTTATATTCCATATATTAAATTTTTGGTTTGCTTGTTTGTTCTATAAAAACCTTGACCCACTAAGACATGATGCAACACTCTCAGTTTTATTTACTTTTATTTGACCTATTATTTTTTTATTTAATTTATAGACTATGCCTATATATATATATAAAAAAAACATGCTGTAACCTATTGCATTAGACTAAACAAGACATTGTTGCTCATTTGCTAAATATGTATTTTTATTTATTTGTATCTACTGTAAGTCAATTTAGATGAAAACGCCGACTGCTAAATGATTATGTAAATGTGCTGTATTTTGACCAACCTGCTCCCTTGGTCGCGAAAATAGTTTTGATTTTGCAGCATTTTTCTGCTTCTATGGCCAGGGCTTTTCTTCTTTTCATGCGCTCCCTCTCTGCTCCTCCTTTCCGTTTACGTTCCATGTTTTTGCACAACTGACTCGAAGTTGTAACTCATATCACAAGTTCTATGCAAATAGCTAATCAGGCAGTACGTTGCTGAAATGATTGGACCTTATGGTGATCGCGATCGCCTGATTCGTGGTTTGAGGTGTCCATCAAGCTGCAAGCAGCCTATCGCATGTCGAGGTGAGGTAATCGACCGCACGGCGGCAGGCCAGATTGACCGTCAGGCCTCCGGGAAATGTCCCGGTGCTCCCGATGGCCAGTCAGCCCCTGGTCGAGTGACAGTATTTACATTTTTAAAAATCTGATTCATTTACAACATCTAATTAAAACATTTAATTTCTCTTTGCTTTTTTTGTAGCTCAGCAATAAAAAAAAACAAAAAAGATTACATCCAATTAAAAATGATGATCTCTGTGTTAAAGGCATTCATTCTGAAAACGTAGCCCTATATACATTTTTGGAGATCAAGAATTATGTAGCCAGAAGTCTTTTAAACGAATACTACGGGGCTGCATACCTCCGTGTGGACGGCTTTTCTGCTGTTACGCATACGTTGATGGACTTGTGACGTGGCGCGGAGTTGACCGCAATAACGAGGTTCGAGTCCAGCGAAAGACAGTTCCAGAAAGCAGGTAGGACAAAAACAAAAGCCAAAAAATTAAATAAACATGTAAGTAACAGGGTGAGAATGTGATCAAATTTGACCACTGATCAGGCTGCCACAAGGGCTTTTCTTTTTTTGGATTGTTTTTGAAAACGCTGTCGGTTGGGTTCAGGAAAGTGGATGGGCGCTGCCAATTGGTGATTTTGAAAACACAATTGGTTGGGTTTAGGGAAGGAGGAGGGTGGGTCATTTGATCAGTCAGTCAGTCAGTCAGTCAACCTCTGGTGGATTTACACAAGAGCAGACATGAATGACATGAGAGAAATTTGAAATCTCAAAAAGCGTACAGAGCGGCCTCTGGTGGATTCACGAAAACAAAAACTGCAAGAAAAACATACCTTCTGGGACATATTTGGTGCTCTCCAGAAATGTATATAGAGCTATGTTTTCAGAATGAGCCTGGGTTGCATTTTATATCTCGTAGTCATTTTAATACACTGAATGTTTTCAAACTGAATTAAAGTGTTAACTTGTCTAAAACATACTATTGAATGGTAGTTTATCCATATTTTATTTCTCAAACAACAATAATGTTTATAATGTTATTTCACAAACACAGCACTCGTTTTATTGGTTTATTAGTCACACCACCTGTCAGATCAGGTAACATAAGTTTACATTTTCACAGAAAGCACAGTTTTATTGGAAATGTGCTTTCATTTATATTAGATATATCTGTGTATTTCAGCTGCGTGACAGGTTAAAAATCAGCTGAGGGGACAAAAGCAATACCGAGGTTAATAAAACAGTTCCATCATGTTTTCACTTGTTGACACGAGGAAAAAATAACAGGTTTTTCTCAAAGCGTTCGTCTGTCATGTACTGTACATGCCAGAGTGCTCTGTAATTCAATGCTTAAAAGCAGTTTATATACACCCAAAATGACATTTACTCAGCTGCTCTTGGAATTGTGTAAATGTCAAAATGCTGAGGAACTAGACAAGAGCGTCAATGGCAAATATACTTACTTGATTTAAATGATAGTTCATCCTGAAATAAAAATCCAGGAGAGTGTTGCTTTTATTTTACCTAAGGATTATTTTAAAAAACGTGCCTCCAAGATTTTGACAAAACTCCAATAATAGAGCACAATTCACAGTAGTTTTCAGCTGAAATGAATACTGGAAGCAGTATAGGACCATTACATTTTATTTATTTTAATGCAAATTACCAAAATTGATTGCATCATTAAATAAAGCAAAAACCGACTCAGATCAGTGTGTCAGTTTATGCACATTGGAAGAATGTATGTACATCATGGCATTTCCGCAGCATGTTTTATTTGATATCCTAAAACCTACTACAAAAGTAAGTGGGTGGAAACACTGACTATAGGCTAAAAATGTGGCGTCTACTGGTGCCATTTGAGACATCTGTGCCCAGGGCACATCAATGTCATAATCCATCCTGGATGGTGTGTCTCCACTTTAGTTCATTGATGAAAAATGAAGCTAAAATGTCATCTTGCATTAAAGACTACATTTGGTGTCTGAGTCTGTGCTGTAGAGATGGTAATGTGGAGTTGCCTGACCGTATTCCTGTTGACTCATTAACATGATGCCACAATCTATAAAAAAAAATTATAATAAAATAAATAAATAAAAAACTAATTTTAAAAAACGGTGAGCGTTGATTAATTGCATGCAAAATAAAGAATCGTTTTACATAATATGTGTATGGGCTGTGCATATTTATTATGCATATATAAATATATATTTTATAGACAGCGTGTGAAATCCTGGTATTGTATAGAATGCCTACACTCCCAGATAAAATGGTACAATGTTGTACCAAACAAGGTACAAACCCTTGTCACTGGGGCAGTAACTTTTTATGGGACAGAATTGTACCTGAAGACAGAGAAACAAATTTGTACTATTGCAGTTTGTACCTTTAAGGACATGATTTGTACCATGGGAAACCAAAATGTACCTTTGTTTTTTAAAACCTGCAGATACAATATTGTACCTTCTTCAAAGATACAAATGTTTTACCAGTTGTTTTGTATTATTGCATTATAGAACTTAATAATTAATGTTCATAAGTTTTTTTAAACATATGCTTTTAAATGATGATTCGATTTTTAATACGGAAATTATTCATAAAATCACTTTGCCTTTTCAGTAATATTTATTTTCATAGGTATTGTAATAAAGAAGAAGTTTTCCAACACTTATGTACCTTTTATATGGGAACAATTGTGTACTTTCATTTCAATCGTACCTTAAAAGGCACAGAACAGTATCATAAGGTACAAAACTGGCCCTCAAGGAACATTATTTGTACCACCGTGTACCTTTTTTCTGAGAGTGTAGGAAATGTATAGAATGCCTAAAATCAAACGTCAAAGTATGAAATATCAGTTTTTGTGAAGATTTTCCTAGGCATTCTATAATATTTCTGCGCATTATATAGAATGACAAGTATCATTTAGGCAAAGTGTCAGAAGAGCACAACAAAAGCCTGTACGTAAGGAGGAAGGAATACGAAATAAGCATATGATGTTCTCACAGAAAAAAAACAATGACAGCAGAACTGAGATTGAAGTGTTTGTTACAGTAGGTAAGACTAGAATGGCACTTTTCTTCTTTCACACAAAAACACTTAATGTTTGGTACTTTGGTCTTTCACATTCATATTTCACGAATTAGAGGAGAATTGTTAAATTAAAAGGACATGATGTTGTTACCTGTGAAAACAAGCAGAACACAACTGTAATGAGCTACTTGTTGCAGGGAAGACTAGAATGACATTTTGAATTGCACAGACATCGTTAGAAGAATTATGGCGATATTGTGGAACCTCATACCGGCAATATGCTGTCTTACAATAACTTTCAAGACTCACGTGCTTCGATCGCCATTATCAAACAACGACCTAAGTGCCACCGCCAACATCAGTGGCGAGAAAAATAGTGGAGGTAGGCCAGTTGCATACTTTGCCGCACAGCAACTCTGCATTCTATAGCAGTTGTTCCCAAAGTGGGGGTCAATGAGGGGGAGTCCCTCTGTGATTTCCAAAAATCTAATTCATTTTATTAAATTATTAAAATGACCATATTTTAATATTTTATCCATAACCTATAGAAGAAAAAAATAGTAGTTAATAGTTATATTTAAAAAAACAACATGCAAGTAAAAAGCCATCAGCCTTTCTATTTTTTTTGCGACCCCTGGGGTGATTATGTTATATTACAGAGAAAGCACATTGATTTTATGGCACCAGGTTAAACTTTCTGACACCTTTCTGACACTCACATACATAAAAAAAACAGGCCACAACTAAACATGGACGATGCTCCGAATGGCGTTCTTCAAAATTAAATGATGAATACACTTGAGCCTATTGGTATGTGTGCGCCATTGTGTGCAAGGTTTGTATATTTATAACCACCTCAGAGGATATTGGAGGTTGCAAGTCACTGGCATTGTCATTTTGGGGGTCGCGGGCTGAAAAGTTTGGGAACCCCTGTTCTATAGAATGCCAAGGCAATGTATGAAGTAGCAATCATTTCATACTTTGTCGTTCGATTTTAGGCATTCTATACATTTCCTAGGCATTCTATAGAATGCCAGATTTCACACATTGCCGGTAATATATACACTGCAAAATAATCCTGGTTGCCTTAAATTTTTAAGCTGAATCAAATTAACCTTATGAGTCAATTGAACTTATGTTAAACTGACTTAAAACAGCTTGCTGTAACTAAAGGAGGCTTCCACAAAGGAGCGAATCTAAATGCTGATTTATTTAACAGAATGGTCAAGCAGGCAAAAGTCAACACAGGAGCAATCTGGTTCATACAGATAATCCAGAAGTCATCGTCGATGAACAGGCAAATGGTCAAAACCGGAGAACCGGTAAGGTGAACAAGGCTAGGAATAGATTACATAAAACACGACAAGGATCAAAGAACACGGCTAGACATAGAAATGGAATGCTTTGTAAAGTTACAAGTTCGTTTGACTAAAAAAACAAACAAATAACACTCAGCAATGTGTGAGCAAACGTGGTGTATAAATGGTCTGTGTAATGGGTCCTTGAGCAGCTTCAGCTGTGAGTGTTTGCAATCAGCCGAGATTAGGAACTGGTGTGTGTGCGCAGTGCATGCTGTGATTTGTAATCCATTTGGTGGCAGAGTTGTAGTTCTCAAGTGATCCGCAGTAGCTAGATTGCTGGTGACTGTAACACATGTGTAACTTATAAAATTAAGTTTTACCAAGTACTGCAATTGACTCGATTTAAGTTGAGTAAACTTAAAAATGTCCTGAAGCTGGTTGCCTTAAAATTGTAAGTTAAGTCAACTTTTTTTACAGTGTATAAATACAAACTTTTATTTTTATGTGATTGATCTTTAACAAGAATTAACACTTGAATATGCATCAGTGTGATGAGAGCTGCATAAAATGGTTGAAAATATTTGTAATTATTTTAAATGTATTTTACATTTTTCTGTCCATTGGTTTTCATGGTTTGACCTATGACCACCTATTGTGTACACTATAAAATATTTGCCTCATATTTTAGGCCATAAGCAACAAATTCAATCACAAGTGAACATCTCTAAATACTGGTGGAAATATGGCCTGAAATGTGTTAAGCCTGTCCACTTCCAGACAAAATTGACTTCCAGATATTGTCGAACATGTATTTGATTGAATCCATTTTCAGACCGCATGGTTTTAGAAGAACGCTGAGATTTTCAGCACTTCTGTGGACACGCGCCCTCATGCCACAAAACAGCAACAGAAGCTTTAAAACATTACAGGATGTGCTGTTGAAGCACACAAACCAGCTAGAATATACTCATCTGAATTTGTAAGTTTAGTTTGAAGGCCATCACACACTTACCATTCCTGATTCCAACTCAAAGCGACAGTGTTTGGTGTAGTTTTGTGTCTGTCAGAGCAGAAATGAAAGCTGCTACTCTCTGTATTCATTCGCAGTCAAAAGTTGCTAAACTTATTTTGCAACATTACATTAAAAGATCAGAAAAGGCAGATGCATACACCTTACCACAGAGCAAATAAATGAAATTGCACAAAAGAAATGAATTAAAACACCACAAGAGCTTAAAGCCATGTACAAACAAAGCACTTTTCTTATTCGACATTTTTAACAAAAGTGTGCTGTGTTGAGAAATGCTATGTTTTTGCTGAATAACCCTTCAGAGCATGTGGAACATCTTAATCAGTCTGAGAAATTATTAAGTATTTCTTCAGAGGAACCGACAGACAGCAACCAGACTGAAAACATATGCGACTGCTGTGACAGGAAATGCAGTGAGTGTCTTTTCACACTGCATGCAATTATACAAATATGCCTGAAAATATTTCATCAGTGCATTTGAGAGGTGTTTGATGTAGACTATAAAGATGAACTCTGATGGAAATTGTCTGACCTCCAAATTTCGGCTTAAATTCCTTTAATTGCCTAATTCCTGCGTTAATTGTCTTAAATTTACTACTGCAGTATTACAATCAAAACTTGTGTTTGTTGATTTCAAAATCATCTGATGTAGTTAATGAATGATAACAAATGAAACCTCACTGTAAAAGTGTTAGTGTTTTATTTTATAAACTGCTTTGCTAAGAATTGACAAAAAAATCTAAAAACATAAGCAATAAATCTTATAATTTTAATTATTCCCAAATCATCTATCAAATTCCATCCAGCCTTTAAAAACTGAATGAAAAGCAAAACTGTAATGATATTTAGTCAATTAAATGTTTTTTTTTTTCTCTCAAATATATTGTGTAAGATAGCACAGTCGTAAGGCATGAGAACACAAGAAAATTAAGAGAAAAAAAATATTTAACTTAAACAAAATAATCTTAATCCAACACAAATACTAGTTGTAAAACAAATTGTGGCCAACTAAACAAAAATACAACAGAAATTCAGGAAGTCTGAACAACCAAACTGACCTGCTAAATGAAACAACTACAGAGTATTTAAAGACAAACGGTGGATCCACTTAACATAGAGGAAACAATGAAACATTTATAAATGAAGTATTAATTAACCAAACTAGTTCTAAATAAATTTGTATGCCCATGTCTGTATATACTATGTGCGAGTCTGAGCAAGTATGCGTGTATGTGTCGGTTAATGAATGAGCATATGCATGTGTATGTGCATGTATGTATGTATGAACAGTTAAAGTCAGAATTATTAGCCCCCCTTTGAATTTTTTTTCTTTTTTAAATATTTCCCAAATGATGTTTAACAGAGCAAGGAAATTTTCACAGTATGTCTGATAATATTTTTTCTTCTGGAGAAAGTCTTATTTGTTTTATTTCGGCTAGAATAAAAGCAGTTATTAATTTTTTAAAACACCATTTTAAGGACAAACTTATTAGCCCCTTTAAGCTAATTTTTTTTCCAATAGTCTACAAAACAAACCATCGTTATACAATAACTTGCCTAATTACCCTAACCTGCCTAGTTAACCTATTTAATCTAGTTAAGCCTTTAAATGTCACTTTAAGCTGTATAGAAGTGTCTTGAAAAATATCTAGTAAAATATTATTTACTGTCATCATGACAAAGATAAAATAAATCAGTTATTAGAGATGAGTTATTAAAACTATTATGATTAGAAATGTGTTGAAAAAAATCTTCTCTTCGTTAAACAGAAATTGGGGAAAAAAATAAACAGTGGGGCTAATAATTCAGGGGGGCTAATAATTTTGACTTTAACTGTGTGTGTGTGCTTGTTGTTGTTACTCTAAGTTTTGTGTGGTCATATGGTTGGCCATCACATATTGTATTGGCATTGCAATAATACACTTTAAACCAACACATATAATGCAACATTTATTAGTATAATTTGGTGGTGGTGTGGAGAGACCCCCCTCATGATTGTAAAGTGCTTTGGGTGTATGGCCATACACAATAAATGCGCTATATAAATACACCTTACTTACTTACTACTACTAATTTATTTAATTAATTTATTTTTATTTTATAATGGATTTTAGAAAATGCATTAATATAATTTATCAGAATAATTTAATTCTAGATTTTTTTTTTTTTTTTTTGGAAACAAATGTGGCTATCCTGAAAGGAAACCATCATGTAATGCATCTCAAAATATGCATAACAATGAAGATTTTAGACCTGAGTTGTTCCTACAGATGTGTGCAGTCCAGTTTGTGTCACTGTAAATTAAACATTATTGGAGAGAGAGAGAGAGAGAGAGAGAGAGAGAGAGAGAGAGAGAGAGAGAGAGAGAGAGAGAGAGAGAGAGAGAGAGCCCGCAACAGTCTTATCTCTGTGTGACAAGTATCATATTTTATGTTTTAATCATCATTGCATTCTAATACACAAAACCACGAGATGGTTTGTATGTGATGGTTTATACAAGAGCGCTTATTAAGTAGTTTATGTAACGTTGGTACAAGTGTGCTTCAGATTAATAAAGCTAAACTGCTGTCAGCCTGTCATTAATGTCGTCTCAAGTGGCCATTCTCACTGTAGTCAAGGACATTTGCATATTATAAGTGCATCATTTGACAATTATTATCAGAAGAAACACGGTGTAAATGAGTTCTTTTAAATCGCACTCAAATATAAAAACTATTTACCAGGCAACTTAAAGTTATGTGGAACGGAGCGGTTAATCATGGAGCGCTATTGCCATCTGGTGGACAATCACGTTGTGTTTTTCTCCCTTTTACTGATCTTAATGCAGTTTTTTTTCAACACTCTATTGATTTTAGTAGCTTTTAACATGTACACCAGAAATCAAAACCAAACATACAAAATAATAATAATGATATTAATAAATGAAAAATAAAACCATAAAAATAGAAAGTAAAAGTACAAAAAATAAATAAAAATAATAATACAAAATATACAAACATATAAGGAAATGCATGTACTTACACATACAATATAAAGGCACATCATATAACAACAACGGTATATCAATAGCAGGTAATGCAAGTTATGCAGAGAAAAGATTTGTATCAACTTCTTTCAGGAAACCTTCAAAGGAATTTTGGAAAAAAATTTCTCTTGACTATATAAGTTAATTTTTCTAAAGCCAAACAATAAGACAATTCTCGCAACCATTGTCCAAAATGCGAGCTTTCTGTAGTTTTCCAAAAGCAAGCCTTAATGCTGTTTTACTGTAATGAGGATATCTGTAGCGACAAAAGTAGATGTTTAACAAAATGTCCAAGCTGCTCTTTGTCATAAACTAATATAAAGCGGTATGATATCCACAAGTTTGAAATTCAGAAGTTAAACATATTCTGGCTTAAATTCATTAAATATTAGTGGGAGAGAAGCATTTTTCATTGTTGTTTTAGTAGATTCTAGGACAAAATAAAGTGCATTAAAAACTTTCATTAACCAATGATGTGTAATGTTTTAAAAAGTGGCAATAAAGATGTAGCTAATTTTTTATAAAAATTAATTTTATTTGTAATATTTATATATATATATATATATATATATATATATATATATATATATATATATATATATATATATATATATATATATTATTATTATTATTATTATTATTATTATTATTATTATTACTATTATTATTACTCTTTATATTCAGTAAAAAAAATCCTGAAGAAAAACATTTTGATTTCCACAAAAAAAATATAATAAAAATTAAGCTGGCAATGGCTTTCAATCACACACTGTAAAAAATGCAGGGTTCCACACAATTCATTCCTGTTGTCCAAAAACAAATTGATTAAGTTAACTTAACACTTTTAACAAATTTATGTGGACTGAAAATAAAAATTTAAGTTGTCCCAATGAAATCTCAAGAATTGTGTTGTTTCAGCTTATTTAAATAAGTAGTTTGAACAAGTAAAAAATTATTTTTTTGAGTGCAGGAATAAATTACATTTTTAAAATATAACAAAATAAGCAAATAAACAGTTTTTTTTTAATAATTATATTTGACACAAATCATTTTTTATATTTTTTTTATATAAAAGTCCTGTTGAGCATGAGGGACTGTCAAAGCATTTTCAAATTCCTACCAGCCCCGAACTTTTGAACAGTGTATATTTTCCAATCTCGAAATTGTTCACAGAGTTGGCAGCTTCTTTAAGGGCTGTAGTTGTTTGGCAAGTCTTTGCGTACATATGGATGTAGTCAGTTACCATTATAGATAGATAAAAAGATAAACGCTTTGGTATGTGAAAAGTTTTCAACTGTGCGTGTGCAGCAGCATCGCCCTGCGGCTGTGATTCTGTTAGTTAGACCAACAACTTTCACGATTCAGTGACTGAGAGCTCAAGCAAAGGGCGAAAAAAAAGAAAAGCCATTAAAAAATCTAAAGCTATTGATTTCTCTTCAAAACAAGCCGTTTCCAACCTCAAAATCAATTACATGATGCTCAAGATTACATAATTTTATCCAGGATCCACAGGAAAGCTTTATTAATACTAATAAAATGTGATTCGAAAATGTGTTGTACATGGCCTGTGTTCACTAAAGAGTTCTACTCAAAGTTTCTTGCTAAAAGTTTTTTATTTTATTTTAAAACTTATCCACAAAGTTGCTGGGACAAACATTTAAGGGATAGTCATCCAAAAATTAAAGTTTACTCCCTATTTATTATTATTTATATGGTTCAAAACCTTTATGAGTTTCTTTCTTTTGTTGCAGAAAGCTGAAAACCTGTAACCATTGACTTCCATAGTAGGAAAAACAAATGGAAGTCAGTAGTTACAGGTTTTAGCATTATTCAAAATATATTCTTTTTGTGTTCACCAGAAGAAAGAAACTCGAACTTGAAACAAGAAACAATTGAGTGAATGATTTCATTTTTGGATGAACTATCCAACGCAATCTCACGGCAATTCGTAACTTTTTGATTTAGTGGCTAATTCGTATGAATTCGTACGATATAATTCGTACAATTTACGATTTGCTCATCACCCAATGACGGTTGGGGTTAGGGGTGGGGTTAGGTGCCAGGCCTCCTTTTTAAAATCGTAAATTTTCGTACGAATTAACCACTAAACTGACAAAACGTAAAATACTTACGTTTCCTCGTGAGATCAGGCTGGTTAGTTCATGATTAGTGGGTGCCTTAGCTAATTATTAATTTATAATAAAGTGATGTTTAGTATACATATTAACGCACCATTAGTAGGCTACTGTTATTGTAAAGTGTTACCTATATATTTCTTTTAACTTTAAATGAAATTTACACTTTGGTTTATAGTCTTAGTGACTTAAGAGTCCTTTCCACTACTGTTTCACAGATTTAGGAGCTAGTATTAGAGCTAAAATGCTTTGTGAAATATTCTTAGAACAAAATATACAAATTTAGGACTGACACTGAAATGATTTAAAGATTTTCTCCTAAAAATATGAGCTAATTTTGAACCTAAGGGTGTGTGTTTAATTCCTTTAGGTTTTACACATCAAATTGCCTCGAAAATAGATTAGCCAAATACAGACACTGATATCAACTCCAAAAGTCTACTAGCTTCAGCCGCATTTTCAACCACCTAAGACTAGAATAGTAAGTCTCAAATGGTTTTAGGTTAGGTTAGCTTCAATTAGCTTTAGTTAGCTTCAATTTAGATCGAAAGAATTTAAGAGAAACACAATAAATGTAAACATGAAAAATGTGCTCTTCCTGTCCAGCAGAGGGCAAACTTTCTCTACACATTTGTCGTTCGGGCTCCTCATTTGATCCCTTTTTTTAAGTTTCACCCCCTGTGAGTCGATTTTCCTTATAAACATCTGCAGGAAGAAGAGTGACTTGTGATGAATAATCTAGTCAAAAGAAAACCCGCTAACTTCCTCTTTTGGTGTTTTTGCCAGGTCAGAGGAACCTGAGGAGGATTGATGGTGTTTGACAGCACATATGGGACAGGTGTCTTCTGCTCAAAATCCACAAAATATCCTGACTGCTGAATTCAACATTTTATCGGAATAGTCAGCACAAAAACAAGTTTGGTTTGGACTTGAGTTTGGTTCACAACGATGCTACATAAATGAATCATAAATACAAACACAACACTGGACAAAAGAGCTATTTCAAAAAGAAAAAACCTATGCATAACTAACATATACTATAAGATACTGAACTATACACATAAGACAGCTTATACAAGTCCTTTTACATAAGACTTAATGTTGTGCAGGATATTGTGCAAGAGAAGTATTAAAGGTGAATACTGTGCAAAAGAGGTATATTATGCAAAAGAGTTATTTTAGGTTGAAGCAATCAGTGCAACATAATTGTGGTACATTTATACATTGTTATATTATTTATATTGTTTCTACAGATGGTTTGTCAAGCCCGCTCACCTGAATGAAGCACAGTTTGAAATGCACAATGTTTCCAAGAGACATGGAGTGATTAAGAAAGTGTCTATAGTGCAAATGTGCAACTGGTGCAAGAGTCAGAGAGATGAGAGTGTATCTTTTCTACAGGTGGTTTGTTAAGCCCACTCACCTGTTAAGCCCACTCACCTTAGAATAAATACTTGTATTAGTATCGTAATACCTGCAGTGCTCGAATGCAGAAAACTTAGTTTTTTGACTGTAATACAACAAATGCTCTTAAAAATGAAGGTTCTTTAGGCAACCGTGAAGAATTTTACATCAGTGCAAACTTTCTCTTAAGTGGAAAAGTTCTTTAAATAAACTTTTAGAAACTGTTTAATAAAAGTGTTTTTGAGGACAATCTACCTGTAGCACTTTTTAATTTAATTTAATTCAAGCATTTTTTTATCTGCACCTATTAAGCAGTGGGAAAAAACAAAATGTGTGAAAATTGAAAATTGAAATTAATATAAATTTAAGACGAAAGATGGCGCATTTAGGATGGGAATAAATTACATTTAATACAGTAAATCCATGTTGGGCTTCCTTTAAATGCTATAACATACTATAGAATATTATAACAAATAGCATGTGATATAATGGGATGAGGGGGTGACATGGTGGCTCAGTGGTTAGAACTGTCAAACCCTGGCTGAGTCAGTTGGCGTCTCTGTGTGGAGTTTGCATGTTCTCCCTGTGTTGGTGTGGGTTTCCTTCGTCCACAGTCCAAAGACATGCGCTATAGATGAATTGGGTAAGATAAACTGTGCATAGTGTATTTGTGTGAATGTGAGAGTCTATGGGTATTTCCCAGTACTGGGTTGCAGCTGGAAGGGCATCCGCTGTGTAAAACATATGCTGGATAAGTTTGCAGTTTATTCCTGTTCGTCTGTGGTGACCCCTGGTGAATAAAGAAACTAAGCCAAAAAGAAAATGAATGAATGAATAATCCCACCAGTCAGAACCCGACGTCAGTTCGACGTCAGTGTCCAATGTCAACCAGATGTTGGATTTTGCCAGCACAACCTAAAAACAACCAAATATCAACGTCTAATGATGTTACAGCTTGACATTGTGTGGATGTTCCCATTATGACGTCTATCAGCAGTTGGATTTTGCTTGTCATACCTGACAAATAAATGTCAGTATTTGACGTCAATATGATGTTGGTTTAAGATGTTGGCTCGACGTTGGATGTTGGTTACTTTTCAACACAACCTAAAATCAACTAAATATCAACGTCATTTGACATCGTTATTGGACGTCAACTTAACGTTGTCCTTAGAGGCTGGCTAAACATAGAATTTAGGTCACCTGGCATTACAACCTAAATCTAACCTATTATTAACCTCTTATGGTGTTGTGTGTCTGCTGGGATGGGATGAAGTATGTATATGTACAGTATGTATTTCGTTTGCCAGACTTGTAAAGTGCTGGAAAAGTTTGAAAATGCAAATGTAAATTGCTTGAAAAGTGCTTAAATTTGACTTTGGAAAATCTTACCTGAGGTCTTCAAGCACAGTTCACCCAAAAATGAGGAATTACTCACCATTTACTCTAAACCAGGGGTGCTCAATCCTATTCCTGGCGATCGACCTTCCTGCAGTTTTCAGTTGCAGCCCTTATCAAACACACCTGCCTGTAATTATCAAGTGCTCCTCACGTTCTAAATAATTGGTTCAGGTGTGTTTGATCAGCGTTGGAGCTGAAATCAGCTGGAAGGTCGATCGCCAGGAACAGGGTTGAGCACCCCTGCTCTAAACTTTTAGGTCTATGAAGGATCTGTTGTACACAAAAGAAGATAATTTGAAAGATATTGTAAAAACCGGTAGCCACTGACATTCATAAAAGGAAAACATTTAATTACTATTGAGGTCAGTGACTGGCTTCCAACATTTTTCAAAATAACTTCTGTTCAAAAGAATCTCAAACAGATCTGGATTTTCATTTAATAATTTTCCTTCGGCCTAGTCCCTTTATTCATCAGGGGTCGCCACAGCAGAATGAACCGCCAACTTATCCAGCATATGTTTTACACAGTAGATGCCCTTCCAGCTGCAACCCAGTACTGGGAAACACCCATACACTATCACATTCACACTTATAGACTACGGCTAATTTACTTTATTCAATTCACCTATAGGTGGTTCATTCCGCTGTGGCGACCCCGGATTAATAAAGGGACTCAGCTGAAATAAAACGAATGAATGAATTCACCTATAGCGCATGTTTTTGGACTGTGGGGGAAACCAGAGCACCCGGAGGAAACCCACACCAACACGAGGAGAACATGCAAACTCCACACAGAAATGCCAACTGACCCAGTCAGGGCTCGAACCAGCGACCTTCTTGCTGTGAGGTGACAGTGCTAACCACTGAGCCACCGTGTCACCCAAATTTGTATTATATATATTTATTTTGTGTGGTTGAACTGTCCCTTTTAATGTAAAATTCCACACAATATTTGCCAAACGTACAGTAGTAGCCACTCTAATAATTCGTCCTGACATGTGTTTTGTTATGTGGCATATGACATCTATCATGTATACGAAAAATATGTGGTTAAAACGTTCCAAGTACAGTTAGTGGCTGGGTTCAAACTCCACACAAACAGTTCCTTAACCATAAACATGCGTCTAACCTCAAATCCAGTTATTTGTGCAGGCGATGAAATGACAGAGACCGGACTGTGCTGGAAAGCATGCTGTGTGGTTACAGTCAGCGGGGCGTTCATGGTCAAACCCATGACAAGTGGAAGCCAAATGCGATTTATTGCTCCAGTCACTTTTCCTCAGTGTGTTCCTCTCATTACTGAACTGAGTCTGAGGAGCATTTTCAGCCTCAGCAAAGCATGTCTTATGAGGATCACAACCGAAATAAAATGCATTTATGATCTGAAATGAGCTGTAAAATTGGTTTGTTACATTTAGGAATTTACTTCATATTAATATCTTTAAGGCAGCACGGTGGCTCAGTGCTTAGCATTGTCGCCTCACAGCAAGAAGAGTCACAGCTGGGTCAGTTGGCATTTCTGTGTGGAGTTTGCATGAAATATGGTTTCACTATAAAAGACCATGCTACAACCATTGCTTGTGAAACTTTATTACAAGTTGTTTGAGAGAAGTAGATAATAGTTATGAAGATTGAGAATGGAAGTATGGATGATTATTGAACCGGCTGATCAGGGAGTCTTGTCCAGGGAGATTTTAGAAGACCAGAGCAGCCTGTGGAAGAGGAGAGGGATGTTAAGAGGTATAGTGAAGGGAGGGGAGGGGGTGTAGGGGATGAGTGGATGAGTTTAGAGGGAAATTGGGTGGGAGAGAGCGAGAATCTGAGACAAACAGTTTAAAGAGGGTCCACTTCCCCTAAGTAGTAGATGAGGGAAGCTGATAGGTTTAGGCATGGCCCCACCACTGAACTTTTGTTAATTCATTAACTCCATTTATTAATGATTTTATAAAGTTTTGAAAGACATTTGTGTCATTTTCAAGAGTCATTTAATGATGTAAAAATAATGTACACTACTGGTCAAAAGTTGGGGGTCAGTAGGATTTTTAAATGTTTTAAAATACGCTTATCCTGTTCAACAAAGCTGCATTTATTTAATCAAAAATACAGTACACGTGGTAAAATTGTGAAATGTTATTACACTTTAAAATAAGTGTTCAAAAGTAGTTTATTATTTCATTTAATATTTTATGTGATTTTAAAGATGAATTGTCAGCTTCATTACTTCAGTCTTCAGAGTCACTTGATCCTTCAGAAATCACTCTAATATTAATTATTATTATTAATATTATTTTTTTTTTATGGTAATAGTGATGGTAATAATGACTGGACTAATAATTTCATTTGAAACTACATACAATAAGAAAGCAGTTATTTAAAATGTTAATAAATATTTAACAATTTATCATTTTTTTACATTTAATAAATGTCGCCTTGATGAACAGAATTATTTTCTTAAAAAACAAAAAACGGACCCCAAACTTTTGATCAGTAGTGTGTATAAAAGTTAATAATGTTAATGTACACATGAACAATAATGCCTGTTTTTTTTATATTTCTTTTGTACTTAAATACTACTGTTACACATAAATGAAATACTTGAGCAGCATTCATTTATTCTATAAATGTAGATTTCTATTGTATATTTTTGCAATATGGGATCATTAGATTTGTTTATTTGTTCTTTTATTATTACAGACTGCTCTCTAATATACTTTAATATTGTTTGCACTATATATTAGTTCACAATCAAACAACTCAAAATAATATATTATAGATAATTATCTAAAATGTTGGCTGCTTAGTCGCTCAGTCGCTCTGCATCTCTTTATTTTATTTTATTTTATTTTATTTTATTTTATTTTATTTTATTTTATTTTATTTTATTTTATTTTCATTCATTCATTTACCTTTGGCTTAGTCCCTTTATTCATCAGGGCTCACCACAGTGGAATGAACTGCAAAAAATTACAAAAATGTAATTTTTTTGGCTGTGCTACAGTTGAAATCTGGATTACTAGCCCCCCTTTAATTTTTTTTTATTTTTTTTTTGATATTTTCCAAATGATGTTTAACAGAGCAAGGAAATTTTCACAGTAAGTCTGATAATATTTTTTTCTCTGGAGAAAGTCTTATTTGTTTTATTTCGGCTAGAATAAACGCAGTTTTTAATTTTTAAAGTGCTTTATGTATCTTGAGAAATTAAAGTTCATCCAAAATAGAACATTCCTGTTCAAGCATTTTATGAATCACCTAGCACCACTGATTTAGCTAAAAAATCAGAAAAAAGTTCAAATGAAGAAGACAAAATGTCATCCACAACTTGCATGGGCTGAAGGTGAATAAATTAACAGTATTTGTTTAGTGTTGGGCTTTCTCTTTAAAGTTAAGCCATTAGGATCGTATTTGAAAATAATATAACAAGTCATTATGCATAAATTTAGCTTATTCTTGTGATTCTACAGTGATTAATATAGCCTATCTAGGAATTAAGTTACATTTTCATTCATTAATTTTTCTTCAGCTTAGTCCCTTTATTCATCAGAGGTCGCCACAGCGGAATGAACCGCCAACTTATCCAGCATATGTTTTACACAGCGGATGCCCTTCCAGCTGCAACCCAGTACTGGGAATCACCCATACACTCTCATACACTACTGCCAATTTAGTTTATTCAATTCTCCAATAGTGCATGTTTTTGGACTGGGGGAAACCGGAGCACCCGAAGGAAACCCGCGAGAACACGGGGAGAACATGCAAACTCCACACAGAAATGCCAACTGACCTAGGCTGGACTCGAACCAGCGATCGTCTTGCTGTGAGGCGACAGTGCCGTCACTGAGCCACCGTGTGGTCTTTTTTTTATTTTATATTATCAGTAAAGAAATCACATGAAAAAATCATTCATGTTTGAACATTTAATTGACCCAGCATTTATTGACCCAGCCATATGCTGATCATTGTTTATAGGCATTCAAATCTCCATCCCATCATGTGCAGGTGTTTAAAGGGCATGCTGGAGGCTCAAAGCTATTTAAGCTGTGTGTGTGTGTGTTTGTGTGTGTGTGTGTGTGTGTGTGTGTGTGTGTGTGTGTGTGTGTGTGTGTGTGTGTGTGTGTGTGTGTGTGTGTGTGTGTGTGTGTGTGTGTGTGTGTGTTTTATATTATACGCTCTCATATTTCCATGCTATGTGCTGATGCAGCATGAGGCTTATGGTGCACCTGGTGTGTGAGAAGACACACACACGCACACACACACTCATTACTGAATACTAGTTATTCTGTAGGCAAATTTAAATTCAAATATTACTTCATGCATGTTTTTGCCAAGCGCACACCCACACACTCACATACACATGGACATGCAGGCCTACCGTTTGTTATATGGATGTTACTATACTTTGTTTTCCTATGGTGATGATGGTCCCTTTTGAGACATTATACTCACCTCAAATGACTAGTCATCTAGCAGTCATTAGAGTAGTACTAAGCTGTTGGTTTAATATCTGCTACTTTATTCTGATAATTGTTCAACAGACACCAAAGTTCCATATTTATTATAAAACATTGCCTCTAATCTATAAAGATTTAAACAATCTAGCTCCTGTTTATCTAACCAACTTCAGGTTAGCTTCTGGTAGTACCCAGAATAGCAAAGTCTACTAAAGGAGGTCGTGCCTTCTCGTTTATGGCTCCTAAACTCTGGAATAGCCTTCCTGATAATGTCCGAGGCTCAGACACACTCTCTCAGTTCAAAACTAGATTAAAGACCTATCTTTTTAGTAAAGCGTACACACACTGCACCACATAACAGTATGATGCATGAGTGTGCTGCACGCAGCTGAGTGGCTTTGACAAACCACATGTAGGACACACTCCTCCTGTCTTAATGCACCAGACATTGTGTTAGAAATACTCATATGCTTTGCATGTTTGTTTCTATAACTACTATTTTAATTTGTAGCACTTCATTTTTGCCTTGATATTTAATATCCCTTGTTTAAATACACTATGAACAGCAGCTACGCTAATTATTTTCTTTGTTCCCTATTTCCAGCTGGGGATACTTATCCCGAGGCCTTTAGAGATTGTGTAGTGCCATTAATGCAAGACCTGTGAAGAGATGATGCCAACCATAGGACTTCTAGGTATCCATAATTCTGGACCATGCAGATTCTGAGCAGATGCTGTGGCGGTCATGGAGGTGTGGAGAGCATGAGACTGATTCCTGAAAGACCACAGTGACAGACGAGTCAGGGTAAACTTGACAAAACAAAACCCTTTTAAATAACTTTCTTTCACGTTGAATTTGAGATTATGTGTACTTTTACCAGAGTGAAAAGTGACATCCCATGACATACTATATGTAAGTGCTTTGTGCCATCATCTTGAACTCCTGGAGTGCATTGCAAAAATGATTGATAAAGTTATTTTTTTTATTTCAGTTAAGTGCAACATTTTGTGTTTGTTCATTTTATATCAACAGGCTCATTCTGAAAACGTAGCCCTGTATACATTTCTGGAGATCGCGCATTATGTAACCAGAAGTGCATATGGCTGCATTTCGTCTTTAAAACGAATGCTACGGGTGGTATGATGCCGTTCCTTTTCGCACTAGCAGCTGACCGCTTACCAGAGTGACCGGGGGGGCTGGGCAGGGGCCACTTGTACTTTTAGGGGGCACAAACATACATCACAAACTACTTAAACAATTATTCATCTTTTTTTTTTCATGCATCACTCTGCAGTCTTCATAAACACAATAATTAAATAACTTAAACTCAAAATAACCTTCCATTTTAATTTATTTGACAAGTAACTTTGCATTGTAGTAGAATAACAAATTTTTACATTGAAGTACATCAAGGCCCATTTTTTGCACCTGTAAACTTTAACAGATACAGTTGAAGGCAATTTTTTTTTGCCTTCCCGTTAATTTAAAATAATGTTTTCCAAGTGATCTTTAACAAACCAAGGAGATTTTCACAGTATTTCCTATAAAACAAAAATAATTCTTCTGGAGTCATAATAAGTCTTATTTCTTATAGTTTATTTCTTGAATAAAAGCAGTTTTTATAAAAAAAAAAAACTATTTTAAGGTCAGTATTATTAGCCTCCTTAAGAAATATTTACTGTACATTTTTATTTATATTTGTCTATTATATTTTTTGATTGTCTACACAACAAACCAGTTATACAATAACTTGACTAATTATTTCAACTTTCCTAGTTAACATAAGTTTTCTAATTACACTTTAATCTCCATCAAAGACTATAGAATACTTATAACGTTAGGGACTTTGTATGAATACAACTATCTTGCAAAATAACTTGTAAAATATTATGCACCCACTGTCACCATGGAAAAGATAAAAACGTAGTTATTAGAAATTAGTTAAACTATGATGTTTAAAAACGTGTTGAAAAAAAATTATGTGTTTTGAAGACTCGTGCTTTATGTCACAACTGAAAACAACAAATGAAGGCAAAACTAAACGAGATAAATATTACTTTTACATGAGTGTGACTGAAAACTAAATTTGATAAATGTGTTACATCTGTTCTCCAGTACTTGCAGACTGTTTGTAAATTCAATACTGCATTTCCTAATGTAAAACTATGTACACTCAATTTTTGATTCTGGACATTTGATCATTTTTCACAACATGAACATGGCTGAAGTTGAATCTTTTTATTACCTGTGTCAATTTTAGCTATGTTTCCATCCAAAAATGCGAATTAACTTTTTGAGCAAAACTGGATTATCGCATAAAAGACGTGCGAATAAACCAGCGTTTCCATCCAATAAGTCAAAGCAAAGAAAATCGTCACTTCCTGATTATCTGGCGCCAAATATCAACAGTAAAAACAGAGTTTGCTGCGATTAGAGAAGCGTCAATCTTTTTTTCATTTAATAAACGACTTGCGCCTCAGAAGGCAATCCTGACACGCAGTAAACACGCGGTGGCGTTTGAAGGCGTGAGACGTGGAGCACAGATGCTCTTGATTTTGGAGGTAATTAATAATTTGATAACACTAATACATTTTAGAATGACCAAAACAACATTTCAGATGGTTTACAATGTGCTCAGCCTGCTGGTTTGTTCATTCACGCACATTTTTATCATCACATGATCTCTTATAACAAAATCACATGACTTATTTAATGCGCATACTGGAAGTTGTTCAGTAAAAGTGTTTCCATCGTAGTTTATGCGCATCTTTTCTTATCGAATAAAAAGTTTATCCCACTCAGTTATGCGCATATGTTTTTTATGCGCATTTTCAAAATTTATGCGCATCTTGGCGTTTCCATCAACTGTTTTTTCACAAATGCGCATAAAAATAGGTGGATGGGAACAGCTATTGACAGAGAGAGCGAGTGTGCACGAGAGCGAGTGCGTGCGACACCGAGAGCATGCGAGGGAGGCCTCAGTCATATCTCCGCAGTCTGCCAAAATACGCGTCCAAATTTAGGGGGGCCAGAGGGGGGGGCCAAGCTTGTTGACACGGGGGCATTTGGCATTTGAGATCTCAAAAAGCGTAATCCACCTCTGGTCAATTTGCTAAAACAAAAACTGCAAAAAAAAAAAAAAACATACCTGCTGGGACGTATTTAGGGCTCTCCAGAAATGTATGTAGGGCTTCAAATGAGCCTGGGTTGTTTTATATGAATGTGCTCTTTCTCTCACAGAAGCACTGTGGATTAGAATTAGGCAAATTGTTTATTTGTGCATCTTAAAATAAACCCCTCAACATATATTTTCCAGGGTCAAAGACTGTTAATGATGGGTAAACGGGCATTTTAAGTGAGAAAGTGAACCAAAATTATATCTGAGGTGAATTGTTTTGTATTTAGCATATTTTGTAATATTATTTACAGTAATATTTTTTTTGTAATTATATATTTGTGTTTATGTTTGGCTGCAAGGCCCTAGTAAGTATTACATCTCTTTGTAAGTCATTGCAATGCATGCTCAAGCAACCCAACCCATACCCCCCCTATATAAAAAAGTGGGCTCCCCCAAAGTCCACAGTACAATTTAAACACCGCCCCACACCCTACTCAGTTTTATTTGGAAATACATACTGAAAGAAAAAATTTGGAGCAACTTCCAGTTCACACAGTCTTTATAACAGCCTACTAATACTCCACTAATAGCTGACAGTACTTGCAAAGCTATATATAAGTTAGTATAGTTAGTATAGCATTTGCTGAGGGACCATCAAAATAAGGAGTCAGCAGATATTAAACAGAGTCTACTAATACTATAATGAGAGTCAGATGGCACAATGTACAGTAGTCATAAACTGAATGTCTAACAGAGACAAAAAAGAAAGAAGTGTAACCGCTGTTCATATTTTACAAATGAAGTATCTAAACTGCAGATCAAGATTCAATTCCTAACTATGTAACTCATTTTCTAAGTTTGTAGATTGCTGCAGGCGTCCATATCTAATGATCGTCTGGACGCAGCTGCACATTTTCCAAAACTCTGCCGAGTTGAGGAATGCTTTGAGTTTGACCTGTTTGCTCATTTTCCAGACGAGTGTAATTCCCAACTGAGAGTGTGATTGCCAGAACACATCACAGGAATCTGGACTTCAGCGGATTCAAGCGCTTTGTTTTTACATCGATTACATGGTAGATGATGATGGTGATGATGATGATGATGAGAGTTTTCTTACTGTAACCATCAACTGTGTTATCATGGATGGATGTGAGAATGTGAAACAATTGCTAAAGAAATAAAAAATATGGAATCTTACGTTTGTTGAATTTTTGATGATAAAAGAAATTTGCCATCTGATGAGGTTGTCGGTCTAAAAATGTTTAAATTGAAAAGACACGTGAATTTAAACATGAAGTTTAAACATGTTATATAGAGTTTAAGTAAAACAGCAAGCACTTAAAGGTAAATAATAATAAGAAAAACATCTGTAAAAAGCCAATTTATACTGTACTGTTAAAAATTTTCTCTACTGTTGAAACTTTTCTAAAACTTAAAATTAACAAAAATAATAGTAATAATAATAATGATAAATGTGAATTGCAATTGTATATTGGCAAGTCCAATACATTAAAAATATGAATATATTCATACATACTGTACATACAAACATACATGCATGTTAACATACATATTAATAAATAAACCTACAGAAATAAATGCAATTATACATGGGTCAATCTTTTAATATAAATGAGAATTAGGTATAATTCCCAGTATAATTCATAGCATTTCCCAGTGTGTTTTACCAAACTGCATACCGAACATTGATTAATATAAATGAGAATTGGGTATAAATAAACAAATAAATATATATATATATAAATTCACAGTGTGTTTTACCAAACGTCATACTAAACATTTATTAGGAAACTGTTTTAAAAAATATATAAATTTTATATTGCATAATGTTCAATATTTTGATTGATTTTACATCATAATGTTTAATAATAAAACATTTGAAAAAAAAAATGCTTTCAGGTTTGTAAATATTAAATATTCCTATAATTATGAAAGAAATCATAATATCATCATTCATTCATTCATTTTCCTTTTGGCTTAGTCCCTTTATTAATCAGGGGTCGCCACAGCGGAATGAACCGACAACTTATCCAGCACATGTTTTATGCAGCGGATGCCCTTCCAGCTGCAACCCATCTCTGGGAAACATGCATACACACTCATTCACTATAGACAATTTAGCCTACCCAAATCATCTGTACCTCATGTCTTTGAACTGTGGGGGAAACCGGAGCACCCGGAGGAAACTCACGCGAACACAGGGAACATGCAAACTCCACACAGAAACGCCAACTGACCCAGCCGAGGCTCAAACCAGCGACCTTCTTGCTGAGAGGCGACAGCACTACTGCGCTATTGCGTCGCCCAATATCAACATTATCATTACAATTCTTCTACAAAAATAGGTAAGTAGTGCTGTCACCTCACAGCAAGAAGGTCGCTGGTTCGAGTTTCTGTGTGGAGTTTGCATGTTCTCCCTGCATTTGCGTGGATTTCCTCCGGGTGCTCCGGTTTCCCCCACAGTCCAAAGACATGCGGTACAGGTGAATTGGGTAGGCTAAATTGTCCGTAACGTATGAGTGTGAATATGTGTGTGTATGGATGTTTCCCAGGGATGGGTTGCAGCTGGAAGGGCATCCGCTGCATAAAACATGTGCTGGATAAGTTGGCGGTTCATTCCGCTGTGGTGACGCCTGATTAATAAAGGGACTAAGCTGAAAAAAATGAATGAATGAATAAAACATTTAAGTTAATAAAACTTGCTTTCAGGTTTGTAAATATTAAATATTCCTATGTAAGAAGTCATCGTTTCAACATTATTATTTATTGCAAATATTCTATTTCTATAAGATAATCTATTTTATTCTTAAAGAAATATCATCCAAAGAATAAATGGATAGTTAACTAACTAACTAACTAACTAACTAACTAAATAAATAAATAAATAAATAAATGTAAAGATAAAGGGAAATAAGGAAAAAATGCAATATACATACATGCATGCACATAATTTAGCCTCTGTTTTTTCCCACTCGTGAGTTAATTTTTTATGCATAAGTATTACATTTTAGAACAAGAGTCTATTAGTTAATGTCAATTAATGTATTTACTAACATGAACAAACAATAAGTAATACATTTATTATGGTACTTATTCATCTTTGTTAGTTAATGTTATTTACGTTAAATAACATTGTTTAAGTTCATGTTAACTCCGAGTGCATTAACTTATGTTAACAAGCATAATATTAGATTTTAACATTGCATTAATGTTGATTAATAACTAATAACTAGGGCCAGACGGAATCTGCGGATGTTTTTTGCTATTTCTGCGGAGAATTTTGGTAAAAATCTGCGGATTTCTGCAGAATTATTTTGGGAGTATCATAACTAAAACCTTAATATGTGAAATAAAAAATAATATCTTTTTAACTTTTATTTAATGTTTAAAATGCAAATCCAATTAGATAATCTTATTTGGTAAACAAAGCAAGTCTCTCCTGTAATATATCTATTAAAAGACAGAAAATATTAGTTTACAAACTGCATTGTACATAAATCAGATGAACATTTTCATATTAGTCAATAATATTACTGTAATTAATTTAAAAACTGAATAAATTTAGATTTACACACATTTACTCAAGTAAATAAACAGAATAATGATGGGCTAAAAATCTGCGGAATTCTGCGCGCGCAGATTCCATGCGGGCCTACTAATAACTAAAAAACTATGATTAATAAATGCTTTACAAGATTATTCATGCTTACATAATGTATTAGTAAATACATTAAATGATACTAACTATAATGGACCATTATTCTAAAGTGTTAACACTTTTGTTTCTTCTTCCAGAAATTTGAGTTCTAAAATAGCAAGATACACAGTCACTGATGTTTAAAGTGTGAGAGCTTGATTTCTTTTTTCCTTTCATTTCTTTCATGAAACAGATTTGTCAAAACCTCAATAGTCTAGTAAAAAGAAATGTAGTGGATTCATTTTAATAAACCCCATTTATTTGATTGAACTAAATGAATCCAGGGTCCACTGAATGCTCTTGTAGTGATGTGTTCATTCAGGCTGTTAATGGACACTGACACTGCTTGTCTGGACTCCAGTGAGAAGACACTGACACTTAAGCAGAGAGCATCATCTCAGTGCCATCAGGACAGGACAAGCCTCTATTCTCCTGCTGTCTCTCCATCCACTGCCACCTATAACTGTCTCTTTGTGGCGCGTGTGAACCTTGAGGCTTTCCTCTGCTTCCCAGACCTCAGCGGGACACCAAACAGACGGAGGCTGTGTTTGTGTTTGCACAGGGGACACACAGCACTTCACAAGCCTTCGTCATGCCGGTTATCCGGACTCATTTCAATCCCATTCACAGAAAAGACACTGTGAAAGACGCCGAGAAAAAGCAGAACTGCAGCAATGCAGAGGATTTTTCTAGATTCCAGATACAAGATAAGGAATAAGATACCCAGCGGGCACCTCGATTTCAAAACAGAATTCAAAAACACAGCAAATTGCTAATTGATTTAATGTTAATAATCTTCAGTGGTGGAAAGAGTACTGGAAAATCATACTCAAGTGAAAGTACCATTACTTGCCTAAAAATGTAGTGCAAGTAGAGTAAAAGTATCTGCTGTAAATATTACTCAAAGTAGGAGTAAAAAGTAGCCCTTTTAAAAGTACTCAAGAGTAGTGAGTATTATGCTGTCAAAAGCTGATATGTTTACATGTAATTTGTGCATTGTGTGTGTAAACGTAACATTCTGTAGTGCATTTAGTTATTGCCCAGAAGGCACACAACATCATGAGACATTAATATTAGGTTAGATTTAGGTTGTAATGTCAGGTGAGCAGCTAAGCAGCTAAGGACAACGTTATTTAGATGTCCAATAATGACGTCAAATGACGTTGATATTTGGGTGATTTTAGGTTGTTAAAACGTGACCAAAATCCACGTCGAGCCAACATCTTAAACCAACGTCATATATGACGTCAAATACTGACATTTATTTATCAGGTACAGCAAACAAAATCCAACGTCTGATAGATGTCATAGGGGTAACGTTCACACAATGTCAAGCTGTAACATCATTAGACATTGATATTTGATTGGTTTTAGATTAGACATTGGACATTGACGTTGGCCTGATGTTGAGTTCTGATGTCAACTCGATTTTCATTTCCAAACAAAATGCAAAGTCCCCATAACATTAGGGTTCAACGTCAATCAGACGTCATGTTGACGTCCTGTGCCTGCTGAGTGTTTAAGGCCATTTTAGTCATCATACAGTAAACATCTGTCATGTTCTCATCAGTGATATGCATCTAAACAGTCTCTGGGTCAATGCGCATAAAGATTTTGAACATCTTCATGGACACATTTAATACTTCCAAACAGTTTGCTGCAATTATAAAGTGCACACGTCTTGAGGTAGTTCATTATGATGCGATTTAGCTTCTATGGTATGTGTGATTTGATTGGACAGGAATCTCAGGACTGATTTTTCTAATCCCCATGGACAAGAAATAATAAAGTAGTAACTGCAGGTTGAAGGAAAGCAGTGGAGTAAAAGTACAGATACAGCACTAAAAATGTACTCAAGGGAAAAGTAAAGTACACATTTTTAAAACTACTCAGTAAATTACAATTCCTGAGAAAAACTACTCAATTACAGTAATTTGAGTATTTGTAATTAGTTACTTTACACCACTGATAATCTTTGACGTCTATTTGACATCCACACACTGATGCCCTTTTGACCATCAAAATAAGGACACGGCAGTTTTATAATATAATAAATGTTTTATTCATCTGAAAGCTGCAATTACAAATGACGAATTTAACACTTATTTTGTATTCCTAGAATGCATGTAAACTACATTGATGTCAAAATAACATCAAATTGACATGATTTTTGACACCAATGTTTGATGCTAATTTGATGTCATTTTGATATCAAATTAGTCAATTGTCATCAAATCCATTTGCATTTGATGTTTTTTTTTTTTTTTGCTGTGTTTTTGGATGTTGTTTTGACATTAGGGTGCCTGCTGGGTAAGATAAGCAAAAACTTAACCTTTTTTATTGTTATGTATTAAATAATTATGCTTATAATTGTATAATTCTTTTGTAACAGTATGTATAATAGTTTTTGAAAACTTTATTTTCTATAATTCTAAATTCTAAAACAATAATACACTTCTTATGGTAATTATCTGATGAAAAACAGATAAAAGCACATATTTTACCCCTTTTTCATGATTTAAGCTAAGTCTTTTGTGTCTCCAGAATGTGTCTGTAAAGTTTAAGCTCAAAACACCCATCGGATTATTTATTATAGCTTTCAGAATATCGAGCATTTGAGCTGTTAGGACAGTGTAGCTGTTTTTGTTGGCTGTGCCTTTAATGCAAATGAGCTAGTTCTCATCATCCACCATTCCCACTTGCATGTCAGAGATGTCTCTGTATTGCTCTGATAGTCTTTACCTGCTGTGTCTCATGTAGATGAACAGCACAGTGACAGACAAGAATGAAGCAAATCTCCCTTACTAGAGTTAGAACTTTCCCAATGATTAAGTCAATGATGAGTCACACACAAGGTTTTTACAAAGTTTGCACACACACACACACACACACACACACACACACACACACACACACACACACACACACACACACACACACACACACACACACACATTTACAGTATGTTTAATTTTGCACTGCTTTGCGTGCCAAATGTGACAGGATACACGTTAATATCCACTGATGTATGGATATCCGTTATGTTAATGTACAAATTAAGCCTGATTTAATGTCCACAAACCGGAATTGAAGCATTTTCTTTTATAATTGTACTGACATGCAGCTGTGGTGATGAATTACATAGCAATTTAACTGTCTTTAACATGGACTGATTTAAAAGCGTTTTTGACTTATAAAACTCATACTTGAGGTGCAGATGATCACAGAGAGCTGAACAGATCTTTTATTCCCAGTTGCTTTGCGCTAGACCTGTGTTGTGGATATGATTATATGCATTACTACAGAGACATGTTAATATGTGGCTGTCAATCAATTTGGTGGGTAAGGAAAACTGCACTCCTACGTCACGTTGCAGTGGACCTCAAAATGGGAGGTATTTGGATCCTATTTTAATGTCAGGAAATTTAAAAAAAGAGACTTATTGTGTTTATATTACCCCAATATGACTGTGGACTCACTATACCTACACACTGTCCTGTTCTATGTATATAAAATATATAAACCAACATACAATTTGTCACCTTAGAATTATAATGTTCTATCTGATATTTTTGTCAAAATTGAGTTATTGACATATTCTTATTAAATGACAACTTATTTACATCATGGAAGGGTTTTTTATAAATTGTTTACATTTTAAGACTTTTTATTTTAAAAAACAAATGTTACACACATACTGTTTGCTATGGAATGCAAAAACTCTGAAGCTCAATATCTCAAAATCATTTAGAACGCAGATAGAACCTTATAATTCCAAGTTGACAAATTGCTATTTATTTATTTATTTATTTATTTATTTATTTATTTATTTATTTATTTATTTATTTATTTATTCATTTACATACATTGAAGCATACACAACAAACAAAATATTATACAGCACAACATAGCATTTCCTTTTTGAAGTCAATGCTGGAGGTCTGTTAGTTGTGACAATAAAAACATGGAAAAGAAATGGTCTTTCAATGGACACCTGCAGCTTGAACTGTGTGTCAAGGCCAGTTCACTAAAAATATCAGACAAGCTAACCTTTTTTTGGCACGGCAAGGTTACTTGAGGTTTGGTTATACAGTGCCCGGCATAAATAAGTACACCCCTCACAAATTTATCATTTAAATTAATATTTTAAATAGAAAGCTATACAATATTATATTTGTGCATATTCATTAGATTAGTCAGTACTGAAGCCCAATCTGGAGCTTATCTAACAAAAAAACTTACAATAACGGTCCAAAAACTAGTACACCCAAATTTATATGTTATAGAAAAATATTAAATACAAATAAATAAAAAAAAGGAAAAATCAAGAGGAGCAAAAAAAAATGTTTAAATTTAGTTGACATTTTGTAGGTTGAAATTCTTTTTTTGCAATATTTTGCTTGAATTTAAATGTATTATCTTTCGATTTCTAAATATGTTTGGTGACTAAAATATTATTTTAATAAATATATCTGTTTAATAAACCTGATTTTGTTTAAATGCACCACAATATATGCCTATATTCACTGAGAAATAGATAAAAATATTCCTTTTCAAAATGGGGGGTACTCAATTATGCTGAGCACCACCGTGGCACACAAATACATGTGCACACTTCACACAATCATCCTTGTCGTTATTTTTAGAATTAAGTACTACATGTAGTAAATACATCTATAATATTACACCATACCAATATTGGAATATTATCACTCTATAGTTCAGAAAATACTGCCTAATATATATATATATATATATATATATATATATATATTTTTTTTTTTTTTTTTTTTTCAACACATTTCTAAACATAATAGTTTTAATAACTTATTTATAATAACTGATTAATTTTATCTTTGCCATGATGACAGTAAATAATATTTTACTAGTTATTTTTCAAGACATTTCTATACAGTTTAAAATGACATTTAATGCTTAACTAGGTTAATTAGGTTACTAGGCAGGTTAGGGTAAAAGAAAAAATATTACAGACATACTGTGAAATTTCCTTGCTCTGTTAACATCATTGGGAAAATTTTTAAAATAAAAAAAAATAAAAGGGGGCTAATAATTCTATTCATATATATATAGATATGTATATATATATATAGCCTAAATATTATAATATATATAGGCCTATATATATATATATTATATATATATATATATCTGTAAAAAAAATCCGTAATTTTACGGTTTATTTACAGAGGCTAGGGTGCTGGAAATAAACCGTAAAATAACAACCGTTAAATTACAGTAATTTACAGAGGTTGGAATACAGGAATCTACCAGAAATTTTATTTTAAGTAAATTTCTGTATTTTAATGTCTGTTATTTTACAGTAAATTTCTGTAATTTAACGGCCGTTATTTTACGTTTTTTTCCGGCACCCCAGCTGCCAGAATTAAATCGTAAAATTACGGATTTTTTTAACAGTGTTTATATATATACATACATATATATATATATATATATATATATATATATATATATATATATATATATATATATATATATATATGAATAAATCTGTGAAATGAGCTGTATGCAAGTGCTGATAAAAGTGAGATTTACATGTATCCCGCAGTGAATGAGAATAAAAACCCATTATGAGAAAATTACCTTGTAAAAAAATTGTATTCTCAAAAAATATATTCTCAATAAACACTTATGTTTTCTTTTTCCATTAAAATGAAAACAGTATTTGATGAAAATCCAAGAAGCACAAAAACTGAAATAAAAATAAGTTATGTTTTTGCTTGCATTGTCTCATCTTCAAACCATCAGCAGGTTGAATAACTAATTAAATGACACGAGTTCACCCTTTGAATCATTAGTGAAGCGCTGTTCGTGACTGATTCCTCTGCTGGAATGCACATGTGCTGCTTCAGACTAACAGGTGCGCCGCGGTGGCGTGATTTCGAGAGAGCTCACAGGCTGTCAGGACCTGCTTAACCAGGTGCACCATGGAGACTGCTCCATCTGTACAGAATCCATGTGCTAAACCAACCAGAACCAACCGGAAACCTCTATAAAGGGCACAGGGTCACCATCAGCCAGACCACATGGGTTGAAAACAGCTGTGTGAAGTCATAAATCAGGGCTTAAGTGGGAAGAGTCAATGTAGGATTAATGTAAAACATCTTGGTGAGATCATTATTTTTATATAAATGCTTTGGGATGATGACCATATTATGTACTATTTATTTGTGACGTTGGACGTGATATTGAATTTTTACTGTCACACAGACAAAAATGAATATAATTGATACTGCTATAATTTAAAATGCAGTAAATGGTTAAACATTTCTTTGTTTTTCATAGACCTCATGCTATAAAAAAATGCTTTACTTTTTTTTTGAGCCAAATATCAAAACTGTCCTATGGTGTGACTGTCTCAAGCGTAGTTCAATAACTCTTATCAATTAAAAATAAAATTGTAACATCAGGCATAATTTTACAAGTGGCTATTTTAGTAAATGACATTTTTATTTCTAAAAATATAGGAACTTGATACATTTTGTCCCTGAAAACGTGTCCTCTGGTGACACGTGACACTATGCTAATTTTAAACAAGACAGTTTCACTGAAAAGTGTAATTGTTGAAGGACTCCATTCATCTTGTGAAGCCCATGACATGCACATGCACATGTTTTGTCAGTGTTTTTCACGTTTCACATTTCGTCACCTTAGAATAAGATTCTATCTGACATTTTAGTGAAAGTTATTCTCATATTCAACATATTCTCAAATCTACAAAGTCGAACTCAAGCTTTGCTCTGTAAGGTTCTTTCTGTGAGCCAATCAACATTTCGAATGCAGGCACAAGGACCAATTAGAATCAGCTTTCTTTGTCATTCTGCCAGAGAGACCTGCCAACAAAGACCAGAAAGAAACACAAAATCAAAGTCAACTAAATAATGCCGCACCACACAAAATTAGGCAGAAACCTGAAACTGAAAAGATGTGTGTAAATGTGATGATTTAGAAGCATTTTTTGACATTGAGATGAAATGTTAAAAAAAAAGAAAAAGAAACAGTTATTATAAAATGTAATATATTAAATGTGAAATATTTTATTCGCGTGTATATATAGTCAGTGAAACATTGCTTAACAACTCATTGTCTGTTTACTTTTAAAGTCTTCTTTTATTAAGCCTTGAAGGGCAAATACGTATTTTAATTCATGAAGAATATAGTTCAATAAATCATGTAAAACATGTCATTCAAAAAAAAATTCCATATTAAATACCTACAATTAACATCTGATCTGGACAAAATATTTAGCACAGCCTTGTATGCTTATTTTGAACAAGAAAAAATATTCATTCTAAAACATTAAATAAAGGTTATAGAAAGTAAAAATGTCACTTTCTCATACATCAACATATTGTTACATGTTGTTTATTTTTAATTAAATGATTAAGCAGACTGATTGTATTTATTGAAAATAATGCTTACTTAATAATCTGCCAGATAGAACCTTATAATTCTAAGCAGAAAATGACTTTAGAAATAGAAGGTTCTATCTGCATTTGCCTGTTTATTTTACTTTTTACTGTTTATTTTTAAGAGAATTTGGATCATTTAGAGTACATTAAGGGTCTCTGTCATGTGAATGTATGAAAGAGATATATTGTTTGCTATGGAATGCAAAAACTTTGAAGCTCAGTATCTTAAAATCATTTAGAACGCAGATAGAACCTTATAATTCCAAGGCAACAATTCAACATTTTAGAAACCACTGTAGACTTGCTAGGTTTTGTTATCTTTCAATGGGAAAACCCTTGAAAATCATACACAAAAAAATACCATATATAATTGCATATAAAGTAAATATCCCTTTATGGTGATAAGTGTCCAATAATGAAGATAAATAACTCTTAACTCTCTTTCTATATTATTAGGAGTTAGGTGTTTGCTTGTTTCTTGCTATGTCACACTATATGACGTATTTAAGGTACATTTCAGAAAAAATGTTTTGAAATAAAGTGAAAGAATTGATCAAATTAGGTAGCCTTTATATTTTCTCTTGACTTCAAACTACATAAATACATATTTTTTGTTCTTTGAAAATAGTGTTGTACAAACATTTTTTAAAAATTCTATTTTTACTGCATATTTGTCAACTATTTTCCAGTATGGGTTGTGGCTGGAATGGCATCCGCTGCATAAAACATATGCCAGAATAATTGGCGGTTCGTTCCGCTGTGGCAACCCCTGATAAATAAGAGACTAAGCCAAAGGAAAATGAATCAATGAATGAATGAATGAATGAATGAACAATTATTTGTCAACTGCCCACCTAGCAATATGTGTGTAGTTAATATTAAGAAGTGTTAAGTTTAGCTTTACATGAAAGTAGTTGGTCTGCAGCATTATATGTTTTAAAAGGTTGAGTTCATTCCACTGTTAAACATGGAGATCTAAATGAGAAGTTGAAGATAAGAGAGATGGCCAACAGCTGCTGTGATTATAGGCTCTCCAACAAGGAGGCTTTCCATACTAAGCAAATGTTTTTGCTAATTTGTAGATTTGGAGAAAGAAATTTGGTGTGACATTTCACTGTGGGCTGAGAGCGGGACGGACAGCTGTTGTTCCCAGTCACAGGATTCCAGATGACCAGCTTGTGAGATTCCTTCTCTGTCTTTGCTTTTCTTCTCAATGTTTTTTTAACCTGTCCCCAAACTGCTAAATGTCACATTTAGCCTATAACTAAGCAAAGTGTCTGACGCACAATCCTGAGGAGAAGATTGGAAAATCCATTGTTCATTTTGATGTAGATGTTGGCTGAGATTTGTTTGACAATATTTCACATTAAGCTCCATTCGCTCCCACTTATAGAGCTCACTTTTATTCCAGACAGATTAATGGGTATACTTTTATTATATCGAACGGAAAGGTGGAACAAACAAAACTCATCATTTAATCTTTTTTTAATTAGTGCATCACACAAAGTAATAATGCTTTATTAAAATAAAGTGTAAATAAATGTTGGGTTCCACACAATCAATTTGTGTTGGGACAACATGAATGAATTAAGATACCTTATTAGTTTTTTACAAATTTAAGTGGATTGAACGCAAAACATTCCCAGTGATGAGTTGCAGCTGGAAGGGCATCCGCTGCATAAAACATGTGCAGAATAAGGGCTTAAGCCGTACTCACACTATGTACAGTTGCCTTGAACCGGGCCAAAGCACGCTTGTCCCCCCTCCCGTCTCCCCCGACGGCCCGCACTCACATTACATTCGGGCCTGGGCGCGCTTACGTCATCGATGACGCGCTGCTCAGTAAGCGCTCTCGCTCAGCACAGTGGAGATTTCTTTGATTATATCGTTTAAGTCGTTTGACATGCAGTGACACGTAGTCTAATATTTCGCCGAACAGATCAGCCACTTTTGACACTCATAAACAATCATAAAGTCCTCGTGATGCAGGAATTAGGAAGTTTGCTGAAGGCGCAGCTGACGTGCAGTGAGGGGTTTGCGTCTTTAATAAACTACGACAGTTTGCGTTCATTCACCAGTAAGAATGATTAATTAATCCATATCAAACAGTCCCTTTTAAAAGTCACTTCTCGCTTTCAGTTTCGGGCTTAGGCACGCTTGCACTCACACTGTAAGCGTACCACGTCTGAGCCCAAGTGAACCGCGCTCTGGCCCACCTCTTCCAACCGGGCCAGAGCCGGCCAAGTGTTCCGTGCCTGAGCCCGATTCAGAGCACTCACACTTCTCAAACGATCCGGGTGTGAGTGTGAGTGCTCTGAATCGGGCTCAGGGCTACTTACATATATTTATAAATTTTAATACAAGAATTTTTGTGCTGTGAAGTAAAATATATAATTGTGTATGGAAAGTATCGTCAACGCACCGTGATGCACCGAGATATCGAATTAAACCAAATCGATGGCATGGTAATCGTAACCAAACCGAACCGTGAGACCAGTGTAGGTTCACACCTCTAATGGCCACCATATTAAAGTGTTGTTCCAAACCGGAGTGCTCAAAACTGGACACTTCGAAGGGTGCTTCAGAATTAAAGATAGTAAAGGATGCCACTGATTGACACTTGGAGCACCATGATCCTTTGCGCATGAAAGTTGTTTGGTGTCACACACTGCTTTCTATTCGGAAGGGCTCATCTCAACCCTTAGAAGAGATTAGGGCATAGGGATGAACCCTTCCAAATGCAATGCAGTATCAGTAAAAGTGATCACTCTGATTGGCTAATCAGCTTGGTTAAACAATATAAAAGCATACACTTTACACACTATTTTAGGCCCAATCCCAATTCTACCCCTTAGCCCTTAACTATGTTTAGACATCTATTATACATCTAGAAACAAAAAAATGCTTGCTGGCCATTGATCAGATATGGTATCTATCCTGAGAAAGGTGTATTTCATTTCATTACATTAAATATATAGAATCTTCTTCAGAAAATTGACGTTTTGTAATCTAACAAAAGAAACTCCTAGAGGTTTGGAACATCATGACGATGAGTAAAAGGCTGACCAGTTCCTTTAATCAGTGATTAGACATTTTCCGGCAGGATAGAGTGTTCCCTGTTGTGTGCTGCGATACATCCCTGCTTGTCCTCGCTGGCTGATAGTGTGAGAGTGAGCAAAGGAGAGAGAGAGAAAGTGAGAGAGAACCAGAAAGCAACAGAAAGAGAGAGTCCCAGTTGTCCCTTCTTATCAGATGAGGCATCCACTTCAATTTGCAATTTTAATGAAAATCAGACACCTGCACTGCAAATGATCGCCACTCTGTAGACTCTGTAGCGAGAAGAGAGAGAAAGGGAGAGCGGGGCGGGTGAAAAAGAGCCCATAGTTCCTACTGGAGGGGGACAGAGGCTCTGGAAGTATCTGGTTACTGTAGACCTACCAGACTGGGTTTTCAGATGATTGAGGTGGGAAAAGAAAGAGTTCCTTTCATTCAGGGTGCAGGGACAGGGATCTTCTCACATACTGAAAGAGTGTAGAGATGATGTCTGCTGTCGGGGCGGCCAGAAGACCTGATTACCCCCCCGGGAAGTACACACATACTACACCCCTCCTCACCGAGAGGTAGTTCCTTAAGGTTCAGGCCGAGGGGAGGCCACTGGGGTGAGGTGAGGCACCTCAGCAGGACTGCCAACCAAATCAGGACTGCTTCTTGCCTATTCACATGAGAGAGACAAACAGAAAGAAGAATGGAGAAAAGAGCGCAAAGAGGAGGTCATCATGATCTTATCGGTCCATTACTTGAACTTGCGCACACAAAAGCAGCTACTCTTTTACAGCTTGGCCTAGATGTAGGGCCAGCTCCCGCATAGCGCATATGCGTATCGAGACAAAAGAGCTTTGGTGCAGGTGTTAGGAGATGCCACAATCAGTAAAAAAGCCCTGTGCAAATTCGTTCCATGTTCGCATCCTCGTGTTCAGATAATGGATAATGGAACTGCTGGCCCTTAAAACCTGTGGCCGCATTTTTAACCGGTCAGCCCTGCTAAATGCGTTTCTGGTTCTCACACACCGGTCTGCCCTGGATTGTACTTTTCCCTGGACCCAATGGATAGAGCAATGGGTTCATGGGAACTTGTTTACCTAATAAGCCTTAATATGTGGTTTTAACTGTTAGTAATCATAGGTGTCTGAATGAAAAGATATATTCCTAAACCTAAAGGCCATGTCATACTTTTTTTGCAATTAGATCAGGGGTAAAAAGAAGTTTTAAATACTTAAGCAGCAGCATAGTGTGGTTAACATTTTTGGTACGTTTAACAGTGAAAATTAACATACACTACCTGACAAAAGTTTTGTCGTGAATCCCAGTTGTAAGAGCAACTTGACGTCTATTTGATCATTTGGAAAAGTACAGAAGAAAGATTTTTCAGATTAATTTTCTGTTGAACTGACCTATTGGAACTCGCATAGACCCAAGATTCCCACAAAAATTATTCGAGTTTGGTGAAGGAAAAAATCAATATGTGGGGTTACATTTAGTATGGGGGCAAGAGATCTGCAGAGTGGATGGTAACATCAACAGCCTGAGGTCTCAAGGCATTTGTGCTACTCATTACATTACAAACCACAGGAGAGGGCAAATTCTTCAGCAGGATAGCGCTCCTTCTCATACTTTAGCCTCCATATCAAAGTTTCTCAAAGCAAAGAAGGTCAAGGTACTCCAGGATTAGCCAACCCAGTAACCAGACATGAATATTATTGAGCATGTCTGGGGTAAGATGAAGGAGGAGGCATTAAAGATGAATCCAAAGAATCTTGAGGAACTCTGGGAGTCCTGCAAGAATGCTTTCATTGTCATTCCAGATGACTTTATTAATAAGTTATTTGAGTCATTGCAGAGATGTATGGATGCAGTCGTCCAAGCTCATGGGAGTCATACACAATAATAATACCTTTTCTACTACATTATGACTTTATATTCTATACTGTACATTATTTCTGTTAAGTGACAAGACTTTTGTCTAAGCAAAATCAGACCTTACTGTCCTAATTAAATCATTAAAAATCAAGGCATGATCATATTTTATTTTGGTAAAATAAGCGTAATCTAGAGGCCTTTGCCTTTCATATAAGCCATTTATGATACCAAATGATCTACTAGAAGTCAAGATATTATTTGACCTGTTGAACTTGGATAGGCGACAAGACTTTTGTCAGGTAGTGTAAATGCATACTGTACCATACTGAATGGTACCGCTATAACGGATATACAGAGAAGGAGGCAGGAACTGACAAATCAACAACTTTAATCATAACATTAACACAAAACAAACGTCTTCATCTAAAGCTTCTCTGTGGGATTTGAGACCGGTGTGGCACACAGTAAACACTGGCTTCGCTCCACACCCACAACTCTTGGCTCCACCAACACTCATTACAGCTAGTATGTCGACCAATCACTGATCTTGTGTTCTGTATCATCTTCAGTGGTGTAAAGTAACTAATTACAAATACTCAAATTACTGTAATTGAGTAGTTTTTTCTCAGAAATTGTAATTTACTGAGTATCTTTAAAAATGTGTACTTTTACTCTGACCTGAGTAGATTTTTAGTGCAGTACTGGTACTTTTACTCCACTACTTTCCTTCAACATGCAGTCACTACTATTTTTTCTTGTCTATGGGGATTAGAAAAATCAGTCCTGTGATTCCTGTCCAATCAAATCACACATAGAAAGTAATTTGCATCATAATGAACAACCTCAAGACATGTGCAATGTCAGATTGACATTGTACCATCATGGGGACGCTGCATTTTGTTTGGAAATGAAAATCAGGTTGACATCAGAACTCAATGTCAGGCCAACATCTATATCCAACGTCTAACCTAAAACCAACCAAATATCAACGTCTAATGATGTAATAGCTTGACGTTTTGTGGATGTTACTACTATGACGTCCATCAGATGTTAGATTTTGGTTGCTGTACCTGATGAATAAATGTCAGTATTTGATGTCAATATGACGTTGTTTTAAGATGTTGGCTCGACGTTAGATTTTGGTCATTTTCTAACAAAGTAAAATCAACTAAATATCAACGCCATTTGATGTCATTATTGGACATCTAAATAACATTGTCCTTACATGCTGGCTAGACATTGAGTTTTGGTCACCTGACATCACAACCTAAATCTAACCTAATATTAATGTTCTATGACGTTGTGTGCCTGCTGGGCAATAACTAAATGCGCTACAGAATGTTACGTTTACACACATCCACAAATTAGATGTAAATGCATCAGCTTTTTACAACATAATACTAACTACTCACTACTCTTGAGTACTTTTAAAAGTTCTACTTTTTACTCATACTTTAAGTAATAATCACAGCAGATACTTTTACTCTACTTGCACTACATTTTTAGGCAAGTAATGGTAGTTTTACTTGAGTATGATTTTTCAGTACTCTTTCCACCACTGACTATCTTGCAATGTATTTACATTTATCGGAGGTGTGTCCTATGGTGTGGTACGGTAAAGGGTGTGCGGTTATGCGAAGGCAACACTGGCCCTCCCACATGCAGAATAAATTGGATTTTATGCAGAAGGATATAAGGAGGAAAGAAGACCAGGCCTGAGACATTCAAAGTTGCAGTTTTGCTTTTGTTAATGCAAAAAGTTATATGTGAGGGTTTCTGCCTCTTTTCTGTTTTTGTTTTATTGTTTATATCAGCGATTTTAAACCTGCGGGGCCATGACAGTATTGGTTGAACTGATTGTTATTAATAGAAATAACATTGTTACTATATGTAAAAATGTCATAATTTGATGTATAATTTAATAACGAGAAATAAATAATAAATGGTTATGATGCATTCACTTTTTTTCTAATTGGTTTTATAACAACGTGCTAATTTTTATTTTTATAATGATTTTTTTAGGGGTTTTCACCTTTATTTGACAGGACAGTAGAGAGTATTGACAGGAAAGAATGGGGAGCAGAGAGAGGGGAAGGATCGGCATAGGACCGCGAGGCGGAATCGAACTCGGGTCACCGTGAACACCGGAGTGCATGTGTCGACGCACTAACCACTACACCACTGGCGCCAACACAACGTGCTAATTTAAAACTGTATATTAATATATAATTTTTCTTTGCTGTCAACTACTTTTTTTTGCTTGTCTGAGATAGAAACTTGTCCATGCAATACCAATATAATTATTATTAAGGGGTTTCACCTTTATTGGGACAGGACAATGGAGATTATAGACAGGAAAGTGTGTGGAGCAGAGAAAGGGGAAGGATTGATAAAGGACAGAGAATCAAACTCATGTCATCATGAACACCATAATGCTATGTGTCGATGGACTAAGCACAAGGCTATTGGCAGCAACACAAAAGAGACAAGATTTCAAGAGTTCACACTTAGCTGATGATTGATAATAAAGCGTGTTTGGCATGCTGTCCCGGGAGAGAGCCCTGAGCTCAGAATATCCTTGAGCCCGGGGCTTCCTCCCGTTTGTAGGGCGACAGGAGAGTCCGAGCTCAGGTGGTCTTGAGAACTCCCCTGCTGTGAACTACTGGATATGTATCTGGCTAAGAGTTGCCTTAGAATGCTATTTGGTTAGTCAATTTTCTTATGGTGCCTGTTTTTGAACGGTGGGAGGAAACCGGAGAACCCGGGGAAAACCCACGCGAACACGGGGAGAACATGCAAACTCCACACAGAAACGCCGACCGGCCCGGAGGGAAACGGACCAGCGACGTTCTTGCTGTGAGGCAACAGTGCTACCCACTGGCCACCGTGCCGCCCTATCGGAGAAGGGGAGGAGTAGGGGTGGAAGGGGGGATTCTTCAAACGAAGATGACTGGATCAAAGTGCTCCGGTAATTTATAGTGGTCTATGTTCATCTGATTGGCGCAATATGTGGAGTTAATCGATACCAGCTGTGTTCAATCATAAGCACGTGATCCTCTCGAAATCCTCTCGAAATTGTAAACAAACCCCACTTCAAGAGTTCACACTTAGCTGATGATTGATAATAAAGCGTGTTTGGCATGCTGTCCCGGGAGAGAGCCCTGAGCTCAGAATATCCTTGAGCCCGGGGCTTCCTCCCGTTTGTAGGGCGACAGGAGAGTCCGAGCTCAGGTGGTCTCGAGAACTCCCCAAAAGGCTTTTTAGCTCGGGACAGCAGCCGCGTATTGAAGAAACCCCCCAATAAGCTAAGGATCAGTGCTATATCCGGCTGCTGGATATAACTGAAGGTGGAGAAGGGAGAGAGGCTCCTGAAGGACAGAATTTGGAAGCGGGCTCTTAGGAGAGCCTGAGATTTGGCGTGGGAGGCTATGGTTGACTCCGGGGGAGTCGGATGCAAGGGATGCTCTTTCGGGGGTCGGAGCGGGGGTGGGCGGGCTCCTGCGGGGGTCATAGTATGGTTATTGGGAGATGAGGACTCCAGCAGGAGAGGGGGTGAAGTGGGCCGGGGGGGGGCATGACTCTGATGGAGTCGAACTCGGGAAGACTCCGTGGGAGTCCGAGTTGAGGAGTGATGGCCTATGCGAAAAATAGAGAAGAGTAGCGGAGAAACTCAACGCTAGAAGGAAGGAAAGAAAGTAGCGGAGTAACTCGACGCTGAAGAAAGAAAAGTAGCGGAGTAACTCGACGCTAGAAGGGGGTTGGGAATTTAGAGGTGGGAAGGGTAGAGGAGTTGGAAGAGTGGGGGGGGGGTGGAGGAAAGAGCAGAAGCATTTGATGCTGGAAGGAAGGGAAGAAGGTGCGGAGAAACTCGACGCTAGGAAGGAGAGAATAGGAGATGCGGAGAAACTCGACGCTGGAAAAGTAAAGAAGATATATGTATTGGCCGGGGTGGGGGGGGGTAATGTTTGACTCCGGGGGAGTCAGTGCTCTGTGGGCGACTCCGTGGGAGTTAGAGCTGTAATGTTTGGCCTCCTGCAGGAGTCTGGGAAGGGGAGGGGGCGTTGGAGACTCCTGTAGGAGGTGGACTGGGGCAGGACTCCGGGGGAGTCTGAGCTCGGGAAGACTCCGGGGGAGTCAGAGCTTGAGGAGTGAGGGCTTATGCGAAGGAAGAAAAGAGTAGCGGAATACTCTACGCTAGAAGAAGATTGAGTAGCGGAGCAACTCAACGCTGAAAAAGAAAAGTAGCGGAGTAACTCGACGCTGGAAGGGGGTAAGGGTTGGAGAGGGGGGGGGGATTGAGGAAAGAGCGGAAGTAATCTACGCTTGAAGGAAGGGAAAGAGATGCGGAGAAACTCAACGCTAGGAAGCAGGAAAGGAGATGCGGAGAAACTCAACGCGGAAGGAGCAAAGATAAGTAAGTTTTTTAATGGCTTGGGGGGGGCAGTGATTGATTCCTGTGAAAGTCAGGCTCGGGGGCACTCCGGGGGAGTAGAAGCGGGGGTGGGTTGGGGGCCTGCAAGAGCTGGGAAAGGAAGGGGCGGTGGAGGCTCTTGCTGGAAGCGTGATGAGTGAGGGGGTGGCCGGGGATTGGGCTTGGCGTGACTCCGTGGGAGTCGAAGCTCTTGGGCCTCCGTGGGAGATAGAGCTGTGGATGAGTATGAGAGAAGTGATGGGGGAGCAGAGTATAGCTCGTGCTAAGAAAAGAATAGAGAGGGAGTAATTAGAGCTTAATTAAAAAATTTTAATAATAGAAAGCGGGGGGGGGGGGGGGGGGGGGGGGGGGGGGAGAAAAGTAGCGGAGGAACTCAACGCTGGAAGGAAGAAAATTAGCGGAGTAACTCGACGCTAGAAAAAGAAAACAGCGGAGAAACTCGACGCTGAAGAATTAAGAAATAATAGGGGAGAACAGCATTGTTAGAAGAAAAAGAGGGTTTAGCGGAGTAACTCGACGCTAGAAATTATAGAACAGTAGCGGAGAAACTCAACGCTAGAAAGAGGGGGAGGAAGAGGAAATGGCAGAGTCGTGCTCGTGCCCTTGTACTCCAGATGATGGATGTCGTCTGGTGAGAGACATCTGGGCTTCCTTGAGGTGATGTCTGCTGAGTCGGATGTATGTCTTGAATGCATCTGAAGACCAGCGGCCGAGGGTCTGAATTTGGTTTTGTGAGAGCCCGTTGTGGGCAGCTGTAGTGGCGGCTCCGATTCTAAAGGAGTGGCTAGAGAATGATTCAGGTGAAAAGCCAGATAGGCGTAATGTTTCTTTCAGATGTTTTTGGAACCAAAAACGGGTTACTGGACGATTAGCGTCGTCAGTGAAAAGGGGGGAGAAAGGATTGGAATCTTGGGATTTCCTCAGCTGTAAGAATGCTAGGAGGGTTTGGAATGGCTGTGTGGGAGAGGGGAGGTCGAAAATGTAATAAAATGGCCGTTGCGAATTTGATCTGTTTACTCTGCTTAATGAGGAAAGAAATGGTTTCTTTATCCTGCAGAATCAGATCGGATATGGTGGGGTGAATGAAGGGGTTGAATTTGCATGTGGTAGTGAGTTCTGAGCATCTAAGGAAGCCATAAAAGGCTAGGGTGAACATGGCGTCTAGGGTGCGAGCTGTGTGGATGGACTTATAGCCAAAAAACTGAATGCCGCTCAAGTAGCTTCTAATTGAACTGGCTTGTATGTTTTTTGAGGTGTGTAGATGAGCATTGGATGAGGTGATGGAGAGAAGGGAAAAAATCTGGGAAAGGTATTTCAAACAGAAAGTGAAAGTGTTATAAGGTGTTCCATGCTGTGAGGTAAGATTGTAGAGTCCTCGGAGCCACTGCCTGGAGGATGAGAGACATGGAGGTTTCCCGGAGGTGGTATAGAGGGTGGTTTATGGCAATGTCATCTCTGAATAGGGAGGAACAGGTGTTGGATGAGGGTCCGCCTCTGGCGCCAATAGCCGGAATTTCTGGAAAGAAAGCGAGACAGAGAGTCAGCAATTTGATTTTTTGCAACCTGGTACGTGTTCAGCAGAAATTAGAAATTGTTTAGTGGCTGCAATCCAGACGAGGCGTCTTAAAAGGGGCATTAGTGACTGTGAGTGCGAACGCCCTTTATTAATACATTGTACTGTAGCCTCGTTATCTCAGTGGATGAGAATGCTGGATGCGGACCACTCTTCGCCCCACAGGATGGCCGCTGCTACGACGGGATATAATTCGAAGAGTGCGGAGGATTGTTCGTTTGGTGGAATTTCTAACATTTGGGGGGGCCAGGGTGCCGCGAACCAACGACCCTGGTAAAATCCCCCGAAACCAACTGAAGGGGCGGCTTCAGTGAATAATTTAATATCTACCGGCGATGCTATAAGATCGCTGTAGAAAAAGGAACAGCCATTCCATTGCTTAAGGAAAGAAATCCATAAGCTGATTTCTTCGCGACTGGGATTAGAGAGAAAGATTATATCTTCTAACCCGGGGGCTGTGGTGGAGAGTTAGAGCAGGTGCGAAATAAACGGACGGCCCTGAGGGATAATGCGCATGGCGAAATTTAAGTGGCCGAGAATGGAAAGGAGTTCGCGTTTTGTACATGAATGGTTTTCGAGAAAGATTTGACAAAGATAAGTAATGCGGTTGATTTTCTCTTCTCTGCTAGAGGAATTCCTAAGTCAGCGAAAACTTTTTGGGTGATCGCTAAATGTTTGTTTGGAGGTGACGACGGAGGAGAACTATGAGGAAGTCGTCTAACAGATGTATAAGGTAAGGAATCCCATAATGGATGGATAGTATCCAACATATTGCTTCTGAGAGCATGTCAAAAATTTTTGGGGCTACTTTTGCAGCCGAAAGTTTAACGGACTGCGAAGTAGAATTTGGAGCGCCAGCGAATGCCAAAAAGGTGCCAGAATCTGGGTGGATTGGCGTGACTTTAAAAGCGGATGTAATGTCGACTTTAGCTAGCCAGGCGTTGCGGCCGGCGGTTTTGATAAGAGAAATAGCTTGGTCTGTATCATGGTAGTTGAGCGAATATTCGTCTATTGGAATGGTGCTATTGATGCTGGGAAAAGTGGAATTATGAGGCGCAGACAGGTCGATTATGAGGCGAATTTTTTTTTTTTTTTTTTTTTAGAAAATTTTCTGGTCGCAACACCTATTGGACTAATGCAGTATGAATTAAAAGGCGGGGCTGTAAAAGGCCCGTTCATGAAGTCGTTATCAGTTTCTTTTTTGATTAGCTGATCGACTGTTTCGGGTTCGTCTTTTGCAGATTGTAGATTAGGGCAGCATAGGTTGTATGCGGGAGAGGCTGAGACACCTGGGTGGAATCCGTGAGTTAGACCTGAAATGGGAAAATCAGAGAAGTTATAATCAGGGTGATTATTTAACTCAGGTAATTGGTTGGATGAGGATCCGTTTCTAAGCTGTTTGTCGAGATGTCTGGAATGAGAGAAACAAGAGAGAATGAGACATGACATTTACAACATGGTACATGCATGGCGGAACATAATAAATTGTTTAAGCTGATATCCATGCGAGGGGTCTTAATAAGGGCATGGGCGACTGTAAATGGCATTGCATTTTGTTAATGCGTAGTATGAAAGCTTCCTTGACGCAATGTACAAGGATAGTAGAGGTGGGCATTCGTCCCCCCACAGGATAACAGATAGATGGAGAGCTGAGGATGTGGGGCGTGGCTTGTCTGGTGGTCATGGAAATACCTCTTGAAGACTGAGTAGGTGTAGTGATAGTGGATGGAGTTTAAACCCCTTACTGATAAGAATTTTATGTAAATGTATATAACGCTTAGTCAATGGATAAAACATTAGAAATATAAGAAATATTTTCTTCCCATCCATATCGAAGCGGGAAGTTTATTACTTTGCCGTTTTCACATCTAACTGACTTGCCTATATGAACTTGCATATGGCCCTTGTGTGTGGACATATGAGTCACAGTGGCATGTTACAATTAGACTTCTGTGCTTAAAGCGTTTAATGTTTTCACTAGCTGGGTAATACTCTTTTCAGAAGAAAAATGCTGTCGGATGGGGCAGAGTATTAATTTATATTTATTTGTTTGTTTATTAATTAAATTTATTTATTCGTTTATAAATATCAACTGCCAACTTCAAACCCTGAACTTAAAAGCGATGTCATCACTTAGTATAAACTGTGTGAGAGGAATTTTAAACCATGAATGACTTTGAAAACTTAATGTGATTAAAACTCACCATCGTATCTAGCCTAGTTCATTCACAATTCAGAGTCCATTCTTAATCTCTCAAGAGAGAGGGCGGGACCATTGGATGGTGATGCTTCGCTTTCAGCTATTGGCTCAAAGAAGTGTCAATCAAACAGCGGCGGCCATTTTGACTGTTTGTTATGACTGGAGGCGCTACTGGACGCACTTCAGCGAGTAGTATGGATGATAACAATGCATTTAGTGGATGTTTATCGACGTAAGAATAAGCTGTGGACTAAAGTTGTGGATTGAAATGCCTGGACTTTTGCAGTCGAATTACTTCATGTTTTTAGGATGATATGGATCTGTGGACAGGCAGGATGTTTTAAGGTGAGTTCTTTGTATAACTTAACCCATTAGCGCTGGTCTCGTCTTATGAATCCACTGGCTTGCATGGTTTGGGATCTATAGAGCTGTGCATCGATGGAATTGCTCTTCAGTGTTTGGACTCTCAGTAGTGATTATAAACCCACACTGACCTGAGCTAACTGAATTGAACAGTCTCTGAAAATTGAACTGACTCTGATTCAATTCACTATATTCTTTCACGTGAAGCTGTTTTGGCACAATCTACGTTGTATAGGTGCTATAAAAATAAAGATGAATTGAATTGAAAATGTTTAGTCTGTGTTTGCGAGTGGTTGTTTTAAGGCGAGGCTTCCCTTTGGAGCGTGCTATGTAGGCTACGTTACCACTGATGTACCGCTGGCAGAGAGCGGTGAGGGTTCAGTTTCCTTGCACTGGCTTTGATCGCTGGCTTGAATGTTTTTAGGCTGTGATGTTGTTGTTGTTGTTGTTGTTGTTGTTGTTGTTGTTGAAGATGCAGTAGCAAGTAGCGCCGAGCAGTGTGTTCTTCAAACGAAGATGACTGGATCAAAGTGCTCCGGTAATTTATAGTGGTCTATGTTCATCTGATTGGCGCAATATGTGGAGTTAATCGATACCAGCTGTGTTCAATCATAAGCACGTGATCCTCTCGAAATTAGTTTGTAAACAAACCCCACTTATTAAGGTGAATTTCACAATATACTTCAATGTTGAGTGCGACACGGTGGCTCACTGGGTAGCACTATTGCATCACAGCAAGAAAGTCGCTGGTTTAAAGGTGCTGTATGTAAGTTTTTGACTCTTCTAAAGCATAAAAATACAATAATATGTGTGCAGATATTTAAGAAACATCCCAAGTGAACATACTTGTTTAACTGAAAAACAATGCTGAAGTCAGATATTCTGCTTTGAAAATGTTTTTTTCCGTGCCGGAACGATGTCTTTGTTTAGGTAATTTTCACATGCACATGCCAGTTTAACCAATTATAATTCAGCACCCCGGGTTGCCTTGTTGGAAAACAGCATATTTCATTCATTCATTCATTCATTCAGAAAGACTCTGAAAGCATGCGTCCATGAGCGAAATGCTACAGTGTAGTGGAAAGTATCAGATGTCAAAATGAGACAGATTCAGTTACACATGACGTTAATTAGCAAATGACATAAATATTAGGAACGTGAGCAGGTTACATCGCGTGTCCTAACAACACGCTGTGACGAGATTGTTATGAGTGATGAGCCATTTGGCTGTTTGCACCACAAAACACGGCAGAAATTTAAATACAGCCCTTCAGAAGCACAGAATATGCACTCACTCACAAAACGGTAAGGTTTAGAATCTATTTAATACATGTTGACCCTCTTTAACATCATTAAAGGTGAAGTGAACTTTCTGCTTTCAGTATATGGTAATACACGTCATGTAAAATGCATTCAAACTCGCATTGTTAGCATTTAGCACTGAATAAAGCACACGAGGCTTACCTGAGGTGATCTGTCATAGGTTTCTGTTGTTCAGCTGTGAGAAATAGAAGCCGCTTCTAATGAATCAATTCGAGGTGTTGGTTAGAACCAAAACTCCTTTTAATATGGAGAATATTCCCTCAATCGCGTGTCGTTGCTTTTATTTAGAACACAGTTTAAAATCCCTCAAACTGGCAACCCGGCGTACCTTTATTATGATTCAGGACTGCAATACCTAGTTCAACCACTGGGTGTCAAACTTACATACTGCACCTTTAAGTCCCGGCTCAGTCCGACTGACCCAGTTTGCATGTTCTCCCCGTGTTCGTGTGTGTTTCCTCTGGGTTCTCCAGTTTCCACCACAGTCCAAAGACATGCGCTATAGGGGAATTGAATAAATTAAATTGGCTGTAGTGTATGAGTGTAAATAAGTGTGTGTGGATGTTTCCCACTACTGGGTTGCAGCTGGAAGGGCATCTGCTGTGTAAAACATATGCTGGCTCAGTTGGCGGTTCATTCCGCTGTGGCAACCCCAGATTAATAAAGGGACTAAGCCGAAAAGAAAATGAATTAACTTCAATATAGATTGCCCCGCAGTCGGTCCACCCGTTTATGGTATTTTCCTAGATCTCTAGTCTCTAGTCTCTCTAGCCTTGGTGACCTGTTATGTACAATTTATGTTTATTAACATCATAGGCAGTATTTTCTCTGAGGACGTAACCACCCACCACTATTAGTAGGTTCATTTTAAAATAGCAGTGGGCCACAGAAACACATGTGTTTGGTTTTGTGGGTCACAAGTTAAAAAAAAAGGTTTATGTTATTTTCAATTGCTTGCCTTCAAACTTTGTTACAACTTTCTTTATATTCAAAGCCTTCCAGACATTCTAGAAGAACAAGCCTGAACCTACGAGACTGTAAAAGAGTTAGACAAGGATTTCTAAAGGCCCAGGGCTCTGAATGTCCATGTCCAGGCAGATAGTTTACAAACTGGGTAATTCAGCACCACGGTTGCTACTACAAAGTTAAGCACTGTGAAGTGAAGTAGGAATGCTACTACAGTGTCAGAGTCAAGATACAAGATAGCTAATAGTGATGAAAGTCACACTGCCAAAAGTCATGTAAATCACCTAGGACAGAAGGAGTACAAAGTTACAGTGCAAAAATGTTTGTAGTGAAGGTCAATGATGAAGAGTTTCCTCTAGGTGGATTGAACCAAAGACTATAGAATACACAAGACATGTCACTCATATAGTTTTGAATGAGGAAAAGTGTAACGGTCAAATGCGCTGGAATCTCAGCAAATACTTGCTTCACAAACATAAGAAATGTATCCACATAAAGCTTGAAATCTGTGCTTTTAAATGAACCAAGTGCACTTGAAAACAAAAGTTTTCTGGTTTTGTAATCTGTATGAAACTAATGCAAGGTACAGTCCATCCTGTCAAACGCACATCGCATGACATCGATTACTCAAATGCCCACAAACTTGTAAACAAACAGTCGCTGTTATTTCTGCAGGAGATTTGCCATCAAGATAAAGTTGTGAATTACTTCAGAAGACCAGCGTGATCAGACGATCATAATCCAGAGGATGATCATATGTAGACTGGCCATAAATGAGGTTGGTGTCTTGATCTCTTTCCTTTCGAGTGCACATGCGCATTAGCTTGTGCAACCTGAAAATATGGCGAGTTTGTTTGATTCGGACGTTTATAAACGAAGCTTAGAAGACAGTTGTTGTTTTAAGTTCACTTGCGGTTCCAAATTTGTAATGTAATTGTAAGCTTGGCAAACAATTTTGAAGATTTTGCCCGAGCATACTACCTAAGAAGCGTTTCAAAGATGGCCGCCGAATGAAATGACTTGCCTTAAAGGGACTTTGATTGAACGTAGCAGAGAGCCTAGCCAAAAAGTAGTTGAACAATGCAACACAATAATGATTCAAACACAGTAAATCATCAAGGCACTTCAATTTCAAGAATGATGATTCTGATGCTGCACACCAACAACTGTGTTGAGCTTCTATTTATAAAGGATCTCTCCGGGCAGTCTGCAAGCCCCAGCAGTCATCCTTCTGTCGTCCTGTCCCTCAGCTTGTCACATCACGTCCTTCATTAGCTTCAATGAGGATGGGGAAAAATGTGTGCTCTACATGCCACTATTAAAAACATGCACCTGTTGCCCCAGTTCTCTCTAAGGTTTTGTCACCCCTTTAGAGGGTGGCTGGGACACGTGGCCCTCCTGTAGAAGAGTCTGGTCAAGGCTCCAACACACGCCACTTTGGCAGGTGCCATGACGAATGATCATACAACTGGAAAACCAGACAAAGCAAACCCACACACTTGCTGAGAGCAAGTCTTTATTTTACCCTTCACAAGGTAAATACTGGAGAGGCTTCAAGACCCTTTAGTGGATCATAATATTTCAGTTCAAAACAAAGCAAATATGGTCACATATATAATGATAATTATATACTTAAAGATACATCTAGATAAACCTATGCTTTGAAATCTATAACATGTGTTTTAAATGTGTTAAGACCAACCCAGGCTCATTCTGAAAATGTACCGTTACATACATTTCTGGAGAGCACCAAATACGTCCCTGGAGGTATGTTTTTTTGCAGTTTTTGCTTTCGTGAATCCACCAGAGGCCACTGCATATGATTTTTGAGATCTTAGATTTCTCTCCAGAAATGTATATAGGGCTACGTTTTCAGAATGAGACTATGTTGATTGAGACGTATGAAAACTGTTTTATGAAGAATCCTGCATTAAATGTGACATTATATAATGATTTGACATAAACGTATTAAAGGTTTTAATGAATTATCTGAATTATCTCAATATCTGAGGACATGGGCGTTGCTAGGCCTATTTTTGTGGGGCTGTAGCCCCCCTATATTTCTACTCAGCCCCCCTAAAACTTTTGCGATTAGCTCATAAACTGTACACTAAATTATCGACTCAGTCCCCTTTAAATTTGATATGAAAACGGCGGCAGAATTCGGCTCCTCCCCGTTTTTTGTTTTTCATTTGATCAGCAGCAAACCACAGCTGTGGACAACGAGAGAACAAGGTGTGTGTTTATTGATAAATTGTTATAATATTTGCAGTTCTTTGATATAGATAACCTTGTATCACCTGTATCCCAATGTCACGGAGGAGCAGTCGGGTTTTCTCTGCGTTCACCTCATCAGCACAGCTGTTTCCTCCAGCGAAAAATGTAACTCTTAACGAACATTTCACTGTTTTTATTTCAAAATGAACTACCAATATTAAACACTTTACAGTTTGTGTGGCATTAACTATTCCATACAGTCTTGCACAGAAAGGATAAACACAGTGACAGAGCCACTTAGAGAACGTACTCGATAGAAACATCAAGTGTTGTCTAGTATTAAAAAAAATACTTCTTATTTATTATTATCATTCAGATCGTGAAATATGTGAATTAGCCTGTAAGTTTAAAGGTGCAGTATGTAAGTTTGACACCTAGTGGTTAAACTAGGTGTTGCACTCCTGGATCAAAACAATAGCAAGCGTGGGATGCCAGAAAAGCGAGTGATTTAAACTGTTCTAAAAAAAGCGACAACACGCGATAGAGGGAATATTCTCCATATTAAAGGGAGTTTTTGTCCTAACCAACACCTCGAATTGAATTTATTAGAAACGGCTTCTATTTCTAACAGCTGAACTTGTGAAACCTATGACAGTGATCAGCTCAGGTAAATCTCATGTGCTTTATTCAATGCTAAATGCTAACAATATGAGTTTGAATGCCATTTTACATTTAATGATGTTAACGTGGGTTAACATGTATTAAACAGATTCTAAACTTTACCATTTCATGAGTGAGTGCATATTCTGTGCTTCTGAAAGGCTGTGTTTAAATTTCTGTCGTGTTTGATCTGGTGCAAACAGCCAAATAGCTCATCACTGCCTCTCTAGTCACAGCGTGTTGTTAGGACACGCGGTTACAATGTAACCTGCTCACCTAATGTTGACGTTCGTAATATTTATGTCATTTGCTAATTAATAACCTCACGTGGAACTGAAACTGTCTCCCATACTGTCCTTTTCGGTCACGGACGCATGCTTTCAGAGCCTTTCTGAATGAATGTATGAAGTATGCTGTTTCCCAACAAGGCAACCCGGGGTGCTGAATTATAATTGGCTGAACTGGCATGTGCATGTGAAAATTGCCTAAACAAAGACAGCGTTCCGGCACGGAAAAACCATTTTCAAAGCAGAATATCTGACTTCAGCATTGTTTTTCAGTTAAACAAGTATGTTCACTTGGGATGTTTCTTAAATATCTGCACACATGTTATGGTAATTTTATGCTTTAGAAGAGTAAAAAAACTTACATACAGCACCTTTAACACTATATATTTATATGTGTGTCATTTAGAAAAGTGGCAGTTAATTTATTTAATACATGGAAACAAAAAAGTACTTGAATACAGAAAGTGGTATTTACTACAGTAAACTGGTGGGCTGAGCCCATTTGGCTTATTCAGAACTCAAATGGCTTTGCCTGTTTATGTAATACAGTGGAATACTAATATACAACCTATATTAAACAAAAAATGTTTAAGTGTATTACTATTAAATTACTACGTATAAATGTAATATTAGGCTTTATATATATATAAATGTTTACCTTATAAGGAGCTGAGCCCCCCTAAAATGAAAATCCTAAAATCGCCCCTGTCTGAGGACAGAGCTACTAAAGTAACAATAGGTGATTTTTTCAGAAGCAATGTTTGTTATGCTGGTTGAAAGTCTCTTCACATCCTGATAGAAATCAATAACTTAGATCCACATGTAATCCTGTGGGAGGTGTAGGACCAGAGAAAGTTTGTCCAATCGAAGAAAAAAAAAAGGTTGTTTATGAAATGAATATTGTTATAGGCTGTCCTACCTGCTGCCTGTCAAAATATGTAATTGAAAGAATATGTAAAATATGTAAAGAAATAATTGTCATCTGCGCATTCATGGATGTGGTTAAGAAAGAGAATGGTAGACAATCATAAACAACCTATCTTTTTTGTTTACGTTCGGTATTGTAATTACTAACTGTACTATAAAGTTTTCTCTCTGGTGAATGTTGTGATGTATTGTAATGATGATATCTAGTGCATGTACTATCAGGCTAAAGTTATCATTTTCCAAGATCTCCAATTGCACCTTTAATCGAAAGACTAATTAAACAATAAACAATAAATATAAAAACAGATATTTAGAGAGCTTCAAGGGACAGACAGACAGACAGACAGACAGACAGATAGACAGACAGACAGATAGACAGATAGATAGATAGATAGATAGATAGATAGATAGATAGATAGATAGATAGATAGATAGATAGATAGATAGATAGATAGATAGATAGATAGATAGATAGATAGATAGATAGATAGATAGATAGATAGATAGATAGATATCGATTGATCGACTGCAAAACCCTGACAATAAAACAGTTAAAGAGCTAATACTTTAAGACTGGCTACAATTCCCCTGCAGTGTAAATGAGTCACAGCAGTAACCTGATATTCTGTGACATGAAACCTGCACCACAGACTGAACCCGTGAACTCCCTGTACACTCACTGTCATAAACTCTATTCAAAACTTCCCTTGGTGCACAAACCAGTGCTTAAACCCAAATCTTCACCTACTCTCAAAACTACCGATAATGGTCATCCCAGGTCTGTGCCGCATGGCTCTAGGGGGCAGCAGGTGGTGGTCGGAGTGGAAGTAACCCAGTAGTTTGCGTGTGCACAGCAGGAAGGAAGCCCATGGAGAGTTCACTCAGCGAGGGCCTCCAAAACATCTGGAAAAGGCCTACGGGGTTGCCATCGCAACTGCACACAGAGGGATCGCTTTAGTGGGGTGGGGGGATTTATGGCTTCTGTCTGTGGTTTGGATTATGTGGGTCTATGAGCGTACAGTGGGCTCTAAGGGGTCAGTAAAGGTTTAGCTGGCACCAGGGCCCAAACCCCCAGGTCAGACAAAGGGACCAGGTGAGGCATTCCATGCATGAACACTCTGTGTGTGTGTGTGTGTGTCTGTGTGCGTGTGTGTTTCAGGGTTTTGTTCCAGTTTTTCTGTGCTGATGGAAGCAGAAATGAGAATCGCAGGTGTCTGATGGACTTCCTGTTTCCCAGATCTGCCCCCTGCGCAGTCTGAGGAGACCACTGCAAATACAGGCCAGCTCTCGGAATTGTTTTTTTTTTTCCTTCATAGCATTCTGCTTTGCGCTCTCTCTCTCTCCCCTCTCTTTGTAACTTGAGGCTGCTAGACAATGGAGTTGAGGATCCACATGCAGTACTATATACAGAGAATGGTCAGGCAGGCAATGGTTAGGGATGGCTGACATGAAACTGACGTTTCGACAGTGTCAAGATCCCAAAGCGCAAGTGATTTGAAGCACTGAAGCATGATCTGAAACACTCAGGTCACGTGACTAAAGTGATTTGAAACACCCAGGTCACGTGACTAAAGCGAGTCAAAGCATCGGTCAATTCAGAAGCGTTTTGAGACCTGATGAATCTTTGTTTGACTGACAGGGTCGAAAAATGTTCATCAGGATGTCAGACAAATGTTAAAACAAAGCACGTTACAAGAACAGAGCATTTAAAAACTAACATCTATAGCTGCATCACCTTGGATTCGAACCCAATACCTCTGCATGCTAGTCTGGAACTCTCACAGCTCCACTAAATCATTTGAAACCTCAATTACACAATCAGTTTAATACCTCAATTTGCTTAACTGTTTCTTTGCTGAAGCTGTTTCCGAGCAATACATGAAAAATGACAACTAAGTGTCACTGTAGAGATGGATTTTGAAACATTTCGAAGCTTCGATACATTTGCTTCGTCTGTTACAGTGTTTCATGAAGCCTCGCTTTGACCACCACTTGTCCACTGTCACAATCAGGAGCAAACTGTAACATACAGGGAAATCCAAAAGTGTAGTCAGATATCTAGGGATGGCTGACGTGAAATTAGCGTTTCGACACAGTGTCGAGATCCCGAAGCACAATTAATAGGTGTGTTCGACTTCATGCAGCGATGCGCAGATCGATCGAAATCTGTCTTAAAGCAGTGCATGCTGGTTAGAAATTTTGTCCGGATTGATGCTGCTTCAACGCCACGTGACTGTCACATGTGGCATCAAAGTACCGCGACACCGCTCTGAGATCAGATGACTGATTTAGCCCGTGCAGCATCTGAAGAGCATCTGCACGAGCTCTGATGACGACACCGATATTACACGATTGGCCGAGTTCACTGCATGACAACAACCACGTGTGTTTCGGGTTTATTATTGGACAACTTCCGTCTCACAAATTTCAAAACAAACACTTAACTTTTCATACCCTCTCTATCTTGTACACATCATGCTTATTAAAAGACTACAAATATTTCACTGCAGTAATCATCTTTTGTTAAATAATCTGGTTATAAAGGCTAGATTGTTTGCACAGGTTTATTTTCGACCTTTTTTATACAGACTATTTACTGCATTCAGCTCCATAAATGATTTTAAATGATATATTTAGTAAATAACCTAAATATTAACTTAAAAGAGTCTTACAGACTTGAAATAAAATAATTAGCATCATATCCTGCCACCCTGAAGGTTTCTTAACAAATCAAGAACTATTTTATTAAATAATAAAAAAAAAAAAATTTAGGATTATAAAATATATATAATTTATTTCCTGTCTAGCCGTTTATTCAGTTTTAAAAGTGATATTGATGTACTTGCTCTTTCTGGGAAACTTCTACTTAAAGTAGGCCTATAGCTCACTTATTTTAGGAATGTCCCTTTGTTCAATCTTTTTGGATTAAAATGCTTTTTTGAAAATGCTTTCATTATCCAAAATAATCTTAATCATTGCATGAATTAATCAAAACCTACAAGAAGTATTAGCCTAGAGTGATGTTTAAACTCCTAGAATTTGTGCTTATTGCTTTGTATTTAATAGGCCTGTTCGTTTTTATGTTTATATTACCGTCTCGTTTCCCCTTATTTCTCTCATGCGTTTGTAATATATTTAATTCATAAATCACTTGTTGTTTAAAAATGAACTATAGTTTGTAGAGACTGTATTGTGTTTTATTTGTAAATCTTTTGTTGTTATAAATAAAAAATAAAAAATGATGATGACGCCATGTGATCGGTCATCATGACTGCCGCAACTTTGAACCCTGAAGTGTTCAGCTTGACGGTTCTGTTTTCAACTCCGCCGCCGCCTGCGATAGGCTAATCTCGTTAATCACCGGCTGCAGCTGTGCTTCATGTCGAACGCACCTTTTTTTTTGAAACAGCCAGGTCACATGACTAAAGTGTTTCAAAACACCAGGTCACATGACTAAAGTGTTCCAAAACACCAGGTCACGTGACTTAAGTGTTTCAAAACACCAGGTCACATGACTAAAGTGTTCCAAAACACCAGGTCACGTGACTAAAGTGGTTCAAAGCATCGATCGTTTCAGTTGTTTTGAGACATAGCGAATCTGCGTTTGACTGACAGGGTCGGAAAAATCCCTGTCTGAAGTAGCTTCGTGGATATGGCTTGGGTTACAAAAAAAACGCTACAAGAACAGAGCATTTAAAAGACTAATATCTATAGTTGTATCACCCTGGATTTGAACCCATTATCCCTGCATGCTAGTCTGGAATTGTGACCGCTTCACTAAACCACTTTAAACCTCAATTACACAACGTGGAGTTCAATACCTCAATTTGCTTAACTGTTTCTTCGCTAAAGCTGTTTCCGAGCAATACATAAAAAAATGACCATTGGGTGTCACTGTAGAGATGGGTTTCGAAATGTTTCGAAGCTTTAACACAATTGCTTCAACCGTTTACAGTTAACAGGAAAATAGTCGATACAGGCAACAGGCATTATAAATGATAAAACAAGGTGAGGGTCAAAACACGGAGATATTAAACACAGAAAACGCTTCGTAACGTTACAGGGAATGTACCAACAAGCCTCAGCAATGTTTGTGAGTGTGTGTGCTGTTTATATGGTCCATGTATTCAGTCTTGAGTAGCTCCTAGCTGTGTCAACAATGGAGAACCGGGACAGGTGTGTGTGTGTGTGTGGTGCCTGAAGGGACTTGTAGTTCATATGGTGGCAGAATTGTAGTCCGAGTGCAAATGAATGAGGGTTAGATCGCTGGTGACCGTGACACTCTCTATGTTCCTTAAGGATGATGCATTTAATTGATCAAAATTGAATAAAAATCTGTATACATTTATAAAACAAATGCTGCTGTTTAGAATAGTCTATTGCTGAAATCCTGAAAAAAAATTTCACAAAATGTTTAACAGTTGATAATTTATAATATTGATGACTGTTGATAACTGTCAGCATTGATAATAGGAAATGTGACTGTCTACTCATGAGAATTGTTTCTTGAGCAACAAAGCAGCTCCATGTTGTTCAAGGATTCACATGATACTGGAGCCTGGATCTTTATCATCAACACATCCTGTTTTTCTGATGTGGTAATATTTACACTTTCTTATCTCTACTTAAATATCATGACTTTTGCCATTTATTACTTAAATAGTTTTATTCGTCTAACACTGACAATCCCTTTTCTATGTCCTATTGTTTAGAAGAAAAAATAAGAATGTACTGTATAACTGGGAATTGTCAGTTAGTCTGAATAAGTTGTACGGTAATTATACAATTTTAACCCAAAAAATGACAAGTCTCTCAGATGAAGAAGAGCCGGAGTCAGAGATTTAATTAAAAATAAAGTTTACTGAAGATAGTTTGCAGTTTTATCAGCAGAAGCCAACTTCAACACTCGCTAAAAAAAATCGTAGGCTGCTCTGTTTACAATCTCAAAACAACAACAATTACAAAATGTTATATGAAAACAACTTTGAAAAGTTGGGGCAATATGTTGAGGAAATGCACCAAGCTTTTTAAATGGACTGACTGTGAGGTGAAATTTTTGCTACGAGTAATACAGAAGTATAAAGTTGCAAATCTGAGTAAGTATATAGACTGAGAGATGTGCTAAAACAACAGCTCTGAGTAAACATTCTGTGTTTTTGTAAGAAAATCAATCTGGAGCATGTGCGAATTTATATTAATCTTTAACAATGCTGTTTAAACAGAGAGCATCCAAAACAACTGCTTTACAATATCTTCCACCGTCACAGCTGAATTAGTCATTAAAAATGCGTCCTCATTTGCAAAAGTCTTTGTTTTCACAGTCATTACTGCGACTCATAAATGTCATTTTCAAAATATCCACTTTGGAAGCATTTAAAAAAGATACTGGCTGTTTCTCAATATGCGTTCTTCAGCAGTCCTGCATCCTCGTTTGCTCGTGTAACGTCATCATCAGCTGCCAAAGTTCAGTTCCAATACTCGAGACCGCAAGAACAGAGGACGCGTGAAACTTCCCGGATGTGTTCTTGATATCGAGGACGCACCGATGCAGACTTGAGCACCGATCTCACTCTAGAAGTCCCAGAAGTCATTGCGACTGGAGGTGGGACGTGCAGCATTTTATTTAGATTTATTATTAAAGTTCAGAGATATAAATTATTTACCTCAGGAGTTTCCCTAAATGAAACGGTGAATATAAACATTACCATGGACATCTTAATAAAGGAATAAACACATTAAGAGTGTTTGTTTGCTGAAATTCGTATTAAAATCTGTTTTATTTATATTGTGTAACGTATATTTATAATGTTTTTATGCATAGTATACTGTATATTTTGAAAAGGGGAAAAACAATAAATTGTTGTATGAATGCTGTAATGTTTAAATAATTATCCATTTAAAACACGTGAAGGTCAGTGACCATCAGGAAGAACGCAGCATCTCATTTCTCACGTTCTCTGTTCTCGTGCTCTCCCGAGTTCGTTCTTCCGAGGACACCTGGCAAGACCGTTCTCCACAAGAACGCAAGTCCGTTCTCTGCATTCTTGGAATTGAGAAACAGTATTTATTGTCTAAAAACACCATCTCAAATGCCAAAATGGAGAGAAAAATATGCGTTTAAAATAAAAACGTACTAATGTGGACACAGACTGTGTTTGAAATTGTCTACTACTCGAGTAGGTTCTACATTTGAATTTGAATTTACTACACAACCATTAGAAAAGTACCTTTTATATAGTATGAATGTGAGTAGTATGACTGGAATTCGAAAAGATCTACATTTATTTATTTGATCTTAATTTGATCTTAATTTATTTATTCCGTAATGTCGCCCTACAACCGTGTAACTTCTACCTCCCTTTAGCATGTCCAGAAGTTCAACATTTTGTGCAATGGTTAGTATCTTCCTCCGTCTTTTGGGTGTTACCGCAGGTGCCTTTAACAGTGCAGAACGTTTCGTCGACATTGTGGGGAGAAAACTTTCAAACATACAGTACAGCACTTCAGAGTCACACTGCTAGCAATCAAAGATTTGTGTCAATTTGGCAAGCTGAATGCATTCTGTACTGTACAGGACACACGGCACGGAGGAGATTGATTGACAACGGTCTACAGCCAGTCAGGACACAGAACACAATGCGCTAATCAGGATGCAGAACACAATGTGCTGTAGAAAAAAAGCATGTCAAATCTTCTAATAATCTCTAAAAAGATCCGTGAAACTACAAGGCCATGAAAAGTAAACCGCGTTATAGCGAGGGACTACTGTAGTAGATTATCCAGGTACTCGCATACTGTTTTTCCAGTACTTTGAGTTTGGATATACTTCCTGGCTTGCATACTGTTTTTAACGTACTATAAATTAAGGAACTTTGCGATTTTGGATGAAGCAACGGCCTTAGAAATTGAGGTTTGTTTTAAACCTATAGAAAAAAAAGTGTTATAAATAAAAACTGGCACGACTTTACTGAAGAGCTGAATTGCAGAGCTTGCAAGAATAAAGAGCGAGAACGAACTTCACTGTGAGTACATCAGAGCCTCAAGCCTCCGGGTGTTAGTTATATAACACTAACCCATGGATTAGTCCCAGGAACTGCAGGTTTACTGCATCTGTCTATCCTGCTGTATCATCACTATGAAGCGTAACACGTGGTGGCTCCAGTGGATGAAAAGCATCTGCTTAACAGCAAGTAACAACATCAAAACAGTTATTTGAGGAATTACATGAAGTCTGAAATAAACTTTAAATGCAGTGATTATCATTCAGATCAATACTTCAGCTGGCGTCCTGAAAAAAAAGCCATTTTAAACACTGTCAGCATATACTGTAAGAGCTCAAGATGGAGTTTAGGCTAATCCTGGATCAGATTGCAAAACCAAAAAAATGAAAACACAGCGATAAACCAAAAGTGATTTCAGAGTCATGTTGGAGTGACAAATAGTTCCCAAGGGTTCAGCGAGGCTTAAGAGTCCTTGTAAGAGGCACAAATGGGGAAAAGTCCACCATCTGTAGCGCTTAACACACATTCCTTTAACATAACGATGGATATTTCTTGTCATCAATTTAGCCGCAAGCAAAACTGTCACACAAGCAGCACTATCAGCTGCTCTTAGTGGCTCTGCATTCTCAGTTCAATCCGACTCCATTCAGACCTCTATTAGTATGCACGGATTGATAAACAAAGTCTATGTGGCATCCATAACGGCCCAGGCTTTGCTTCAATAGAGCAATTTGTCACCACCTTGCGGAAAGTGATCCCCCGGGGGGCTTGAGCTAATAGGGACGGGTCAGTTTAATTGTGAAATGAGTGTTTCATCCCCAGCTTGCAGGAATTTGAAACCCCTGAGGTGCAGCAGACGGGTCTGTGAGCGAGGTGGATCTTGGCAGGACGCAGAAGGCAAATACAGTCAGCGATTTCTTCTTTTTTTTTTTTTATCGGAGAGGAGAGAAAAGGCAGGGAGGGGGAATGAGCCGTTGGGCAGGCTGGTTTTTACAGGCCTTCAATTGCTTGTGTTATCAGCTGGAGAAAGTAAACAAGGTCAGTTAGAGAAGAACAACAATTGCAGTCTGAAAAATGCACATTTAATTATTTCACCTTTCCACAATTTAAGGATTTAAAAATAGGTCTTAATTCAGAGCAGAAAGTATTGAAGTCAATGCATTAAAATTTTGCACGCACTACAATAATATGTAATCCTCGATATTTTTGTTTAGGACAAATTACTTTTTAACTAGTATTTTTTAATGAAAAAAAAAATTGAAAAATTGTTTCTTATTTAGTTCATTTAAGGTTTACCGTATTATAGAAAATATATAAAATCCACAAAACTGTATAACCTTTTATTTTAACAAAGGTTCGTTCTGAAAACTTAGCCCTATATACATTTCTGGAGATCACAAATTGTGTAGACAGAAGTACGTATGGCTGCATTTCATCTTTAAAACTAACGCTACGGGGTAGTATGATGCCGTTCCTTTTCGCGCTTACCAGCTGACCGCTTACTTCTGTAAAGCCGTATGGAGGCTTTCCCGCTGTTACCAGTTTGTCCAGTTAGCGTGCCATGTTCGTCGGCGGACTTGAGAAAGTGGGCAAGACAAAAACAAAAGCCAAAAAATTAAATAAACAAGTAAATAACAGGCTGAGAATGTGGTAAAATCTGAAAATATTGTAAAAATCAGGCTGCTTTGAGGCCCATTTTTTTGGATTGCTTTTGAAAACTGTCAGCTGGGTTTAGGGAAGTGGGTGGGCAGGTCAATCGTTGCTTTTGAAAACACTATTGGTTGGATTTAGGCAGGGTTAAATTTGTACCAGAACGAGCTGGATCCAGCATCTCTGAAATCTAATCCGGCACCTAATTTTACAGATCCCCTTCCTCACACGCACACTCCCGAAGCCCCCCGCTCGCTCTTCACTTTCGTCCGTGACACCTGAGTCTGGTGAAGAACAGTTCCAGAAAGTGGGCAAGACAAAAACAGAAGCCAAAAAATGAAGTAAATAACAGAGTCGAAATGTAGTAAAATCTGAAAACGTGGTAAATATCAGAATTTTTTTTGGATTGCTTTTGAAAACTGTCGGTTGGGTTTAGGGAAGTGGGTGGGTGGGTCAATCCTTGCTTTTGAAAACACTATTGGTTGAGTTTAGGCAGGGGTTAATTTGTGCCGGGACGAGACGGATCCAGCATCTCTGAAATCTGATCTGGCACCTATTTTTAACGATCCCCCTCCTCACATGCACACTCACCAAGCCCCCCGCTCGCTCTTCACTTTCGTCTGTGTCACCTAAACCCCCCTCTCTTCACTTTCATCCCTGATCCAACCCCTCCACCCCCACCCCCAGCTCTTCACTTTTGTCCATGGCACCTCTCACTCCTCTGGTATCTTGCCAGATTCGTTACCCTGGCCTGTTCCGAGTCAGTCATTCTGTCAGTCAATCATTTAGTCAGTCAGTTGACAGCGGCCTTTGGTGGATTTAAGCGAGATGAGCAGGTGTGAATGGCATTCGCGAGAGTAGCTCCTGGGACGTATTTGCAGCTCTCCAGAAATATATATAGTGGTACATTTTCAGAATGAACCTGGGTTGTTTTATTTATTTATTTATTTATTTATTTATTTATTTATTTATTTATTTTTCTCTTTGTGTTAACAAATGTTCAGGTGTAAACTGTCTGTTTATTATATAAACTGATCAGGTTTATTCAGCAGTCATGTTTATAAGATCACATTCATTACGAACGTTTTAAAAACATCCTACAGTTTTAAGTGAAGAGAATTCGATGCAAGGTCAGAAATCTCTGTGAGAAATCATTCAAATGATCTTAATTAGTGTTTCAAATATGAATAATGGTGCTAATGGTTTGAAAAGATACAGTATAATGCTGCATATATATGTCAAATTATAATACAATGGCACTTTTAATTCAGATTTTATCTTTCCATCTCTTCATTATTCTATTGACAATGGGGTATATGCACACAGACTTAATTTTCAGCCAGCCAGCTCGACGGCTTTCGGTGAATTGTCTGTTCTTTAAAAATCAGTCATTTTCTCTGCCTAAATATTTGATATAAAGTGGGTTTCAGACCAGACAAGAAGCACTGCACTAAATTCCATTTTTCCTTGCTATCTCTTTACAGTATGAAAATGTATTTTACCTTGGTACTTTAAATGGAGTTTCTGCGCTCGCCTGCTGATCCTGACGGCGCTAGCAGTTACACGGTCTATCATCTTGTTTTACGCTTGAACAACTAAATGAATGCTTAAGTTTATTTAACTGATTGTATTTTAATTACATTAAGATGTCAATGCTGTAAAAGGAACTTTATAAAATTTAAAATAGTCACAGACACCTCTCACCGGAACTTTACCATTGGCTGAAAAGCACTAGCTGTGCATGTAGCCCATTGTTCTTTGTATGCAAACTCTGCATAGCTCTACACATACAATATGTACAGGAAAATATTGCAACACACTCTATAACAGCAAAGATAGGTCCCATAACTAACAGACATCAGGGAGGGCAGAACTCTGCCAAATGCATACAAACAATTTGATTCATTCCCTCTTGTTTGGACAGTGTCCTTTATCCCTGACAGAGACTACAGCTCCGTACCTGGAGCCAGCTAGCCTTATGTAGACTTAAAGTTTCCCTTTCCTGTTAAAGCAATTTTATGAGTGAAATTTTGTGAAACTTGTGGCCCTCAACACTGTCTTTCTACTTAAGAGGATCAGAAAAATGCAGAGGCCAAAACAAACGGCCTCCCCAGATGATAGTAGGAAAGATATCTTAGCAAGCATAAAGGCTAATGGCCTCAAGCTGACTTTCCACTGCGGGGCAAATCTATGATCCTCCTCCAGATCTGTCACACTTTTAACACTTAAGGGCTGTGAACAGTCTCTATGATATGGAAACACATAGTCTGATTTGTCCAAGCTTTAAATTCCAGTAATGCTGTGTTTCCAGAGCAGAACAAGAAAGTCATGGTAAACTTGTAGAGCAACGTTTTGAATGATATTTATTATAGCCCTTGTAATTGTCTTTGGAAAATGCTGTTTGTGGCTGTGCTGTTCAACTCAAATATGTGTAAAATAGGGACAAACCCAACTGCTGATTTGATTTATTTTATTACATTTTTACTGGCAGAAAAATCCCAGCATTTTCTTTGTGTATTATTGTCACAATCACTGGAGAACTACACATATGCCACTGATAAGAACTACAAATCCCATCATACACCGCACACACACCAGTTCCAGTTCTCGCCCTGATTGCACTTACACAGCTGGAAGCTCATGAGGACTAATCAGATGGACCTTATAAACAGCACACACACACAGACTTTGTAGAGTCTTGTTATTGTAACACCACAAATCGGTTTCTTGTCTTGCTGTGTTTAGACGTGCTTTGACCGTTTGCCTTGTTTTTCTGTTTTTGCTGTTAAATTTTCATCTAAAATTAGCATATTTCTCAGGATGTTGTGTGTAGTTTCAGTAATTTTATTCTTAAGGGAAAAATTTGAAAAATGCAAATTTTAGAGGAAAGTTTCAGACAACACTTAGAGGTTTTTGTATCTGAACTCTTCATTTGTACATGTCGGGATTCTCTCAGAGAACTCTGGACATTTGCAGCACAGTTTCTTTGAGCACACGTACGGCCCACTAGGCTGCATAAGATTTCGACCCTGTTAGTCAAACCCAGCTTCGCCAGGTCTCGAAACACTTCTGAAAGAACCAATGCTTTGAATCACTTTAGTCATGTGACCTGTGTGTTTCGAATCACCTTAGTCACGTGACCTGGGTGTTTTGGATCATGCTTCGGTGCAGTGTTTCAAAACACTGTGCTTCGGGATCTCGACACTGTCTCGAAACGTCAGTTTCATGTCAGCCATCTCTAACTGCATGTGGTTCCTTAACTCTGTTGTCCAGGGTCCTTCAGTTACAATGAACAAGTTTCATGAATTCAATGTACTAGTGAGTACAATTATCTATGCTTTCAAATACTCTGGATATTTAAATTGCAGACTGACTTAGTCAACATACTGTTCAAAAACATGATTTGATTATTTAATGAATAAAAATAGACGACACCGTAACGCAGTAGGTAGTGCTGTTGCCTCACAGCAAGAAAGTCACTGGTTCGAGCCTCAGCTGGGTCAGTCTCCCTGTGTTCGCGTGGGTTTCCTCTGGGTGCTCCGGTTTCCCCCACAGTCCAAAGACATGCGGTACAGGTGAATTGGGTAAGCTAAATTGTCCGTAGTGTATGAGTGTGTATGAATGTTTCCCAGAGATGTGTTGCGGCTGGAAGGGTATTTGCTGCGTAAAACATATGCTGGTTAAGTTGGTGGTTCATTCCACTGTGGCAACTCCGGATTAATAAAGGGACTAAGCCGAAAAGAAAATGAATGAATGAATGAATAAAAATGTCAAAAGAAACGCATTTAATCAACAGATTTTTTTTAAGAATACAAAATGTAAATCATTCTTACTGAATTTTACTGTTTAGAAATGGAAGAGAAGATGAACATCCAAACTACAAAAAAATAGTAATGATTTCTGTAATCAAATCAAAGTTTTTATTCAAATCAAGTCTTTATGCAAAAAATTCAACCCAGGCTCATTCTGAAAACGTACCCCAATATACATTTCTGGAGAGCGCCAAATACATCCCAGGAGGTACGTTTTTTTGCCGTTTTTGTTTTTGCAAATCCACCAGAGGCCACTGTGTACACTTTTTGAGATCTCAAATTTCTCTCGCAAGTGCCATGTTTACCTTTTTCGCAGCTGCTCTTCTCACGTAAATCTACTAGAGACCGCTGTCAACTAACTGACTGACTGACTGACCGACCGACCGAATGACCCACCCTCCATCTTCCATAAACCCAACCGATAGTGTTTTCAAAAGTACCGATTGACCATTAGTATGTAGACATATGTATTAGCGGTAATTACATATGGTGCACTAAGCTACAAAGCTAGTAAATTTTATATTATCAATATTATCAATAGCAAAACAAACTATTTCAGATCAAATATGTAAAATAAATCTATAACATTTCTTCACAAAGACATATAAATACACTGAATACACTGCACATGTAATAAAAAATGCATTAATTATACATATAAACGCATTACTACTGAGTAAGAAATATGGCTCTGTCAGCAAAGCCACTGTCCAGACAATCACAAACCAAACAGATATCATTTTGCAGTAGAAACTAAGTAATAAGTTGAGCACATTAAGAAATAGACTCCTTTAAATCACCTTTTTGTTGTTTCTTTCATATTTTTCAACTAAGTTTCAAAATGCAAGCATGGATGTCAAAGCTTTCAGACACACAGGCTTTTATATGTCACCACACAAGATGGTTATGAAAAAGGACGGCAAACACAAATGATGCCATTTGGGACTTTCTAATAAGAAAAATGCCAATAAGGTGGAAGAGGAGAAGAGAGGGGGGGGGAGGGGTCCATCACTCATCTAAAGCAGAGAGAGAAAAATACATAAAGAGGGAGCATGGGGCGGTGGGGAGGGAGAGAGTGATCAGATGATGTTTGGCTCTGGGCATTAGGAAGTATCGTATGTGACACCTCTATGTGAGAAGGTTACGGCAGACCACTGTAAGGGCCCATGTAATACTTGCACAGGACACAGGAAGAGCTGACTACTGGACTTCACCTCAATGCTGTCTCTCTCATCTGACTAGCTTTCACACACACACACACACACATAGCCAGTAAATCTATCAATACAGAAGCCTTTAGGAGCAGAGAGCATTAATCGTAGAGCCCACCCAAACAAACTTACAAAGCATTAATCAGTTCAATATGTGAGTCTGTAGTTTAGAAGGTATGTCTTGCAGTTAGAAGGTATGTCAGAAAGTTTGACTGCGTCCAAAATTGTTTACTGCTTAGAAGGTCCTGCATTTGAATTAGAATTTTCTACTCGACCGTTAGAAAAGTTCTATACATATGAATGTGAGTAGTATGAATGGAATTCGGACATACCATAGATATTTACATTAGATGACGCTGTTGTCTATTGGAAGGAATGCGTCAATAGAGCCACCATTTTAGTACAGGGTAGCGCTCCTTTGAAATGAATGTGGGTCCAAGGTGCATTGGAGGACTAATATATATACACAAACAAACATATATCTATGATTGGGAGTTTTCCCAGTGGTCAGTGAGCAAATATCTTTTTAAATTACATCACCTTTCTATATCGATGGATAAGGGATCGCATAGACATTGCCATTGGCCTGAAACACACCCCCTCTCCTGTTTTCACTTCTAATGCGAATTAATTCGTGAAGGAATCTCCGTTATTAACGACTCGTGTGAACCATCGGTATCCCTCTGTCTTTATTTGCATAATATCAACCTTTTTTATCTAAAGGGTATATAACATTTAAAATATTCAATGATTTAGGGTGGACAGTATGCACATTGAGGCGCAGGCACTGTTTTGTTATCAGGCACCCTTATAAGCAACCCAGGCTCATTCTGAAAACATAGTCCTGTGGACGTTTCTGGAGATTGCGAAATACGTCCCGGGAGGTACGTATTTTTGCAGTTTTTGTTTTTGCGAATCTGCGAGAGGCCGCTGTGTGCGCTTTTTTATGTCTCAAATTTCTCTCGCGAGTGCCGTTCGCGCCCGCTGTTCTCGCGTAAACCCACCAGAGGCCGCTGTCGACTGACTGTCTGTCTGTCTGACTGACTGACCGACCGACCAATCCAATCGACTGACCCACCCTCCTCCTTCCCTAAACCCAACCAATTTTATCGATTGACCCGCCCACCCACTTACTTCCCCTAAACCCAACCAACGGTTTACAAAAGCCGTCCAGAAAAAGAAAAGCCCCCATCTGATTTTTACCACGTTTTCGGATTTTACCACATTCTCACCCTGTTATTCACTTGTTCATTTTTTTTTTTTTGGATTCTGTCTTTGTCTTACCTGATTTCTGGAACCACTCTTTCCCGGACTCGAACCCCATTGTCGTCATGGTCAACTCCTCTCTGCATCTCAAGTCCGCCGACGTACACAACGAGCTAATGGGACAAACTGGTTGCGGTGGGAAAACCCTCCACACGGAGGTAAGCGCCCTGTAGCATTCACTTAAAAAAAAAAATGAAATGAAACGCAGCCATACGTACCTCCGGCTACATAATTCGCGGTCTTCAGAAACGTCTACGAGACTACGTTTTCAGAATGAGCCTGTGTTGCTTATAAGCTACTTCAAAAACTAGCAATTATTTAGCCGACAATAATACAAGTTTCTGGCACAACAGCGCCTTGTCATATTTCATTTACAGTGTTTGCTGATTTTATTCAACAAAACTAGCATAAGCCTAGTATTTAGTGCTACTTTGCCTTATGGTCAGTGCAGTAAGTGACTGTATTATCATCAATAACGTAAACGTAAAAAACGAAATCTTACCTATGAAATGAGATGCCTTTATGCTTTGTTTAGTTTTTTTGCTCGTTACTACACCTGTACACAGCGCTAAAGTCCAGCATCTTCACATTGGCTTTAGTCTTGACTAAGTCCAGTTGAATGACTTTTGTCCTGGGAGCACTACACAAATGTGGCGGCAGTATTGATGCATGCTCAGGATCCGTATGCGATATCTAGGGTATATATCTATGGGACGTACTACATCCCCCATTTTGTCATAATCATGTGACCTTCCCTGGTGAGTTGCATCACTTCACTCCCATTCATGAATTCTCTCACGGTGCATAATCGGATAGCATAGCATCCATCGGATGTACATTTCAGAATCGTTCCAGAAGTAGTAGGTCATCCGGGTACTTCTCAGATACTGTTTTTCAAATTCTATAAATTTGGACATACTACTCAGCTTTCATACTGTTTTTAGTGTACAATATACAGTAGTATGGAAGTATGCAATTTCGGACGCAGACTATGTCTTGCATTTGAATATGCCTTTATAGTAGGTAAAAAACAGTGTGAGTCGAGTAAAGGGCGTCACACACCGGATGCGCCACTCAGCGCCGCAACACGGCGCACACATGACAGTTAAAAGTATTGCACACCAGACACGCACATTCACATGCTATTTAAAATGAAAGTATTCAGATGGCGCTCTGTGGCATGGCAGAAATATGAACAGTGTCCTGAGTCGTGGCTGGTGCTGCAGGCCAGTGTGTGTACCCTCGTAGAAATCTATGTTTAGAAATCTGAAATGTATGGCGCTACATGGTGTGACGCGGCGCGTCGTCGAGCGGCACTTCTGGTGTGTGACCCCCTTCATACCTTCAAAATCCTACGTGAATCAGTAAACACTGCTTGTATCACAGCCTGAAGGCAGGGTTATCGTGACCAACGAGACTTTTTGATAATTGTTTTTTAATTGTAGTAAAACGCAATGCTGAGCATGTTTTCATCACTTTTAATCTCCATCTATACAAACTATGGCATTATGCACGAACAAGTTATTTTTGCTTGTTATCTTTGTTTATACAAACTATGATGTGCTGCTTGAATGTGTTGGATACAACCCAGGCTCATTATTGATACCGACCCCTATATATATTTCTGGAGATCGCGAAATACGTCCCAGGAATTACGTTTTTTTGCAGTTTTTGTTCTCACAAATCCACCAGAGGTCGCTGTGTACGCTTTTTCAGATCTCAAATTTCTCTCGCAAGTGCCTTTCACATAAATCCACCAGAGGCTGCTGTCAACTGAGTGACCGACTGACTGAACGATACCCCCACACACCCACCTCCCTAAATCCAACTGACGGTGTTTTAAAAAGCAATCCAGAAAAAGAAAAGCCCTCGTCTGATTTTACCACGTTTTCAGATCTTACCACGTTCTCACTCTGTTATTTAATTGTTTATTTTATTTTTTGGCTTTTGTTTTTTTTGTACCTGCTTTCTAGAAACGTTCTTCGCCGGACTTGAATGGGTACATATTCACAATGAGACTGTGTTGGTTGGATATGCTGTGTTTGGACGTACATAGCAAAAGTTGGGTTTCCCTTTGCGGAATGAGAAAACAGACTACTGCCCCTGTGGTGCAGTTTTTTGGTCCAGGCGGGACAAGACGTGAGCCAATGTGAGGCAACAACACGGTTGGGTTTCATTTCATTGGTGCTGGTTGTTTGGCGTTGGCTTGGTGTGTCCTGGCCCTTACAAACAGCATTGCTGGGTTGAATTTTGATTTCTCTGCACCAGAAGTCATCATATTCAGGTGAAATTAGAGTGCAGTGAATAGGAGAGTTACAACAAATATTTATTTAACAATCCTATTTGCTGAAATAATTAAAGAAAAACTCAATGATGCACTGTAAAAAATAAATCCGTTAAATTTACGGGTTAAAAAACGGCAGCTGTGGTTGCCAGCATTTCACCGATAAAGATACGGTACAAACCGTAAAAGTAATTTCTAATTTTTACAGTAAACTACCGTATTTCATTAATTTATACAGGTAATATGTCTGTATTTTGAACTACCAACATCTACACATCTTTTGTTACACAGATAGACACGTTAACACAGCCATATTTAGGTGGTGATGCTCATCAATGGTGGTGGTGATGCTCACCAATGCTCATCACAAACAACTTTTCCCACAAGCAGAAAAGCATGTCAGTGTAGAGAAGGAGCTCAGTGTTATTCATACAGCTACTAAACACCAATATGGTAACACGCACAAAATTAAAGTCATGAAATAAACATTATCAACATTAGATGTGGGGGCAACGCAGTGGCGCAGTAGGTAGTGCTGTTGCCTCACAGCAAGAACGTCGCTGGGTCGCAGGTTCGAACCTCGGCTGGGCTGGGTCAGTTGACGTTTCTGTGTGGAGTTTGCATGTTCGCGTTCGAGTTCCTGCGTTCGCGTGGGTTTCCTCCGGGTGCTCCGGTTTCCCCCACAGTCCAAAGACATGCAGTACAGGTGAATTGGGTAGGCTAAATTGTCCGTAGTGTGTGTGTGGAAATTCCCAGAGATGGGTTGCGGCTGGAAGGGCATCCGCTGCGTAAAATCGTGCTGGATAAGTTGGTGGTTCATTCCACTGTGGCGACCCCGCAAGGGACAAAGCCGACAAGAAAATGAATGAATGAATGAACATTAGATGTAACATAAATCTCTAATGTACATTACTGATGGGGAAACAACTAAAAAGATCCATAGTAATGTCAACACAAAGCATAAAAAGTGATGTGCCATGCAGGGAATTCTGGGAAAGTCAATTTACGGTTATTTGCCGTATATGTTAAGGAATCATACTGTTAACCAGGGTACAGATTTTTACTGTAGCATTTTTACAGTTTTTTACCATTGAAATCACGACCATTTTTTACAGTGTGGTGTTACCAATACTTTCAGAAAAAGGAAAAAAAATGTATGATACTGATAATGGCAGCCAGAATTAAATTTACTGTCCTTTCTATAGATGCTGCATTTTAAACATCTTGTATAAGAAACGCCTTGAGTAATTTGATGGAAAGAGGATATAATATATGCATAAATACATATGAATATACATACTTTTTTTTTTAAATCTACATATTAAAAACTTTCAAGGACTTCTGATGACCGCTAAACATGTCATAACAATCTTGTGAAAAGGGTCCATAGCACCTCTAAGTCACATACCATAAAGTTTATTTTCTTGTCACTTGATTTAACTTTTTTCTTGCTGCAATAAGTGTGTATGAGTGATTTCTAGTACTGTGTTGCGGCTGGAAAAGCATGCACTGTGTAAAACATATGCTGGAATAGTTGGCGGTTCATTCCGCTGTGGCGACTTCTGAAGTTGAAACTGAGCCGAAGGCAAATAAATGAATGAATGAAAGATACACATCAGAGAAAACTATTTCTCACTATTAAAGAGCTGACCCCCAATACATCTTGTTTTGACGTCCTTCAGGGGGTATCAAGCGTTAATTAGGGGACTCAATCCCCCCCAAACCCCCCTGTAATTCACACCCTCGAACCAGCAACCTTCTTGCTGTGAGGCAATTGTGCTACTAGCAACTAAAGTAACTAAATCTAAAAGTTATGAATTGCAGTGAGATTGAGTTGGTTTTTGCTCATTCTTGCGATTAGATCTGTTTGAAAACACAAACAGTTCTCCATACTCAATTCCACATGGAACAGACAGAATGATTGACAATTTAATTTTGAATAATTCATCCGAGTGTGTGAAGGTCAGATGATGATCTGCCTTGTGCCGCCCAGGACTTAGAGCAGAGGTGACACGGTCATCAAATATTTATTTACCCTGTGTACTCCCAATACACTCTCAAAATACACACACACTCACAAACACACACACACACACACTAACCCACCACCATTCCCCTCAAACACTTTCTGACCAGTACTTAGCAAGAACCAACCCATACTTTCCTTGGATCTCAGTAAGTAAGCAAACAAGTAAGATTCCCAGCTATTGTGCACTGCTTAGAATTGATATGTAATACCAAGAATTAGAGAAGCACAAAAACTGTTCCCGGGTCAGTGGGAAATGCACCAAAACCTTAAACAGTTTTGCATTTTTGTGTGCATACTAATGCTTGGTATGTGCAATATGAGCCTGTGTCATCTTGCTGCATCATGTCTTTTCTGGCTTCCAGTTGCGCATTACTCATGCACACAGGTGCAGAGGGAGTGTGCTCGGTGTGGGCGGCAAACTGACACGTTAAATTTAGGTAAGCATATTTTATTGCAGCTTGAGCAATAACTGAATACATTTTGTGGTTTTAATTGTAATTAGTACAATTTGCAACAGATGAGTATATAATTGACATAAACATTTAGACAAGGTTGATAATATTAGATTAATAAAAGGGACTAAGCCAAAAAAAAAAATTAATGAATTAATTTTAGGTTAATAATAATAATAATAATAATAATAATAATAATAATAATAATAATAATAATAATAATTATAAGAAGAAGAAGAAGAAGAAGAAGAAGACGAATTTTAATGACAATAATAATAGTAACATTATTAATAATAATATTAATAATAATAACAATAATAATAATAACAACAACAACAACAACAATAATAATAATAATAATAATAATAACAATGACAATAATAATATAAACATTAATAATAATAATAATATAAACATTAATTATAATAATAATAATAATAATAACAACAACAATAATGACAATAATAATAATATTAACATTAATAATAATAGTAGTAATAATAAGAATAATAATAAAATAACAACAATAATGACAATAATAATATTAACATTAATAATAATAATAATAATAATACAGTAATGACAATAATAATAATAATAATAATAATAATAATTTTATTTACAGTTGAAGTCAGAATTATTAGCCCACTTTTGAATTTTTTTTCTTTTTTTTTTCATATTTCCCAAATGATGTTTAACAGAGCAAAGAAATTTTCACAGTATGTCTGATAATATTTTTTTCATCTGGAGAAAGTCTTATTTGTTTTATTTCGGGTAGAATAAAAGCAAGTTTTAATATTTTATAAACTATTTTAAGGTCAAAATTATTAGCCCCTTTAAGCTATATATTTTTTCGATACTCCACAGAACAAACCATCGTTATACAATAACTTGCCAAATTACCCTAACCTGCCTAGTTAACCTAATAAACATAGTTAAGCCTTTAAATGTCACTTTAAGCTGTGTAGAAGTGTCTTGAAAAATATCTAGTAAAATATTATTTACTGTCATCATGGCAAAGATAAAATAAATCAGTTATTAGAAATGAGTTATTAAAACTATTATGATTAGAAATGTGTTGAAAAAATCTCTCTGTTAAACAGAAATTGGGGGAGAAAAATTAACAGGGTGGCTAATAATTCGAGGGGCTAATAATTCTGACTTCAACTGTATATTATAATTTTTTTCAAATACTTTTTTATTCAGCAATGATGCATTAAATTGATCAAAAGTGACAATATAGACATTTATAATTTTAGAAAATTATCTATTAAAAAATAATAATCTGTTTAAAATATAGGCTGTTTCACTTCTAGGCGATGCAGTGGCGCAGTAGGTAGTGCTGTCGCCTCACAGTAAGAAGGTCGCTGGTTCGAGCCTCGGCTGGGTCAGTTGGCGTTTCTGTGTGGAGTTTGCATGTTCTCCCTGCGTTTGCGTGGGTTTCCACCGGGTGCTCCGTTTTCCCTTCAAAGACATGCGGTACAGGTGAATTGGGTAGGCTAAATTGTCCGTAGTGTATGAGAGTGTATGGACGTTTCCCAGAGATGGGTTGCAGCTGGAAGGGCATCCGCTGCGTAAAACATGTGCTGGATAAGTTGGCGGTTCATTCCGCTGTGGCGACCCCAGATTAATAAAGGGACTAAGCCAAAAAGAAAATGAATGAATGAATGAATGAATGTTTCTATCTATTTAGTATTATTTCTATTTAGTAAAAAATGTAAAAATGCATCACAATTTCTACAAAAAATTATTAATAGGTAATAATAAAACTACTAATAATAATATTAAATAATAATAAAACTAATAATAATAATTATTATTATTATTAGAAGTAGTAGTAGTAGAGGTAATAGTAGTATTTATTGAGCAACAAATCAGCATATTATAATTATTTCAGAAGGACAACATGACACTGAAGACAAAAAAAGTTCATATTATTGTTTCTGCTGTATTGTCCATCAAATACAATTTAGTTTTAAAGACAGCTGCACTAAAAAAGAAATATTCAAAGATGATTCCTTGGATGTACTAATTATTTTTAGATTAAGTGGTTGTAAACAATTTATTTGGGCTGAATTTAACAAACAAATGAAGTTGAACATTACTTCATTTCATTTGTTTATTTAAATTCAACACACATAAATTGTTTGCAACAATTTTGCAGACATAATTTTTTTAGTGTGCTGTGACAAACTTTAGACCACAGTTCTAAGAAAACAAACTGTGTAGAAAACAATAATTTGTGTTTTTATTTAAAAAAAAAACACACTCAAAACATAGACTGTTCAAACTACTGATTTAAAATGAGCTGAAAACACAATTCTTGATTTTCTTTGATTGTTCAAACTTGATTGTTTTATGTTCAATCTGCTCAAATTTGTAAACATAATTCTTTCATGTTGCCTCAACACAAATCAATTGAGTGGAACCCAACACTTTATCCAGTGTGTATAAATCATTTCCAGAGCAAAGCTCATTTTCACTGCATATTTTTTCTCCCTATTTTCAAAGGACAAATGCTTAGATGCATGTGTTTCTCCAGGCAACGAGTGAAGTTCTGACTCTTTAAAGACAGTCTCAATCTTAAAGAGGGGGTTCAAGTGGGTAAGAGGGTAAACAAAAAATAATGTTAACTTAAAATAATGTGTCTGCTGTAGGCATGGGACGATAACTTTCAAGGTATACCATGGTTTGGAAAATTCAAGGTTTTAAAGCCGTCAAAATTTTCTGCTATACCGTTCCTAAGATATATGTAAGATTTTTTTTAATGTTTTGTATTATATTTTTTAGGACAACAGCATCTCCAGCAGAAAAGATCTCCAAAGATGCTGTTTTAAATTGTAAAGAAATCAGTGTTTTTGAAACTAGCGAAGACAGCAGAAGACAATGATTCGTTTGAATTATTTGCCTGACATGTTTACTGCTCCAAAATATTTTAAAAGTTTCTCAAAATAAAAAATATATTGAGTTCAAAGAGGAAAAAAGTTTTCGTTTTTTACCCAGAAATTTAAAAAGAATATATTTAGAGCAGTAATCACAATATCGTAAAAAGTATCAATATTTTTATCCAAGGTTATCATACTGTCAGAATCTTATACCGGCCCATGCCTAGTCTGCTGTGTTTATTAGCTTAATGTTTCAATTTTTGAGCCACACAAATCTCTATATTCAAACACAATAAAGCACTTCATGGTAATGTGCGGTGAGGGCATCCATTTGTGTGTGTGTGTGTGTGTGTGTGTGTGTGTGTGTGTGTGTGTGTGTGTGTGTGTGTGTGTGTGTGTGTGTGTGTGTGTGTGTGTGTGTGTGTGTGTGTGTGTGGTGTGTGTGTGTGTGTGTTAGCTGTGATCTTCAGAGGGCAGTCAGTCTGAGGCTCTGATGAACAGCACATGTCTGATTGCGTTGTGAACCTTCAGTCCGGATGTGTTTACTCTTCCACAGATCGTTGGGTTGTGCTGAGGAAGTGGCTCTGGGTCACGGAGAAAAACAGAGAGAAAGATCAATCTGAGCCACATGTGCCTGCCTCAAACTTTCTCAAGCACTTGAAAGTAGAAACATGAATCATTCATGTGCATTCAGATTTTTTAAGAAACCAGAATAACTTTGGTATATGCTATGAATAAACATAAATAGCATAGTGATCTTTGAAATGAACTAGACATTTTTTCAAGACTTAAAATGTAAACAATTGCAAGCTGTAATCAGGTATAGTGCATTCAGAAATCGCTTCACTTTTTCCATATGGCATGTTACAGCCTTATTCCAAAAGCAATTAAATTCATTATGTTCCATAGAATTCTACCAACAATACCCCAGGTTTTAAACTTATTGTTAGCAAACAAAAATCAAATGGAAAATATTACATTTACGTAAGTTTTTACTTTGTCATGACACTCAAAGATTGAGCTCAGATTCCTCCTGTCTCAACTAATCATCCTTGAGATGTTTCTACATGTTTTATTTTGGAGTCCAAAACCAGTTGATTTTACATGATTTGAAAAGCACACACCTGTTAACAATGCATGTAAGAGGACAAATCAAGTCCACAAAGTCCAAACAGAAAAATAATGACATCCAAAATAAATAAAAGGAGCTTCGTGGGTAAATAATGTATTGGTGCTCTATGGATACAAGATTCTGTTAAGCGTCATCATCCGCTCAAGACACTCAAAAACATGATGAAAAAGTTTAAAAGTCTTTATTCACCTGGGGTAAAATAATGAATTTAATTAATTTCAAATAAAATAAATAAGGGTTTTAAGGGATAGTTCACCCAAAAATGACAATGAACTCACCATTTATTCACCCTCAAGTGCTTTCAAACCTTTATGCAAGCAAAAGAAAAGAAAAGAAAACAAACAAATAAAATAAAATAAAAAATACAAATAAAACAAACAAACAAAAGAAAAGAAAAAAAGAAAAATAAAACAAACAAATAAAATAAACAAACAAAAGAAAAAAAGAAAAAGAAAACAAACAAATAAAATAAAAAATAAATAAAATAAAAAAATAAAAAAATAAACAAACAAACAAAAGAAAAAAAAGAGAAAAACAAACAAACAAATAAATGAAATGAAAGAAAAATAACAAACAAATAAAAGAAAAGAAGAGAAAAACAAAACAAACAAAAAAGGAAAAGAAAAGAAAAGAGAAGAAAAAATAAAAAAATAAAATAAAACAAAATAAAGTAAAAAGAACAAAAAAACAAATACATAAAAATAAAATAAAAAATAAAACAAACAAAAATAAATAAAAAGAAAAGAAAAGAAAAGAAAAGAAAAAAAAGAGAAATAAAAGAATCAAACAAATAAAATAAAAATAAATAAATAAAAATCAAACAAAGAAATAAAAGAAAAGAAAAGAAAAGGAACGAAAAATCTAACAAAGAAATAAAAGAAAATAAAAAAAATAAAACAAACAAATAAAATTAAATTAAATTAAATAAAAAAGAACAATAAAACAAACAAACAAATAAAATAAAATAAACAAACAAAATAAAATAAAGAAAAATTAAACAAACAAGCAAAATAAAAGAAAATCTATGGATACAAGATTCTGTTAAGCGTCATCATCTGCTCAAGACACTCAAAAACATGATGAAAAAGTTTAAAAGTCTTTATTCACCTGGGGTAAAATAATGAATTTAATTAATTTAAAAAAAAATAAATAAGGGTTTTAAGGGATAGTTCACCCAAAAATGACAATGAACTCACCATTTATTCACCCTCAAGTGCTTTCAAACCTTTATGACTTTCTTTTTTCTGCTGACAATCTGTAATCATTGTCTTTTGTAGTAGGAAAAACAAATACTATAAAAGTCAATGGTTACAGGTTTGCAGCTTTTCTTCCAAATATTTTCTATTGTGTTTAACAGAAGAAAGAAAGTAAAACAGGTTTGGAACAAGTAAAGGGTGAGTAATGATGACAGAATTATTCAATGTCAGAATTTTTGTGAGAACGTATATTAAAAATCTTTTTAATTTAACAAAATGTGAAAAAAGGAATCACTATACAAATGCACTGTATGTTGTTTGACAAACAAATTAAACTAATACAATTTCCCAAAGTTAGTGTTTTACTTTAATTTTCATCAAATCAATACAGTCAATTAAATATAGCTATCCCTGAAAATGAACAATAATTATTATAGTAAGTTTCCGCTAGTTCACATTTCTTAATACATTAACAAACATTGAATATGAATTCATTTGTTACTGACTTTATAGTAACACTTTATTTTAAGGTATTCTTGTGACGCAAGTTCTATGTATTTACTATAGTAATTACACTGTAAAAAAAATACTGGGTTCCACACAATCAGACAACATGAAGGAATTAGGTTAACATTCATTATTACAAATGTTAGTGGATTTAACATAAAACAATTAAGTTGTCGCAAAATAAACTTAAGAATTGTGTTGTTTTAGCTCATTTTAAATAAGTAGTTTGAACAAACAGCAAACATCACTTTTGGAGTGTGCATGTAATTGTGCAAAATTACATGCAAATAACCCTGAACCTAACTCGTTTGCTATCCCTAACCGGGTAATGCATTCCAAGTAACGTGAGTTACGTAAGAATATTACTTTTCTAAGTAACAAGTAATCATTACTTTTAAAAAAATAAGTAATATTATTTGAATGTAACACGAGTTACTTTTTAGTTTAATTAATTAGCTTTAAAAAAATTATTAGCTGAATTAAAATTAAAGTAGTCACAATGAATCACGCAGTCGATGAAAGAATGTGTTCATTATTTTAAACGCATTGAAGAAAAAGAAAAGAGGATTATAGTCTCAATGGACAGTGATTTTACGTATGTATAGCTCTGGGGTCAGAAAGTTCCCAGATAACATTATATATTACATATATATATAATTATTATTATTATTATTATTATTTATTTATTTATTTATTTTTTATTATTAATTTATTTTTATTTTTTATATGTTTTATTTTTTGTAAATGAAGGTGTAGGTTATACAGTGTGTTAATTGGAGTGCTCCTCTTTAAAAAAAAAAAAAAAAAAAAGAAGAAGAAAAAAAATAGTTCTGAAAGAGATCAAGCCTCAGGCAGGTGATATAAAATAATGCAAAAGTAACTCAAACGTAACGTAACGCATAACTTTACATAAAAAGTAACTATATAGTAAGTATATGTAATTAATTAATATTAGTTAGTATTAAAATGAGCAACTACACCTTAACATGGACAGCTTAAATAAATGTAAACAAATGTATTTATTTTAATGTTTGTTCAATTATAAAAATAGTTTGTTGTTAGGTCATGTTTTATTAAGGCTATTAAATCATAGTTCATTGGGATGCACTTTGTCATTTTAAGAATGTAATGTTAAACATAACTTTCTTAGTTTATTAGACATTCTTAGATTTTAGCAAACTAATATAACTAATTATTAGTAATGATAACAGAGTGGTCATAAAAAAACAAGAGTTACTGTTAACTGTAAAAATGGAAGTTTGAAAGTATTAAAATAAAATAAAATAAAACAAACAAGCAAAAGAAAAGAAAAGAAAACAAAACAAACAAACAAATAAAATAAAATAAAAATACAAATAAAACAAACAAACAAAAGAAAAGAAAAAAGAGAAATAAAACAAACAAATAAAATAAAATAAAAATACAAATAAACAAACAAACAAAAGAAAAAAAAGAAAACAAACAAACAAACAAATAAAATAAAATGAAAGAAAAATAACAAACAAAAAAAGGAAAAGAAAAGAAAAGAGAAGAAAAAAATAAAATAAAATAAAATAAAACAAAACAAAATAAAATAAAATAAAAAGAACAATAAAACAAATACATAAAAATTAAATAAAAAATAAAAACAAACAAAAAAATAAAAACAAAAGAAAAGAAAAAAAAGAAAAGAAAAAAGAGAAATAAAAGAATCAAACAAATAAAACAAAAATAAATAAATAAAAAGAAAACAAAGAAATAAAAGAAAAGAAAAGAAAAAATAAAACAAACAATAAAACAAAAAATAAAAAAGAACAATAAAACAAACAAATAAAATAAAAAACAAACAAAATAAAAGAAAGAAAAGTTAAACAAACAAGCAAAATCAAAGAAAATAAAAAAGGAGAAATAAAACTATCAAACTAATAAAATAAAATAAAATAATAAAAATAAATAAAAATAAAACAAACAAATTAAAGAAAATAAAATAAAAAATAAAACAAACAAATAAAATAAAACAAACAAACAAATGAAATATAAAATGAATAAAAATAAAATAAAAATAAAGTTAAAAAAATAAAACAAACAAATACAATAAAATGAAGTAAGGAAATAATGAAAATAAAATAAAAAAATTAAAATAAAACAAACAAAAATAAATAAATAAATAAATCAATAAAACAAAATAAAAAAGAACAATAAAACAAACAAGCAAATAAAATAAAATAAAATAAAATAAAATGATTTAAAAAAAAATCATTCATTCATGTTTTTAATTTTACAAATGCAAGTTTCTTCCTCTTAATAGTTATTTATTTTGTTATTTAAACATGCTATGTGCTAATGTAAACTTGTGTGTCGTGTCCCAGCATGTTTCTGGATGTGCCTGTTGAAGACACAGGTGTGTGCATGTGTGTGTGTATGTGTGTTTGGACTGACAGCTGAGGCCAAAGGTGAACTGCAGCCTCAATGATGGCCGATTAGTTGTGTTGTCAGAGCTCAACAGGTGAAGGTGAAGCTCACTGAAAGCACATCACCTACAAAAAAACAACAAACACAGAGAAAGAAAGAAAAGAAAAAAAAGATGTCTGCCAACACACACACATCACAACAACTCCTGATGACTCACTGCTGTCGCTAAAACACAAATGCGCCCACATACACGTGTGTCATGAGACCGCTTTTGTCCAGCAGAGGAATGAGGAAAATAACATTTGTCATTCTTTCTTTACTGTGTTTGTTTTGTCTGTCAGTGTTGTGTTTCTGCACACCTGCACTGGAGAATTCATCTCCAATACTTTCACCGCTCCTTACAAAACATCAGCACTTCCTGGAAACTAATACTCTAATGTTACATTGTGATGTGGTGAAATTAAAGAGCCCCTATTGTGCTATTTGAAAGGGTCCTAATTTTGCTTCAAAAGCGTCCTACAATAGCTTTACATCCATCTAACTCTGTAAAAAATATATTTGTTAATGAACATTAGACTTGCTTGTGATTCACAGGTTTTCTGTTTTCTGCTTTCGAATGGCATTATCAGATTACATTATCAGAGACCTTGTTATCACATCATCACAACTTTTGATGCTGCAAATTTGTTTTGTCAGTTTAACAAAGTGACATTTACAACTTTCACGTTTCAGTCTTTTGTTAGCTATTTAGTAACTGGTTTTAATTTTCAAAAATTGTTTGCTTTTTTTGTTAATTTTAGTCCTCAAAATAATTGTAAAAAAATATATAAAACAAATACAAATAAATAAAATAAAATCATAACTTTTGGTACTGAAAATGTGTCATTTAGTAACTAGTTTAAATCTTCAAAAATTGTTTGTTAGTGTGTTTGTTTGTTTGTTTGTTTGTTTGTTTGTTTGTTTGTTTGTTTGTTTGTTTGTTTGAGTTGGTCATTGACTCCAACTTAATAAAATTTTATTTAAAATAATAATAAAGTAAAGAAAACAAAAGAAAACAAACAAAAGAAAATAAAACAAAATAAAATAAAATAACAAACAAAATAAAATAACAACATAATATAAAATAAAGCTTAATTTAATTTAATTTAATTTAATAAACAAAAAATCTTTAAAAATTAAATTAAATTAAAATTAAATTAAATAAAACAAACAAAAGAAAATAAAAGAAAAAAGAAAAATCAAACAAACAAAATAAAAGAAAGCAAACAAACAAAACTAAATAAAATAAAAAAATTTAAGTAAAACTATATAAGGCGTCATGGTGGCGCAGTGGGTAGCATGATCGCCTCAGAGCAAGAAGGTCGCTGGTTCGAGCCTCGGCTGTGTCAGTTGGCATTTCTGTGTGGAGTTTGCATGTTCTCCCTGTGTTCACGTGGGTTTTCTCCAGTTTCCCCCACAGTCCAAGGCAATCGCTATAGGTGAATTGGGTAAGCTAAATTGTCCGTAGTGTATGTGTGTAAATGAGTGTATGGGTGTTTCCTAGTGTTATGTTGAGGCTGGAAGGGCATGTAAAACATGTGCTGGATAAGTTGGCGGTTCATTCCGCCGCGGTGACCCCTGATTAATAAAGGGACTAAGCCGAAAAGAAAATGAATGAATGAATGATACTGAAAATTTAAAAAAAAAACTTTTGATAGTGAAAACTAGTTTTAATTTTCAAAAATTGTTCAATTTTTGTTAGTTTTAGTTGGTCATTCCTGACATTCCTGAAAATAATTTTAAAAAATAATAAAAATAAATAAAATAAAATAACTTTTAATACTGAAAACTAGTTAAATATTTTAATAATTGTAAATAGTTTGTTTTTTGTTTGTTTGTTTGTTTGTTTGTTTGTTTGTTTGTTTGTTTGTTTGTTTGTTTTAGTTGGTCATTTCAGACTCCAACTTAAAAAAACAAATAAACAAAATAAAATAAAAATAAAATAAAATAATTAAACAAAATAAAATTTAAAAAATAAAATAAAATAAATAAAACAAATAAACAAAAGACAAGAAAAGAAGAGAAAATAAAAAATAAAAATAAATAAAAATAAAAATAAAATAAAATAATAAAAAATAAAATAAAATAAAATAAAATAATAAAACAAAATCAAATTTAAAAAATAAAATAAAATAAATAAAACAAATAAACAAAAGACAAGAAAAGAAGAGAAAATAAAAAATAAAAATAAAATAAAATAAAATAAAATAAAATATTGGTTTCATTTATGTTTATTGGTCCTGTCAATTTTTGTAATATTACTTCAACTTGTTTTAGCTATTTTATTTTAATACATAATATTCATAATATATAATGCATGAGTGCACTTGATCCACAACAATGTGTCTCAGTGTATGTCAAGTATTTAATTATTTTAGAAAAATGGTGAATTATGAAAAATACATTAAACGACTATTCATACAAGCCTTCACACAGCTGATATACATGATTTATTATATCATCATTTGTTATGAGAGTCAACATGTAGATCACATGTGTCAAACTCCGCAGCTCTGCACAGTTTAGCTCCAAGCCTAATTAAACACACCTGATCAAACTAACTGAGTCCTTCAGTCTTGTTTGAAACCTACAGCTAATCCGTCACGTTATAGTTTGTGCCTGTAAAATTCTGCCGTAAAGCGCTGCGAAAAGGGGCGGGATTAAACAAGATGATTAAAAAAAAAGCAAGCGATTGACCCATATTTTAAATTTCTGATGTTTTGATCCTCGATTGGTCTCGCACAGTCATGTGATGTGATATTCCAGGTCAGAGTTCACCAAGCTTGAACTTTCCAACGCAGCGAACTGCGAAACTTGTCACACGAGATTGTGTTTCCAGTCTGACGCATTCGCGTGCGTATGAATGGAAGTCTATGGGGAGACAAGTCCAGTGTGACTGCAGCTTTAGACAATCTAAAAGTTGAGTAATAACTTTCTATTGATGTAGAATTTGTTACAAGTGGACAATATTTTGCAGAGATACTACAATGTGTAAAAAATATATAAATATTGAGAAAATTGCTCTTCAATTTGTCAAAATTAAGTGCTTGACTATTTACATTAATAGTTAAGCTGCAGTCACACTGGACTTTTCTCCCCATAGATTTCCATTCTTACGCACACGAATGCTTCAGACCAGAAACGCAAGCTCGCACGACAAATTTCGCAGTTTGCTAAGTTGCTCAAGCTTGGTGAACTCTGACCTCGCTTTTTTAAATCTCCAATCATCTTGTTTAATCCCGCCCATTTTCGCAGCGCCGTGCGACAGGATTTCACATGCTGAAACTCTAGTGTGACCAAAGCTTCATAATGTGAGTTTTGGTAAATTTATGGTTTGTAAATTTACAAAATCATATATACTGATTTTATTTAATATTCTAATAGTTTTTGGCATTACAAAAATGTTACATTTTGAGCGATGCAATATAGTTTTAGCTATTGACAAATATTAGACACAACATTAGACTGGTTTTGTGGTTCATGAGTCCCAAACATTACTTTTTTCAATTGCAGCAGTTTTTCTTCAATATTACCACTTTTACTTTATACATCAATCAAATGCAGCATTGGTGAGCATAAAAGACACACAAAGGAAGCATTCAAACATCCAAAATCTCAATTTTCTAGGCAATCTGTGTTCAAAACACTTCAGAATCAGCTTTCTGTTGTTATCATAAGAAGGTAATTTGATCTTTAAAGGTGAATGCCTGTGAATTATACAAGCCTGAGGACACATGGATGCAAGTTTCCATCTCTGCGTGCAGATGTCTGCTGTTTTCTTGCCTTGCTGAGCATTAGAGATAATTGCGTTTAAATGCTGCAGTTTGAAAATAAATGAGCAGTAATATATAATAATGGCTGACTTCCCATCTGTGGAAAGGTTTGTGTGTTCATTCACACAGCTGGTACGAGTAAAACACTTTTGCATGCATAGGTGCCGGTGTTTGTTTATTTATTTATATATTTAAAGAAGTATTTGAGCTGTGTCATTTCTCTATTTAAGCATGTTATTTTGATGAATTGGTTTATAATTTTGATTTAAAATATGTGTGCAATATATTTTAAATGAGATTACTGTCTCGTTTGTCATATCTGAAATCTTAAATCATCGTAATATTTGTTTCCTTTTAGGTCAGGAACTCAGAGTTATGGGGAAACAACATTATGGGGAATCGACATAATGTCATTGTGGCATAAAGTGTTAACTTACAATTGAGACATTATCATATTAAATGCTTAATATGTTTATTAATAATATATAAACTAATTTAATTTAAATCGATACTATAAATAAAATAAACAACATTAAATGCAGGTGAAAGGTGAAGCAATATTAATCATTCATTCATTCATTCATTCATTCATTTTCTTTTCAGCTTAGTCCCTTTATTAATCAGGGGTCGCCACAGCTGAATGAACCGCCATCAATCATTCAATAATAAGAAGAAGAAGAAGAAGAAGAAGATGGAAAGTAAAAAGAGTGAACTGCAAGGACAGTATATCTGGATTTGTTATTATTATTACACTAGAAATGATATAAAAACCACTTATGGATCAAATTGATTGCACAGGTAGGGGAACTGCAACATTCAATAACTCCCCAGACACGTATTTGTCCTGTCGTTTTACTGCTTTTAAGATAGACAACGGCAATAACAAGTCAGCACTTTTAAATTCAGCTTTATGTCCATCTGTATTCCTTCTCCAAGGACAAATCAATGGAGAACTGAGGCCAAATCCAGCCAGCGGTGACCCTGGACATGCTGACATTTGTCTAAAGTCTCCACAGGAAACAAGTACGGAAAATACATTGAAATTCTCTGCTGAAAATACTAAAAGATGAAGTTAGTTCATTAAAAGCCAATGTCCTGTAACTGGTCATGAAGAGTTTCTGTCATTATTTACTATGAAAGTGTAGACGCAATATGGTTCCAGGGTTTGACCATTTTTGTCTGTTTTATTCATTCATACATTCATTTTCCTTCGGTTTAGTGCCTTTATTCATCAGGGATCGCCACAGCGGAATGAACCGCCAACTTATCCAGCATATGTTTTATACAGTGGATGCCTTTTCAGCTGCAACCCAGATCTGCGAAGCACCCATACACACTTATTTACAGACATACACTATGGTTAATTTAGTTTATTCAATTCACCTGTAGTGCATATATTTAGACTGTGGGGGAAACCGGGGCACCCGGAGGAAACCCACACCAACACAGGAAGAACGTCAATTTTATTTTATTTTATTTTATTTTATTTTAATTTTTTTTCTTTTCTGCTTAGTCTCTTTATGATGATAATGATGATGATGATGATGATGATGATGTGCTATTTATTTGTCACATATACTTCCATGTATTCACATACACTGACATATAGTGAAATTGGACCCCCCCGACCATACACAAACATTTGAGGGGAAGACAAGTCAACGTGAGGTATTATTTAGAAAAAGGACGTAAGATACATAAGAAAAGATAGGCAAAAAAAAAACTCCCTCTCACCCTGCTCTAAAATTAGGGCAGAGTGAGATCAAGGATAAAAACAAGCCCCGGCAGTCAAGCACATAAACACATAGACAAGACAAAACATCGCAACAGGGAATGGGAATTATTATAATGTTATTAATCTGATATAATCATTATAATCATCATATATAATCATTATAATTATTAATCTGGGGTTGCTACATCGGAGTATACCGCCAACTTATCTAGCATATGTTTTACACAGCGGATGCCCTTCCAGCTGCAACCCATCACTGGGAATCACCCAAACACCCAATTCACCCAATTGACACATACACTACGGACAATTTAGCCTACCCAATTCACCTATATTTGGTTCACAAGTCCAAAGACATGCGCCATGTCTTTGGACTTGTGGGAGAAACCAGAGCACCTGGAGGAAACCCACGCGAACACAGAGAGAACATCTATTAATTTAATTTAATTTAATTTAATTAATAACTAAATTAAGTGTTTTTTTTTCTTAGAACTATTGTAATAATGATTTTGTAGACTTTCTCAAAACTCAAACAATTGCAGACAGATTTTTTTTAAATCTTGCTTTTGCTTGTTGGTTTTATACTGTTGTGATGTATGTTTAGTGCTTTATAGTTATACATTATAATTTATTATTCATTATAATTCATTATACGGTTCATTCTTTCTTTTTTCTTTTTTTTTTTTGCTATTTTTTTGCAATGTTTATATCTCACAATTCTAACTTTTTTTCTCAGACTGCGAGTGCAGAGGTCTTTAAATCACAATTTTAACTCTAAGAACAAATGTTTTTTGTTTAACTCATAATCCAAAGGGATAAGGTTAAAGAAAGAAAAAAAAAGTGCCAATTAAATAGTTTTATTATGTGGTACAAGCAAGCTTCCATAGTTCCATAATTGATTTGTAGAATAAATTATTACCAAACAAACACACACATAGGACTCTATTTTAACAATCTAGGCGCAAAGTCTAAAGCACATGGCGCGATTAAAGGTGTGTCCGAATCCATTTTTGCTATTTTAAGGACGGAAAAATACAGTTTGCGGCGCAGCGCATGGTCTAACAGGGTTGTGCTTATCGTCTTAATGAGTTGGGTGTGTTTTGAGCATAACGTGCATTAAACCAATCAGAGTTTTATCTCCCATCCTCTTTAAGAATCAGGTGTGTCATGCCATGGCGCATTTGCTATTTACATGGCAAACTTTGCAAGTGGAAAAACTGAATGCTTCACTAATGAGAAAACAGTTAAACAGACCATCTGCAGCATGAGGATAAAGAATGAGCTTCCTCCATTCGGCCTCTTTACTTTCTCTTTACTTTTATTTATTACTTTTCTCCTTTACTTTCGTGGATAAGGAAGCAGTGTTGTACGCACTTCACTGAAGACATCCATTTGCCTATATATTTAATTTCGTTTGTTAAGCGCAAAGATTTGTTTCAAAACTATTCAAATAAATTCACTTCTAATTTCCAGCAACCGAATAAATAACCAATAATAACGGTCAAAAAACCACACTTATGTCCAAACACAAATCCGATGCCCCATATGGTCCAAAATCTGACAGGTGGACAAATCTAAGCTTGTTTTGAATAAAACAAATATAAATATGCATATAATAAATAATACTACTAATAATAATAACATTGTACAAAAGCAAATTGTCATGAATAAACTGAAAAAAGCCCCCCGACGTGAAGAAGGCACGGAGCTAGTGTTTTTTATAATTAATGGAAAATAATAATTTTTGTAATATTTTAATCCTTTATTTGCGTATTGCTGTACATCCTGTGTGTATTAAGCAATGTGTGCGTGTTTAAGGTGCACAACTAACGTGCTCTGCACTGAACTTTAGACCAGCTTTCAGTTGGTCAATGGCGCTGTCTATTTTAGTTCCTCAAAATAGACACGCGCCAACAATGCGCCTTAACACACCTCTATTTTAGACCAGAACACCCAAGAGCCCACAAAGCGGCGCAAATGGATTTACTATTTAAAACAACGTGGCAAAAAACGGGAAAATTAGGGTTGTGCTGGTCTGAAAATAGCAACAAAATGCACCAAACAGGTCTTGTGCCTTATTGTACCGGGTGTATGATAGGGCCCATAGAGATGCATAGAGATGCTTCAGAATGAATCAGTGACTCAATCTATTATTCACATTGCTGGACTGCATCTTGCAATCACACACTTCACTACTACATGATAAGGATATATAAATCAATAGCACTTATAAAAGAAGACACAAATTTACCCAAATAACCTACTACTTACTGTATGTTGAAATTGTGAAGTGTACATACTATGATCACTTTACAAGCAGTATGATGATTTGTAAATGGCGGCATTTCAGAATATGTATTTGGTTATAAGAATTTGGATTTTGGACATTGGCAAGTGTGTTTGAATGAATCAGTTTAATGAGTTAGATTATTGATTTACTTATAAACATGTTTCCGTCTTCTGGCATAATAATGTACGAGAAAAGAAAAAAGGTCAGCACTTAGCCAATCAACCCGGAACTAAATGTTATAGAGGCTTGTGTACACTCTTTGGAAACATATCCTGTACATGCCAGAAACACAGTCCAAAAATCTCATTTTGGGTTTTTGTCACGTCTCATTTTTCACTGTGTATAACACTGTGTTTTGTTTGTGCTGGATTGGGCCACTGACTTGATTTATTGGTGACATTATGAATGTGCTACTGGCAAAAAGTCTTGGAAGAAAACTAGATTATTTAATAATATATACGCCCAGAAATGTAGAGTTTTGAACTGGTTATTATGTAAATCTTACCACAACTGGAAAAAAAAAGGTCCTGGGTTATTTTGCATCTCATAGTAAAACATTCAGAGTAGATGATTTAACATATGTGAATGACATAATAATAATAATAATAAAAATAATAATCATAATAATAATAATAATAATATATTAGATCAAATAAATGCTGAACAATAAGAAAAATACTTTCACAGTTTTTCAAAGTAACACTTACGCCCCATTCACACGGGGCTTCAGCGTCAACGCTTGACAGAGGGCGTGTCTGAAGTTGGGGCTGACGCGATCGTCATAGCAGCGTCACTAATCAAATTAGTCAGCAATTGGCTATGAGCTGGTGTATTTGCATACAGCGATCTAATTGGCTGACGCTTCCGCTTGAAAAGTTGAGAAAGTCCCAACTTCTGCAGTGAGCAACCCCACTGAAGTGGCGCAGACCGATCCACAATGCAGTTCGGCAACGCCTGACGTCACCCATTCAAAGTGAATGGGAAGCGTTGAAGCTGAGTAGTTAGACTACAGCCCCCAAATGACATAGTACATACACTGAATTTACAGGATAGTATTATTATTTCTAAAGTACCAGTTACTGTATACACGTTACCCCCCTATACTGTTCCCTTTTAATTAAGATACTCATACATGTATAGATACAGTAGCCTACTTCAAAATTGATTTACATAAATTGTAGCTTTCTATTTTTTCACACATTCAATAGAATGTTCCTGCACAACCGGAGAGGCTTGAACACATTTCTAGGAGCCTAGTTTTACACAACCCAGGCTCATGTGAGATACGTGCTACATTTTTGGGAACCATGAGATATGTGCCTGGTTCTGCTTAAAGTTTTTGTTTTCACAAATCCACTAGAGGGTGCTGTGTACATTTTTGAAAATCTTAAATACGTTAGGGTTGAGCATTGTATGTATCATTTATATATCCTTCCTGTGCGCATCCATGAGAAGCCAGCAGGCTTGTTGTGCATAACATATAAGCTTCCTATCCACTGACTCATACACACCTCCTTCCCTAAACCCAACCGATAGTCTTTTCAAACTAGAAGACAAAAGAACATTGCAGCTGCATGCTTTTAACATGATTTCACACTGTTACTTATTTTATTTATTTATTTATTTATTTTTATCTGGTTTCTGGAACCGTTCTTCAACGGACTCAAACCCCAGTACACACCACATCCCAAATCCGACACCATACAAGGTGAGCTACTGAGCAAACTGATCACAATGAAAAAGCCGTCCATATGAAAGTAAGCGGTCAGTGGTAGCGCAAAAAGAAAGAAAAGTTGTCGGCAGCATCATACTGCCCCATAGCATTTGTTTCACGCACAACATGCAGCTGAATGTATTGAGAAGGGAATAAACAGAGGCTGGAGCCAGCTCCAAATGGGCTTGTAATGGGCTTGAAAATGTGTTGTACATAACATAGAGACCAACCTATTGTGTTTTATGAATGTCTACACCTACCCCAACCCTAAACTTAACCTCACAGTAACCTGTTGTGTTTACACCTACACCAACCCTAAACCCAGCCTTATTGTGGCGTAAGTCCGTCCCACTTGGAGGTAACCCAGCCTACTTGCAGTGTAATCCCTCCCATTTGGAGGTCTCCTAGCTGCAGTGAAATCAACCTATAATCAACCTATTTGCTGTTTTTCAAATGTGTAGCTCTTGGCACATATCCCCAATAAGCCTGGGCTGGTTTTACCCTTGTTGTTCCTAATCTGTCCAGTAGGGGAAAAACAATATATCTGTAGTTAACACATACCTTCCACATTCATAATTGACTGTGTGTTTTGACATTCAAAAGTTGGCACGTTTTCTGTGAGGTTTGGATTTAGGGGTAGGGAATAGGGCCATATTATAAGGAGTCCTAGAAATGCAGTTCTAGAAAAGGTTCTGAAACTGCAACCTCCCCAGTGCAGCAGCTGACAAAATGTTTCTTTCTCGTAAATACAAAATGAAAACTAAATCGTTTCTTAATTGACATTGATCACGGAATATATACCTGGCAATCAAAAACCACTGCAAACGAGTGAGTAAAACCATCTGGTGGCACGACACAAATTAAATGAGCGGAACGTAAGTTATGCCCACATCTGAGAAAGCTACTCAGAAGTGTTGTTTGAAAAGTGTGGAGAAAGTCAGTCAGTATATGCATATCATGAAATATCAATCCAGAAATTGTTGGGATATTTTTGGTTCTTTTTGTGCAGGTTTTGCACTCAAAAATATATAGGCCTAACAAATAGATTTATGTATTCTGATTGCATATAAAATTTCCATCCATTTGGATTACATACTCTTAACTAATAACTCATAAACGTAATGGGATTTATATTTGTTAGTTAAACATAACGGAAACAAATAAGAATATGATTGATGTAATCATATCATCAATAAATACAATGTGTTTTAAATACTTTTTATTAATTAATCTATTATGTGGAGTATCTCATAGAATTTAACTAATTAGGTTTGGCTTTTTTTACAGCTAGATGTTTTATACCATATTCATATCTTTTAACTGATTAAATCTAAGTTTTCGATTTTACCAGATATAGATTCATTCTAACACTGTAAAACTCAAAAAGTTAAGGTTTTTTTTAAACCATTTGAGAAAACTGATTGCAACAAACCATTAAAGTTAAAAAACTAATCCTAATGAGTACTGTGAAATTAATCCATATGAGTAAATGAAGCAATTTGAACACAGTAAAACCCAATAAATGAAGAGAACTCAAACCAACTGAGTACTGTAAAACTCAATAAGTTAAGGCAACTCAAACCATTTGAGGAAACTGATTGCTACAAACAATTTGAATTTAAAAAAAATAACCTAATCTATATGAGTACTGTGAACTTCATTTAAGTTGAAGTAATGAGGTATTTAATTAATTTATTACCTTCAACACTGAATTCAAAACTCTTTTCAAATTAGTAGAATTAACTTTCAGTCGATTTTGAGTTAACTACACTCATTTCATTTGATAAAGTTGACTGTTGGGTTTTACAGTGAAGGAACCTGACAACATACAATTAAAAAAAACTGACAAATTAAATGTGCAGGTGATTGTCTTCAGAAACATTTTTTGTTGTGCTGGTTGAAAGTCTCTTCACATTCTAATAGTAATGATTAAAATAAATTATCTAAATTTATTTAAATGTATTTTTACATTCTGGGTAAGGCATAAGACTAAAAAATGTTCATCCAATTAAAATTTGCCAGGTCGATAATTCCCATAATTCTGATAAGTAGCCCAAACTGTCTGTGAACAAATGTAGATTTGTACATCTGCGTACCCCTGTTCACGCAGATCCTCCATTTGTGCGTGCAACACATGCACACGAGAGAGTGACAACGGTAAAAACAAATGCTGAATCAAAACTTTTTAAAATCCTGAATCCTGAATTTATGTTTCAAAAAGTTTTCATGCAAAGCTGATGTAGATTGTGTTGTATTATGGGTTATATGCACGGAAGTGTTGTTCAGCCACTGAAATCTTCCGGAGAAAGATTGATGTGACTATTTTCAGTTTTATAAGGTTCCTATGACAGCATCGATCATATAGATTTTTATTTAGTTTAACAATAAAACAAGAGTAAAAAGTGCTATTCCGCCTAGCCTGCTTTACAGAGCTGAAGTTGGTTTTATGTTCACATTGGTTCATTTTTGAGCAATGACAACCTGTGACGCGCTCCCTATATTATGCTATTTTGAATATTTGCTTTGAAATATGTGAGTATGACTTAGTAATAAGTGTAATTCCTGCACCCCGCCGGCCAACCATTAAGCATACAGTACTCATTTTAGGACAAAGCACATGAGAGAATGAGACCAGCGATCCTTGCATGCATGAAATATTGCACATTATGACAAGTTTTGCTAACTACACAACTGAAAACGTGCTAGATATAATACAGTTTTTATTCAGAATTGTAGTATTATAAAGTACTGTCAAGTTTTCTAACTGGCAAATGACATGATTTAGTAGTGGGATGTCTACTGTGTTTGTGATTTCAGGAGGCGTGGCTTTGGACGCCAGGACTGTGTTTTCAAAGATATAATGCTAAATGGTTAACATTTTGGCAGATCACCTACTGTACCTTTAAATAAAATCAAATGGTTACAAACAGTTATTGATAAACTTCATTGTGATGAACTTCTGTTTTGTGTGTGATTTGCAATTGGGTTGCCATTGAGTGTGATTTGCCATTGGGATGGAAAATTTTCTTGGACTTGGCAACCCTGCTGTAATCTAAAATATTACAAGTGGAAACTTACTGATCACCTGTTGATCTGACAACAATTTTACCGGTGATTTCAGTATGATATTGCAATGCACAGATGATTTCAGTGACTCAACACATTAATTATGATGAAGGTCGACTCATGACTGCTCCACCAGCAGCTGTTTAGTGTTAGACATGCAGAACTGCAGTGCATCTTCTCTGTCATGGTCCTGTCAGTCAGACCACTCTGAACACCCTGAACAAATCCACCGTCCCACCCTGAAAAACTCCACATAACACATCGCACTTGTGCTTCACACCCCGGCTGAATTATTGCTGTGTGTGTTTCCGCTCTCTTTTGGATGTAAGAGCGAGGTCCATTATTCAGCAAACTTCTTGTTTGACAGCTTGCCCTTGTAAATCAGCTACAGCACAGCTTTGGCTTCGGTCGATGCATCGGTGCTTGAATCATTTTAAGTTAGAGCAGAACCTGGCATTGCTGAGCAGTGCATGTAAAACCACTCGTTGTTTTTTTCATGACTGTGTTTCCTGTGTGACTGGGCTCTCTGTTGCTCATGTTCAATTCATCTTTATTTCTATAGCGGTACATTGTGTCAAAGCAGTTTAACATAGAAGTTCTAGTAAATTGAAACTGTGTCAGTCCAGTTTTCAGAGTTTAGTTCAGTTCAGTGTCCATTGATGCGCAGCTCCACAAGTCCCAAATCAGTGGTGACAGTGGCGAGGAACAAACTTCACCAATTGACGAAAGTGAAGGGGAAAAAAACCTAAAAGCTAATTTGAGGAAAGATTTGTGGCTTTTGCAACTATATCACATTTCGTTCTTGTTAGTTTTACAATTCATAGGTTTTTTCATTCATTGAACTGTTTACCTTAAAAAAATTAATAAAGCAGCATCACTGCATTTTCACAGTAAGATAAGACCTTCACTGCTGTTTGCATAAATATTTGAGAAAGAATTATATTTTAAGTGGCATTCCAGCAGTTAGGATTTGTATTTTAATACTTACACTCCAGTGTTTTGGTTTTGATGTTTTGCGGGCCTTTCTTCACTTTTACATTTGTAATAAATAAATAAACATATATGATTTGGTAAAACTCATAACCTGCTGTCTAAATGCTTTTTGAAAATATCCAAATTATATAATCTATCTATCTATCTATCTATCTATCTATCTATCTATCTATCTATCTATCTATCTATCTATCTATCTATCTGTCTGTCTGTCTGTCTGTCTGTCTGTCTGTCTGTCTGTCTGTCTGTCTGTCTGTCTGTCTGTCTGTCTGTCTGTCTGTCTATTCTGTTAGCTCTAGAATTGTATATTAAATAAATATTTTGTTTCTTTTCAATTTAGTTAATTATTTTTAAAACAATATTTTTATTTTTTGAAATAAATGTAGGCCTATAAAATATACACAATGTAATAAATTCCCAGAATTTCACAACGTTACTGTAATTTTCACAGCAAATTACATTAGTGTCACTTAAATTTGACATATTCAGAATTTTATTGTGAAATTCAGGCAGGCATCATGATTACAGCAAATTACTGTAAAAATGGCTATATCTTTTGCACATTAGTTATAGGAATTCAAACACTATAATATTTTATTCAACATACAAAGTAATGCACATTAACGTTTATGCTAGTACAGGCACTTTTTTGATATTTAAAAATATTTACAGAATTATTGTTATTATGAAATACCTCACAGTAATTTACTGTGAACTTACATACAGTACCTTACTGTGAAAGTAATGCAATTATTAGCCAGTAATTTACTGTAAATTTAAGGTTTTGCTGGGTCTTCACTTTTACATTTGTAATAAATAAATAAATATTTATGATTTGGTATAATTCATAGCCTGCTACCTATCTATCTATCTATCTATCTATCTATCTATCTATCTATCTATCTATCTATCTATCTATCTATCTATCTATCTATCTATCTATCAGGTTAGCTCTAGAATTGTATATTAAATGTTTTTTTTTTTTTTTTCAGTTCAGTTCATTATTTCTAAAACCATACTTTTATACTTTGAAATAAATGTAGGTCTATAAAATATACAAATAAATGTATAAATTTAGCAGAATGACTATTCAGAAAATGACAGCTAGCCTAAATGAAATATGACCGACATTACAATAATTAGACAAAGTAAGCAAGCATTCTGTTCTTACGATGAAAATGAATTATTTCTCTTTTTCTCTGCCTCTCTCTCTCTCTCTCTCTCTCTCTCTCTCTCTCTCTCTCTCTCTCTCTCTCTCTCTCTCTCTCTCTCTCTTTCTCTCTCTCTCTACATTTGTTTTACTCTGTCATGAATGAATGAGCATGGATCGGTTTCCCCCTTGATTAAACAGGGGGCAATTTGCCTTGTGGTTTTGTAGAGTTAGCATTAGCATATTTCAACAGCGCTGAATCTACAGAAGCTTTTATTTGGCCAGTAATTCGGACGCTTCACATTTGCATGCTTTGGCAGACTGTTGTTTACTTACAGACATAACCAGCTCATGTAACACTGAATTTAAAAGTACATATGAAAACCTGCTGGCAACCATGTTCTCCTATCAAAGTGCCCTACTAGATTTATTATTGATTTTATAATAAGCTTCTTTAACAAGCCTGTATTTATTTGATCTGTAAAATTGTAAAATATTATTGCCATTTATATTATTAAATGTAGTTTAAAATATATTGCTGTGATTTAAAGCCGAATTCTCAGCACCATTATTCCAGTCTTCATCAAGATTCTTCAGAAATCATTCATATGCTGATTTCCTCTTCTGTTATGATTAATTAAATTATATTTTAAACTACATTTTTAAATAAGTAACATCTTTTTTTAAAGCAAAAACTACTGATCCCAAACTTTTGATTGGTAGTGTATTTCTGTGAATGTTCTCTTGTCTTTCATTTTCATTTGTATTCAAGGCAACACATATGAAACCAGTGTTGGATTCTCATAAAGAATGATTTCAGATCATGTGACACTGAAGACTGGCGTAATAATGCTGAAAATTCAGCTTGAAATGACTGAAATAAAGTACATATTAATCTACATTCAATGAGAAAGGAGTGTATTATCATAATAAAATGCTATTTTATCATTTTTATTCAATTTTGATCATATAAATGCAGCATTGTTGAGCAGAATAGGCTCTTCTGCTTAAAAAAAACTCTTTAGAAACAACATCTTTTCTTCTATGGTCATTGTATCCAATACAAATGAAACCAAAAAGTGTTGCATTCTTATAAATCAAGCCATTTCAAGTAACATCCATTATAGCATGAGATAAGCGTCAAAATATCAATTCAAATAAAAACGTTCTTCAGCCAAAATGATCATTTCTATTTAGAGAATATTCATTCACATGCATTCTGGATGAAGCGCTTGGGCCTAATTGGGGGTTTGGAGATAATGGCTCTTTCAGAGGGGCTGTCAGCCAGTGGAATGGAGGTTTCTGGAAGTCCTCTGGCAGTATTCAGTGTGAGGCCGTGGCCTGTCTCAAGTGCTCACAGCTGGACGCTCTAGAAGACGGGAGAACTGAAGGCTGAATAGGCCTCGCTGTAAAGGCCTCTGTCCTTATTTACTCACGGAGCTGGAACCTCTTGTGTTTGAGCTCAAATTGAGATGCATACCTGAGCACGGCTGGATGAAGAAACACTAAAGCCATTCACCACGTTCTTGGAAATTGGTTATTTGCTTGATTCTTTGTCATATTCTTTGACGCTGTTATAAATTAATTAGTTGTGATTGGTTTGCCACAGTTCTGTAGTTCTATGTGATGAAATAAACTAATTTTAATTAAAATTGCTGTGATTTACTGACCTTTTGTCCCCAGAAACAGACTGAAAATCATAGTTATTCCAGCTTAATATTTGATGTATTATCAGAAAAGTGGCTTCTATTTGTATTCATACAATTTCATTTGAATTTTAAAAAAAAAGGCTCTCATTTGGGGATCAGCACATTGTACTAAAATTTAAGAATGAGATTGTAAAACTTATTATGAATTGGCTACTAATTCAAAATTTTATGATTCACTGCAAGAATGATTGCATTGGTTATTCCACCAAGCTTTCTTAACTATTCTGCTATTCTGAGGTTAAGAACTGGTATTGTGTTATCTAAAAACTGGAACTTGTTTTGTTACTTTGACCAATTGTTATGCTCTAGTTAACAACATTTTAATGGGAATTCAATCCTTGTGGTTCAATCCCTGGGTTCAAAATTGGATGATATAATTCATTTTGGTGAGCCAGAAGAAAGTAGGAGGTGAGAAAAATAATAATAAAAAAGTTTAATCACAAATCTTTAATTCTGTGTGATCCGGATGCTGAGACTGTAATTTCAGTATGTTGATTTACTTTGGTTGTTGCTAGAAGTGATACATTCGCAGCCAGAAGTTAATTATATCATTTATTAAATTACCCATATATTATTTTAAGTCTACCTGTCACAATCACCAGCGATCACAGCCAGAGATCGCTGGTAAACACACACATTCATATGGACTACAAATCCGCCCGCTCATGGACTACATATTCAGTCATGCCACACGCACACACCTGATCCCGGTCACCTTTGATTACACTCACAGCTGAAGCCACTCGTACACTGATTACATGGACTTTAAGTACACCTCACAAACACACAATGTTGCTAAGTCTTGTATCCTGTATAAGTGAACATTACGACGCGTTTCTCCTTGCCTTGCTTTCCTGTGTTTAGACCTTTGCTTTGCTTTGCTTTGTTTTGATTATCCCTGTGTGCCGCCTGCCTTGTGACCTTCTGCCTGATATAACGACTACGACTCTGGATTGCCCTAATACATCTGATTTTTCCTGTTTTGACCACTGCTTGCCTGACAATTCTAATAAAGACCTGCATAAGGATCCTCACTCAGTTGAAGCATCTCAACCCTACACTACCCCTACACCAATCCTAAACTTACCCCTCACAGTAATGTAAAAACTGCAACTGTTGTTGTACAGTAATTGTATTGTTGTAATTACATAAATAATTTTCAATAACTTATGGCCAAATCTGTATCCAATTTAAACTGTTAGTTCCAACTTAAATGGAATATTTAGTAGGGGGTGGGGCTTTCTTTTTGCACATCATTCTCTCATAACAAACCTATGGTAAAAAGGGCATGTTTAAGAATATTGTTGCTGAAAGCAGATGTTCAGACTTTGATTTAAGATTACTAAAACAAACTTTTTTCCAGTGGATTAACCTGCACTGTTCACCTAAAGAATAACAATGTGTGCCCGCAAAATAAACATAGTAAATTTTGATTTCACACAAACTTTACATAAAATAAGTTCATAAATAAGATCAGATGACAGGTGGAGGCAGGTGAACAGGAGATCAGGTGAGTATTCCAGACAGGACAGTTATAAGGTAAAGAGCCAGGTATGGAGTCAGGAGGTAACAACCAGACTAGATGGGGACTGACTGCAAGTGAGTGCTGATGATTGATAATCAGGTTATTGGAAGGATACTGGTGTATGTGAATCGAACAGTGCTGGCGGTTTATTGACAATAGAGAATTTTTTTTCAAGCATTGAACATGTTTGGAATATGTCTAACATGAATTTATGTTACTATGCTAACATTTTTAAGCATAGTGTTAGCATGGCATGCTGCTTGCACAAATTAAAACTGTTGGGATGGTTGGCTGATCTAGTATTGTAGAAAGCTAATGTTAATTATTAAATATGCTGTCAATTCCTAGCCATTTATGCTGGCTAAAAAAGCTGTTCATTTAGCATTAACTTTAGCTTTTAGCTAATACAGTATTTTGGCTTGCCCTTCAAATTATGTTTCTAGCATACATTTTTCATGTGGCTTCAGTGAATTAGCATATTGCTAACACATGTCGCTAAACTAGATTGCGCTAGCAATGTGCTTTCCGTGTCGGTTCTCACTTATTTGCCATAGTTTAACATGCCAATTACATGTGATCCCAATTTCAAGTGTTCGCACATACATAAGTTTTTTGCATTTTTTTTTTTTTGTTCTTAGTTATTGTGTTGATAATAGAAAATATGAGCCAGGCATCATGTATGACAGTTGCTAAAGTGAGATATGAGCTATATAAAAGACATATCTTGTATGTACATATAGGTCTTATATAAAGAAGCAATACAGGAGACCTATATGGCCTGTATATGCACATATATGCACCTCAATTTTGCCTATATGTGGCATATATACGCATATATGCAGCATATATATTATCATATATGTGCATATATACTGCATATACAGTTGAAGTTAGAATTATTAGCCCACCTGAACTATTAGCCCTGTTTATTTTTTCCCCAAGATCTGTTTAATGGAGAGATTTATTTTCAACACATTTCTAATCATAATAGTTTTAATAACTCATCTCTAATAACTGATTTATTTTATCTTTGCCATGATGACAGTAAATAATATTTTACTAGATATTTTTCAAGACATTTCTATACAGCTTAAAGTGACATTTAAAGGCTTAACTATGTTAATTAGGTTAACTAGGCAGGTTAGGGGAATTAGGCAAGTTATTGTATAATGATGGTTTGTTCTGTAGACTATCGGGAAAAAAATTAGCTTAAAGGGGCTAATAATTTTGACCTTAAAATGGGTTTTAAAAAATTAAAAACTGCTTTTATTCTAGCCAAAATAAAACAGATAACACTTTGTCTAGAAGTAAAAATATTATCAGACATACTGTGAAAATTTCCTGTTAAACATCATTTGGGACATGTTATTTAAAAAAGAAAAGTATTGCAGACAGGACACAGTTATAAGCCAGGTATGGAGTAATGAGATAACAACCAGACTAGATCGTGACTGACTGCATGTAAGTGCTAGTAATTAATAATCAGGTGATTAAAAGTGTAGGCTACTGGTGCTATATGTGAATCATATAGCACCAGCTCTGGCAGATCAGTGACAAAAGTATTGTTAGCATTGTTAGCATTTTGTTAAGATTATAAACAGATAATGACATCTTTTCTTGCCACCGGATTGATTATTTGATTTGGTTTCTTTTGTTATTTTATTTTGTATGGATAGTCAGAAGTGTACCTACAGTACACAAACATATTCCTCACAAATTGTCAGCAAATGTTGAAATGATCTTTTCAGTTTCTGACACCGCTTACGGGCCACAAGTGCTGAGAAGGTGGCAACCATTATCCCATTATCCACAACAGGGGCCTCGGGCTTTGACGGCCATAAGCTCTGCAGCTGCAGCAATCAATGGCAAAATCACCTCTATTGAGAGTGTTTTACCAGAGCGCTGCTGTTATCAGAATAACAGGTCTCAGATCAGCATGGGGGGAAAAGAAGAGCCAAACTTGTTGTTTTGTCAGAGGTGGTGATTATGAGGTGAGGGTCAAGCAGTGGGATGAGCAGTGCACTCTGGGAAATAATCTTTCTCTCTAGCGTGGAGAAACTGAAGAGAGAATGTTTTCAACTGGAATGAATGACCAGAGGATCACTGAGCAGCTATTATAGTTTTTTTGTGTTATTATACAGTATAGTTATTATATATTGTATAGTTTTGTGCTATTATAGTATAGTTCTGTTTAACTATTTTAGTTAACATGAATTATTCATTCATTTTCTTTTTGGCTTTGTCCCTTTTTTAATCTGGGGTTGCCACAGAGGAATGAACCGCCAACTTATCCAGCACATGTTTTATGCAGCGAATGCCCTTCCAGCTGCAAACCATCACTGGGAAACATCCATACACACACATACACTACGGACAATTTAGTTTACCCAATTTACCTACATCACATGTTTTTTGGACTTGTGGGGGAAATCCATGCGAACCACACGAACACGGGGAGAACATGCACACAGAAACGCCAGCTGACCCAGCCGGGGCTCGAACCAGCGACTTTTTTGCTGTAAGGCAATTGTGCTACCCACTGCACCACCGTGCTGCCCTAACATGAATTGATAATGGCAAATTTTGCTTTTATAGAGTTCATTACAGTTTTTCTCCATTGGTTTGGCTTATTTCTTGAAACTGGAATTACATTCTCAATACACTAAAAATTTTTGCAAAACAGCCTTATGGTTCAGCACAACACTATAGCTCACTCACAAAAGCTCATATCTTTCCCAAAACTGTTCGTTCATGTGTCAAAACTAAATTTCCTTCTCATTTAAACAGTCAGTCCCCCCAAAATGCTTTGTCCCTTTGGCATTGCGTAAGCACTGCAAGTCAAAATGTTTAGATGTTTTGTCACTATGACAGAGGACCATTGAAATATCCCTCATGTCCACCTTTCAGTCTTAGCCTAGATTTTGAAAATGGTTACTGAACAGTTTTTTTTGTCTTTTGACAGAATGCAATTGTGTAAAAAACTAAATAAAATAAATTGATGAGATTTTAAAAATTATAAGAAATAAGGATTTTCAGCCTGATCTCATGAGGAAACATAACTACTTTAGTGGCTAATTGGTATGTGTTCAGTCGTACGAAAATGTCACCCAACCCCACATCTAAACCAAACCATCATTGGGAGTAAGCAAATCATACTAAATTGTATAAATGAGATCCTACAAATTTATCCGAATTAGCCTCTAAATCAAAAAGTTACGAATTGCCATGATATAGTGTTGGAATTTTAGGTTAAGAATGGCCTCCAAGGTTTGACATCATACATTGCACTCTGCCAACGAAATTGTAACTTTTATCAATCACACACATAAAGTAATTAACATACATCAGAATAAAAAAGTACAGCATAATAAACTGTAATATAAACACGCAAACAAAAAACAATGAAAGTTATATGCAGCCTACAGTGCTTGATTGGTCATCTGAGATGTGTGAAATTCCTCCTTTGTTAGTCAAGTTCTAGTTTCACCTGACTGTTAGTTGCTATAATTAATGTATCAAATGTTCCACAGATTCATATATGATATTCATTGTATTATGTTCTTGACTAATTTTGAAAATTCAACAGACTATTGTGCATGTGATGACTTATACAATGAAATGACGCTGACACATTTTGGAGCGAACAACCATTGTACTGAGAATCAACAATGGACCCCCTTTTGCCTACAGAACTGCCTTAATCCTTCATAGCATAGATTCAACAAGGTACTGGAAATATTCCTCAGAGACTTTGGCCCATATTGACATGATAGCATCACACAGTTGCTGCAAATTTGTCAGCTGCACATCCATGATGCGAATCTCCCGTTCCACCACATCCCAAAGGTGCTCTATTGGATTAAATTCTGGTGACTGTGGAGGCCATTTGAGTACAGTGAACTCATGTTATCCTGCTGGAAGTTGCCATCAGATGATGAACACTGTGGTTATAAAGGGATGGACATGGTCAGCAACAATACTCAGGTCGGCTGTGGCATTGACACGATGCTCAATTGGGACTAATGGGCCCAAAGTGTGCCAAGAAAATATCCCCCACACCATTGCAGCCCCACCACCAGCCTGAATCGTTGATACAAGGCAGGATGGATCCATGCTTTCATGTTGCTGACGGCAAATTCTGACCGTACCATCTGAATGTTGCAGCAGAAAGCACGACTCATCTGACCAGGCAACGTTTTTTCAATCTTCTATTGTCCAATTTGTAGCCTCAGTTTCCTGTTCTTAGCTGACAGGAGTGGCACCCAGTGTGGTCTTCTGCTGCTGTAGCCCATCCGCCTCAAGATTCGATGTGTTGTGCATTCAGAGAGTTTCAGTGTGGTCTTCTGAATACCTCAGTTGTAACGAGTGGTTATTTGAGTTACTGTCGCCTTTCTATCAGCTCAAACCAGTCTGGCCATTCTCCTCTGACCTCTGGCATCATCATGGCATTTGCGGCCGCAGAACTGCCGCTCACTGGATATTTTCTCTTTTTCTGACCATTCTTTGTAAACCCTAGAGCTGGTTGTGCATGAAAATCCTAGTAGATCAGCAGTTTCAGAAATATTCAGACCACCCCATCTGGCACCAACAGCCATGCCATGTTCAAAGTCACTTAAATCACCTTTCTTCCCCATTCTGATGCTCGGTTTGAACTGCAGCAGATCATCTTGACCATGTCTACATGCCTAAATGCATTGAGTTGCTGCCATGTGATTGGCTGATTAGAAATTTGCGTTAACGAGCAGTTGGACAGGTGTACCTAATAAAGTGGCTTTTTGTAGAACAAAAAGATCTACAAAAAAAAAAAGAAATATATATATATATTTTTTTTTTGAAAATTATGTTTTTAGATCTACAAAAAAAAAGATCTACAAAAAAAAAAAAAAATATATATATATATATATATATATATATATATATATATATATATATATATATATATATATATATATATATATATATATATGTACCCTGTTCATGTTGTTACTCATTGGTATTGGCATGTAAGAATGTAAAATACAATGCAAAAGAAGAATAAAAATGTAAGTGTATGATCTGATTTTATTTATATGTAATTTTTGTTTAATATAAGTACACATTTGAAAAAAAATTATACAATTATTTTATTTATACCATGTAACTCACATCAGATAAAGTGTCGCCTAAAGAATGAATTTTTTTATGTTTATTCTGTAAAACTGAAATTAAGATTTTAAAAAGTTAAATGTAAGAAAAACATGAATAAAAAGATGAATGTATATTAGAATGAATGTTAGAAGGATCCAAAAGGGGGTGGGAAGGAGGGGTCACAAAATCCTCCTCTTGAAACTCATTCACAAGTGGCAGCAATCGAGTCACACGTAAATACCAGGTGTAAACAGCAATGAGCCTCTGCTGACTTGTGATCTGAATACCAGGTGTAAACAGGGTGAAAAGGTCAAAAGAATCATGCGTAACAAAACGGATGTCTTTGTGCAGATGTGGCGTCATGACAGTTCTGCTTGGCCAAGAGACAACAAAAGTACACCTCAGACTCAAAATATGCTTTGTGCAACTTTGACAGATTGTTAAATAAGTGCGCGGAGTCATGTCAGACAAACATGCGATGCTTCAGCAATGTTCATTTTAGTCAATGTAACCGGGTGACTCTTCACTTTTGTGTACTGGGGACTTAAAAAACTAGTTTTCTTTCTACAGGATTGAAGCACACATGCAAAAAAATGCAGATATTTCAGTGTTTGCTTTGCCATGAAGTTTTGACAAATGCCTTCCTTCTGATATTTGGCTTGGGCTTGCGGATTCCAACTACAAAGTCACCCCTCTCTCTTTGAACTGCGCAAATAATGGACTTTTGAAACGGGTTCATTACACCATGCTAATTTCTATTATGAGCGATTAAACGCAGCTCCCCCCTCCTCTCGATCCGGGCCATGGCCAGAAGCAGAGCTCTCTGTAGGGGTTCCGGTTCATTTGGGCTCCGCTCCCACCCCTCCCTCCGGTGCAACTATTCAGCCGACCTGGCCCAATCTATTCAGCCCAGCGCTATTCAGGTCTGGGAGAAGAAAGAGAGTCGGAGAGAAAGAGGAGAGAAAGAGGAAGGGAAAGAAAGGTTTCACAGCTGCAGCTGCTAAAGGCGCAGGGTTTGGGATTGCTGAGCATTGCGTGGGTTTTTCAGTCCTCTAAAGGGCTTTGGCCTCTCGCTTCTCATCTCCTTCTTCGGGCTTTCTCTCACCTTCTTTCCTTTATTGTGCCTGGAATAAAGGATGAGAAGAAAGAGGAGGAGGAAGAGGAAGAAAACAAGAAACACAGTGCTCTTGGTCAGCTGAATAGGGTGTTTAGTGCTGCTGGGGGTTTTCTTAGTTCAACCTTAACTTATAAAGGGAAAAGTTCACATCAAAATTACTTTTTACTTATTCATCCTGGTGTCGTTTCTAGCCTGTGTGGATTATTTTTTGGTTAAACACAAAGGAAGAAGATTTGAAGAATGTGCCATTCAGTCTTTTGTATTGCAGTTACAATGAATGGGGACTAAAAGCAAAAAAAAGGACAAAAGCACCTTGAATGGTTAAGGCAATTTGTTAGTGCTCAGTCCCAAATTATTTATCATATCAGATTTGTTATTATATTTTACTTGATTGATTGATTTATTGATTTATTGATTGATTGATGTGGTCAATATATTAGATTCCAGTGCAAACTCATCACAGTCCTGAACTCACTTGTTTTGGCTTCTATATTGGCTATTAGTATTGCCTTCAGATGAGCAGTAAAACATTTGATAGCACTGTAAGCCTACGTCCCACCCTGCAAATCGCCATCCAAAGCCATGCCTCCTGAACAAATGAACGTGCACTGGAAAACGTCACAATACATCACATAACATTTACCAGAGAAAAAAAACTTTACACTACAGTTAGTAATTAATTACAATAGCAAACTTTAAAATAGAAGGTAGGTTGTTGATGTTTGCCTGCCGTTCACTGTCTAAACTGCATCTGTGAATGTGCTGATGATCTTTTCTGTGTGAACAGGGTACAGCTTATTGTAAAGTTCAGTTCATTTTTTTGTCTTACACCATCAACATAACCTTAAAATGCATATAAATACATTTGGACCACTTAATTTAATGATTGCTATCAGGATGTGAAGAGACTTTAAACCTGCATAGCAAAAATTGTTTCTGAAGACAAGCACCTATTGCAACATTAATGCATCATGTCTGCAATTTTTCCATGCAGATTTATCTCAGTGGGCAATGAGAAGCTAAACAGTCACTGATATGCTGAAAGTCCAGTCTTCAAAATCATTCATTCATTCATTTTCTTTTTGGCTTAGTCCCTTTATTAATCAGGGGTCGCCACAGCGGAATAAACCGCCAACTTATCCAGCATATGTTTTACGTAGCGGATGCCCTTCCAGCTGCAACTCATCACTGGGAAACACCCATACACTTCCATTCACACACATATACTACGGACAATTTAGCTTACCCAATTCACCTATACCACATGTTTTTTGGACTTGTGGGGGAACGCGGAGCACCCGGAGGAAACCCACGTGAACACGGGGAGAACATGCACACAGAACTCCACACAGAAATGCCAACTGACCCAGCCGAGGCTTTGACCAGCGACCTTCTTGCTGTGATGCAAAAGCGCTACCCACTGCACCACCATGCTGCCTTCTTCGAAATCATCAAAACACATTTTCAAATAGGTACTATCCTTATAAATATACTGTATATAAAATGTTGTTATAAAAACAACCGCATTCTTTTTCTGAATGTAGTTCACAACATTTACTGTAATAATACAAACAATTCTGTTAAAAACGAAAAAAGTTGACGGCGCCAATAGCCTAGTGGTATTGTGCGCTGACATATAGCACAGATGTGCTCATGGCGACCCGAGTTCGATTCCCGGCTCGAGGTCCTTTGCCGATCCTTCCCCTCTCTCTGCTCCCAATACTTTTCTGTCTGAAATCTCTACTGTCCTATCATAATAAAAGTGAAAACCCCTAAAAAAATTATTAAAAAAAAAAAAAAAGCACATAAAAGATATACACTTCTTTGGGGCTTCTCCACACCGCAACTCTCTCGAATGTCGAAAAGTCAGTGAAGGTGGACTCATCAGAGAACTATACACGCTTCACATTGTCCACAGCCCAAGATTTTTGCTGCTGGCACCATCATAACCCACGTTTGTCATTGGCACGAGTGACCAAAGGTTTGGCTATAACATGCCATGCATATTGACGCTGTGAAACTCCTGACAAACATTTTTAGTGGAAACAGTAGAGTTGAGGTGGACATTTAATTTTGCAGTGAGTTGGGCACTATTTTTGGATACAATCCAGGTTAGCACCCAGACATCCCTTTCAGAGGGATCCCTTCCCTTCCCCTTGTAGCCACAGTTTATCTGGTTGGATGTGGTTCGTCCTTCTTGGTGATCACAAAGAAGAAGGGAAGAAATGGGAAAATCAACAAGCCAATATTAACAAGCCACAAAAAAGCCAGATTACAATTTGCTAAATTACACTGGGAAAAAGACAAATTTTTGGAGACATGTCCTGTGGTCTGATGGAACTAAGATTGAACTGTTTGGCCATAATAAACAGTGTTACATCTGGAGGACAAAGGGAAAAGCTTACAAGCTTAGGAACACCATCCCAACTTTGAAGTATGGGGGCGGCAGCATCATGCTCTGGGACTGTTTTGCTGCGGGAGGGACTGGTCCACTTCACAGCATAGATAGCAACATGAAGAAAGAACATCATTTAGAAATACTGAAGCAACTACTCAAAACATCAGCCAGAAAATTAAAAGTTGGCCACAAATGGGTCTTCCAAACAGACCATGACCCTAAGCATACTGCCAAATTAGTTAAAACGTGCTTTAAGGACAAAAGGGTGAATGGTTTGGAGTGGCCATCACAAAGCCCTGAGCTCAACCCTATAGAAAATGTATGGGCAGAGTTAAAAAAGCTTGTGCGAGCAAGACAGCCTACAACTCTGACTCAGTTACACCAATTCTGTCAAGAGGAATGGGCCAAAATGTCTTCAAACTATTGTGAGAAGCTTGTGGAAGGATACCCAAAACATTTGACCAAAGTTATACAGTTTAAAAGCAAAGCTAAAAAAAATTCTCTCTTTATTCTGGCATTTAGCAAATGTAAATGATTTAGGTAATCCTAACGGACCTAAAATAGTAAACGTTTAACAAGATTTACCATCAGACATTTTTTAATAAAAAATGGTTGTGTTCCTTTTTTAGAGTGTATGTAAACTTCTGGTTTCAACTGTATATATGTATGATCAACATAAAAACAAAATAATATGTTTTGACCTTTTGAAATTGTGTTTGAGGCCCTCAGTTGTCTTTACTAGGAATACGTGGATGTCTAAATTATATAGTCATTGTTGGACATCAGTCAAATATGTAGAAGATATTAGAAAACCAAAGAATGTGCAGAAGTTTTGAAGGGATTTGCTGAAGCAAGTTTAACTGCTCAGTACAAACAAGCGAACAACTGCACAAACAACTACACCAAAACTTAAAAATCAGGGATCATGCAAGCAGGAAGCTACACTATAAAATAACTTGATCTTTCCTCCAGCAACTTTTGAAGTAACTTTATTGATATTTTTACTACTATGAAGTGATATATTGTCAGGGTTGGTTTTGTAAATGACAAAAACCTAATTCTTTTATGGACTTACTTGTATATTTATATTATTTCTTACACAATATATTATTTAAAACGTCACAATGTCAATTAAAGGCACACTGTTAGACGCTAATTATTTTCTTTATTCTCTATTTCCACCTGGGGATACTCTTCCCAGGGCCCCTAGAGATTAAGCAGCGCCATTGATGCCATGGTATCCATAATCCTGGACCAGGCCGTATCCTGTGCTGATGCTATGGTGGTCATGGAGGAGCGAACAGCATGAGACTGATTCCTGAAAGACCCCAGTGACAGATAAGTCTCCGCATTGATCCCCTGAACACCCACTGGTGACCTACACACACCTGCAGTTCTCAACGATGGACGTCCAGTGTTCTCCAGCCTTCGGCGCCTAGACTGCAGCTCTACACAAGAAGTTTGGCCAGAAGAGAAATGGTTGTGCCCAACAGAGCCTGGTTTCTCTCAAGGTTTTTTTCCTTCACTCCGTCAATTGGTGAAGTTTGTTCCTTGCCACTGTCCCCACTGGCTTGCTTGGTTTGGGACTTGTGGAACTGCACATAGATGGTTTTGCTCTTCAGTGTTTGGACTTTCAGCAGTGAAAATTAAACCACACTGAACTGAACTAAACTGAACTTCAACTCTGAAAACTGGATTGACATAGTTTTATTCCACTAGAACTTCTATGTTATGCTGCTTTGACACAATCTACATTGTAAATGCACTATAGAAATAAAGATGAATTGAATTGAATTGTTAGATTAAACAGAACTGTGAATCACAATATATGGAAATTGTAACTCATTCCTCAAGGTTTTTGATTTACCCTACAGTTTTGTCCTAATTAAACTGTTTGGGAGTTTCTAAATGAGACAATTCATGTCTCTTCAGAAATCTTGATTCATACCCACATGAAAAAAGTACTATAGTAATTTAAAGTGCTTGAAATAATATGTTGTGCTAATTCTGAAGTTGCTGTAGTAATGCAACAAATATAGTTAAATAAAAAAACTAAATACTGTACTAATTTTACAGGGTATATACAGTTGAAGTCAGAATTATTAGCCCCCCTGAATTATTAGCCCCCCTGAATTATTAGTCCCCCTGTTAATTTTTTCCCCCAATTTCTGTTTAACGTAAAGAAGATTTTTTTTTCAACACATTTCTAAACATAATAGTTTTAATAACTCATCTCTAATAACTGATTTATTTTATCTTTGTCATGATGACAGTAAATAATATTTTACTAGATATTTTTCAAGACATTTCTATACAGCTTAAAGTGACATTAAAAGTCTTAACTAGGTAAATTAGGTTAACTAGGCAGGATAGGGTTATTAGGCAAGTTGTTGTATAACGATGGTTTGTTCTGTAGACTATCGGGGGAAAAAAATGCTTAAAGGGGCTAATAATTCTGACCTTAAAATGGCTTTTAAAAAAATTTAAACAGCTTTTATTCTAGCCAAAATGAAACAAATAAGGCTTTCTCCAGAAAAAAAACTTTATCAGACATACTGTGAAAATTTCTTTGCTCTGTTAAACATCATTTGGGAAATATTTAAAAAAGAAAAAAAATCAAAGGGGGGCTGATAATTCTGACTTCAACTGTATATTGCATTACACCACAATTCAGTGTCGTAAAAAAATATAGTATAGTATTTATTACAGTTTATAAGTAGACTATAGTTTATACTACAGTATGGTGTAGCCTTCATTAACAGTGTTTGTTTTGTTTTGTTTTGTTTTGTTTTGTTTTACAATAAATTAAATGATTTATTTTATTTTATTAATTTAAATTATTTTATTTTATTTTATTTGTATTTATTTATTTTTATTTTATTTTTTATTTTATTAATTTTATTTTATTTTATTTTATTTTATTTATTTATTTATTTATTTTTTTGAACAAACCTTTTAAAGGTTAGTTTTGCCTGGATCACTGAATTCAGATTTAAAGTTGAGAAATAATAAGTCTGTTTTTTTTAATTTGGTCATGTTAGTCTTATATGATTTCTTTTGTAAATTGCAAAAGATTATGTTTGTGAATTTTGGTGGTGAACCATCTCTTTATTTACCTACATTTCAGTCCCCAGTGGCCACTTTATCAGTTTTATCTCTGGGGAGACTCTCTTTTAGTGTAAGTAAATCAGGGAGTCCCTGTTCAGAGGTAATGAGCTCTTCCCACGGCTCATCAGCCACTTAAGATAATGTAATGACGTTGATGAATTACCCATAAATCTTTGCCCCAAGCATGTGGCATGCACTCATTTGTGGTGGACTGGAATGAGGATCGTGTAACTTTTAATAAATTGAATTTCCTCATTCGAGCTTCCATGTTCAGCGGAGTAATTTAATATACATGCTGGAGTTTGTGTAGATTTTCCAGCTCGATAAGATTATGAACACACAGGGTAAGCTTTTTGAAGTTTGCAGTGAAAAGTTTTTAAAACATTCATCATTAACACAGATGTCTCATGTTGGGACAGTTCAACAATTTCTCTTCAGATATACTACAGGAATTACAATTTATTTGCAATTGCCCTGACTAAGTAAATTTAACAATAATTTATTTTATTTAAGTGTAAAAATATGTTTAATATTAATATAATTGAGGTAAATTTGAACAAATTTGAAATTGTACAATTATAAAATATTATTAAGTACAATAATTAATAATAATAATTTAATTTAATAAATCAATAATAATTTTAATGTAACTTTTAAAAAGTTCAATTATGTTTCACCATTTAAAATATATTATTTGAAATCTGATTACATAAATAAATATATATATATGTATATATATATATATATATATATATATATATATATATATATATATATATATATATATATATATATACAGTTGAAGTCAGAATTATTAGCCCCCCTGAATTATTAGCCCCCCTGTTTATTTTTTCCCCAATTTCTGTTTAACGGAGAGAAGATTTTTTTTAATACATTTCTAAACATAATGGTTTGTTCTGTAGACTATCGAAAAAATATATAGCTTAAAGGGGCTAACAATTTTGTCCTTAAAATGATGTTTAAAAAATTAAAAACTGCTTTTATTCTAGCCGAAATAAAACAAATAAGACTTTCTCCAGAGGAAAAAATATTATCAGACATACTGTGGAAATTTCCATGCTCTGTTAAACATAATTTGGGAAATAAAAAAAAAAAAAAAAAAAATCAAAGGAGGGCTAATAATTCTGACTTCAACTGTGTGTGTGTGTGTGTGTGTGTGTGTGTGTGTGTGTGTGTGTGTGTGTGTGTGTGTGTGTGTGTATATATATATATATATATATATATATATAAAATCATATACTTAATCTTAAATTATTTGAATAATTGCATTTTTAAATATAAAACTCTAAAATAGTATTAAATGTATACAACAAAGAAATTAAAATATTTAAAATGATATTCCATTTACATTTACATGAACAACTGAATTAGATTATATGCATTCAATCCTTTGGTCTGAAATTATCTGTTTATAATTCTAAAAATAACTCTGTAAACCTATTTTAAGAGAGAAACTAGCACTAACACAAGCACACCAAGAAAAAAAAAGTAGGAAACAAATAAATAAAAGAATGCTGCCAAACAAAAGACACATCACTTCTTGAGCTATATGGCACACAGAAGTCACCTTTCACACACTGCATTCCTGCCCTGCACCAAACACACACACACACACACACACACACACACACACACACATTCAAGACTATCGCTTCTTTTATCACGTATTCTGTACTCGGCCCTATTAAAACACTCCTGCTGAAATAAACAAAGAGCTTCTCTGCAGGGTCTGTGTTCAGCAAAATCTATACATCACACCTAAATCTGAGTGCTGACTGAAGATGGGCTGAAGCATTTGTTTATTATGTCTATTATCTGATGAGAGTCACTTTTTCACAATCTTTAATAATACAAACAAAATCTGTGTTAAAAATATATAATTGACAAACAAAAGTTGTGGGCGACATGGTGACTCAGTGGTTAGGTCGTGATGTCCGAAATGAATGAATGAATCCTGCAATCAAACTACTGTATATCATTCATTCATTTATTTATTTTCTTTTCGGCTTAGTCCCTTTATTAATCTGGGGTCGCCACAATTAAATGAACCACCAACTTATCTAGCATATGTTTTATGCAGCGGATGCCCTTCCAGCTACAACCCATCACTGGGAAACATCCATACACACTCGTTCACACATATACACTTCGGTCAATTTCAGCATACCCAATTCACCTATACCACATGTCTTTGGACTTGTGGGGAAAAACGAAGCATCCAGAGGAAATCCACACGAACACGGGAACAACATGCAAACTCCACACAGAAATGCCAACTGACCCAGCCGAGGCTCGAACCAGCACCTTCTTGCTGTGAGGCGACAGCTCTACCCACTGCACCACCACGTCGCCCCTATATCATTCAAAGGCTTAGAACTTCTAGTTTTCATTTTTGGGATAATATATATTATCTCATATCACTTTTATTTCATATTTGAAACTAACTAATTAACTAACTAACTTATTAACTAACTAACTAACTAACTCACTCACTCACTAACTAAACCAACCAACCAACCAACCGAATGAATGAATGAATGAATGAATGAATGAATGAATGAATGAATGAATGAATGAATGAATGAATGAATGAATGAATGAATGAATACCAAAAAAGGAGGAGGCTAAAGTATTTGTTTATTATGCCTATTATCTGATGAGAGTAACTTTTTCACAACATTTAATAATACAAATATAATTGACAAATAAAAGTTTATGCTTACTAAATGTACAAGCATAACTGGAATGTACATAATTACAAAAATTCCAGCACTTCAATCATTTTAATATCAGATCAATTTATACATATTGAGTCGTATGATTATCATCTTTTTTCTTAAGTGTTTTCTTAATCAATTAAATAAACTTAAGCATCCATTTACAGTTGCAATCAGAATTATTGAACCCCCTTTGAATTTTTTTTCTTTTTTAAATATTTCCCAAATGATGTTTAACAGAACAAGGAAATTTTCACAGTATGTCTGATAATATTTTTTCTTCTGGAGAAAGTCTTATTTGTTTTATTTCGGCTAGAATAAAAGCATTTTTTAATTTTTTATATTAACCCATTTTAAGGTCAAAATTATTAGCCCCTTTAAGCTATTTATTTTTTCAATAGTCAACAGAACAAACCATCATTATACAAAAACTTGCCTAATTACCCTAACCTGCCTAGTTAACCTAATTAACCTAGTTAAGCCTTTAAATGACACTTTAAGCTGTATAGAAGTGTCTTGAAAAATATTTAGTAAAATATTATTTACTGTCATCATGGCAAAGATAAAGTAAATCAGTTATTAGAGATGAGTTATTAAAACTATTATGATTAGAAATGTGTTGAAAATTGTTTCTCTCCGTTAAACAGAAATTGGGGAAAAAATAAACAGGGGGGCAAATAAATCAGGGGGTTGAATAATTCTGATTGCAACTGTAGTTGTTAAAGCATAAAAAAGACGAAAGATGCGTTTAAACGCAGGCACCGTCATTAGCAGCAGGTTAGTGCAAAAACTCTATTGAAAATACTGGGGTAAAATTAATTTCCATATTTTAAAGACATGGCATGGAAAAATAGAATTTATTGCAGTGCTCCTTGTTTGTCTGATACACACTTTATATCGGCAGGCAGTGAAGTTTTTTTATGTTTTTGTTTTTTTTATCAGATCTTAAACGCAGCAATATTGTACGGGATGACAATTAACTGAAAGCCCTGGGGCTGGCTGACTGAAATTAAAGGTCCGTGTGCATATACCCCATTTGCAGCAGCTCATATTTATTCCATAATTTTACCCAAATAAATACACTGTTAAAAACTATGATCAATTAGTCCTGACAGTATGTTTTAGGTCATTTTAACTTACTAAACTAAGTTATTCGTATTTTAACTTAATTTTATAAGTTATGCAAGCAGTTTTAAGGCAATTTAACATAATAAAAATTACTTAAGATTAATTTACTTAAGGTTAAGGTTAAGTACTTAAGGTTAAGGTTAATTTAAGGTAACCAGGATTTCTTTTAAGTGCATTTGTTTTAATTTATAAATACTTTTTTATTTATATACATTCCTCTTGGTTTATTCTTACTTTCTATTTTTTTCAAACAGGTTTAATTATTATAAACTTCTTACATAATTTACATAAACAAAAATTATATAAACTTCTTATTATAAACTACATTAACTGTGCAGTATAAAAATTCACTAAATCAACACACTTTTACACATGCAATTTATTATTAAATGTTAAATTAAAAGTTTTTTGTTGTTGGTTCATAATAATCAACTCATTTAGCAATCCTTAACTTTCATTTGTAACATATATATTGATTTTATATTAGTTTTAATATATATGACCTCATTATATTTTTTTTCTTTTTGTTATTTACCATAAAGGAGGAGAAGACATCTTTCAACACACACTGTTTTGTCCGCTACGTGTCAGGCTCTAGGAAATGAAAGGATCTTGGCAGAGGGTGAGATCCACTCACTTCATTAAACAAACAACAGTGAGAAATGTAAATGTTAGTGCGCACACACAATAAAAAAATCTCTACCTTCTTGTTTGGACACCTGTGGAGGAGCCACTGAGCCTGAGATAAAGATACAGCTAGAACAGCATTCATCAAAAAATAAATAAAAAGAGGAAGAAAACTGTCATCATTTATTTATCCTCATGTCATTCCAAACTTCAAGAATAAATTAAGTATGAGCTGAAGTTTGCTTTGTTTCGCTTCATATGACCACAGTGGTTTGTCAGGAGCCTCTGTATTATCCAACACAATCTTATCTGTTTTGCCCATATATTTATTCATTCATTCATTCATTTTCTTTTCGGCTTAGTCCCTTTATTAATCCGGGGCCGCCACAGTGGAATGAACCGCCAACTTATCCAGCATATGTTCTACGCAGCGGATACCCTTCCAGCTGCAACCTATCTCTGGGAAACATCCATGCACACTCATTCACACTCGTACACTACGGACAATTTAGCCTACCCAATTCACCTGTACCAGATGTCTTTGGACTGTGGGGGAAACCGGAGCACCCGGAGGAAACCCACGTGAACGCAGGGAGAACATGCAAACTCCACACAGAAATGCCAATTGACCCAGCCAAGGCTCGAAGCAGCGACCTTCTTGCTGTGAGGCGACAGCACTACCTACTGCGCCACTGCGTCGCCCCATATATTTATATATTATTTATTTTATATATAATTTTTTTTGGACTCAAATTGCTGGAAGTTTCAAATCTATCTCCAAATTTCAAGAATCAAATCTACTCTGTAAAATAGTAAAAACTGTAGTTTTTTTTCTCTCTAAAGCTGTAAATGAGTCATTTAACATTTTTGCTGGAACTATTTTTCTACTTTAAAACTTCAGATTACATTCAATACATCAAGTGAGTTTGTCAAAATTACTGGCATTTTTTGAGTGAACATTGTTTCTGCACATTTACAAAACTAAGGTTCTAAAACAGGTTAAACAAGCCAAAAAGAAACAATTTTAGGTTCCTCGTGGAACCTTCAAAGTTCCTTTACAATAATATACTATTCAAATCAAAATGCAAAAAAAAGTTCAACTTTAAACTGTAGAGTAAATATTTCAACATCAAAAGTTGTCTGACAGCAAATCAAGGTTCCATGATGCTATTTGAAAGTGTAATGGAAATGGAGACATGTTACCACATACAGTCAATTTTTATTTAAATGTATATAGTATTATATTAACAGAGAGCTTTACAGTGTAATAAAACATTTTTGTACTAAATAAGTTTTTATATGAATCATTTTGTTTGGGTAATTTAAAATAGCAATTTCTAATTAAGCATAGAAAATATATTTAGGAAATTTGGAATATTGAATTTGGAAATTTGGTGTGACTAATGATATCTAGAAATAAATCGGACAAACATGAAAACTTTGTTTTACGCAGCGGCAACCCATCACTGGGAAACCCATACACTCCCATTCACACACAAACGAACAAAGTAATTCAGACAATTTAGCTTACCCAATTCACCTATAGCGCATATATTTGGACATGTGGGGGAAAACCGGAGTACCGGGAAGAAACCGGTAAAAATTTTATAGTGCAATAACATTTCACAATTATACAATTTGTACTGTATTTTTGATTAAATAAATGCAGCCTTGCTGAACAGGATAAGCTTATTTTAAAACATTTTAAAATGTGCCCAATATATATATATATTTATTTATATATATATATATATATATATATATATATATATATATATATATATATATATATATATATATATATATATATATATATATATATATATATATATATTGATAAATCGCATACCACCATCTTTAGTTAGTGTGAATGCCAGATGCCACATATGTACATATGCCATATGCTAGAAAAGTACAATACAATAAAAGGAATGTATGTACATATATATATATATACACTCACCAGCCACTTTATTAGGTTCACCAGTCCAACTGCTTGTTAACTTAAATTTCTAATCAGCCAATCACATGGCAGCAACTCAATACATTTACACACGAAGACATGGTCAAGACGTTCTGCTGCAGTTCAAACTGAGCATCAGAATGGGGAAGAAATGTTATTTCACTTTGCACGTGGCATGGTTGTTGTTGCCAGACAGGCTGGTCTTAGTATTTCAGAAACTGCTGATCTACTGGGATTTTCAGGCACAGCCATCTCTAGGGTTTACAGAGAATGGTCTGAAAAAGAGAAAATATTCAGTGAGCGGCAGTTCTGTGTGCGCAAATGCCTTGTTAATGCCAGAGGTCAAAGGAGAATGGCCAGACTGGTTCGAGCTGCTAGAAAGGCAACAGTAACTCAAATAACCACTCGTTACAACCGAGGCATGCAGAAGAGCATCTCTGAACGCACAACACGTTCAACCTTGAGGCAGATGAGCTACAGCAGCAGAAGACCACACCAGGTGCCACTCCTGTCAGCTAAGAACAGAAAACTGAGGCCACAATTTGCACAGGCTCATGAAAATTGGACAATAGAGGATTGGCCCATGCAGTCATTGCACCACACTGTTGCTCAGTTACATAAAGTTTAGCTGTTTTGTTAATCATGTGACTTCTGGTCAGTCTGTCACGAATCACTGCCAGCATAAACACCTTTTTAAACCCAGATCTACTAGAAAAAACACCAGGCACTGTGTCACTGAAGGTGTGCTGCTGCAACCAAACTTGTCTAAAAACGCACTGCTCAATAAAGATTGATTGAATTACAGCACATTTGGAGCAGTGCACATGAAACCTTTCTTCACGCCTCATCTGAAACTCAGACAGCGTTTTCTCCTTTGGGTTTAGAGATTCTCGCCTTTTAGCCAGGACTATGAGATACGATGAGACATGCGAGTGTCTCTGCTTCCTATTAACCCAGGCATTTCCCCGCTATAGTGCACACCCGTTAAACATCCAGAGATAGCGCAACGTGCTGGCTTGGTTTCATGCTTCTCCGTTTTATTGTTGACGAATAGCTTGAGCAGATGTGCTTGTTATCTTTGAAGATCCTGCTCGGCCAGCGTGAGGAATTGGCACAGGACTGCAACATGCATAGACACACTGACAAAAACACACGAAAATGCTATACTCACGCATCCATTCCAATCTGTAGCATTTGAAAATTCAGGTTTGGGCCCACTCTCTCTGAGGTCTCTCTGTTTCGGACAAGCATCAAATTCAGTGTCTTTATGTGTTACACCATCTGTCCAAAACCATACATGAGGGTCTTTCATCTTTTTCCAGCCACTGGATGGAGAGAGAGAGAAGAAAGAGAAGTGAGGATCGCTCATCTGATATGCACATTAGTTTACTGGCACACTTTCCCACCACCATAACTGATCCAGAAACATCTCAGAGACAACGTTTGATGGATTTCCCAGGTGTAATGCTGAGTTAAATGATATATTGTGAGGAGTTCTGGTAGTTTGACTTTATTTTAGGAACATTGTGATTGGAAACTCGTTGGTTTTATGCTTTAAATAGATTTAAATTGGCCTTTTATTTACATATGAATATCAAATATGGATCAAAGGCAAAATTAGTCTTCTTGTGAAATTTTCACTCCTTGTCAAAAATGTATTCAATGTTTTTCATATTAGATCATGAGAAAGTGTTATTTATTTTAGTTTGGTTGGAAAGGCAGTTATTTTAATAAAATTATTTTTAATTATTTCAATATTAGTAGTCCCCTTAAGAAATTATTATTATTTTGATTGGCTTCAGAACAAACCACTCTTACACAATTACTTGGCCAATTAAACAAACTTAGATAACATATACCTGTTATAGTTAAGCCTTTAAATTGCACTTTAAGCTGAATAATAGCTTCCAAAATAACTAAAATATTATGTACTGTCATCAGGACAAAGCCAAAATAAATGATTATTAAATAATGGTTATTAAAACATTTCAAATGTGTTGGAAAAACTCTTAAACAGCACTTGGGAAATATTTGAAGAATTCAAATTTCGCAGGAGGGCTAATCAGTTTGTCTTCAATGGTATAAACACTTACCTGCTTCACACAAACATAAAGCTCAGACATGCCATGAGATGTGCAAATTCATTGGTTTTGTGTGAGCGTATATTCATTCATTCATTCATTCATTTTCCTTTGGCTTAGTCTCTGATTTATCAGAGGTCGCCACAGCGAAATGAACCTCTAACTTATCCAGCATATGTTTTATGCAACGGATGTCCTTCCAGCCACAGCCAAGTACAGGGAAACACCCATACACACTCATTTACACACACTCATACACTATGATCAATTTAGCTTATTCAATTCACCTATGTCTTTGGACTGTGAGGGAAATCGGAGCACCTTGAGGAAACCTACAGGAGAACATGCAAACTCCACACACAAATGCTAACTGACCCGACCGGGACTCGAACCAGCGACCTTCTTGCTGTGAGGTGACAGTGCTAACCACTGAGCCACCATGCCTTATAGTTGAAGGGAAAATGATTAGTCTTCTTGGGAAATTTTTACTTTTTTTGAAATGTTTTTCCTATTAAATCTTGTGAAAGTGTTATTTATTTTAGTTTGGCTGGAATAAAAGCAGATTTTAATGTTGTGGAGTTTTTTAGGTTTAATACTATTAGCCTCCAAAAGAAATTCTTTTTTAGTTTTTTAGGTTTTTTTTTTTAGATCAAACCACTGTTACCCAATCACTTGTCTAATAAACAAACTTAGTTATCTTATTAACCTATAGTTAGGTTAATAAGTCTTAGGTCTTTAAATTGCACTTTAAATTTTTATCTTCAAAAATAGCTTGCAAGATATTATGTACAGTGCATTCTACTGTAATGTACTGCACTTATGTCATGCCAAAGACAAAAGATATTAATTATTAGAAATAAGTTATTAAATGTCTAAAAACATGCTGAAAACAATTTTAAACAGCAATTGGGAAATATTTGAAGAATTGAAATTTCACAGGAGGGCTAATCATTTTGTCTTCAATGTTTTATTTAAATACAAATAATGATCAGTGAGCGTGGTCAAAGGCAAAATTTTTGTGAAATTTTTACTCTTTTTGAAATATTTTTTCCTATTAAATCTTGAGAGATTTTCTTTATTTTAGTTTGGCTGGAATAAATTTTAATGCTGTGGGTTTTTTAGGTTTAACATTATTAGCCCCCTTAAGAATTTTTATTTATTTTTTTTGTTAGTTTTTTTGATACAGAACGGATACCCAATTACTTGTCTATAATTAAAGAAACTTCCTAATTAACCTATGGTTAAGCCTTTATATTGCACTTTAAATAGCTGAATGATATCTTCAAAAATGACTTGTATATTATACACTGTCATCATGGCAAAGACAAAAGAAATTAGTTTTTAAAACATTTGAAAATGTGTTAAATAAAATCTTAAACAGCACTTTTGGGAAATATTTAAAGAATTTAAATTTCACAGGAGGGCTAATCATTTTGTCTTCAACTCAACTTACTTGCTTCACACAAACATAAAGCTTAAACATACCATGACATGTGCAAATTCATTTTGTGTTCATGATTTAAAATAAATTTAATTAGTTTTTTATTCACAGGAAAATATTGACCAGTGACCATACATTTGAAGGCAAAAATAGTCTTTTTACTCTTTCTCAAATATCTTATTCCCACTATTTTCTGTTAGATCTTGAGAAAGTGTTATTTATTTTTGTTTGGCTGGAAAAAAAAGATATTGGTTATTAGAAATGAGTTATTTAAACATTTAAAAATGTGTTGAAAAAAATCTTAAACATCTTAAACAGCACTTGGGAAATATTTGAACAATTTAAATTTCACAGAAGGGCTAATCATTTTGTCTTTAACTGTATAGAAACTTAATTGCTTCATTCATTCATTCGTTCATTTTTCTTCCGCTTAGTCTATTTCAGAGGTCACCACAGCAGAATGAACCACCAACTATTCTAGCATATCTTTTATGCAGCGGATACCCTTCCAGCTGCAACCCAGTACTGGAAAACACCCATACACACTCATACACTATGGCCAATTTAGTTTATTCAATTCACCTATACAGTAGTGCATGTCTTTAGACTGTGGAAGAAACCGGAGCACCTGGAGGAAACCCACAAACGCACGGGGAGAACATGCAAACTCCACACAGAAATGCCAACTGGCCCAGCCGAAACTAGAACCAGTGATCTTCTTGCTGTGAGGCGACAGTTCTAACCACTGAGCCACCGTGCCACCCTTACCTGCTTCACACAAGCATAAAGCTCATTGGTTCTTGTAAGCTAAAATATGCCATGTGATGTGCAAGAATGAAAACGATGAGCTTCGGAGATCAAATCTGACTGATCATTTTATGTGAATTAAAGCTTAAATGAAATCTGGTCACTGTGTAAAGTCATTCTGTCTCTTCAGAACACTTTTTATTTCTATTTTTGTATTTTATTGGTTTGTTTGAAGCATCACATAAACTGAACGAAGGGACAGAGAGCTTAAAGAAGAAGTGGTTTTAAAGTAGAGGATTTTTAAATAAAAAATATACTTATTTGTGTTCTAAAAAGAAGTCAGAGACGACAGAATGTTAATTTGCCCAGGGATCCAGTCTTTTAATGCAGATTTAAAGCTGTCTTTCGCAAGTTTGGGCTTTAAGTAAAGTAGTATTGTTGTTTTTCAAGTTTGCTGTTGATGCCACCCTTCAAATCCCCAACCTGTGTCTCTTTATGGCTCTTTAGGGTCTCTTGACACCTGTGTCGCTTACAAGTTATTTGTAAAGCAAATGATTTACAGTCGGCACACTGACAGATAAATCATCTGTGAAAGCATGTCAAGAGCTCTCTCAGAATAGACAGCTAAAATACCAAATGCCGTTTGGGTTAAAGAGGACAAAATGGTCCTCCAGGAGTAGTTGAAAACTCATTTGATTGGATTGCTTTAGTAGCGCAGATGCTCATGCGGTCAAATGTTTTTAAAGGATGTGAGCTTTCTACTTCGACTTACATTTCTACACACAAATTGTGTTGTTAGAGAACATTAGTATTTATTATTATTATTATTTTTTATGTCTGATATTCTTAATAATAGTAAGGATAATAATAACAACAACAACATATATATTTGAATTCCCCTTCACTTTTACATTGTTATAATATAACAAATTACAAATAACAAACTTAAATATTATTATAGCCTACATATTATTTTCCTTGTAACATAAATAAATACAAACTATTATATTATATTATATTATATTATATTATATTATATTATATTATATTATATTATATTATATTATATTATATTATATTATATTATATTATATTATATTATATTATATTATAAAGGCATTTCCCCATGAACATTGTCCCTTTAAGAAGCGGTAAGAGTAAAAGGAGGCGGCGCGGCTTCTCACTCTGGGTGGGAAAGATAGGCGGGGCTAACGCGAGTTGACTGACAGCTGGGCCCAGGCAAGTCCAAAATCGCAGCGCCTGAGCGCTCCAAAGCAGCCAATGAGAGCCAGAGCTTGGCCGTCAATCATGCCTCAAGAGCCAATTGTGAAGCAGAACGAGGGAATCTTTATCACTTCTGATGTATCCAACGTGGGACGAAGAGGAACGTCTGGATAAAAAGAAAGTAAAGTCCGGGAGGGGGAAAACAAGCGGTGGAAACGGTTAGAAGTGCGAGGTGAATTTGTAAATTATCAGAGTTTTCGGACCGTACAACGAGATCAAGATAAAAGCTTCCCAGTTCCTTCAACTGCGCGCTGGAAGGAGAGAGTGAACGAACGAACGAACGAGAAAGAGAGAGCCGCAAAGTTCACAACAGTCGGACGGCTTTACTGGGACTGTTTCTCTTCAAAACTGGTTTATTGTTTTTACTTGACTGGTCGTGGAGTCGCATTTTGGATACTTTGTATGAAAAAGCGAGAGCCTCAAACTTTTTAAAGAGTGCGGTTTTCCCTGTGGAAAAGTTTCTTTAAAGCGCCGATGATCCCAGATTTTCTTTCAGCGCTCTCGTATGGAGTTAATGGACACGATCTACTATGTGTTTACTCTTCGTTATAACGAATCCATTGGGATCAAAACATTATAAGAAGTTCAGAAACACCGTGGACGATTTAAACTCCTCAAACTACATTTGATCCAGTGGATCGCTCTTGCCAAAACAAAGCGCCCGTCTATCCCCCATACAGACCCCCTTTTCAACCTTTTAAGGACAACTGCATTTAGTTTTGGCTTCTGGACAAGTTTCTTGTATTGCCTCGTCGTGATTCACCTTTGATTTACTTACGTGGTGCTGCAGGGGAGATATTTTTTTTAAACTGTGGGACTGTTTTCAAGTCCAGGACAGATGCATTGCCCAAAAGCAACGCAGTATAATTTGATAGTACCGCTGGGTAAACAAACAACTTAATGAAGGCGAATTACTCGAACTCTGAGAAACTCAATAAGCTCGAGCTGTCCGTTTGTGGATGAGAGAGATCAGTCGTTAAGCGCTGAGACAACTGGATACAAAATGGCGGCGTGGCTGGGACAGATGGGATCACTTTCATATCATGTGTTTTATTGGCTTTTGACGCTGGAACTGTTAATCAATTATGGCGCACCGTGTCCTCAAAACTGTACGTGTACGCTTGATACGACCGACTGCAGTCGTTTGGACATGACTGATGTCCCTCAAGACTTGCCAAAGAGCACTGTGCATCTGTAAGTACACAAAACTGCCCAGTCCGAACCAAATGCCTAGTTAAACATCTAAACAATACGTTTTAAGTTACTAAACACCAAATTGTCAATTATAAAATTGTCTTTTAAATAATATAGGACGTTTAAAATGACTTCAAAGTACTGACTGAGGATTTTCTGCCCAGTAAAATCATAACAAGATATTGGTTGTAAGTAGTCTCAAGCCTGGTTGTGTGACCTGCCAGGTTATGACATGCTAGTTACTGTTATAAGTTTGGAAACTCTGACAGAAAGTTTTGGGAGACCTGCTGATATGAGTCAAAGTCATGAAACCACAACTACAATCACTTAAAGTAATATTAGTCTTTAGGATCACTTTTTTTTACAATCTAGTAGTATATAAAACTACATGTATATAGTTTAAAATAAGAATTCAACTTCTCTTCAGTGCCTAGTAGGTTTTCGCTTTAGAAAAATCTGTTTTAGAATATTTGGTATCTCTGTCATGCGTCACCTGGATATCACACTTTTTAACAAGCCTGCAATTTATTAAAAATACAATGTTATTTATTTGCTCCATTTAGAAAATTAGAGCTTAAATCATGTTATTATTACTCAACTGAGATATTAGACCTTGCTAATTCACAATCCATTCAAGTCATTTTGGACATTTATCACACATAAGTTCTTGGACTAGTGTAACAATAAATCAAACAAACTATAACATTTATAATAATTCAGTATCTATAAAATGTTGTGTGATTAATTTATTTCATTTCTTTAATATACTTAGTTTAGATTAAAAGCTTGATTTATTAAGCCATTTTCACTTGTCTAAATCTCTGACAGGTGTTACAAGTTTTTTTTCACAGGAACTTTTCACAAACTTTGCAGTTTTGTAAGAAGAACGAAATTGGTGTTTTACATTTTCATATGGTCAGAGATAAATCATAGATTATGACTTAAACTGTGTTATTAATGTTTTAAAGCTAAGATGGCTACAGAGCATTTGTTTCATGGTTATTTGACATTGCAAGAACTCTCATTTTAAACATTGTTGAAATCATCATGCAGAGAAAGCACTTATCATATTTCCTCAGCAATTTCTCTCAAACCTAACATCACTTCTAAAGATGTCTTTTTGGCTTTAGGTTTGGCTGTAATGTATCTCTACGGCCCAGACAAAGTTACCGAGGTGTTATCTGTTTGTATGTTCGAGATCACAATCATATCATTTTCAAAGGGAACGATTTTACAGCCCAGTATTATCTTTAACACCTTTACTTCATGTTTCATCACCGCGAAGATACCCGTTTTGTTTGTCGATTTCACAAAGGCAGCTCTTTTACTATTCTTGGCAGCTTTTAAAGATTATTATCGCACGCAGGGTTCAACACGGAAACATCCTCTGAAATCATGAGCTATCTGTTTTGCATTCTAAGTATGATTCAATTTGTCAAATTTGAGTCTTGCCTAATGTGTTAGGTATTTAGTTGGGTATTATTTCAAATTTAGAGAGAGATACAAAAACTACAGCAAATTTGAGGACAAAAACAGTGTTAGTTATATCTGAGGATGGTTGGCGTAATCGTTGTTTGTCAGATAGGAGGGTGAAACATTCATTACACATGATATCAGGGTTTAGATGGGAATGATTGGGCAGGTAGCTGTGTTGATGTTCTGGCTCAAGGACTGTCTAACCTACTGCTGAGTAATTTGACCTGGTCTGCTTGAGCGCTTTTAGTATGTGGCTCAAGTGTAACATTTTATTACATAAACTGATTTTAGGGGGAATCAAATGCGATGTGTTTCAGAGCAAAACTGGAGATTTGGCTAGGAATAAAGTCAAAGTAGGACTGGAGTGGATGGTAAAAAGTGGACTCTTTATGACAGGTGGTTGAAAAATAGGAAAGTTTAATGATAACAGAAAAAAGAAAATATATTGAATCCTTTCCAATAGGACCAGTAAATGAGATCACATTTCATTTCACATTGACTCTTTGTTCAACTTTAATGTGGGCTATTTTTAGAGAACAATTAGCTGCAAAGTATTAATAAATACATTATTTCCATACTACTCTGTTAGATTAGCATGCTAAACCATTTAATGTGTTTCTTCTAGTATCAGAAGCTGTTAAATGACATTGGCAGAACAACAGTACTTTTATTGTTAGGCTTCAACCGTCCAACAGGTGATGCACATTTACTTTTGAGTTGCCTTATACATGATTATTAAAGCGTAACCGTTTTTAATATTCAAACCTTACTGACACCATCAGCGTTAACCTGAAACAATTGGCTTGTGTTGTTAACTTGTGGTTCGTTTTCCCTCGAAAGCTTCAGGCAAATGTGGTCTGTCATAAATGCTGATTATTTATTTTCATTAATCCCTACAACGATCTCTATTCACAAGTCACTATTCATGCTTTTGTACGCCTTTCTGGCAATTCATAAGCAGACGGGAGCTTGCGATTGTGTGACATCCAAACCTGTTGCTTGTGTAACCACACGCTCAAGAAGGATCACGCAGCATTTCCATGAAATGTAAGGCATGTTCCAGCATCTTAATGTCCCTTTATCGTATACTATATGTTGACAGATCCAACAGAAGCTGGGTTTTGAAGGGCCAGAGGTATTTTTTTGGGTTGTCCGTCTGCAATATATCAATCAATAGTAGAAAAGGCTTTGGTTGGAAAAACCCTGTGGACATGGCCTCAGTATAAAATCAGGTCTTAATACCTTCCAGTTGTCCAAATAGTTTCTCCATACTGCCCATTTTCTTCTTGTTTTTATTTAATGGTTCCCCTGTGGCTTGCAGAGGCCCTGATGGCGAGTAGGAAGCAGTGAGGGGTTGGCATCACCAACTTGCACGTGGCCTTTTGAGGATTTAAGTTAACTTTAAGATATTGACTTGGTGTGTTGTGTTTACATTGTATTTGAAGAGATAAATTAGTCTTGGATCGCTTGGCGTTCACGTTGTCATTTTTATAACTGAACTTATGGGCGCAAAACAAAAAGATTTTATTACATATTTTGCAACATCTTTTTTTTTTGTGGTCTCGGTCAGCTTGTCTGGTGCTCACAAAGGATTGAATGGCACCATTCACACTCAAGCTGCGGTCACACTGCACTTTTCTCCCCATAGACTTCCATTCAGACGCAGGCGAATGCGTCAGACCAGAAACGCAAGCTTGTATGACAGGTTTAGCAGTTCGCTGCATTGCAAAGTTCAAGCTTAGTGAACTCTGACCTGCGAAATCACATCACTTGACTGCGCGAGAGCAATTGAGGATCAAAACATCACCTCTCTAGACAGAAATTTAAAATATGGACCACTTGTTCGCTTTTTTTTTTTTGTCTAATCATCTTGTTTAATCCCACCCCTTTTCGCAGCGCCGTACAACAGAATTTCACGGGTACAAACTCTAGTGTGACCGCAGCATTATTCAGACTGAGTGTAGACCAATTTAAGAAATATGCAGTGCATTTTTGGCTGTAGTTACAAGGTAGGGCTGCATAAAATATTGTTTCAGCATCGATATCGCAATGTGTGCTTCCGCAACATTCACATCGCAAGATATGCAATGTTCAGTTTGAATTATAGTTGACCAGGAGCCACAGAATTTTATTTAATTACGGTATTTATACAGAATTTACTTAAATTATGCCAAAAATAATACATTTAGTCTTGTTTCTTGTCCAAATATCTACATTTCAAATAGGGCTGGGCTGATAAATGATAAAATTTATGTCAATAACAATGATAAGCTCTAGACTTTTTTGCTCTATATTGATCTAAGAGCCAATCACACAGCAGAAATGTGCAACAATGGGAATCTAAAAGTGTGTTGTTATTAGAGATGGACCAAACTTTCAGCCACCAAAAATTTATCGGCCGAAAATATGTTATGCCATTTAATGGACCCTCTAATTTTTGTGGCTGCAGTCATTGTTGGGTGCTCTTTTAAATCTGGAAGCACTGACAACTTGTATCGCAATGTATATCGTTATAGTTCAATATGGAAAACAATTATCGAGATTGCATTTTTGCCACATCGCCCAGCCCTAATTTCAAAAGCAAAAATTAGATTATTTTATTTACCATACTGGCAGATAGTTTTAAATAGTTAATTTGGACTTATTTGACTTATTTAATTTTGACTAGAAATGAGACAAAGTAAAGCATTATTTGCATTGTGATTTATTCAATTTTTGTACCTGAATACTGTTAGACTCATCAGAAAATCGTCAAATAGTGCTATTCAAACTATCTTGTGAAACTGTACTAATATCGCAATATTTATCGCCAAAAACAAAAAACGCAATATCACATTTTTTCCAAAATTGTGCAGCCCGATTACAAAGTAGCTAGTTACTGTAATTAAATAATTTTTCCATTGATATTGTAAAGTAACGGATTAATTTTCATTTATAGGTAATTCATATTGTACTTGCCTATACTTTAAATAAATTCAACTTTTCTAGATAAATATATTCAGAGAAGCACAATAATTGTACTTTTTATTATACAAATATATTTTTAAAAGTAATTCTGTTTCAGCTAAAGAAGGTAACATTAATAAAGATGATTGATCATGTTTAAACAATGAATTGAGTAAGAAATTAATAATATAAGGAATGTATTAAATATAGTGTCATTGCTGTGAAATTTTACGTGGTTCGATGCATATGATATTTAAACTTTTTATAATTTTTTTTTGACAGCTAAAAGGCCCTGTTTGATTCAGATTTAAAAACGTTAATTTAAAAAAAGTTACATTTCTATTGTCTATGACTTTATGTAGTAAGTAATTTAAATTATTCTTCAGCAAGTTATTAAGACTATGTAATCAGAAAAGTAATTTAATTACAATTTTAATAATGTAATTAGTAATCAATATTTTGTTTTGGATGTAACCTACCCAATACTGCTGCACTGTCATTCCAAACTGGTCGTTCATTCTTCTGTGCAACTCAAAAGTAGACTTTGAAGAATGATGGCGACCATTGACTCCCATTGCATGGACAGTGACACATTTGTCAAAATATATTCCACAGAAGAAAGCCTGGTTTGGAATGACACGATAGGGGAGTAAATGATGACAGAATGTTCATTTTTGGGTGCAGTAACCCTTTAACCTGAGCGCGGAGGAGACGGACAAATTAAGTGATGAATGTTATGAGTAATCATATTGGCTTCACCGCTGCACGACACAGCCCTCCAAACTCTCCATCTGCAAATTTGAAAAAGTTGTCTGAATTCCTCACAAACGATTCCCCTTTAAAATCGTTTCCTGCATCCGATCCATCTGAAGAAATGGCAAAAACAAAATGGAGCGATTTTAGTTTTGATTACGGAAATTTATGTCCGTCTTTTGGTGTTTAACAATTCAGAATAAACGAGATACGTTTCTGATTAAACAGCTATTTGATTTGGTCTGTTTATGTAGTGAAGCTGTGAAGACCGAGGCGATGGAAACGGTTTGGCTTGATATAACGAGCTGCATGAGTCTTATTACTCAGAGTAAACTACAACGACCCTTTGGTGGCCCTCCTGATTGTTTTGAAAGCCGAGGGGGTGGTGGTTGGTTTGTATGTGCAACCTGGATTGCCACATGTGTTGAGTGTAGTTTGGTCCCCTCTTTAGGGTTGGTAAACAGCCCGCCAGATATTTCTCACCACCTTGAAGGGGGTTTGATGTGTTGTTTTTTGTTTAATGCATTGTGTGGGGGCTGGGCTTTTCTTTACGGCCCCTGTCACCTGTTGTGGAGCTGCTGTGTAAACCTGAATGTTAAGGGTGCGGTGCGTCTTTGGCCTGGCTACAAGAGTTAGTTCAATGTCACGGTCCATTGCTTTCCATTGACGAAAGTTCTAGATCTTGATCTCCTTCTCCGACCCATTGTTTATTCTTTCAACGTGTGGAAACCAGTCAGCAGTATGTCATCAGCAGTCCAACTCGTTTTGATTCTTGCTCGTTTCGTTATCTGAGCAGTCTGCTTTATTAATCCCGTTGCTGTAGAGTTGGGTCGCGTTCAACGACAGCAACTCGCATTCTAGATTTTTTGACAGCATAACGCATAACACATGTTAAAAAGCTGAGCTGCTTTGCTCCAGGTGTGTGCAGCGTAGCCTGGAGCGGAGTTTGCTTGCGTTATCGGATTGTGAGTTAAAGGAGTGCCTCGCCATGTTTAGCTTGGCCTGAATGGCACAGAGGTTAACGGCACCTTCCGTTAGCACTGCTCTTGAGGAGTTTCCATGTGTTTGAGGACTTTTTCCTTCGCTGATTTATGCCCTGGCTAAAATGTTAGCATTAGGTTGCGCTTTTTATCCGTTAATGTGCTTCAATCATGAAGCTAGCCATTTAGCGGTTAGCTGACAAAGCGAATATCTTGCTAAATGCCCGGTGATCGCAATTTAGACCGTTTTAGATGAACAAGAGCATTGTTATGTCTCAGTTGGAGGGAAATGGCAGCCACACTATAACCAGAATCGAAATTCCAGCAGGATCAAACAAATATTCCAGATTCTCTTTCTGTTGAGACACATATGAGCACCTCCTTCTCTCCCCTCCTTTGTTTAAGTGTCTAGCAAGTGATGGATGACTCATCTGTGAATTCTGTACATCTGGTAAGAGTTTGGAGATCTGGAAAAGACATAAAAAAAGTGAGTGAAAGAAAGGGGAGGGGTGAGAGAATTGGAGAGGAACAGGCCTTATAGAGAACCCCCAGCACATTTGGTCTGGAGACGAAAATCACCATTTAACATTCTGTGGAAGAGTTACTGACAAACTACACCTCTTAACCTCATACTGCATATAGTTTCCAGACGTTTTGTGCCATTATGTAAGGCATAGAGGTATATATCTATAGATCACAAGCATTTATTTTAGCTATCAGTATTCTTAATAGGCATGGGCCGGTATAAGATTCTGACAGTATGATAACCTTGGATACAAATATCACGGTTTTGCGGTATTGTTATTCTTTAAAATATGTTCTTTTTAATTGTCGGAGTAAAAAAACAAAAGCTTTTTTCCCTTTGAACACATTGTATTTTATTTTGAGAAACATTTTAAATATTTTGGAGCAGAAAACATGTCAGGCTAAATAACTGAGTCATTGACTTTTGCTGTTTTAGCTTCAAAAACACAGATATATTCACAATTTAAAACGGCATCTTTGGAGATCTTTTCTGCTGGATATACTGTTGTCTTAAAAACTTAAATCAAAACATAAAGAAAACTTACATATACCGTAGGAACCGTATAGCAGAAAATTTTGTGGGTTTTTAAAACCTTTACTTTTCCAAAATGTGGTATACCTTGAAAACGGTCATTGTCCCATGCCTAATTCTTAAATCAACCTTTTTTTAGCATGCTTTTCCTATTTAATTGTTTGAAGCTGTCTTGTAGTACTAGTATTAAAAATAAATAAGAATTTACAATTATATGCATTCAGTTGTATAAATATATAGCACTTTTTATTATTTTATAGAAATGTTGGTGATTATAGACTGAATACATGATTTTTATTTATTATTATTAAAATACATATATTTTGTTCATTTTTGTATGACTATTGAGTTACAATTTTTGGCTTTATTTATAAGTTGAATAAATTTTTATTTTTATATCTTCAGTTTTTGTTAAAATTCTTGGTAAAGTTGTATTAATTTTTGTGTGTTTTGTCATTTAAATTTTGAAAATGAGAAAGTGAGAAATAGGGCTGGGCAATTAATTGAAAAGTAATCGAAATTGATATTCAGAACATATAATCGATCAATCGTCAAATTTTTCAATTACATTCCCTACCGCATGTGAAGTCACGTGATCCCGCTCTATTCAGGCTACTTTATATATACCTCTATATATACCTCTCAAAACATTTAACTACACGTTGCAAGTTTGAGTCAGAGATGGCATATTTTCCATTACAATAAAATTATATTTTACAATAATATATTTGTTTACAGAAGATTCAAGAAATGCACTGTTTAAAATATTAGTTACAGGATATGCAAGAGTTATTTTATTTAGAAGAGGTACTGCTTATTTTCTATTTTTAATATTACAAATTTAACATTGAAAATAATACATTTTGTTTCTCATTTTGTTCTCTTTTTTTTAAGTAAAAAGTGACTGTTGGTTTTAGGCAAAGTGTGTTTTATTTTAGTTCTTCAACGTCGATGTTCAATAAATAATCATAGATAGAACATAATGTGTGTTTCCTTCAATTATTTTAAAATCAAGTAATGCACTCTTCATTCAAAAAACTCACTTGTAATATGAGCATATTTACTGTAGACTACAAAAGGTGTTAAATAAATAAAATAATCGCTCGTTTATTGAAATCAAGTTAAAATGTTCAACTAATCGAGATTTTGATTTTAGGTCAAATCGCCCAGCTCTGAGAAGAATGAAGAATTTTTTTGTCAGTCATTTCACTTCAGCAAAAATGCTTTAAAAATTTTTTTATTAATTATTTTCATTTTAAAAATGTGTATATTTTTTAATTTTATTCAAATGCAATTAAAATATATATATATTTTCTTTGTAAGTTTGAACTGATTTGTACAAAGTTTGACCTTACTCCACATTAGCTCCACCAAATTATATTTGATTTATGCTTTACTGTTAATACTGTATATGATGAATATACTGCTTGCGTTGAACACTCTTATGTTTCCGGCTGAACTCGTAGTGCAATTACTCCAAAGTTTTCCTTTCTGTTACGAAAATAAACTTTATGCAGGGTAAATTGGTAATCCAACAATCGCTCGTTTTGTTCACTTTGGAGTTTTCTAGAACAATCTGTCACAATCTGGTATGTAACTAACCAGGACGTATTTACACTCCCTGTCTAAACTTGGGGTTTTCATTATACGATAAAAAAATGATCAATTGCAACAAATTTATACCTTTTCCTCCTGGCTCTATCATCTACAGTTAAAAAAATTAATCTTGTCTTGAAGTCAAGCTTCATGTGTCTTTTGTTTGTTTCCTTTTTTCCTCATATTTAGTTTCTTTCTCTCCAACCGTGTAACATTCACTTCCTGACGATCTTTATCTCACGATCTCCACTCTAGATTCGATACTCTTGCCCCCTTTTTCTCTGCTTTGTTTGGACTGTCCGCAAAAGCTCCTGGCTTCACTATCAGTGGTGTTGCTGGGCTGTAAATGGTCTTTATGGCAGGAAACCGAGAGAGAGAGAAAAGCACAAGCTGTGTGTCTTCAGAGAAGCAAGTGTCTGTCCGTCTGGTCTCTCCATCTCTCTTTCGCTCAGCGCTGTGACAGAAGAGTTATTCTTTGACTAGTTTATGGCCCTATGAAACGGGGTGCATTAAAGACGCTTCTGTCTTCCAGCTGCATCATAAAGCTCCATCATTGACATCATTTCACACTTCCAGGGACCGAAGTTCACACTCCGCTTATCAGTGATAAAGATGGATAGATAAAGGTCGTCTCGCAGCCATTCTACTCACGTTATGGCCTTTGAGGGGGAAAAACTGACATAAACAAAGTGGTTTTATTGTTAATATAAGAGGCGATAACTAGAATATTGGTATTAGTTAGCTTCAATACCTTATTGAAGCAGCATATCAGAGATTGGTTGGGTGTTGATATATTAAAAAATTTATTGTTAACATTCAAAGAAATGACCAAATAATGTAAAAATCACCAAAACAAAACATTATATTTAATCATTTTGGCCTAAAATCAAAGCCTCGGTGTGTTATTGGCCATTTGTTTGTACTCTTCTTTTTCCTTTGGCCATTTCCTAAATGACTTTGACCTTTGTTAGGTGTGAATGTTCACTTACCCTGGTTTCCTGGCATAGGAAGCTGTTGGTCATTCGCCTTCAGGTTTAATGGAAAAGAGAAAAAATAGACCTCAATGCCTGTTAGAGTTAAAGTTGTATTTACTAGCTTGTTCTAGCTCGGTTAGGTTGGAAGTGATTATTGTGCACGCGGCTGTAAAATGGTTGAATAGCACATAGTTGTGTGTAAGTGCTCTGTTCTCACTGAAACTGAAGCAGGTACAGTTTCTGAGGTGTTAGATGATGATTGGATAGTTCCTGAAGATTTACAGAGGATAGATGGAAAAGCACATTCCACTCACCTTTCCTTAAAGGGTAAGTGTGCTAGCTATTTTGTTAATGATCCAAGTTTTTCTAGTTTGCTTTAGGCCCCGTTTACACTAATGTGTTTTCGTTTTAAAACGCATAAGTTTTGCTACAGTTACGCCATCCGTCCACACTACACCGGAGTTTTCGAGCCCCAAAAACGGAGCATTTTGAAAACGCTGGAGAGGTTGTTTTCATTCTAAAACGCTGCTGCTCGTCTCAGTGTGGATTGGGGTAAACGGAGACATCTGAAAACGAAGCGTTTGTTGACTAACAATAAATAAATGCCGAGCGAGACACATGCTTCCTGTTTATACTTGAACGTGCATACCGCGAATGCATGTGATATACGTTTTTGGTGGAGTAGTGTGGACGGAGATATGTTTAGAAACACTAGTATGGACGCGGATCGTTTTTGATCTAAAACGCTGTTTTAAAACGAAAACGCATTAGTGTAAACGGGGCCTTAGGGGCCAGTCGTCCTGCTGAAGTTTTAAAGGTTTGTTTATTGCTTGATATGTAATGGGCATTATTTAAAACATTTCTGGGGATGTTTCTAGTCTTTTTTTGGCATGAACATAGCTGTTGTTGCTGACATGGCTATAAAATGATGTTTTGGCTATTTGAACAGATTTTCTATGTAAATAGTAAATTTGGGTTGGAAATATTAAAAAGGTATGTTTGGAAAAAGTATTATTTGCATTAAAAAGGTAAAGACAAAAATAATCTTACAAAACATTTGTATTTCATTTATTCATTCATTTTCCTTCGGCTTAGTCCCTGATTATCAGGATTATCACAGCTGAATGAACCACAAACTATTCTGACATATGTTTTACGCAGCGGAGACCCTTCCAGCTGCAATCCAGTACTAGGGAATACCCATACACTTTCACATTTAAACACTGACCAATTTTGTTTACCCAATTCACTTAAAGCGCATGTCTTTGGACTGTGGGGGAAACCAGAGCTCCTGAAGGAAATCCACACGAACACGGGGAGAACATGCAAATTCCACACAGAAATGCCAACTGGCCCAGCCAGGACTTGAACCAGCGGCTTTTTTGCTGTGAGTCGACAGTGCTAACCACTGAGCCTCTGTGCTGGCATTTGTATTTCAAGAAATAGAAATAAATTAATTCGATTTTTACTTATCCACAAGAATATAAATGAATAAATTAACATTTCCTCCCCATTTTCTTCACACACATGTGGTTCTAAATGTTTATGAACTTCTATCTTCTCTTCAAGGTATTCTGAAGAATGTTTAGAAAAAACAGCCATCGACGTCTATCATAGTAGGGTTGTCACGATACTGGAATTCGGTATCAATCGATACTTAAATTTTTAAAACGTCCATTTCTCGCTATTGTTTGATCGCTGTTAAGCACGTTCTTAAACACTGTTGATTTGCAATTGTGTTCACATGGTCTACAGAAATGACTGTAAATTGGTCATGAAGGTCATCAGTTCACCGAACTGCTGTTTACTTAGTGTAACCACAGATACAGTTTTACTGGAGTGTTTTAAAGCCGCAATTCGTCAGCGGATTGCTCATATGTCAGCTTATAGACAAACTAGCTGATCGACGTGACTTTGAAGAGTTTCGAACTCAGTGTTGAAGGTAATGAGTTAATACCTTAACTTAAACGTTAACTCAAACTTTGTATATAGTAATATACCTGTACATACACTTGTCAATTTGTATATTTGCATTCACTATTTTTTCAAATATATTTATTATCGTTTTTTTTGTCCTGTCTCTGTAATTCTGTTGCACTGTAGAAGCTCTGTCACGAAAACAAATTCCTCGTATGTGTGAACATACCTGGCAATAAAGTTTTTTCTGATTCTGATAAATGGAATATGTTCACAGTACTTGTGTAGATTCATTTTTTTTTTTTTTACTCAAATGGTTTGTAGCAATCAGTTTCCTCAAACGGTTTGAGTTGCCCTAACTTATTGGGTTTTACAGTACTTAGTTGGTTCAAGTTCTCTTCATTTATTGGAATTTACTGTGCTCAAATTGCTTCACAGTACTCATTAGGATTAGTTTTGAACCTAAATGGTTTGTTGCAATCGGTTTCTGGGTTTTACAGTGCAGTATTGTGATTACTGCTCAAAAATATATTCTTTTTAAATGTCTGGGTAAAAATCAACATCTTTTTTCCCCTTTGAACACAATGTATTTTATTTTGAGAAACATTTAAAATATTTTGGAACAGTAAACGTGTCACGCTAAATAATTCAAATGAATCATTGACTTTTGCTGTTTTTATTAGTTTCAAAAACACAGATTTCTTTACAATTGAAAGTAAAGAACCTTTACATTAGAAATGGTATAACCGAAAATTTTGGCAGTTTTAAAACCTTGACTTTTCCAAATTACGGTATACCTTGAAAACGATTATCGTCCCATGCCTATCCACAAAGCTATGGAAGGCAATGGCTATTTTTCCCAACATTCTTTAGTATATCTTCCTTTGTGTTCCACAAAAGAAAGAAACCTGAAACCGGTATTGAAACCGAAGTGTAATGATGACAAAATATACATTTTTCGGTGAACAATCCCTTTAAGCAACTCAACTGCTTTTAGCATTGGCAATTAAGAAATGTTTCATGGGCACCAAGTCACACATTAAAATCATTCTAAAGGATTGTGTAATGCTAAAAATACAATAAATTATGCAAAACAAATTCAGCTTGGTTAGGGGTGCCCAAACTCGATCCTGGAGGGCCGGTGTCCTACATAGTTTAGCCCCAACACACTTGTCTTGTAGTTTCTAGTATACCTAGAAAGATCTTGATTAACTGGTATGTTTAATTTGGGTTGGAACTTAACTAAGCAGGACACTGGCTCTCCCGGACCAAGGGCACCCCGGGCCTAGCTAAAAATTATTTGCATAATTTAATGTATTTTTTAGCATCACATAATCCTTTTTAGTGATTCTAATGTGATTCTTTCAAAAACATAAATTAATGAATAAATAAATAAACTCAAGCATTCAAATGCATTGTTTTAAGATTTACATACATAAAACTCTACTTTTGGACTCTAGAAGCTACGAAATAACTTAGATTTCAATCAACTCCACTGTAAAACTGGAGAGTTAATGCAGCCCGCTGTACGGTTACAATGACCATGTGATTTATGCCCCAAAGGTCAGCCCGAAGGTGTGAAAGTTAGTGTTATCTGATAAGATAAAGAGGCTTAAACAAAGTGGAGCAACTGAGAATTAAACACTGCGATTATATAAACACTCTCATTTCCTTTTTGGCTGGTTAGGGCTAGTTCACTACTCCGAGGTCCCTATTAAGACAGCGGTGATGTAGTCTAACGGGCTATTTTCAGCTATACAGCTGTAAAACACTTAAATGACTCCATCAGCTCCACCTACTAATAATTGACGCACATTATATCCGAGTCTAGATAATTGTACAGTTGTTTAATCTTGAATATTTGGTCTCTCTTTAAAATACTGCAGTGAATACAAACATGAACATTAGTCCGTAATCGGCGTGTGAAAAGATGAGATTGTCGGTTTCATTACTTTCGCATTCAGTAGGTTGGAAATGGCTGAAGGAGATTAGCGGTTGGCGTTTTACACAGCGTACACAATTTTCTCTGCAGTATTTGTGCCCCCTGGCAAGGCTCTTTTAAGAAAGCCTGCAATTTTTCACTTTGCTTCGGTATAATTAGGTAATTGCCTTATAGTACAGGACTGCAATTTTGCTGTGTTCACCTCTGTCAGACAATTGCCTTCAGGGCGGCTCACCGTGTGTTATTATCTCTGCACAAACACACACACACACACACACACACACACACACACACACACACACACACACACACACACACACACATGGGCCGAGCCACAAAAGCATTGTGACAGTTTTTCCTGTTCAGACCAAATGAAGTAGTAGAGCTAGTTTATGTACCGCTTGAATAGGGCCAAATTGATCTACTTAAGAGTGTGATTATTAAATAATGCTTCATGAAAGTAGTGTTTTTAGTGACCGTTCATACTCAAAAAGATATGTTTGTTGTTTGTTCAAGCTACTTATTTAAAATGAGCTGAAACGACACAATTGCTGAGCATTTTTCACCAACTACTTAATTGTTTTCTGTTTAATCCACTTAAATTTGTAAAACCTCATAAGTTAACTTAATTCCATTATGTTGTCCCAACCTTTTTTTTTTTAAAGTGTGGTATAGGGACCAGTTCTCACTATTAGGCTTATTACCAGCCTATTATTAAGATATTGGCTGTTTATTAGAACTTCTAAAGCAAATATTCTGCATGAACTTAATCTACATCCATGATTCTACTCAAATGCTGTAAACCCAACTACTACCATAATAACTCTTAATAAGCAGCAAATTAATAATCTATAAAGCTAAAATCCTGGGGTAATGGTTTGTTAATGGCGTGAAGTGTAACCCTATTTTTTGTGCCTTTTTTGGCGCAGTCCTAGATTGAGAGGTACACAACCAGCCGAAATGTTGACTATATTCCATGTCTGCTTTGTGTCAAGTTTGTATACGTACAGCTTCACGGTCTGCGGTTGACAGCTCAGAGTGAGAAACAGACACAATATATAGTGTGTTGGGCAATTGGGCTTTTTTACAGCCAGCTAGTGCCACAAAACTGTCAAAATGGGCTTAGCAGATGGAAAAAGAATCATTCAGTTGTTTCTTTCCGAGCGCAGATGAGCTGCTGATTAAAATGCTTAACAACGTTAAGTGGAACTGTACGGGTGTGTCATTGAATCTGTTGGTCAGGGAGTTAAGGGAGATAATCTGAAAGTCAATAGTTTATGTTTGCAGGAATGAACGGCTTTCGAAATGCATTTTACAGGAAGCCACTTCTTATTACACTTCACTTTTGCTCTGATTACTTAAAGCCAGTTGCTAATTGTTGTACTGCGGTTATAGATGTGAAACTTTCTAAAATAATGAAATATTTCACCTGCAACATTTGTTTACAGAATTTTTGATATATTTAAACTCTTGTTTCCTTAATAATATCAGTATAGTAATAAAATAAAATCAATAGTAGTAAAGATTTATGTCTGGAATACATGTGGTTAGGAAGAATAGTAAAAAATACAAATCAATAAAACCTTTTTTAACCCTTTTATTTTGTTGTTAACATTTACTTTGAGGCTAATCTGCATATATGGACCATAGTTTGACAGGGTATATTTTCTTTTATGAGTATTTTATAAATAATATGTAAAGATCATCTTCCATAAAGATAAAACAATCGAATGACAAAAAGCCAAGACAACAAATATTTTTATGTTGCATTAACTTATTTCAATAATCAGGTTTCATATTTTTTTAAGTTATACAACATTTAACTTAATATGTTTAGTTTTGTTTGATTAATGTAAGTTGAGATAACTAGGAAAGTCAATTTGATTTAAACAAAAAAATTTAAGGCAGCAAGATTTTCTTTACAATATACTGTAAATATACCAAAACTCGTTTTTTTTTTTTTTTTTATATTTAGGTTATGAACCTTCATGCTGCGTTCACACCAGACATGGATGAAGCATCAAGCGCGAGGGATTTAAGTCAATGCACAGACGCAAATAGACATCCTGCAGCACGATATGCGTGAATGAGGCAGTGCTAATGACATGATTTGCACAAATGAAGCGGCGCAAGTTGAACGCTTGATGCTCTTAACGCACGTATTGCACGTTGTGTGCACATCGCTCGAGTTGGAAAATCTGAACTTCAGCAGACATTCGCGCCACATTAACCAATCAGGAAATTCTCTTGTAGGGGAGTGATTATGACGTTTCCTAAGGGGAAATTTTCTTGCCGACCCCAGACAACAGTTTATCAAACTGGGCTCGGCTCAGTCGGAAGAACCGCTGAAAGCACCGCCTCTATCATCCAGGTATAATTTCTGGAGGAGTTGATGAACTCACAGAGCTGGGTGCACCTCTGAAAGGATCTAGTGGACTCGGACACGGCACCAAACGAATATACACTTTTCAGCCTTCCTAAAGCACATAAAGCAGAGCTACTATCTCAATAAAATCCATGTTAGCCATATAGCAATGAAGCTAGAGTCACTAGGCAGACAGAAGCCTTCCCATGACGCGAATCCACGTCTATTGCAAAGTGAAATTGATGCGTGAATGAAGCAAGTAAACTTAAAATGTTCACACGTCTATTTACACGCAAATAACTCGATTTATTCATGTGTTCCACGTCTGGTGTGAACACAGCATCAGATTCCAGTTTTTCAAATAGTTTGAAAATCAAAATATTGTCCTATCCTAACAAAGACTACCCAGATAGATGATGTAGAAATCTCTTTTTTTTTTTTTTTTTTTTTTTTTTTTTTTTAAAGACACTTATAACAATTTTTTTGTAGTCCATGGTCACATATTTGAATGATTTCTAAAGAATCACATGCATATCTATATATCCAATGAGCAATAGAAAGGGTTTATTTGATATATAGTACAAACATATACAGTTTCATTTCAGTGTCAGTGTTTTTTCACTGTATTTCTGAACAAACAAATGCAGCACTTGAGCACATAAGGCACTTTCTCTAAAACAATGAAAAATTGAGCCTTGGTATTTACTTGGAAAATACCAATTCAAATTTAGCTCACCTGCAGTATTTCCTGGCTTCTTTTTCTATTATTTTATATTTTCTCTCATTAAACAAAAGAAAATCAATAGTCATCCAAAATGCCAATTCAGTCAAGGGGTTTCTTTTAAAAAGTTACCCTCACTATAAACAATTCAGAATGGCGCGGCCCATCTGAAAGGAAAATCTGAGCATGCAGTAGCTGAGGAGCAGAGGAAGAAACCACAGAGCTGACAGGAGCTTTATAGATCACAGCGCCATCAATCTCTGACATTTCAGCAGCGAGAGCAGGAGGCCAGCGCTCTGCCAAGCCCAGTCTGAAGCCTTTAGACGAGTGCTCGCCTGAACTGCGCTGAAATGAAGATGACGTCCTGTTAAAGCAGCCTGTTGATGGTTCTGATTTATGGGCCGTAAGTGTCGATATGACACGTTTCAGTGATGAACCGGACTGATAGACTGTCCAGTGTGTTGTTGAAAGCCTCTGCTGGCACTGGAGATATAGTGAGACCGGAGATTTAGGGTGCTTGAATGAGTCTGCTCGATAATGAAATGCCATCGTTTTTACTGAAGGACTTGAGTCTGTTGACTACTCACTGTTTTAATACATTTTTCTTTCTCTCTCTCTCTCTCTCTCTCTCGTCCCCCTCCCTCTCTGTTCACTCAGAAATCTGAGCCACAACAAGCTGACGGCAGTCGATATGGACATCCTCTCCAATCTGCCCAACCTGAGAGAAGTGTGAGTAGAACAGTGCCTGTCCTGTCACATAGTTAGTGCTCAATGATTTTAATGATCCGAGAAACGTAGACAGAATTACAGAATGAAGTCATAAAAATGGAATTAGCTGTATTATAGGCCTGTCACAATATCTGTTTTTGTTGTACGATATATTGCACCAAAATTAATTGCGATGAACGATATTATTGTCATTTTAAGACCAATTTATGCCACTCATTATATAATGCCAGAATGACAATATAATATCATCGTAATGCACGTACACTCTTTCAAAGAACACAGATCTTATTTTTTAAGAATATTTAATTTAATTATAGTCATTATAACAATTTAATAATTAGGCATTAAAATCACAATGTGAAAACGTATATCCTAAATAAATAATAATAAATGTTAACAAAAAAAGTGCAAGGTAAAAAGTAACAGAAGCTGTGATATCTGCTACCAGCTCTATTTTCAGTTTTCAGACATCCACATGAAAATATACTATGGTAATTTATAGTAAATACTATAGTTTGTTTTTAACCATATACTTACACCTCCAATAGAGATAGAGATATTGCACAATTGACTAAAATTATGCTAGAATTGTTTTTTTATGTATGGGCGATTATATATTTCATCACCAAAAATGATTGAGATCATGTCCATGTGTTGTGCGATAAGTCGATATATTGATTATTGTGACAGGCCTAGCTGTATAGCGTGGAATATCACAGAATTTAGCGAATATTGGGGAAAAAAGTACTGACTTTTAACTCCTGTTGCTTGTGATGCTCACGTTGCGGTAAAAACTTGAAACATGAATATTTTTTAGGGAAATAAACATGCAATATGTATGTGTCCCCAAAAAACTATGCAAGTTTACAATAAACCATAAATTGTACTTTTCAAACTATTTTATTTGATTTATCAGAGACAGTTTTGAGTATTTTTACAGTACTGTAAAAAACAAACCACTTAGAATAGGTTTCGCTATTTTGGTGAAAACTCTTTCAGGGCAAGGTTGATATTTGGATGGAATTGCTCATGTTGTAGTCAGCATTTACCGTCTTATTATTTGAGGACTTAAATCCATGAACTTTCTTTCCAGAGCTGATCTAAGAGCCATTTTATCAGCAATTTACTAATTTACATGAGAAAATTTATTTCTATATAATGTACACATGAAAACATTCAGAATCTTCAGGATAACTCATCAAAATAAGTCAAGTGTAATGTTAGTTTTCGGTTTTAAATTGAAAAGGTTTCATCATTTCAATTAACTTAAATAAAATGTTATACTAAAATGCATTTAAATATTACAATTGAGTCTAGAAACAAAACAAAAAGGATTTTTAGAAGACGTTAAACAAATTTCGAAGTAGCCTACACAAAATTTCTGTTAACAGGTTCCATATTTCTTCATTTACAGATTTTTTTGTGTTTTTTTTACAGTTATAAATTGCATTACAACTTAATTTGTGCTGTTTAACAAAGTGACTTTCATTGACATTTTAGTAGTTTGAAACAATGTATCGGATAAGAAATAATATAAGGAAAATAAAGTCTGTAGAATAACAGAAAAAGTACTGCCATTTTATTACAATATGGTTTTTGTACTGTAATTTACCATTGTTTACAATGTACTACAATGTTTGTGGTAATTCATTTTGTACCGCAAACACCGATCCACACAATATTTTACTTTTAACCAATTAAAAATGTCAATACAAGTCACTTTTTCAAACTTTTTAACATCAAAAGTTGTTGGAGGAAAGACCAAGTTCCCAAAGTGCAATTCAAAAGCATAAATGCATGGGGAAAAAAAAAAACTTGAATCACATAATATGAAAAACTGTTTATGGATACATTTTAAGAGTGAACAATGTCCAATCATCCTGTAAATCTGCCCAGCATTAGCTGTAAATCTGCTCCTGCTTAATCAACTCAATTAGCATGCTAGCTTTAACTTTTCCAGGCCTGTAACAGAATGTTCTAGGGTGGCGTCGGCCCACACAATTTTTATGGCCTCCATTTGTTTGGGACAATGATGTCCTCTTTATATTGTTGTTTGGTTCAATTTGAAATGTTTAACCCTAACGTAAGGCCGCGTCGAGCATAAAAATGTGTTGGTTTCTGAGTAAAAGTGGTAGGGTAATGATACGTGTAAAATGTAAACCACATCTACAAAACATTCCCACAGCTAAAGCTCCGCAGAGAGAGGCAATCCAATGAAGTACATTAAACGGTGTAATAATGTTAATTACCGCCATTAGCCACAATCAGTCATAAATCATTTTAAAGCGTGCTGTCAGTGCTATTGGATATTTAAGTACTTTTGCTGGTGGCTATTGTCCTGAAAGTGGCGGAGATTGGGAATAAAGAGGTTTGCTATTATAAGCGCTTTCCATCATCACCCGACACCAGCCACTAACCTGCGCTGTAAATATTTAATACATCGAGGGACTGTGTCTGGCCCTCAGCCAGACGGTCCGACTTTCGCTCTTTTTTTTTTTTTCTTTTTTTTTTTTTTCTCTGTCTTTCTCAATGTTTGATCACTGTCGGAAAGACCCTTATTTCAAATGAATAAATGAATGATATAGCTGATGTATTTTAGCCTGATAATCCTTTATAGTAAATATATGCAATGATCATGTATTGTTTTTGTAAACCAGCTTTCATTTTAATAGATTTATGGCAAAATAAATTCAATTCACGAATCAGATTACATATATATTGTACGTATAATGAATAGCATACATTTTTATATTGATTTACAGAAAATGTCAAATCTAATTTAGTGTAAAAATTGGGTATACTGACTTTTTAATCATTTTAATATCTAAAATTTTGCATGATTACTTTTATATGATACATTTTTGTCAAGGATGGGTCAGAATAAATTCATTTTTACATACATATATGGTCACATTTTATTTCAGTTGTTTGGAACGTTAAACCAGAATTGTTGTGTGTATATTATATACGAGTTCTTTTGTAAATTTTAGTATGGAAGATTTTGTTAAAATGTATAGATATACTTATTTACACGTGCATAATTGAGATTTTGGATGTATTTTATTATTGTTGTTGTTGTTGTTGTTATTGTTGTTGTTGTTGTTGTTGTTGTTGTTGTTGTTATTATTATCATTGTATTCTGTTACCATCATAAAGGTACAGTATGTTAAATAGATGTATTTCAGATGTATTTTAAAAGTATGTCATAGAAATTATTACAGTAAAAACAGATAGAAACATAATATTTTAACATGGGATCTATGACTATTATATTATATACACAAGTTACGTATGTATGCATTAAGCCATGTATGTTTAAGCTATGTTTAACGTATTTTGTCTTTAACTTTTTTATTTATTTTTTGATTGACAGGAGGCTTGACCACAATGAGCTGACATCTATCCCTTCATTTGGAGACGCCGCAGCATCAGTCGTTACACTTCTACTGTAAGTGAAACATCATTGTATGCCATGATGACTCCTGCTGCTGAGGCTGCACTTTCTATGCATGACACAAATTATTGTTTACATCATGCGGGCAGTCAGACTTTCTTTAAGGACCATATTAATGTTAGCAAAAACAAGTTTCAAGTTTGCTTCTCCCATTTGCAGCATTTAATAATGAATAAGTAGTTATTAAACTGGTTTGTGCAACCCTTAAAAATTTCCACATGTGGTAGACTAAAGCCTGGTTTATACTTCTGCGTCAAGTGAACGGCGTGACCCACGACGCAAGTCTCGCACGTAGCCGTGCATTTATATTTCTGCTCGCTGTTTCTGTTTCTCTGCAATAACACTTCAGAAACGCTAGTTGGCAGTAAGGTGTTTATGTTTCTCTGTGTCGAGTTTCTTCGCTGGTGTTTTGTTATTTTTGAACACTTTCTTAATGTACAAGTCACTCAAATTCGCTCATTTTGACGCGGGAACCGGCGGACGTGCAACAACTTTAATCATAAGGTAAACAAAACAACAGTCTTTATCCGGAGCTCCTTCACGGGACTCAACACTTGTAAACACTCGCTGCATCAGGCTCGCGGCTCTCACCTCCACCCACACTCGTCAGCGCTACCAAGCCGACCAATCACAGAGCTTTCGCTACGCGTTACATTTTTTGAGAGGTGCGCATCAACGTCGCTGACGGCCACGACGAGGGGCTATGCGTCCATGCGTATGCTACGGCGCAGCGTTTGACGCAGAAGTATAAATTGGCCTTAATAGTAGTGTTAAGTGTTGTTGGCTGTGTTAGTGAAACTATAGAATGGTGGTACTGCCTTTACCAGCATTACCCTGGTGAGTTACACCCTTATTTGTGGTGATCACATGTATGCGTGTTGGTTTTTTAGTGGTTTAGACTCATTCATTTGCATTTAGATATGCAGTTATGGTTTGAATATGAGTTTTCGCAGTATTTGTGTTAGTGTTTTTTTTTTTCTTAGTCTTTTGACCAAATGGCATTTTTTTTTTTTTTTCATATTTTAGTCTTCTGAATTCATTGGAGTTTTAGTCTAGTCTTAGTTGACTAAATTTAATACAATTTTAGTCAACTAAATCTACTCTAGAATTAGTTGGCTTAAAATCAATCTAGTTTAGCAAAATATATTAATTATGCACATTGCTACAATTTCTAAGCTCATTATATAATCCTGGAGAACACACTTTTAAACATGAATTATATTTAGGTTTTAAAACACCTCATAAACTGTACAAAACATATTAAAAGGTAAGTGAATTATAACAGCGCAAACTTTTCTGTAATCGCAGTGCTGTGCGTTATTTGTTTAACCCTTTAAAGTGACATGCTGACTGACTGACAGGTGCGTGACCCGTGAGGCCAGCAAACACGACGTAGTTTCAGTTAAGATGAACACAGTTTCCATAATTATACTTTATAGCATCTGCATACAATGACTATATTGCTGGAGTTTATAGCCGTTTCACTTTACTTCAGGACGCATTAATGCCGCTCTGTAGGTCTATTGGACGCAATTATAAATGTTCCTAGCAAATCTAATAAATGTTAGAGACATACTTGTTATATAAACGCACTGAATCGCACTTCAGCAGAGTTTATTTGAGCATGCACAAGAAAATCTGCACTTGAGCAGAGTATATTTGAGGGCGGGCAAGAAGTTTTGTGCACGAACAGAGGCAATCGGCGCGCAAGCAAGGAGATTCGCATGCTCGTATTACACGAATACAATCTCGACTTGTAATACTGCGCTTATGACATTTGTCATTGAAAGAATGCCATTATCGCCATAGGTAGTTGGTAGATCTGTGTCTACCAGTCCTGCCGCCACAACTGGAAAAAATCCTAGAGGAAACACTGCAGTATATGAATAATGTTTTAGTTTATGATTAGTTCCTTACATTAATATTTAGTAAATATACTGCAAGTTAAAATCTCGCCAGTGTTTCCGGTTGAAACTAAAAGTGGTTATAAGGTTTTAAAATGTATGGTATAAGTCTTAAAAAGGTCTTGAAGGTATTGAATTTCACTCGGATTTCTGTATATACTCTGAATAAACAAATGCTAGAATCAGGTCTGAGTTTCAGGTTTATACTTTAATATCAAAGGTAAATGAATAATTTATCCACAAAGGATTCAAACAGAATTGCAAATTATACAGTAAAACAAAAAGAAGTTGTTTTTAAGCATCATAAACGACACATTTCACATTCATAACCACTAAATATTGCTCAAGTCATGTTCAATCGGCAGATCCCTGTTTTCCCAGCACCAGTTCCCCTGTATCTCCTTCACACTGACTGATATCCCAGCAGTGATCTGTCTTCAGCAAGGATCATGTTCCCATCTGTAATATATCTCCCCACTACCAAATGTGTCGTTCATTTGAGCGGTAAAGCGATCGGTGTCTTTTTTAGCGGGCAGTTGTGCTGTCATGGTGTGACCTCATTGATTTACAGTTAATCACCATCTCCCAGAAATGATAAAAACCGTCAGTCCACTTCACAGGATTCAAACACTTGATATTACACAGGCTGTGCTTGGAGGATCTCGGGAAAAGGTTGGAATGGGGGGGGGAGGCGTTGTTGATGGTTCAAATGGAAGGGCGCTTCTTTTTTTGGTCTTGGTCCGAGGCCTGTTACTATGGAGGGCTCTTGCATATCAGGAAGGGCTTGTCTTTTTTGAGCCGCACAGCTGAATGCTGTCGAACGCCCAGCTGTAGCTGTCAGTCAAGCAATTTACTGTAAAAAAAAAAAATGGGGGAGGGTTCATTCAGTGGTTACCGATACAGGCATAGGAAGGGGTTGGAACAGAAAGAGCTAGAGTTTTCAGTTTCCACCTGTGAGGAACACCTGACCCCGCTCCTGATCGTGGCTCTTGTTCGGACCACCGCTCGGCTCGCAAAATTCCTCCCCTCTGAGTTCACCAGCTGGAATGCTGTCGGACAGCAGTTCCCCTGTGATACGGCCACAGAGCCAGCACTAAAATACTGGCTCGTCTGTCACCAACACCAAACTCCTCAATGCCCCATTTCATCTCAACTGAGGACGCCATTTAAACAGTAGTGCTCTCTTTCACTCTCTCTCTTGTGAAGTGGTTAAACAGCACTGTCGCTATTCTACTGATTTTAATCTTCTCCTTTAACTTTTGACGGTTGTGCTCGCCGTGTTTGCTGTGTTGCACTTTTTACAGCCATGGCAATACAAATGCACGTTGGAAAGCTGCGTTTTAGTGGTGTGAGTGTTAGCTTTTGAGGTGAGTTTGACAGATGTTACTCTTGCTAGGGTTGGGTGGGTTTATCTGGAGTCCACATTTATTTACATTAAGCATAATATATTTCAGTTTGTTCTTTTTAAATTTTTTATGGGCAGTTTTTGAAAATGGCATATTAAAATGGCTAATATATATATTTTTAAAGAAACAGATGTTGCTTGTATATACATACACACATATAAGTACAGTGAAAAAAGTCAAATCTTTTGTATAAGCTAATTTAATAGATATATTAAGAACGTAACTATTAGGGCAGGACGTTAAAATTGGTATTGATATTTATTGACCGAACACCATTGTCAATTTCAGTAAAAAAAAAATATATATATATATAGTTTCGGTATGAAGCGTTATAGTTTTATTAAAATGTGAAGCAGTGCCAATAAGCTTAGGGTTAAACTTTGTCATTTCCAATGGAGGCGCACAACTTGCACGATGCGCATAAGGGAGCGACTCGCACATGGTGTGCAAGCTGCGCACGCGTGAACTAGCCGCACCTAGTTAAAAAACAACTGAACTTTTCTGAATGCCCCGAGTGCACCGCGATTCATGTAAGTAGAACTAACCAATCTGCTTTGCACTTTATGGAGTACACACAATTCAGTAATAACGACAGACTAATTACCTCAGACAAACACAGCGCATCCAAACACTGCAGTGCTTTTTACTTTTCTCCTAAACTTGCATTAGAGCTCCAGCAATGATTTGTCTGTCTGTCATCCTCTGAAAAAATGGTTGATGGTCACCTAGTTACGAGAGATGCCAGGGGAGCAAAGTCCATTATAAATGGTCAAGTAATCCACATGCAGGCGCTAGTCACTTCAGGTCAGAATAACAACACATGCAAAAATGAGTTCCGTATAGCAGCAGTGAGGAGATTGTAAATAAAGGATGTAAGGATGTCGCCAGAGTGGCTTTTTGGTTTCTTTTCTTGTGCATCCCAGCCACTAGCTCCCCATCTGAAAGAGTTTTTACCATGGGGGTAATGTAGTCATTCAACTTCACAATTTGTAACGTTGCAGTATGTATTTGAATAATGATGACAGTTCCTTTACTTGAAATGGGTGTTGTTGACAGAGTTTAAGGTTTATTGTATCATTATTATTCACACCTTAAAGTTTGCTTTGATTGTTCAGTATTTACTCTTTTACCATTGAACACACTTTGTAACATTTTATTTATCGTTTAAGAGTCTCTTTAACACTGTATAATGCTTTTATTATAAAGAGATGAGAGATTTTGTTTAAATATTTTTGTTTTTGACTATTAAAACTATTTGCCTTAGTAATGTTAGTAAATTAAAATAAAGTAGAATTAAAAAAATCCTAATATTCCTACATGTATTGTAAAATTTTTAATAACTATCTAATGATATGAAACATGATATTGTAATAATTTTTATTTTATTAAATGTGACAAGGCACATTTAAAGAACTAATAATATAGATTTGTTTGTTAGGTAATCATGTTCAGTTGTTACAGGCAGTAAATCTGTTGGAATTTTTAGTTTTTATAGTTTGATATACAGTGATCCCTCGTCATAACACGGTTCACTTTCGCAGCCTCGCAGTTTCACCGAATTTTTTTTTTTTTTTTTTTTTTTGTGTAATTTGACATGGTGTTATTTCTACAGCACATGGTGTTCTGCATCCTGATTAGCACATTGTGTTCTGCGTCCTGACTGGCTGTAGACCGTTGTCAATCAATCTCCTCCGTGCTGTGTCTCCTGTACAGTACAGAATGTGTTCAGCTTGCCAAATTAACATAACTCTTCGATCATTAGAAGTGTAACTCTGTGCTGTACTGTATGTTTGAAAGTTTTTTTTCTCCACAATAACGACGAAGCATTCTGCACCCTCAAAGGCACCTGCTATAGCACCCAAAAGACAGAGGAAGATGCTAATCATTGCGCAAAAACTTGAACTGTTGGATACGTGACTGTAGGGCGCCATTACGGAATTAGGGATGCTCATTTCGGTTAATTTTACTAACCGACAACCGCTGCTCATTAACCGGATATTAACCGGTTAATGTATATTATTATTTGAAAAAAAAATTGACGTGTCTATTTTGTGTGACACATTAAATATTGCATTTTAACATGCAAACAGGAGCATACATAACAGACCATCTTTACGCACCTGTAGACTATGTTTCCAACAGCAGAAAAAAAGAATAAACTAAATAAAAATAATAAAATAAATAGTCTTGCCCTAGATATTTTTCACTTAAATGACACATTTAAATTACAAAACGAAAACACTGACTGAAGCCTTTTTAAGAACCGGCAGCTGTTTGTCCAATCATGTTTTTTTTTTTTTCTTCCGTCAAAAAAATATCAGGCTACCTCAAATCGATCGCTCCACTGAAAATATACATTTAATTAATGCTGCGCTGTTATTATTATATTACAAAAAACCTTTTAACATTTTGATAGAAGTCATTAGCCTAAAGATTATGTCATAATGACTTTTTTCCTCCATCTCAATCTTCTCACTCACCGTTCATGTGTGCCCGATGCATGTGATGAAAGACAATAGCCGCTTTTCCACTATTGTGCCAAACCGTTCTAAGAACACTTCGGTACGTTTAGGGTTGTTTCTCCACTGAGCCTGAAACGGCACGGCACGATTACAAACCATTCTCGGCAGGGTTAGACAACCGTGCTGAACTGTGCCGTCAGATTCTGTGTGTTGATGTCGCGGCTCTGTTGTCACCACCGTTGGCTCAGCGGAAGCGCGCTACTCATCAGACATCCACAAGTAAACTACACTACATTTAACATGAAAAACTGATACAGGTCTAAACGATACGGTTTAAAAAGGGTTTTAAAACCACAGAGCAGTCTCTGGCAGAGAAGGGAGTCACTGGCCCACCACATTCTTACGAACATATTTTATTTATCAAAGTTATTATTTCATTGACTTGAATATAGTTACCCGTGTATAATTACTAACACGTCATCTAAAATCTTAAAATAATAAAATAGCCTATTGTTTTACTCGTGGCTTGAGCTTCATTAATTTGATAGGCAGAGACGTTTATTTCGCCTGACTAAACGTGAGCTTATGGCATGCCGTGCTGTATAGCACAAAACTCGCTCTGAGAACTTTACCAACGAGTACATGCACTGCAGAAAAACCTTTTTTTTCCCTGCTGCGCAACGAATAAAGAAACGCTTAAGATCTCTATATCCATAGAATACACTTGCAGTCTCCTTGAACAATGAGGAAATAATTGCACTTTTTAATTAAAAAACCAGACTGCAGCATGCTTGTTTTGTAATTTAATGCCAGCTATACCACCTGAAAGACGGTTACGGCGTGTCGGCCGTCACCGGAGAAAGTCTAATCTTTCTTCAGTTTTTTTGGACTTTGCATGAAAGCTTTACGGAGTGGCACTGTCCGAGGTGCTCATTATTGTGTTGGATTTAAATTATAGCCTATAAATGCACCAATAAACAAGTCAAATAAATGAATAAATAAAATAAATATGGATTGTTAAATGCCGGTATTGTTTTTACTCAAAAAAAATATCAATATGTCTTGACAAATGTTTTATAAAAATAAAAGAGCAATTTTCAACATTTCAGCTATAGCCTAGGCCATTATACGATTCAGTTAAATAAGTTGGACATTTAGGGACATGTAACATGTTTCTGTGTTTTTTTTTTTCTCGGTTATCTTTAATATATACTGGGCAGCTGCGCAAAATATTTTCTAAAACGTCAAGCGGGAATGTGTATAGCTCGTTAGTTAATTATGAATAGAAAAAAATAAATAAAATAACAGAAATAAAATGATAAAAATACAAAGATAAAAAGAGCAGCATTTTGCTAAATATAATAGTCCTTTATATGCTTTATATCCTGCTATGTGTTGTTTCATATTCATTTTTTTATTTAACTTGATGGATTCAATATTTAATGTTTGAATACTGAAACAAATAAAAGCCATAGCTTAAAAGCTTATTTTTTTTTACCATCAACGTGTAGTATGTTTTATATCATTATCAACTTTTGATATAAAACCACTGTGTAATTAAATTTATTGTTAAAAATGAAATAATTTAAGTTCTATATTTTTATTAGTGAAAGTGCCCGCTGACTTTTGACAAGGCCTGTCCAAAAATATACTTCTGCCACTATAATAAAAATGCACTATTTTTGGTGCAATATCATTGTTTATTTTTCTGTTATGTACAGAGATTTGAAATATATAATTTATTTTCCCGCCAGTCATTTTCAATCATCACGTTACATTTTGGTCATTTTCCCTCCAAATCAAAATTTGCCCGGAGCCACGCAACATGACCTCTACTAAATAAATACTGGTGCTGTGACTTGTAGCTATATTTAGCACATATAAGAGCAGCATAACATAATTGAAGAATGAAACAGACGAAAGACATAAAACGCTTTTTCGGCTCAGTTGACTTTTATTTCAACTGGGAGCACACAGCGCGCAATGGCATAACGTGAGGCGCGCAGGACGCATACACAGCGCTTAAAACCATTCAAAATATGCGCCTCGCAAAAAGCGCTTTCGGTGATCGGTCCCACATTTTAAAAATATATAAAACAATATTTTTTAATCGTTTAACTGATACCATTAATCGGTTACAAACGCATCCTTTCGGTTAACGGTTAAACGGTTATTTTGAGCATCCCTATACGGAATAAATAAATAAATGAAGATCAAATGGTTGTGGTTTCATTTTATAATTCTGGGAAATAAAGTGTGTAATGAGGGGTTTTACAGCCTTAAAACACCTATAATGATTATAAAAAAAAAAAAGCTGACTACTTCACGGATTTCACCTATTGGTTATTTTAGAACTTAACTCTCGCAAATAACGAGGGACCACTGTATATGTATGTTTTATATTTTAAAGGTGTAGTTCATAATAAAACTTCTGCCATTGTTTACTCATTCATTTTTTTCGTGTCATTTCAAACCGGTATGACTCTTTTTCTTCTGTGGAACAAAAGAAAATATTTTGTAAGTGACACTTCCAAGCGTTTTGTTTTGTTTATACATTAGAATTTAATTGTAACCAAAACTTGTGATTCCGAATATTCCTCAAAATAGCTTATTTTGTATTTCAGAAGAAACTAAGTCATACTTGTTTTGAACAGCATGAGGGTGAATAAATAATGGTAGATTGTTTTTGTGAGCTCTCCTTTCAAAACGTAATAAAATCGAGAAAAATAATGCATAGATGGGTAGGTAAGAGCCGGTATAAGTTTCTAACAGTATGATAACCTTGGATAAAAAATATCACGGTATTGTGATTATTACTGCTCTATAATAAGTTCTTTTTTTATGTCTGGGGTAAAAAAAAAAAACAAATGTTTTCCCCATTGAACAAAATACATTTTAAATTAGTAAACATTTATAATATTTTGGAACAGTAAACATGTCAGACTAAATAATTAAAATAAATCATTGACTTCTGCTCTCTTCATTAGTTTCAAAAACACAGATGTCTTTACAACACGTAAAAAAACACATTAAAAAAAACCCTTACATACACCGTAGGTATAGTATAACTGAACATTTTACCAGTTTTAAAACCTTGACTTTTCCAAACCGCGGTAAACCTTGAAACCAGTTATCATTCCATGCCTATAGATGGGTAGTTTACTATCTAGTCACAGTGCAGCTCTACCAATTTCTACTAACTTTGAGGCCCAACCAAAAACCACAGTTTCATCTCCTTACTTTTTGGAGTTCATCAAGCAGATAAGTCAATCAGTGCTGCCTATAGCAGCTAACTTGCTAATCCTGTGTTCAATGCCGCTTTGGTTGGATTAACTAGCTAAGAGGTTCAGCTTCCCACACTCTCTTTCTCTCTCTCTCTCTCTCTCTCTCTCTCTCTCTCTCTCTCTCTCTCTCTCTCTCTCTCTCTCTCTCTCTCTCTCTCTCTCTCTCTCTCTCTCTCTCTCTCTCTCTCTCTCTCTCTCTCTCTCTCTCTCTCTCTCTCTCTCTCTCTCTTTCTTACCACAACAACTGATCATGACACTGCTCCAGGTGACAGTGTGAAACCCTGCTATGGACGTCTATTTCTAACCCAAACAAGTGTAAAAAAAAAAGTCTGTATAAACTATTGATTTTGGCCTTCCTCTAGGATCAGTTAGAAGGATTAGTTTTGTTGGAAGGATTGGTAAAGTTATAGATCCCAATAGTACCCCGTTTGCGGACTCAGGCCTGGGATGGCCAGCGCACAAGTATGGACCGCTTCTCTCGTTAACGTCAGCATGTTTTTTTTTTGCCCGATGAAGGTCACCAGCTGCTGACCTGCTACTCAGTGGAGTCTCAGTGCTCTGTTAGTCACAGGAACATCCTGTAGGGCGGTGAGCACAGCGCTCGTCCTTATCCATACCCTCTGTCTGTTTATTCAGGTGGGACAGTGGGGGTACTCCCTCCTTTTCTCTTTCCTTCCGTCGTTCTTGCTCGTCCTTCCATTCCTCTTTCTTTTCCCCTCTTCTCACAATTCCCACCCAGAATTCCAGTGAAACGGTCAAGCCAGGGAGCATGTGCGTGTCGGCCGGGTCTGATCTTCACTGGGAAAGGCCTTGCTGGTCTCTCAGGCTCCCACAGAACACCTGCCACCAGACAACCAGAGCAGAAATCCCCTCTTGGTCTCGGCGGACCATGTGTTTACCGTGAGATTTACGCAGAACTGGGAATCCGAATAAGGAGGCTTTGTTGTTCTAGCACGGACTCGTCTTCGCTGTATGGGCCTGTCTGCCTGGGCTTTGTAGGGTTTCCTGCTAGCATTGATCATGGCGCAGGTGCAGGAGTGTTGAGTATGACTAGCCAAACTCAATGGAGGACATTTCAGATGTTTCGAAGAACTCTTGATGAAGAATGCTCTTGATGAAGACTTTTTTTATGGAGAATATTAGAATTGGAAGATTAGTTGGCCCATTATATTCTTGCGAAGAAATCACATTGGTGGTACCATTATATGGTCCATTCAAGACAATAATATATCAAAGTACATCTTGTACCAAGACACTTTGTCTTGAACCACATTCATATCCCACAGTGTTTAGCCCAAAGCTTTCATCTTATGCAAAGTCATTTCCTTACTCCCACCAGCTTTATGTACTAGCGAGTTTAATAGAGGGAGATTTTCTTTTTCAGTACTGTCCCATCCTCCAGTGAGGGGATGGCTTATTCTGAAACTCCCCCAAAACAAATTCCAGATGTGGAGAGCCTTGACCTTGCCATTCCTTCTGTGGCCGGCAAAAACAAGTGTGATTCTTAAGTCAGCTGCTTTCACATGCCTAAACTCTAAAGAGAAATAGAAGCAAAGAAAAAAAGGGGGAAAAGACAGAAATCCATAGTCCCCAAGAGAGACAATTGATTTGATTTGTCTTTTCTCAGTTAACAGCTGTTCACACCAAGCCAGATGTGACTTAATGACAAGAAAACAAAATATTTGAATATAGAATGTAGTTCAGTTTCTGTGTGTGAATCTATTTGTTCTCATATTAAAAAACTAAACTAATAGAACAGAAAGAAATACTAACTAATTAGTTCATAATCTAATCTGAATTTAACATTTGAAGAAAAAAAAAACAGATTTGTTGTAATTTTTTTGTGACCAAACAAGAGTATGGAATGTTAACAACAAAAAGTTGCTATCCTATGGCTTAGTCGTTGATTTATCAGGGGTTGCCACAGTGATGAATGAACCATCAATAACTCTGGCATATGTTTTATGTGGCGGATAACAGCAAAATGTTTTTCGATTAAAGTCTATATCTAAATAAAACACCGAAAATAAGATACCTGACAAACTTTGTTACTAAACACCACAAAAATATAAAATATTCACAAATAAAAAGTGTTTACATCAGTATCCACACTAAATGCAATCCAATTTGCACCGCAAAGTGCACAGAAAATGGTGAAGGAAACTAGGTGCTGGCACTTGTCATTTCAGGTCAGAATAAAAACACATGCAAAAATGAGTGCCGTAAAGCAGCAGCGAGGAGATTGTAAATAAAAAAGGATGCAAGGATGTCGCCAGAGTGGCTTTTTGGTTTCTTTTCTTGTACATCCCAGCCACTAGCTCCCCTTCTGTAAGACTTTTTTTAACATTGGGAGTAATATTGTTAATCAACTTCACAATTTGTAATGTTGCAGTATGTTTTTGAATAATGATGGTTAGTTCCTTTACTTGAAAGCTCAGATTTGATTAACATAATTTCTTTTGTTTACAGAGCTTGAGGTTTAATGTATCATTATTATTGACACCTTACAGATGTTGATCTGCCTTTACCATTGCATACACTTTGTAACTATTTATTAAGTTAAAGAGTCTCTAGATCAGATATTGTTTTTGACGATTAAAACTATTTGCCTTAGTAATGTTAGTAAATTAAAATAAAGTGATTAAGAAAATCCTAATTTTAGAAAGAAAAAAAAAAAGCCTAGCCCTAGTACATACTATTAATAAACCAAAAATAGTCCAGTCCCGTGCAAAAAATAGACATGATTAATTTAAAACCATGCCCATTTTCATGCCAATTTCTTTCTTGACGTGAAAAATGTTATATTTTAACATTTAAAAATAAAATTAAGCACCATATAGTTGTGTCTTCACACCGGAGTAGGATTACAGTGTTTTAACACCCAAAAGTTATTTGAGTTTGAATATATTTAGTCGCTGTTAATCTCCTCACTCGCACCCAAAGCTATATGTACAGAAACAGACATACACAGGTTTAGATGAATCTTTCATCTGACTGATATTTGTCACCATAGCTGGCTTTTTGTTTGGGATTCCAGGCTCATATGTGTTTGTGCGTCTGCATGCGTGTGTTGACAAATCAAGTTACCGTATCAAGCCACAGTCACTTGGCACTTCTGAAGGCGTGTGTGGAAACAAGCCTTCATTGGGCTTCAAAGCCCTATTGACACATTCTCTCCAAAAGAGCCTCATGTGGTTAGAGCAGCCCGCTGCCTATCAGCACAGATATGTGGGTCAGCATATGGTTTCACAGTAACCCATGCACTGAAAACGGGATTGAAGAATTACCAGTAACCAAGTACAGATCCACAGCCTTAATCTTTGTCAGGATGCTCACTGTGTTTGCCTGATCGGAGTAGACATTAAACAGTAAATTAGTCTTTTGTATTCTGTCCACGGAGTGACGGTTTGTACAGCTGTGTATAGAGTTATAATAGATGTGCATTCTTCTTCTTCTCTCTTCTAGGCACCATAATAGAATCCGCAGACTGGAGGGGAGTCTTCTACAGAACTTCTCTGCTCTGGAGACACTAGATTTGAGTAATAATGACATCACAGAGTTGAGAGAGCACTGCTTCCCTCTGGGGTTACAAATCAAAGATCTGTAAGAAATGCATTCATTCTTAGTCTCTCCTTCAAATAGATATAACTGTGAACATCTGTGTTTTTCTTCGCAACACTGTGTTGTTTCATAATCTGAAGCATGATATTTCATCTCTGTAGGCACCTGAGCAGTAATAAGATCGTTCATCTGGAGTTCGGGGCATTTAAGAATCTCGCCGGGAGCCTGCAGATCCTCAGATTGAGCCGGAACCGATTGACCCACCTTCCTGTTAAGGGCCTGGAGCTGCCCAAACTCACACAACTGTGAGTGCAACATACTGTCTATAAGAATCAGTTTACTTCTAGAATTGACATTTCCTGATCATTTAATCTGCTCACGCTCTTTTCATTCAAGATGTTAATGTCTGTCTTCAGTTGAAAAGTAGGAATGCTCCGATCAGGATTTTTGCAGCTGTACCAAGTATGGATTCTTTGTCATGGTGATCGGCCTATACGGAGTACCGATTCTGATGCTTCAAGCATTATATTACCTAACATTATAAGATTTTCACTCGAAGTATGATAGTTAAGTGGAGATCTGTCCTTACCTCAGAGAATAAATTAAGGATATTGCATATAATCCCTTTAACGTGTCTTTTATAGCCATTTAGGTGTGAACATGTCATGGTCAGAAGCAGATTTACAGAAAATAATAGATAAAACTAAAATAAAAATGATAATAAAAATGACAAACAATGCAATTTGGAAACATTGCAAATGATGAGAGGACTTCAACATGTCTCAATGAAGAAAACGTTAGGGGCTTAAATTTTGATGCATAAAAAGTTAAAATGCACACGTATAAATATTTCTTCTTTACTAAAAGGAAATAGGCCTATGAACTACTGTTTATTGCAATAAGTATATTACTCAGGGTTCATACGGTCATGGAAAACCTGGAAAATTCATGGAATTTTGACATGGCATTTTCCAGGCCTGGAAAAGTTTTGGAAAAACAGAAAAACCCACAAGGTTTTGGAAAAGTCATGGAAATTACATTTACATTAGTCATTTAGCAGACGTTTTTTTTTTGTCCAAACCGACTTAAGCTGGGATCACACTAGAGCTTGTGCTTGCGAAATTCTGTCGTACGGCGCTGTGAAAAGGGGTGGTATTAAACAATATGATTAGACGTTAATAAAAGTGAGCAATTGCTCTATATTAAATTTCTTATTTTAAATGATCTTCTGTTGGTCTAACGCAATCACGTGATGCGATTTCGCAGGTCAGAATTCACCAAGCTTAAACTTTCAAATGCAGTGAAATGCGAAACTTGTCACACGTGCTTGCGTTTCTGGTCTGCCGCATTCGCATGCCTATGAATGGAAGTCTATGGAGAGAAAAGTGCAGTGTGATCGTGGCTTTACAATAGAAGTAGTTTTACCTACTATTACTAGTTTAACAACCCATTTTCATCTAAAGTTTGTTTGACAAATATATGTATGCTGGAATGAAGGTTAGTTGTTTTAACTTCTTTTCTTGGCCAAAAACATGGTCTCACATAATTAGTGCTGTGAAAGCATCATCTATTTTAAATAGATCTAAAAATAAATTAAAACTAAAGAGATTGTTGCGCGTTTTATGATACGCTGTAATAAATTTATACGTTCATTGTTTTTCTTATGATTTACCACGTATACGTAGACATTACATGAAACATTAGGTCATGAAAATTGACTCAAAAGCCCTGAAAAAATCATGGAATTTTTGTAGTAAAAATGTGTTTGAACCCTGATTACAGGAAGTTAAATTATTAAATATTCATGATAAAAATAATTATGTAATTTTCCAATTTTCAATATTGTCAAAAACACAGAACCTTCAGTTTATATATATTAAAAGGCCTGAATATATGCAAGGTGTGTGTATATATATATATAAATATATATATATATATATATATATATATATATATATATATATATATATATATATATATATATATATATATATATATATATATATATATATATATATTGGATATCTATAATATATAGTAGACATCTATGGTGATCAGTGGGTTGTGAACAGTTTCCAAATGCAGTTTTAGTGTTGTTCAAAGGGCTCTAAATGATTGCAGCTGAGATGTTATCTAGCAGAATAATTTTTTGTTTTTCTAAAAATAATTATAATAATATTAAAGTATATAATTTTTAACCACAAAAGATTGCATCCTAGAGCTAGTGCCTGACAAACTTTTGTCATTAAAAAGTATGTTTCTATTTGGACTGGACAAGGGGCTGATCACACAGAACATGCTTTTCTGTTCTGAATTCTGGAGCACTTTATATCAGGCACTTTTTCTGCACAGTTTTTCAACTGCAGGCGCACAGAGCACTCTGTCAAAAACAGTCGATTAAAATGCATGAGGTGTGAGGCCTACATAAGCAGCGAACACTTGCTGCTAATAGAAAAATGTTTTTAAAAGGCAACTCTCACTGTAAAATACATGCTTGGTGTGATCAGGGCCTATAAGACCTTCATTCCTCAGCTGGCATCAAAAATAGGGAGCTTTTTTTCTGGAAGGGAACTACTTCTTTAAGAAATTAATAAATTCTATTTAATTATTTATCAGTTTTAGAGCCCAACGTTTAAAGTATCTTCCCCAACGCTGGTTTCCACATGCTATATGAAACATATCAGCATTTATGATCAAAAGAGCTTTGGTAAACATCAGAGCCGGATGATTCTTTTTCTCCATAGCAGATCTAGCTGTGCCCCGAGCATCACCATCTGTACCTAAGCTCTTTGTTTCTGCTCATATCAGAGTTCCATCAAAAATATGCTTTGTTCTTCAGGTGGACAGAGTGATACTGAATCTCTGTATGCATGAGGCAACATAAGCTCATATTAAATCTCTCACACACACAGAGGCACACACACCTGGAGCGCATTTCGGCAACCACAAAGCCACAGCTATGTTGGGGAGCGAGAAGAATAGGTTAGTTAGTTATGACATCAAAGAGGGATCAGAGATGCTCTATTTGAGATGATGGTCAGCTGGACATGCTGTCTGTTTACAGTTCTACACTCTCGCAACAATGCCATATAAAAAAAAAATACAAGACCTTCATTGATTTCATTGGCTGTAAAGGCTGTCAAGATAAATTTTTCATATAAAGGACTCAAGGTGTTTTTGCCAGCAGTATTAAAATAATTTGACGTTAACACACACTTCCAAGAGCCTGTCTTATTTTTTGACACGTATCTAATACTGTGTTCATGATAGTGCCAAAAGCTCTTTTGCATTGTAAAATACAGAATTAATTCAAACTATAGTCTTAAAGATGCTAATAAAGAACAATTATGTAAGTGTATGAGTATGCTGACAATTAGCATTGTGCAATACATACACACACAAAAAAAGAAATTTCTGAAAGTTTACAAAAGGAAAAAAATGACCAGGGTTCAACGCTAAGGATTTTTTATACAGGCCCGATCAGGCCAGTGGTTCGGAATTTTACTTGCCCTGCCAAAATTTTCATTGGCTCCACAAAAATAAAGGAGTTAATAGCCATTTCTTAGCCACATATTTTAAATAATGTGTCAAAAACCACACATAAGTTCAGCATAACTGACAATTAAAAAAATTACAATTGTGATGTAACTAAATTTGAATAAAATAATAATAAGTAAATAAAATTTTATATATTTTATATATATATATATATATATATATATATATATATATGTGTGTGTGTGTGTGTGTGTGTGTGTGTATATATATATATATATATATATATATATATTTATTTATTTATTTATTAATTTTAAGTGAAAACGTACACTTTAATTTTGACACCCACAGACATTGTCACCAAATATAAATCAGAGAGCCTCATTTCAGTTTTTAAGTTTTGTAAAAATTTATTGAATTAATCAATCTATTTAAAAAAACTTTGGCTAGAATTATGCATTATAGGCCTAAATTATAGAGAGAAATAACAGAGGACTCAAGACTGTAGTCTGATCATGAAGCAGATCAATGTTGATCTTTTTTTTTGTAGTGTCAGTGCAGAAACAAACAAAACAACAGGCCTAATACAACATATTATAAGATTAAAATACGGAAAAATTATCAGATAGTAATTTCTGTCAATTTTCCTAACGGATAAACAGCTCTCGATAATATTTCAACATGCTTTCACTTTCGTATTCGTCATGAAGCGCACATTTGCCGGTAGGAATGACATCCCGCCCTACACATAATTCTCTCTTCATGTAGCGTATATGGCTATTACACAACCATAATACATTGTGATATAGCCTGGTTTGTTAGTTCGTTAAATCATTTTGCTTTCGCACTACAATCGATCTGCTCCAGAGTTCATTTTAATCGAGCCAGTACCACCTTATTCAGGCGATCTTGGACGGTCTCTATTGATTTGGCGCGGATCTGATCGTGAATGCAGGATTTACATTTGCCTAACGAACCGCGCTTACTGGGCAAACGAGAAAGGTTCCGAAACAAATTTCTAGGTGTGAAAAGCACAATATTTGCAAGCAATTGACGAACAGTAGCAGCCAAATTAAACTTTAGTGACACTGGCCCGATTGGCTTCTGTCCCGAGCGTCTCGCACGCTGGCCCCAGGCCATCAGGGAGTCCTTACTGTCGAGCCCTGCTGAGTATATCGTGTCTAACATGTAACCTGCTCAATATTACCTATTTGTTGAAATTGTACTAAAATAATATCATGTTTACTCATTCGATTACTCTTGTTCTCTTTCATGTGATATAACCTTTCAATAACTTCATACGGGGTTTTACATACCTTTTTGTTCTGATTCCTTCATTTTTAGAGTCATCTTAAGTTCATTCTTCTAGGCTTTTACCATGAAGTTGATGCTTTTGGATGTTTTGTTAGCTTTTTGCAATGTCAGCTTGTACATTGTTAAATCAACAATTATTTTGTTATTGTAGACAATAAATATCACACACCTCTACTGTCGATTACATTTTCTAAACTGTCTTAGCTCTTTTGCTCATTTTATTCACTTTAATTCTGTGTTTTGTAGGGAACTGAGTAGGAACAGGTTGCGGTTGATCGAGGGTCTCACCTTCCAAGGTCTGAGCAGTTTAGAAGTTCTCAAGCTTCAAAGAAACAACATCAGCAAGCTGACGGATGGGGCATTTTGGGGTCTGGCCCGGATGAGGGTTCTGTGAGTACAAGCTTTCATGTTTGCTACAACTTAAAAAGTGTTATACAGGTATTAATAGACTTTTATATAACCTGTAATAAAGTGATATGACCATTTGCATTGCTCATTGTATTAGTTTTTGACCTTTTTTGTAGGCACCTGGACTATAACAGTCTACGAGAAGTGAACAGTGGCTCTCTGTATGGTCTGGAGTCGCTGCTGCAGCTTTACCTCTCCAACAATTCCATCTCCAACTTTAACCCTGAGGGTTGGGGCTTTTGTGAGAGACTTCGAGAACTGTGAGACATCACTTTTCTTCCTCTTCTCATCCTTACAGATCCAGGATTCTCTGTTTTGCTGATATAAGATTCAGTCAAGATGATTGTGAACACATGAGAGCACTTATGTCAGTGAGATTGGAAGATCAGTAAGAATTGAATAGAAAATACACACAAAGCTGCTGTTAATATTGCAGAAAGTTTATTAAATAATCTTCAAATATGTAGAGTTAAAGCAATATTTGAAAATGCTTTCAACCACATTCCAAAACACACATGCAGCAAATCAGCAGTAAGGGGTGTGTCTAATGATAATGGAGATTATGGCTGTTTCTCAATACCAAGGATTTACATTCTTGTGGCGACCAATCTTGCCAAGTTACCTCAGAAGAACGAACTCAGAAGACTATGAGTACACAGAACACATCCTGTGAGAAATGAGATGCTGAGATCTTCCAGTTGGTCACATGACCTAAATAATTAAAACATTACATAAACCTTCATAAACTGATTATTGTTTTTTAATGACCTTTTCAATATATATAGCATGTACACCTGGAGCGCATTTCAGCAACCACAAAGCCACAGCTCTGTTGGTGAGCGAGAAGAATAGGTTAGTTAGTTATGACATCAAAGAGGGATCAGAGACGGTCTATTTGAGCTGATGTTTTAGCAAGCCTTCCAAAGATACTTTGGACAATACAAATAAAACATATCACTGTATGGGGAGACTTATCAAATGGTGATAATAAACGTTTACAAAGCGATGTATTACTTTCGAAAAATCACGGTCGCAACATATACAGTTGAAGTCAGAATTATTAGCCCCCCCTTTGAATTTTTTTTCTTTTTAAATATTTCCCAAATTATGTTTAACAAAGCAAGGAAGTTTTTACAGTATGTCTGATAATATTTTTGTTTTTGGTGAAAGTTATTTGTTTTGTTTCGGCTAGAATAAAAGCAGTTTTTAATTTTTTAAAAACCATTTTAAGGACAAAATTATTAGCCCCTTAAAGCTAATTTGTTTTTCGATAGTCTACAGAACAAACCATTATTATACAATAACTTGCCTAATTACCCTATCCTGCTTAGTTAGAATAATTAACCTAGTTAAGCCTTTAAATTTCACTTTAAGCTGTATAGAAGTGTCTTGAAAAATATCTAGTAATATATTATTTACTGTGGTATATTATTTAAAGAGGTCATAATTGAATATTTTTCTCAGCTCAAATGAATTGTGACTTGGACCCGGAAACCGTATTCCATACATCACTGATACGTCACGATTGACAAACTTTTTTTCACATCCTCTGTTCTTGCAGTTTTGAGTATTAAAATTAAACACAAGGACGGAAAATTGCATAAGAAAGCATATTTTAGAAACAGCCTATGAAAAACGGGTCCTGTTGGGTTATGGGCATTTTTGTTTTGGTGCTTTCAAATATCAACATCGTTTAATGAAATCTGCTTAGTGTACCTTTAATCGCAGCCAATCTTTACATTAGAAGGAAGCATTTGTCCGCAGTACCACCTACTGCACTAAACACACAGCACTCCTCGTCTTGCTGTAGATAAGCTCTGTTTATCCCCTAATGATGCACTGGATTGCCAGCGCTTAGGAGCTCATCCCCATTTTTACTCACCTCTCTTGATGCTAGTTAAAGAAAACAGCATAATCCACTATGTATATGTCTGCCAAGTGTTACACAAAGATCGGTACCTAAGTGAAATTGATCTTACCTGGGTGAATGTGTGTGTAAACACTGAGCTGTCCTGTCAAGCATATCGTGTCCTCCTAGTACGTGATATCTTTCTGTAGCTAACACTCTTGTCCGTTGTGGGGCAACAAGGCTTTATTGGTAGGAGATGTTGTCTGTGGTATCAGCTGAGTGGTCAGCCGTGATTTTGCAGATACGTTTATGACATGGCTGTTATTGCATTTTGGGTGTAATAGACTAATGTGAAATCATCGTTCTGTGAGAAACTAAATTCATGATTCTGAAAAGATTGCTAAAGCTAATAATGTGTTGCAGAATATGAAAACACAAATGTTTAACATAATTATTGTTTTTCTTTTTCTTTTTTAGGAATTTGTCCTATAATAACCTGACGAAGTTGTCTGAGGGTAGTTTTGCCAAGCTGATGAACCTGATTTCCCTGCGTTTGGGACACAATTCCATCAGTCACATCACTGAAGGAGCATTCAGAGGCCTTAGTTCCCTGCGCACGCTGTAAGTACCTTTACCTTGTGTGAAATCCTTTTGGGTACAGTGCATGTGAAGAACACTTGGTGTCAGATCTGTGGCACAGTGGTCCATGAGTGCAAATGCTAGTGATTTACGTCACAGCTCTGTCACATGAGAGTAATGGTGCACATATAGCGAACTACATTCTTGTCCCATCTGCACTGATCACTTTTTAGTTTTCCACTTTACCCTGTAATTTAGATCAATCTGTATCTTCGATTAAAACATATAAAATAAATATTAAAAATTCTTAAATGAAAAAAAAACTGCACAAAAATCATTGAAATAAAAGGTCAAAAATATTAAAAGAGACCTAAAAATGGAGATGTCAGAATGGAATTCAGCAACACCCCCCTCTCCACTGAAATCAATAGATCTACTGTGTTCTACAGAGTGTTTTTTCTTCTTGAAAAGGGTAAACAAAACCTGTCTTAGTGTCTAAATTAATTAAAACTGTTGCAGAAGTGTTGATTGATTTAGTGGCATTCGCTTAAGTAGCCGTTAGCCATTAAGTCTGATGAGAAGAGCGTTCTGTTTTTTTTTTCCTCATTGTTTCCTTGTTGGTTCCCACCAAAGTTGGATGCACATGTGCACCCTGCACAAGGCCTCCAAGAAGAGGCAACCTCTTTTTTTTCTTGCATAGTGAAAGGCATTATGGGAGACCAACTCTCCAGCCTGACTTCTATAGACACAAAAAGTCTCAACCGCCACCTCATGCCCCCCTTCCTCTTTGAGTGTCTCAAAAGAGAGAAGAATTCTGCCTTTACTTTCTTAGATGAAGGCTTTTTCACAGTAGGGTGACAAGCCAAGGCACAACACGGCCCTCAGCGCTGCTGGCAGTGGGCAGAGAGTGGGGGGAAGGGACCTGTGAAGTGTGATTGTGAGGGCCTCTGTTTTCTTTTGTTCTGTCTTTCCTTTATGTCTTACTTGCTTGATTTCCTTTATATCATTCCCCTTTTCTCTCTCTCTCCCTCACTTGCTCTCCTCTGAGCCAGTTCTAATCTAATCATGGCCTTAGTGCCTTTCTGGGGCTCCTGTTGAAAAGAAGCAGGGGAGGTTTTAATTGGTGCGCGCTTCTGGCCGGGTGAGAGAAGCCCTGGTCGGGTGTGAAAGACCAGAACCGGACCGTCTTTGAGCCGAGGTGGTGGGGGTCAGGCCTGGGGGACTCTGGCCCTACTGTCATTAACAAGCCAGGGTCCATTCACAAGCAGCCAGCCAGAAAGAATAGGAAATTGGCAGCCGAAGCCAGGCATGGAGAGAAAGTAACAGAAAGAGCCAAGGGGTGGTTGTCGACCAGGAGAGAATGGGTACAACCCCTCCACCCTCTTACCTCAAAAAGACTTTTATTGTTGTTCAGAGACAACAGTTTTCTTTAACAGCATAGAAACAAAGGATCCCTTTAAAATGCAATCATGTGCTAATACCGTGGTACTTTTAGGATAATTGCTATTGGTATAACACTAGGTACATATGGCATACATAAACCCTAAAACTTCTACAGACAACCTTAAATGTGACTGAGCATCTAAAGCTAATAGTCTACCCATTGATGTGATTTGATATTTAGAGTATGCAATTACCCAGCAGACACACAATGTCATAAGTTGTTAATATTAGGTTAGATGTACGTTGCCAGCATCTAAGGACAATGTTATTTTGACGTCCAATAATGATGTGAAATGACGTTGATATTTGATTGATTTTAGGTTGTGTAGGAAAGTAACCAAAATCCAACATCGAGCAAACATCCTAAAATAACGTCATATTGACGTCAAATACTGACATTTATTTGTCAGGTATGGCAACCAAAATCCAACGTCTGATAGATGTCATATTGGTAACGTCTACACAACGTCAAGCTGTAACATCATTACACGTTGATATTTGGTTGTTTTTAGGTTGTGTTGGAAAGTAACCAAAATGCAACGTCTGTCTGACATTGGACTTTGACATCGGCCAGATGTTGGGTTCTGGCGTCAACCAGATTTTCATTTCCAAACAAAATGCAACGTCACCATGTCAATCTGATGTCATGTTGACGTTCTGTGCCTGCTGGGTAGTCAAACACCTGTTGATACACAGTGTAATTTTTGTCTAGTGTCTCTTCCCTGAAGTTATCACGCTTCTGCCCTAGTGTAATGTTGAGTATAGATGCTATTAACATGCGTTCAGGGATCCTATCAGTGCGGTAAGCCGAGGTTCATTAACCTTTCCACTTCATATTAACATGCATTCAATTCACTTTTGACTAGTTTTCACAGACACGTACCTTTTTTTGTCGTCATGCTCTACATCGCTTTGACAGGAGCGTTCAGTGAGACACACTGGCACTATTGAAGGAACAAACTCATGTAATGCAGCTTATGAGCAAGCGGGAAAGCAAGTCAATGTACTTTGGAGTTTAAGAGAAAAGTTTCACTGTAATAGGTCAAAATGCATGATTATTCAAATTAGAGGAACAGACAAGCCACATCCGTTAAGTTGAAACATTTGCGCCAGAGAATCTGTCCAGCGTACGCAGGCTGCTGGCAGCGTCCGGGCTTGTTCATGGTTTGTCTGGAGTTTTATTATGCGATGTGCCCATATGCCTTTACCTGCCAGCACGGTTGGTGCGGTGACTGATTCAAGCGGCTGTCAGAGTGAGTGTATGTGTGCAACTGTGAGAAAGAGTTGTGTTTGTGCAAGCCGCATTCAGCTGTCATGCATTATTCATGCATTGGCCTGTGCGTTTCTGCACTCCTTAATGTCACAATTCACAAAGAAAAGAATGCACCCGGTTGGCAGAGGGAAAGAGAGGGAGAGAAACTAAGAAAGAGAGTGTTGTTGGACTTTCTTGTTTTCAACCAGGTGTCCAAGGACAGCTTGTGTGCCACTGACAGATGTTCGCCAGTGGTATATGAACTAGGAACTGACTCTACTACTGTACCTTTAAAATATTACTTGCCAATCCAAATAAAAAATCAATTATTCCATTATTTATCCTCTATAGTTTGTCTAAAAACATGGCACCTTTTTAATATTACAGTTTTTAAAGTAAGGGTAAATAATTTATACTTATTTAAGAAAATAAGTATTTTCATAAAGCAAATGACAGATACTTTAAAAAGTATTTTACACTGCATTCTAGCTGTATTTTACTATAAATCTTTTAGTTTTTTCCTGTTTATGAACATATTTCCTAAAGTTACTGTACATTTTTGGGATGTTCTCCTAACTCTTAAAGAGCCATGAAACCCCCCTCTTTCGGTTCAAGTCTACCTTAGAATTTTTTCAAAAAATGCTTCATGATGGGCGTGGAGCGCTGGGAGCAGAGGGAGGAGTGGGCGTGGCCGGCAGAGCAGGGGAAAAAGAGGGGAGCGAACAACTGTTGTCAGTTGGCTCACAAAATGAGACCCAAACTGTGAGGAGACCCATGATTTTATAGTTTACAAACTTAAAATGCAAAGAAATAAACAGTCAGTAATTTAATGCCCTGCTACATATGTTATTCGTAATTTCATATACGCATAACCACAATTTTTTATATCATTATAAGGATAATAATTTTAAAATAAACACTATAAATGTTTATGCCCTATTTATTTCAATCATTATCCCTGCCGATAGTCCAGAGAATTTTAAACCTAGGTGAACACAGCAGCATGGATATAGGTGATGTGTCTGAATGGTAACAAACTCAACTGATAAAAGACAAAATCTGCCATGCTCCAATTTTTATACATCTCTCCCGACAAAAAAATGCTTGCTGCAAACCAACAGCTTTGGTGTATCAGCCCGGACAACATCACGGGGAAAACCATGCAACAAACCCCATAAGATTATGGAAAAAACGCATACAACCCGTGCCATGCATTAGGTCTCACAGCATTGCAGGTCTGCCTTGCTTTCAGAAAGCATGTACTCTCATGAATAATTAAGAAGCAGGGTCTTCTCATAGGATAAGAAAACTCAGCTATGAATAATAATGAGAAGCCAACACGTCATCACTCCACTAGCGGATGCGCACTACGTCACCGATTTTGATCTTGCCCCAAAAAAATTTGAAGATGAAATTAGCTGACAAAAGCTCAGAATGATCCAGTTTTCCCCACAAATAAAGCTGACAGGTGATAACGTTATTTTAACTGATGCTCAACACACAAATATGTTAAAATCTCAAAAAAAAGTCCAGGGTGTCTTGAACCTTTAACTATAAGTAACCAAGATGGCTAAGGGCTTCAGTTTTTCCATCCTCTCTTTCTTTCTTTTTCTTTTTTTTTGTAATCCCTGTCTTTTACTCTGCAGGGAGTTGGACCACAATGACATCTCTGGGACTATTGAGGACACCAGTGGGGCCTTCACTGGCCTTGAAAACCTCAACAAGCTGTGAGTGTCACACTCTTTTCTTTAGCTTGATCATAGACTGTCTCTTTATTCAAGACATTTATACAACAGTTGTGACCATGACAAATAACGTTTCCAAGTTCTGCCTCAACAAACATAAAATCAGGTCATGTTTTTTTTGTTTTTTTTGCATCAATCTCAAGATTATCGAGTTAACAAAAATGTGAAAGACAAAAAGTCAAAGTCTGCGTTATTGTCAATTCAACCACATGTACAGGGCCTACATAGAATCGAAATTGCGTTACTCTCAGATCTTAGGTGCATAGCATATAATAATAATAATAATAATAATAATAATAATAATAATAATAATACAAAAAGTAGAATTTTAAAAAGAGATGACTATAAATACAATTCAAATTAAAAATAAAAAAAGAGCAGGTAACCTCAAGCTCATTCTTCATGCAGTGCAGATTTAAGTAGGCAAGTTTTAGTATGGTGGAGGTCAATTGAATTTAGGTACCGGGGCGAACACTTTTCATCATTGGCGATAGGAGATCGCTCTTGTGATGGAATCAGCCAGGGCGTAAAATGGGAAGTAGGCAGAGGAGGAGGGGTGCGTTCACAGATCAAACACCCCGCTCTATGCCTTTTGTTACGGGAGCAGAGGTTCGCAAATCTGCGGAAGCCGCCTGTTGATGCACATCCCTGGCCAAATCCTGCCAACCATCCTGCCAGAAAGCCTATTCACCCATCCTGGGAATATGTGAGGAAGAATTAGAGAGTCTTTCACAGTTTTGTTTGCACAAAATGATGACGTTGACTGTTCCTATAGTTCAGGAATGAAGTACGGCTCAAGTTTTAATAGATTTAGATGCTTTTTATTTAATGATTGACTATGGCTGTCATTTGTGCGCCATCTTTTTCACTGCACCTGTTCATGGTGTCCATAAATCCAGTTAGCATCTATTTCGGTGGCTTCTATTTGGAAGCACAGTTTCATCAGGTGAACTGCAGAGCTTTTTGAATGAATTATGGGGTTGGTATGGGAGCCCAGCGCTGAAGGCTGCCAGAGGCTGACCTGCAGATGGGTGGCTGCTTCAGAGATGGTGGGGGGGCTGAAGGAGATGAGTGGAGGTGATGTCTTAGTCCTTCAGGAGATGACAGATGCAGTTGCACACACATAGACCATCCGTCTGCTGACAGACACGGCTGGGCCTGTGCTTTTTGGTCCGATTCACATAAGCACATATTGAATAAACTTGAAGACTCATGAAAGTCCTTATCTAAGTTACTACTACTGCTGAATTATTGTTTGATTCATTTTACTCATATATAAATTTGATATATGGAAATATATGCTAATTACATATATGACATACAAGTTCATTTTTGAATTTCACATATATAAATGTCATATTTATTTATTTTTAACATATATTGCAAAAATGGCTGTGTGCATTAGGGATGCTCCGATCAGGATTTTCGTAGCCTACACTGATTACCGATTCCTTTCATTGTGATCAGCCGTACCAAGTACCGATTCTAATGCTTCAAGTTTTATATAACTTTGCCATTGCATGAGCACATTTTTCCTATATGTATGAGATCTCGCCTTATTTAAGATAATAAATTAAGGATTTTGCATACATGCAATGTTCAGAAGCAGCTGTACAAAACAATAATAGATAAAACAGACATTAAAAAATGGTAAGAAATATTACTGACAATGCAATTTGGAAACATTGCTTATGTGTTGTAGCGCTGTAGATGTATAACCCGGGTTGTAAACTCGTAAACAAACACTTGCGATTAGTTTATGATACCGGTTCATGAGATTGGCCAGATGAGCGAATACAGATCGAGTCGTGAAATGTGATTATCGGCTGATACTAAACTTTGGTCGATCGATCGAAGTATCCCTAGTGCGCATATATGTATATCCTCCTAGGGCCCGAGTGTCCACATATGTGTACAGCACATTTTTGGCTCTTAAGTGGCTATTTAAAATACTTTGAATGTTTTATATTTTGTTACAGACATACAGTGTCATCCTGCAACTGTTTTGCAGCATATGAAATGTCCCAAACCCTATTTTTAACTGTCCAAAATGGAAAAAAAAAATTTTTTTACTCTCTGATAGTCAAAGCAAGTTCAAAAAAAAATTCTATGTTAAATATGCATAAAAGAAAATTCGGGAAAAAGTGTTTTATGTACATTCTGACCACGAGTCACATATATGAACATCATTTTTCTCTAAAAGTACATCATATGTAGGTTCCAATAAGCCCAAATAGCAAAGAGAAATAAAAAATGCATGTAAAAAAAAAAACCTTGGCCTTAAGAGGATAAGTATGTGAAAGTGGCCACTTTTGCAGTATTTCAAAAGATATGACATATTTAATATAAATATTTCAAATATGAATATTGAATTTTACATATCCAATTATGTAATTACCATGTATTTCCATATATCAGATTTCTATGTGGGAAATGGACATCATATATTATCATCATTAGAACATTATGTAATTTTTAGTAATGTATACAAATTTGTTTATTTAATTTTATTTTGCATACAACAGGGTATCCGCAGCGTCTTAAAATGTCTTACATTTCAAGAACAAAATTTTAGGCCTTAAAATGTCTTAAATTTACTGAAAGTTAGAAAAGTTAAATAATTTTAAACAGGTCTTAATTTTCCTCTGTGTATGTAAAGTTTTCCAATCGGGCTGACCAAACACCAATAATCCATCTCAATAAAACTTTAAAAAAAAACAAAAAAAAGTTAAATATTTAACTCTATTTACCTACAATAACATTTGTTTAAAGGTTCTCCATGTATTTTTGCCAGACTTTAATTTTAGTTTATTATAGATTTTTTTAACTTGTAAATATTTGAACAAGATTTTGCTTATTTTGACATATTTAAATCATGTGGTTATGCAATAACTAAATTAGAATTGTTTCGATGAGGCAAGTTCAAATCTTTTTGATTGGACCAACCATGCCATTAGAAAAAATCTTTAGCATTTAGCACTGTATAAGTCTGAAATGTGCTTCACAATGGTCTTAAAAATGTCTTAAAGTCTTAAATTTGACTTTGTGACTTTTGTTTTTAAATATATATATTTGATTTGAAAGTACATATTTATTCATATATATAATTCTTATTACTTTTCTAAAATTATCAAATGATCAGTATCAGCTGTAATTTTATCTAATACGAGATCTTATTCATCCCATCATGCAACAGCCATGCGTACACCTCATTACTGTGAGCCAATATCCACCAATCTCCTATTTGGGACAACAGCATTGTCAGGTGTCAGATCTGTTTCTTATGAATGGGTGCAGGATATCAGGGTGACGACTGAGCAGTGTTGAGCCCTCTTGGACAGGAAGTGCACTAATCAGGTTCTTATTTCCCTTTAAAAATGGGAATCATGTCCTCCAAGGAGCTTGTTCTTCTTTGCCATCCTGTGGTGCGCAGGGTTGCTTTTGAAGCGCAAGCAGGATTATCTCCTACAAGGGGTTTGAACCGCAGTCTTGACAAGGCCACTTTTATTACCTTACAAGCCGTGTGTCCTCCTGCAAGCACTGAAGCTCCTTTTCATTTGACCTGGAGCTCCAGGCTCCACCCTGTCATCGCTATTAAATTCTAATAAAGATAAAAGTGCGCTTTGAAGAGCTGCGGCGGGCCTTGATTCCTCACCCTCCTTCCTAATCTCTACACAGTTCGGATTTCCAATCCCACAATCCCCCTTTCTTATCAGATTCAGTCCAGCTAATTGTGCACTCTCCGTCTCTCTCTCTCTTCCCTCTGGTTTTTCTCACCCTGGGTGTCTGGAAACGGCAGAACTCTGTTTGGAAACAAGATCAAGTCGGTGGCCAAGAAAGCCTTCTCTGGCCTGGAGGCTCTGGAGCACCTGTGAGTATCCCACAATGCCTTTCGACCCCTACAGCAGCGGCTGCCAAAAGTAAATGCTTAAGAGGGCTGCTAGCAATTTAATAGTGTCTTTGTAAAAGGAGAGGACGGGGTGGTTTGCAAGGCCAGCTGCTCTTGTCTCGCTTTTACTCGCACAGGAACACAGTTATTGAGCATATGGTCCGTTTCGTACAAGAAATGGAATTTTTAAGGACTTCTCTAGACAATAAATGATAAAACAATAAATAATCAAATATACAATTTTCTTTTAATGATTGCAATCATAGACTAATGATATGGAACTAATAACGTTTTAAATTGTACATTTTTTTGCCAGTATATATAAATAATAATTAAATTTATATGTACTAATATTTATATGCAAATATACTTTTATATAAAAGTTTAGAGGCAGTATGATTTATAGGGATCCATTAATCCGAAACTTGGATCGGTCATCGGTTCGATACCGCTGGATCGGTATTGGCCAGCTGGTCCAACCAATCCAAATCCGTGCGTGCGCTATATTCTGTGTTATTTATAAGCCAACAAAAGCCATAAAGGTAGCCTATTATAAGGCACTAGAAAGTTGTTATGTATGCCTACTAGAGATGCAACAATACAGTTAGCTTACGGTTCAATACATACCTCGGTTTTTTAACACGGTTTTCGGTTCGGTTCTGATGGCTTAACACATAAGTGTTTTTTTTTATTGTTATTCTATGCTTAGGAAAATAGCAACAGTAAGAAAGAGAAAAAAATAAAAATGATTTATTGCAATACTCCTTTATTTTACAAACTGGGCAACACATAAATTCCTACATTTTAAAAATAAACATACATGTGAAGTTAATGAACATAAATTGACCATTTCAAATAAACATGTTTGTACTTCAGTAAATATAAATAAACCATCTTAATTAAACTTAACACTGCCTTTGTTATTTTTATATGTCTTTCGGAACCAGTTGGGTATGTTTGCTGGAAGTATTCAGTGAGGGATTGTTGTTTTATGGAGGTCTTTATTACCTTCTCTGCTATTCTGCCTTCAGACAGTGATATTGCTGGGTGATGGCGCCGCAGATGTGCAGTCATGTTGGAAGTGTTTCCGTTCGATTAGTCTATACGTGTAACCGAAATGTCCCAACACCGCGGATTTGAAAGATACCGGCGCTTCCTCTTATTGCTCCCTCACTTCACTGCCGCTCGCCATGTTAAAGTGTGGAATGATGGTGGAGCACCCCCTAACGTTAGAGCATAGTGATTTGAATATTTACTCGACTTACAGGCACACACAAACAGTCTATTCGGAGAGAAATAAAACGCACATAAATTATTTAAACGTAAAACCGGAAAAACCGCAATTCACAAGCGTGTATTTAACCGTGGATGTCGCACCGAACGGTTCAATATTGTATTGAGAGTTGTGGCATCTCTAATGCCTACTATATCCCAAATGTCCTGAAGCCATTCTATAGCTTAATGTGAAGTACAGATGAATATTCAAGTGCTTAAATTCATGTTTAATTCAGTGCTTCCCGCCACTGCGCCTCTCAATCATTCTCCATTCATTCACAATTTAAACTGCGTGTTGTGTTCATGATAATACGTAAAACTTTCTCCAAGACTATTTGTTCCTGTTAGTTTAAATGATCAGTGGAGAAATGCATTTAGTTTTGCATTAAATTGATTCATTTTGGCCTGCAACAAGTAGTTCATTGCTTTTTTTTTTTTTAAATCATGTTGCGCTGTGTCTGTTATTTCCAGAGACCACATTCGCAACACTGGAGTAGAGAGGGTCATTACCTGCTCTTCACACACAAAGAAGGCCTGCCTGAAATTTTAAATTAGAAAATGCTCAATAATACATCGGACAGATCCTCAATGCACTGATTTCTTTCCTTTGGGCAACTGTTTTGGAAGTGTCCACAGATACAGTAGGGCTGCGCGTTGTCTCAGTGATGCATCAAGCGATTCATTCATGCATTGGCTGCACCTCTACGTAACATTATTCTGTAATATTAAAAGTTTCTGTTCAGTTTATTCTTCAGAGGGAAATTCTTTCAATGCTGTGAATAGTTTATAAAGCCTGGCTTATTGTGGTCAAAGTAGTTGATTAAATTAATAAAAGTGAAACTGACGGGCGCAATATAGATTGTCATTAACAGAAAATGATTTAGCCTAATGTAGGTTACTCTGAAACTGTGAATATTTCACTGTAATTTTATTTATATTAATATTTTATTAAACCGACCAGTTAAGGGCACAGTATCGGGATCAGATCTGTATCAATCGATACTCAGAATTTTGGTATGGGGATCGGATTGGTTGCAAAAAAAAAAGGTATTGGTGCATTCCTAATTATTTATATTTTTTTGCTAAAGAAATCAAATATTATTAGGCAAGAATGGATGAAACCAATCAAAAGTGAAGAGTAAAAACATTTACAAATCCTTAAAATATTTTTTATTTCTCCATAAATGGTTTTCATTTGAACTTTGTCTTCATAAAATAATAATAATTAAACACTATTTACAAGATAAATATTAACAGTAACCAATGTTATTGAGTTATGGGCCATATGATCTGTTTCATAGAAAAGAAAATTGACTTTAAGCACTTCTCTAGACTCTGTAATTCTCCATCTGATATTTGGATCTTTCCACCTTGTTCGAAGTTATCCTATATAAAAATAGGCTACCATATCTGCATGCTAGAGCACTGCAGCTGTATGTGAACATTCGCATGTCCTCTTTCTGTCATGCCTGAGGGCCCCGTTTAATCTCTCAACAGGAATTTAGGAGAAAATGCCATCCGCTCCATCCAACCCGAGGCATTCAGCAAGATGAAGAACCTGCGCTACCTGTGAGTCCCAGTAAACCTTTTCACACGCACACACACTCGTCATCCGATCGTAATGTTTCTTGACATGACGAATGTTTTGGCTGATAGTAGAAGTTATTGTGAATTATGATACATGTTTAGACATGAAGTAATTTATTTACATATTCATTTGAATATTTTATAATATTATTGTTTTTACTGTGTTTTTGTTCAAATTAAATATTTGTAAAAACATTTAAAAGTTTTGATCAGTAATCAGTGTTAATTATTATTAAAGTAATATATTCTTAGATATATTAAATACATATATTTCATAATAAAATGCTTATTACCGACATTTTCCAAAAAAAACGACATTGAGCTAATATTAATTTATTGTGAAACCAGAGCATTATACATTCAGAATGTATGTTAAAGTCCTGTTTGTAAATTTCTTGTATAAATTAAATGTGTACATCAATTCCAATCGATCAAATAATCTGCATCAGGTTGAGGTTTTTACTGATTGCTATCTCTCTCTCTGCAGTCATATTCAGAGCGACAGTTTTCTGTGTGACTGTCAGCTGCACTGGTTTCCAGATTGGCTTCTCACTCGAAGGCTGAACCCTGGTGTTCAGGCAACATGTGCCCATCCGGAGAGCCTAAAGGGCACCAGCATCTACCAGGCCCCGCCACAGAGCTTCGTTTGTGGTATTTAGAGTTATATCACACATCCATATTTCATAACCAACAAGAAGTCACAATAAGGAAAAACTTATTTTGTTTTTACTGCATGTGAACTGTATTACTACACTTCCCCATTTGGTAAAAAATATTTATATTGTATTGCAAGTTTTCTAAAAGGGTCAAATATGCACACATGATGCAATATTTAATTAAATGTGCTCATTTGAGTACATTTTTAACACAACAATCTGAACACTAAATTATCAGGTTGTCAGGTTCAACTTCCTACTTGCTTAATTTTTGACAAAGAGCTGAAGGTTTTTTTCAAGAGGGTTTTTTGGGAATTTCTTTTTATCAATCCATTATTTTAGAAAATTGAGTATGTTTACATGGACAGCAATAATCTGATTTTAATATGATTAAGACTAATCTGATTAAGAGTCTACCATGTAAACAGTGATTTTTGATTAATTTAATCAGATTAAGGTCATAATCGAACTAAACAGAAATCGCATTAAGACATGTGGAGTTTGCCGATTTTAGTTGCATTATTGAAGTCCAGTACAGACATTTTAAACGCCTTAATCAAACTATTGATGTAGGATTTTTCCACATTTTGCGACAGGATAGTGTATACACACACGGCTGACACTATTCTCTGCACCTACTGAGTCAGTGAAGGACCACAGACACCTGCATCGTGAAATGTTTTTTCCCCATACAGTGTCCGGTATCAAATTCCATTAAATCTACATTCTTCCAGCAGTTCATACTCCCATCCAATATCTCGTTTGTCACGGGGACATGCATGAAATGTTCCTAAATGAAAGTGAAAGTGCCATATTGCAGTTAAAGTGGACAAATTAAAAATGAGACACCTGAAATTACATGCAATTCTGGAGGAAACATGGATCATGTGATGACAATGACTTTAATGGTTTAATGTGTAAAACGGGATCATGAAAGAAACATTCAAAAAGCAACTCATGTAAACACCTTAATCATATTATTGTCTTATTCAGATTAAGGTAAATAATTAGATTACTGATGTCCTTGTAAAAGTAGTCATTGATGGCTTCTCTCAAATATAGCGAACAGCCAGAAAATAAATAATTTTTACAAAGTTTTGTTGAAAAAACAATTGTTGTATGCAATCAACCAATTTATGTACAAACAAATCCTTCTTTAAAATCCTGCAGAATATAGATATGAATACAACTTCATAGTTGTGGGGCTTCATTTATAAAACTTAGAACCTTTAGAAACCTTCCTAGATGTGATAGTATGGCAGATGATTGTGGCTCAAATGTTGAATTAAAGTGGTTCAATTAAGTCAATATTTAAGTTAAATACGTTTACTTAGAATTTACGTAATACAGAGCCAAAGGTTTCTCCTGAGGGGTTTTTGGGAATCTTTTGTTATGAAGCCTTAATTTTGAAAATATGGTGAACAAAGTAATATAAAAAAATTCAATTGATAAAAACAGATTTTTATAATCAGCCAAATTATGTACAAAAATCCTTCTTCATTATAGATCTTTAATATAGATGTTTTACTGTATGTTCAGCAGATAAATTAATATAAATAAATGTGAATAAAAGCACAAAAAAAGCAATGGGAAACACCCATTTGCTCTCGCATTCACACTCATACACCTGGGCCAATTTAGTTCATTCAATTCACCTATAGCGCATGTCTTTTAACTGTGGGGGAAACCGGAGCACCCACAGGAAACCCACGTAAACACAGGGAGAACATGCAAACTCCACACAGAAACAGCAACTGACCCAGCCAGGGCTCGAACAAGCAATCTTCTTACTGTGAGGTGACAGTGCTAATCACTGAGCCACATTTTCCCGTTGTTCATGAGCATTTAGACTGAAAAAGACTATGAAAAGATAATAGGATTATGAATCTGCAGTGACTCACCTTGAAGTGTGTTAAAATGTCTCTCCATGTACTTTTCTCCAGATGACCTGCCCAAACCCCAGATCACGGTTCACCCAGTCACCACAGCTGCAGTATTGGGTAAAGACGTGCGTCTGACCTGTACGGCGGCCAGCAGCAGCAGTTCTCCCATGACCTTCACCTGGCTGAAGGACCAGGAGACGCTCCGCCAGGCCGAGGTGGAGAACTTTGCCCACGTGCGGGCCAGCGATGGAGGGGTGATGGAGTACACTACTATCCTCCACCTTCGACACGTCACCTTCAACCATGAGGGACGATACCAGTGCATCATCAGCAATCACTTCGGCTCCTCTTACTCCAACAAGGCCCGCGTCACTGTAAACGGTACTTTAGAGCAAACTGACTATGTGTACTGCTCCACTTACATTTGTTTGTTTACACTTTAATGTTCCCAATGGGGAAATCTGTCTTGGGCGCTAGGCCCATATTTGCATACACTGAACAAAAACAGAAAACATAAATCAACACAGACATTCAATCACCAACACAAATATTACATATTTAAAAGTCTGATTGATGTAGGTAAAAAGATTTCGTAAAACGATTGTATCTGCAACCTGTATCGTCGAACAGATGGCAGTAACCTATACTCACAAATTAAACTATACAAGGGGTTAGCTAATATATGAATAACTTCGTCAAGAACTGAAACTTTAATGTTTAAAAAATCTAATCAATTATGCATTCAATCGAGGTCTATTTTCGGTCATTCTATGGATCATTCCCCTCCACACAGTTCTATTAATCACTGCTTCACCGAGTTCACACATGCTCATGTTGGTATCAGATTTTAAAGTATCAAGCCAACGAGTTCTTGAGCGGCCTTTCCTCCTACTTCCACTGACCATCCAACAGCAAGACTGCCTTCTCCAGTGAATTGCTACACATTACATAGCCAAAATAGGATAATTTTTGTTTGGTAATCTTGGCTTCCAGCGAGGTCTTTGGCTTGATGCACCCTAGGACTTCTTTGTTGGTGATTCTTGCTGTCCATGGGATGTGAAACAGTCTCCTCCAACACCACAACTTGAAGGCGTCGATCTTTCTTCTGTCTGTCTTCTTGATTGTCCAGCTCTTGCAGCCATAGGTTGCTATGGGGAGGACGGTCACGTTGACTAGCCTTGCTTTAGTTGCAGTGCTGATATCTTTACATTCTGTTTTATTTAAACAAATATAACAAATAAGAAGTTAGTTTTATATGTTTTGACTATAAGAAATATTGCTTTATACATAAATGTGAATTTATTAAACATATAAATTTTTTTTTACTATCAAATAAAATTTTAGAGCCGTTTTTATGTCATCGTCAAACGACTTGCACAAAATTCCCATCATGCAGCAGTTGCTCATCATTTGTCTTTCAGCACAAACATGGCATGAACCGTACCAGCAAAATTCAGCTTGAGCGTTCAGGCTAAACCGTACTGTAGCTTGGGCCTTTTTTAGCCTCTCCGCTGTTTGCAGTGCACTTGGATTACATGCCTTGTCAGTTCTAGCAACAGATGCAAATTGATTGTCCTGAGGCATTTTTGGTCTCATGCCCATCCAAATCAAGCCATTTCCCATCGCCAATTGTGTTAGTCACAGCTATGAATGCTGGGCTTGTTTGGTGCTGATGTAGCAACATTACGAAAATAATCCTTGCTAAGGCTAATTTTCCTCTGTCTCTTTATGCACACAGTCCTGCCTTCGTTCGTCAAGACCCCACGCGACATCACCATCCGCACGGGCACCAAAGCACGGTTGGAGTGTGCGGCCGAAGGGCATCCGACTCCACAGGTGGCATGGCAGAAAGATGGCGGAACAGATTTCCCTGCCGCCCGAGAGCGGCGCATGCGTGTGATGCCTGATGATGATGTGTTCTTCATCATGGACGTGAAGCCTGAGGATATGGGTGTTTACAGCTGCACGGCTAAAAACACAGCAGGCATGATCTCCGCCAATGTCACCCTAACAGTGCTAGGTAAGCTTAGCATTTATAGAGCTTCTTGATTATGATCAGTGTTGCGTGTAATTAGTTACAAATTAAGTCGTTACTGTTATTAAATTACTTTTTAACAGAAATGGTCATTCATTTTTAGGTAATCTAATTACACTTACTTAAATACTGTACATAAATGCATGATTCCAATTCAGAATAATCAAGCAAATCAGTTCCGAGAAGCAGATTGTGTTTTTTGTTATACAAATAATAATAATAATAATAATATATATATATATATATATATATTATATATATATATATATATATATATATATATATAACATACTAAAGACATTATAGAGTAAGAAATCGATTCAAATAATTATTGAGTGCAGAGTTCCCACGCTTTTTGAAAGTACTTGAATTTCAGACATGGATTTAAGGTCTGGAAAGTCCTTAAACAGGGTGTCTGCGGGGTCTTAAAAAGTCTTAAATCTACTGAAAAGTTGTGTTGTAGGTCTTAAATCTATTTTAGCAGGTCTTAATTTTCCTTTATTTATGTTTAGCTACCCAATCTGCCCATTAACACCCATACAATCACCAACAATCCATCTTAATAAAACCTAAACATTTTTATTTTAAAATAGCATTTAATTTCGTTCCTTACAGTAACATTTCTCCATTTATTTACTGCTGAGGATACTAACCTGACCTATATATTTTTTTATTATTGAATTATTATTATTATTATTATTATTGTAGACTGAAGTAATTGACCGCTATGTTTTGTTCTATTCTTGGTAAGAGTTAGAGGGTGTGTGAATATATATTTGAAAATTCATAAAAATATTCAAACTAAATTATTATTATTGTATTATTAAATGTAAAACATTTTTATTATTTTTGATTGGGCAGGAACTGAGATATTCAGGGAAAAAATCCTTAGCGATATCCTGTATAAGTATAATTATCCTGTATAAGTCTACAATTTCATTCATAATCTTAAAAATCTCTTAAAGTCTTAAATTAAATTTTGGTGAAACCTGCTGAAACCCTGTTTTAAACAACAATCATAGGTCCTTGAAAATGCTTGGATTAAATTTGACATTAGTTTTTGCCATTATTTCAACAATTGTCATGCTGCTGTCAAAAACAGAATGAAAAAAAAAACCCCTAGAAATTCTAAAATTAAAATATTGGATAAGAACTATGAAAAATAATGCACATTTAATAAATATTCCATAAACTACGTTTGATTATTAATAGTTTTGAATTCAATGTCCATGAATATTACTGTTTAAATTGAAATTGTTTTTGAAAACGACACATTCAAAACCTCATCATTACGCTGACATTTAAATGTCAATATTAAGTGTAAATTAAATGTTAAGTACAGTTAGGACTTTCATTGCGCTACATATGCTGGGGGTGTGAATTGGTGCTTGATTTGAATTTAATGAAAGTCCTTGAATGAGCTGTTTATAAAAGAGTGAAAACACTGTGAGTAAATAAATTATTTTTTTAAACAAAGTAATTAGAAAAATAAGTCATATACAATTTAAATCAGATCATTTAGCTATTAGTTACTTAAGTAACTTACCCAACACTGATCATTGTTTTACTTTTTAACTTTAGTGTGTAATGTTGCTGTTTGAGCATACAGATCTGAAAAGATATGACGCTCAAAAGGTCAATTTAAAGGAAGTTAAAACATTTGGTTTTTAAGGTCTTAAATTAACAGATTGTTGGGACTGCAGTAAGCTTTTTCCTTGGTTTGTGACATCACAAACCCTAAAACGTACATAAACTCCACCCCCCATGTGAGATGTTTCTGGATAATTAGCGAATCAGAACACACCAGGCCAGATGACCAATCAGTGCCAGTTGTGTATTTTTAAGTGAGGCACTTAGCCAACAGGCAGTCAACAGACCATTTAAAGGCAAACAACAACTATGGTGTAAAATAGAGGTGAAATATAAAAAAAAACATAACAATGTGTTTTTTTTTTTTAAAGCAATGAAGCATGAACGCATTACAGTGCATCTCATAAACACCATCAAGCCTTCAAAAGTAACTGATTTGACCACCTCTTTAAATATTGTGTAAATATATTATGTAAAGACTTTTTTGTTCCATTTATGGAATTTGGATTTGTTTATTAGTCTGTGTGAATTTTGGTAACCCCTGCTTAGTTCTACGTAAAAGCATTTTCCCCCTTCCCCATCTGAAGCAGCTGGGCTTTATATGCAGGCTTGAAGGTGAAAGGTCAGGAATGAGGTCATGGGGGTAGAGGAAGTGCTGAGGGCTCACACAGTGGTATTTCTGTGCGTTTCTGAGTCATTGCTACAAATATTCATTTTAAGTGAGGATATGATATTTGGTATAATCGGCTTAAACAGAGCCTTGTTTTTGATTCTTCTTAAGAATGATTCCTTCGAGAACTACTCTATGCTGTTTTTTCAGTATGTTTTTGATCAAGTGGAAAGAAAAAGTTCATGAACACCAATGTATGCAAGTGAAATAAAACAAAACAAACTGTATTAGCATAATTTTGAGCAAACATTTGAGGGGGAAAAAAATATATATAGTTAGCTTAAACTGGATTTTGTTTTTGATTCACTGAAAAGAACTTGCTCAAGAGTCATGTTTTATGAATTACACTGCAATACTGGTCAGACTGGAAGAGAACTAGTTCGTTCTGAATTGGGATGAAAATAAAGTGTTTGGATATATTCATTCAGGAATTGGACTAAAGTTATATTTTTCAATATTGCACCTCTTAAGGCAAATTTTTTTGACTAATGTCACTCTGCCTAAATTAGAAATGTCACTAAGCAATCTGCAACAACAAGTAGCAACAATTTACCACTGTGATGTAAACTAAACACCATTGTTGAGACATTTAAGGGATTGCAAGGAAAGATTAGTTGACTTAAAGGGGACCTATTATGCAAAAATCATTTTTATAAGGGATTTAAACAGTTGTGTGGCAACAGTCTGTGAATATAACCATCTTCTATTGGTTTTTATAATCACACTTCATAAAAACAGTGTGCAGAAACACTTTGATTGACATTCTCGCTGTGTACATGTCATCAGAGGGAAAAAGTCCTGTCCATTAGTGACAATTTCTCCTTTACCGTTTTGAATCGGCCACTATGCTGACACATAGGCATTTGTAGCTCCGCCCTCCTTTTAAAAGAGCACAATCTCATTTGAATTTAAAGCGGCAGTCACCAAAATGGCACAATTACGATCAAAGCCTAAAGGGGGCAGAATTCAAAGAGCTATAAAACATTATTTGTGGGGTATTTTGAGCTAAAACTTCACATACACACTCTAGGGACATCTTATTTCACATCTTGGGTACAATAGGTTTTAAAGAGTAATTACTTAGAGTAGTTTACTTCCAGATTGAGAATTCTGTCATCATTAACTCACTCTTAACTTATTCCAAACCTGTACTTTTCTTTTGTTGTCGTTGAACACAAAAGAAGACATTTTGAAAAATGTTGTTTATGGGCACCATTGGCTTCCATAGTATAAAAAAAGTACCATCCACTAGAAATCAACTACTCCTTATGCATGTGCCTTTTAAGTGATTGACTAACCATTTCCTGTGATGTTCTTTCAGAGACCCCTCATCTGGCCCAGGAAATGGAGGATCGTAATGTGGTGGTAGGCGAAACTGTAGCGCTGCAGTGCAAGGCTTTGGGCAGTCCACCTCCTCGCATCACCTGGCTGAAGGGCGAAGAGCCTCTCCGAGCCAGCGACCGTCACCACTTCACTCCAGGAAATCAGCTGTTGGTGATCGGCAGCAGCACGTTAGAGGATGCTGGACGCTACACTTGTGTGATGTCCAATACGCTCGGCACTGAACGTGCTCACTCACAGCTCACCGTCTACCAGAGATTTGAGGAGTGCGCACCTTTTACCAGCCCCAGCACTGTTACCGTAGGCATCATCATCATCGCCGTGGTCACCAGTATTGTGGTGACGTCATTAGTGTGGGTGTGTATTATCTACCAGACCAGGAAGAAGAGCGAGGAGTGCAGTGTAAACACAGGTGCGTGTGTTCACACAGTTTTTGAGTTATGTGTGTTATGGTATTCACTTGGTTTATGGTGCCGGAGGTTCATCTATAACTTTTATTCTTGAAAATTATAGATGAGACGATTGTGCCTCCTGATGTTCCCAGTTACCTGTCCTCTCAGGGCACTTTATCAGAGAGACAGGACGTGTGTATACGAGTGGAATCCAACGGGGGATCTCAGGCCAATGGACGAATAGAAAGCAATGGTACAATATTCCTGCTTTTCTCATATTTTTTTGTAGATTTAATAAATAGGGAGTAACAGCAGGAGTAAAACATTCAAACATTTTGAAGTTCAAATTATGATATAGTTTGTTGGAAATGTGGTGAAACGAGTAGTACTGAAATATATTGAAAATTTACAAAGAATATGTGAGGTAGATTCCATTGTGAATGACACAATACGCATTTCAACTATTGAACTATTGTCAAAGGGAAACAAGAAAGAAAAAACAAAAACAAACAAACAACAAAAAACATCTGACAATATTGTCTCTAATGTAATTCACGTAGTATTAGCTAAGTTTGTGTAACTGTTGTATTATCTATCATATTAGCAATTGCGCTCACACACTGATTTGATTTATTACTTTCAAATGGAAAAAAAAAAATCAAAAACCAAAAAAAACACCTGGTATTTATTTTTTAACACGCAGTATTTAATTTCATTGCTAAAACTGTTGTATAAAGCCAATATCCCATTAGCGATTGTGCTGGCACACATTTTCAAAAGGAAACAAAAATAAACTAGTGCTGGGCAAAAATGAGTCCCGATTAATCGCATCCAATATAAAAGTTTGAATTGACAATGTACAGTTGAAGTCAGAATTATTAGCCCCCCCTTTTAATTTTTTTCCCCAATTTCTGTTAACATGTGTTCAACACATTTCTAAACATAATAGTTTTAATAACTGATTTCTAATAACTGATTTATTTTATCTTTGCCATGATGACAGTAAATAATATTTGACTAGATATTTTTCAAGACACTTCTATACAGCTTAAAGTGACATTTAAAGGCTTAACTAGGTTATTGTAAAATGATAGTTTGTTCTATAGACTATCGAAAAAATTATATAGCTTAAAGGGGCTAATAATTTTGACCTTAAAATGGTTTATAAAATATTAAGAACTGCTTTTATTCAAGCCGAAATAAAACAAATAAGACTTTCTCCAGAAGAAAAAATATTACCAGACATACTGTGAAAATGTCCTTGCTCTGTTAAACATCATTTGGGAAATATTTAAAAAAGAAAAAAAAAATTCAAAGGGGGCTAATAATTCTGACTTCAACTGTATGTGTGTGTACTCTGTATATTTATTATAAATACACACATGCATGCATATATTTGAGAAAATGTTTATTCATATTTAGATATAAAACATATATGTATATGGTACAAATTATATGTAAATGTATATATCTATGTAACAAAGTTGCTTTGTGTAGTCTTGTATCTATGTATGTGTGCGTATCACATATACATAATAAATATATATGTAATACATGTCAAAACAAACCTTTATTTTTGCATGCGATTAATCGCAATTAATCTTTTATAATGAACAACAACAAACAAACAAAAAAACACCTGACAATGTTTTTCAAAAGGTAACTCACTCGGTATTAACTGCATTTGTTAATGTTGTTGTATAAAACAAATATAATATAAGCGATTGTGCTCACACTGATATCTGTAAAACAAACAAAAAAACACAGCTTGTTTTCTTTCATGGCTTATATTATATGGTCATTCTAATGACTCGCGCAATAAATCTCATCACACCGTCATTCTTTTTGAATCTCAAAGCATATTTTTGTTTGTTATGTTCGTCTCGCACATGATCTCATTATTTCGCACAGTTAAAATTGCACTCTCTACTGCACACATTACCAGTGAGACGTGATTTATTTTTATTTTTTTTCTTATTTCAACTTTAAACTTTCTTAGTAAAGTAAACAAGTTTCTCTCCTTTAGGCTACGATGTGCCGGTTGTGTGCGCAGACTGCTTGGAAAACGGCACCAGCTACTCCAAACACTGTAACTACCTCCCTCACGACATAGTGCCCCCTTCAGGCCTGGAGTATCAGCAGACGCACCAAACGTCGACTTTCACCAGCCACAACAATGAACCACACTGCAACGGCACACCAAACGGCCTTAGAAAAGACAACCAAACACCCATCTTTCCCACCAACCATGACAGGGTGACAATATCACCCTCATCAAACCAGTACAGCGACCGAAATGGTGAGAATAATGAATAAATTCAAGACTTGCTAAATCATCCTTCCTGGCAAAAACACATATATTTTAGGTGTCATTGAATGCGTTTACATGCACATGCTTTACCTGAGTATGCTTAATAAGCCAACAATGCATGTGGTCACAGTAAAACTTTTTTAATAACAGCTTAAGCATCAACTGATGTCACAGTTACATTTTTGTTCCTTACAACAATTTTGTTTAGCATTTAAACACATTAACCTGCTTTCTGTCGGTGTAAGTTAATTTAAGTTGGAAGTGCTGGATATGTGACGCATTTAAGCAAAATCTAGACTCAAGTACTTTAACCAGCCACAGAGTTATAAAACAAACTAGAGTGATCAAGTAAAAATGTTTAGATTCTGTAAGTAATGTGTTTCCTGCTGACATGTTGCTCTACTCCTCTTGTATTTGTATTGATTTATTTTTCGTAACAACTGACATAAATAAAACACTAGACATGGATGTTACATTTTGACGTCGCTACCAGGAGATAACTGATTTCTATTTTAAAAAGTCACCTAGTCCATTGATAGTTTTCAGTTACGTGACCTGTGTGGAGACCTGGCCGGCAAAATAATAATGGGCCATAATGGCAGCTACACTGGGATCTTGATAGAAACACAGCACAAACGGTCATATTTTCGTCTGTTTCAAGCTACAAATATTTGGATCACATATCAACAGAACAGAACCGAGATAGGATCACAAACTGTTAATTGTGGGCACTTGCGATCCATATACTTCACCTACAACCATTTTTCAGTCATTTAAAATGGTCATGTCCCTGTCAAAGCTCCACTTCTTACATCTAACGTTATCTTTTGGATATTCCTCAGTGGTTTAATCATTAGTGATGGCGATATAGCACGCAAGTGTCTGCTTTTATGTTTGGTGTCGGTTTTCTTTTACTTTGTCTTTGCATTTCAATTGATACTTTAATTGCACTTGACCTGCAAATTAGAATAGAAACTGTAGAAAAAGACAGTTAGCGATGCAACGATTATACATTTGGTTGTACGATTATAGTCTGAGGAATAATCACGTTATCACGATTATTACACATTTATTAATTCAAAACACTAGTAGTTTAGAAAATCACATGAAAACTCCTTATATTTTAAAGTGTTTACTGCTGCTCAGTTACCAAATTAATAAAGCACAAAATAATATTAAAAACAAACAATAGTCCATTTCTCTTTGGACTTAAAAATAAGTGAAAAAAGATTTTGGCATTTAAACATCAGTAATAATTTTACATTGAAAATAAATGACTAAATAAATAAAAATAAGAATAAATAAAACAAAATAGTATTTGTCTACATAGTATTTCTATTTTCTGAACGCTAAGTAGCCAAAACTCACTCATTCAGAGGCGGGAACCGGAGGACGTACAACAACTTTAATCATAAGGTAAACACAAAATCCATCTGGAGCTCCCTTCACGGGACTCGACACTTGTGAACACTCACTTCATCAGGCTTCATCGCGGCTCTCAGCACTGCCCACACTCATCACAGCTACCAAGCTGACCAATCATAGAGCTTGCGCTATGCATCGTTGCGATGCGTATGGTCCGGTGTGAAGGCTGCGCCAGACCATACGCGTGCACTTGACGCAGAAATATAAATCAGAGTTAATGGTGTGACAACATGTGAAAACTATCAATAGATTTCCCCCTCTTTGTCGGCGTGGTCTAAATAGGCTCTAACTCTCTTGGTGTGCATGTTAATGTACTCATTGACACATACACAGCACTAATATTGTGTGTGTTTTCTGCTTTCTCTCAGGATTGTTGGTGAACAGGTCAGACACACCACCGTCACTGGAGGAGTCGTACCATCGGCCAGTAAAACTGCTGTCTGAGGACTGTGACATTGGGTCAGAGCTCACACAGACTCTATTACCCAACGGACACACACATACGCCAAGTTCAGCTCTAAACCAGAGCCAATCCTTCAGGCAGGACAGCAACTAACGCCACACCAAGCCTCTTCTTGATATCCTTTTGCACTGAGAACTGCTACCTCACACTGAGGGGCGCAGAAAAAACCCGCCCTGTCTTTCTGAACAGAATTAGGGGCATCCGGAGTTTGAAGGTTATGAAGCTTGAATGGAGCGACGACGACGTCCCATACGAGCGTTATTGATGTATATAGGTATAAATCCTCCTCAGGGAGGCTTCATTCACACTTCAGAAATGTGACTTGCATTTGACGCATGCAAAATATATGACAGAGTGCTATAACGTCGGGCTTGGAGCTGTACATAAGAGTTTTCATATATAAAGATATGAATGTATGTATACTGTAACTTTTACAAACGAGTGTCGGACTATTCGGTGCATGGTGAGATCAGAGTGATTCTTGTTTTTTTTTTGTTTTTATTTTAAAGATCTCTCCTGCTTTTCCCAGTTTTATAAGCAGTGCCTTATTGCCACAAGTTTGGTTTTTGTCTGGAGATGTCGATGTTGTGTTACCTTTCGCAAAAATGGGAAATTTGTCACGCACTTGAAGTTAATAGGTGAGTATAAATAGGTCGGATTTAAGGAATATTCCAGGTTAAACATGGTTTTAAATAGGTGGGAAAAAAAGAACCAAAAAGTAATGAATATTAGGTCATACTTAAAAACAATTGTGGACATTTCTACCATTGTACTGTTCAGATATGAGGTGGTCAATTGGAGTTAATACTTAATATGACAGTAAAGACATTAGTAATGTTGCAATTAAGTTCTTTTGAACGCCATTCATCATTTACTTTCTTTTAATCAAATAAATGCAGTCTTATTGGGTCTTTGCTCAAAAAAATATATATAATAATAATGAACAATAGTCCTCTGCTGTTTTATTCATTTGGTATTTTAAAAGGATTTACAGTTACTAAAATATATTTTGATAGCAATTAAAATCAACAGTTTCAACATCTTTTTAAAATACAATTTTGAATGAACCCATTGAGAATGGTGAATACTTTTGAGCACATACCTTTTAAAAAAATGACTTGTGGCAGATTAATGCTTTAGCGGGAAAATGAAATGCAAAAGTGTTTAATTGTTATAAACAAAATCCACAAAATATGAATGTAACGTCTTAGACGAAACCTATATTTTTTTAATATAGAATTGTTTTACTGTAAAATTGTGAGAAACTCAAAGCCCAAAGCAAAAAGGACAAAAGCATCTGCTAAATGACTGAGTATGGTTACAGTGACACCAATAATCCGATTTTAATACGATTAAGACAACACTCTGCTACCATGTAAACAGCGATTTTTGATGCATTTGATTAAGGTCATAATTTACTAAACAGAAATCGGATTAAGACATGTGGAGTGTGCCGATTTTAGTCACATTATTGAATGCAGTACAATTGTAAACACCGCAATAAAACTATTACCATTGTGTAGGATTTTCACCGCATTTTACGACAGGATAGTCTATACAGGCTGTTTGACACTATTATCTGCATCTACCGAGTCAGTGAAGGACCACAGACACCCGCATTGTGAAATGCGGAGGTCTATTTGCTCATACGGCGTGCAGTATCCATTAAAACAACTCTCTTCCAGCAGTTCATACTTGCATCCAATATCACGTTTGTCACCGGGACATGCATGAAATGTTCCTGAATGAAAGTGAAAGTGCCAATTGCAGTTAAAGTCGACAAATTAATAATTAAACACTCGAAATGACATGAAACTCTGGAGGAAATGTGGATAGCGTAGAGACGCAATGATGTTAATCGTATTATGTGCTATAACATGTAAAACGGGATCATGAAAGAAACATTCAAAAAGCAACTCATGTAAACACCTTAAACATATTATTGTCTTGTTCAGATTAAGGTAAATTATTCGATTACTGATGTCCATGTAAACGTAGTCAATGTAAAATCGAAAAATCTATGAAGTTTGTTTACTTATGAGTTTGACATCTCTAAAAATGGGTTTAGACTAAAGCCTGGTTTATACTTCTGCATCAAGTGATCGCCATAACCCACGGCGCAAGCCTCACGCGTAGCCGTGCATTTATACTTCTGCGCGCTGTTTCTGTTTCTCTGTAATACACTTCCGAAACGCTAGCTGGCAGTAGGTGTTTATGTTTCTCTGTGTCGAGTTTCTTCGCTGGTTTTTTGTTTTTCCTGAACACTTCCTTAATGTACAAGTGGCTCAAACTCGCTCATTTTGTGGCGGGAACCGTCGGACAACTTTAATCATGAGGTAAACACAAAACAACAGTCTCCATCCGGAGCTCCTGCACGGGACTCCACACTTGTAAACACTCGCTGCATCGGGCGCGCGGCTCTCACCTCCGCCCACACTCGTCAGCGCTACCAAGCCGACCAATCACAGAGCTTGCGCTACGCGTACGCGTTACATTTTTTGAGGGGTTGCATGTCAATGACGCCGACGGCAACGGCGAGGGGCTATGCGTCCACTCGTAGGCTGCACCGTAGCATACGCGTGCGCTTGACACAGAAGTATAAATCGGCCTTAATTCATACATTTTCTATATGCTTATTTCCAATCAAAGAGCACCAGAGGGTTAAAAAGTTTTTCTTAAATCTCTATAATTGACATTTAACTAATTGTAACTCAATAAATAATGAAAATTCACTATTAAAATTGTTTCCAAGCAGTCTTAAAGTTAATGTTTTCCCCTCAGACTTGGTGTCATATATGACACCCACATACACATGCATTTATATGGTTTACAAAGACTCTTCGTAGGCCTAATGCATTTTATACTATAAAAACTGCTTATTATATGACCTTACTGTACCTTCAAACCCATCCCTCAGAGGACAGTGGCACATTTTTTATGTCAAAAGGGGGGTTAACAGGGGTTAAGTATTTTTAAGCATTTTGAATGACAAGGACACAAAACATTACAAGGACACAAAACAGTCCTCATAAACCACCTTAGGGTACAACTAGTTCATCCCCACAAGTTCACATCCTTGTAAACCACATAAACAAGTACACACACGCACTCAAAACAGATCAAGTATTATATTTGCTATCAATATCTAGTGATTAACCTGGAATATTCCTTTGCTGTAATATATATGCTGTGATCTGTGATGAAGGAAGAGCTCCTTGTTGAATTTTCAGGTCTGTTATGGTATAGGAACTGCGAACATTGGCATATGGGAAAATATAAGCACTTTGATGAATCTTGCAGAAGCTGAACACTCTTACGCCCTGAAATTGTGCCGCAATCGAGCCTCTTCTGTTAACAAAGGTACACGCCACTAAAAGTAGCATACATGCGCTATCTGAAATGAACTTCTTTTTAACACTTGGGAAAATATCACGACTATCAGATAAGAAAACATAGGGAGATTCGTTCTAACAGTGACTTCTAGCTAACAGCAAAACCAAACGCTTCCAAAACACAAAAGGGAAAACGCAAGAGTCTCTAGTAAGAGTCAAGCTCCATTTTGCATTCAGGGGTTTTCCTTCAACCACAGAATGTCTTGGTGTAAAGGGAAAACAAAGCGTCAACGAGACTAAATCTGCTAGCGCTTAGCTATTGACGTTATTAGTTAGCCTGAGCCAAACAGGTTCATTTTGAAAGCCCGGTTTCTTTGTGTTTGTTTTTTAATTAAAACATCTCTACTACTAAACTAGGGGAGTGTTTGTAAAGGTAGATTACAGCGGATGCCAGTTTAACCCTGAAATGTTTTGATACTGTGGTTAGCTGGCTACGCTAGCTCTGTGAAGAAGGCCATGAACTGTACGGATGTGTGCCTCAGCCTGTTTCATATGGATTAATTTATTGAAATATTGAGCTCTAATCACAGCTGTTTCACCTACATGCCTAAAACTGTGTCAAAAAAAAGTGTCAAAATGGCGGGTGTTTATTAAAGTCACATTTTGCTCTTTTACATCCTCTGGTCCATGTGTTTGTTTTTGATGTTCGGTGGTTGAAATGACTTCAATATCAGAGTTTCGTGCCATGTTCTTTGATATAAAATATAATAAGTTCGATTAAAATACACATACATGCATCACACATATAATTAATTGAACACTCATAGTTTTCTCAGTGTTGTTGTTGTTAAGTGAAGTTTATTTATAAACTAATTTCGAGGGGAGCACGTGCTTATGATTGATAGCAGCTGGTCCTGCATCAGCTAATGCATGATCCACCAATCAGATGATTCCTAAATCACTATAAATAACCAGAGTATCTTACCTTAGCCATCTTCGTCTTGAAGAATCCCTCCTTCCACCCCTACTCCTCCCCTTTCCTTGACAGGGCAGCACGGAGGCCTAATGGATAGCACTGTTGCCTCACAGCAAGAATGTCACTGACTCAGATCTTTACTTGGCCAAGTCGGCATTTCTGTGTGGAGTTTACATGTTCTCCCCATGTTTGCGTGGGTTTTCCCCGGGCTCTCCAGTTTCCTCCCACAGACCAAAAACATGTAACATAAGTAAATTGACCAGACCAAATCGACACCATAGACAGGCATTTATTTCAGAATATTCTCTCCATAGTTATTCATAATCTACATTCACCATTATCAAGCAGGGGAGTTCTCGAGACCTACCTGTGCTCAAACTCCCCTCTCGCCCTGCAACGGAAAGGAGCCCCGAGCTTGAGGATCTTATGAGCTTAGGGCTCTCTCCCGGGACAGCATGCCAAACACGATTTATAATCAATCATCAGCTAAGGGTGAACTCTTGAATAAATTTAATTAACAATTTTAGTGATTTTAACCTGACCTCACTGGTCAACTGAAGATCATTTCTAACAGAGAACCAACAATAAATCAATTAGTAACGCTAAAATAATAGCCCATCAGCAGGGCCAGACGGAATCTGCGGACGTTTTTTGCTATTTCTGCAGAGAATTTTGGTAAAAATCTGCAAATTTCTGCGGAATTATTTTGGGAGTATCATAACTAAAACCTTAATATGTTAAATAAAAAATAATATCTTTTAACTTGTATTTAATGTTTAAAATGCAAATCCAATTAGATTAACTGTAAATAGTTAACTTTAAGTAAATAAACAGAATTAATGATGGGCTAAAAATCTGCGGAATTCTGCGCGCGCAGATTCCGTGTGGGTCTAGTTAATGTATTTAATAACATGAACAAACTGTTAGTAATGCATTTATTATGGTATTTATTCATCTTTATTAATGTTAAGTTAAATAGCGTTATTTTGTCAACTCAAGAGAGCATTAACTAATGTTAACAAGCATAACTTTGGATTCTAATAATGCATTAGTTAATGTTGGACTATGATTAATAAATACTTTACAAAATTATAGTGAGTAGGCTACAGGATGGGAGGAAAAAAAACTGATTTTTTAAATTTGTTTATTTATTTTTCTCAAATTTGTGATCTTTGTTCGGATTCATAGGATCTATTTTTGCTGCTAAAATACACCAAAACAGTCATTATTTCATCAAAAATATATTTTAATATTTTTTATTTAATATATAAAATATACCGGGATTCCGAAGGTGATTTGACTGACATGAAAAGTGACCAATCACAGTCGACCTTGTCTAGTTTTGCGTGAAACGTAAGGGCGGGACAAAGGCCTTTCTGTGTTCCAGTGGCAAAAAATAACAACTGAAAAACAAATGTTTTATTGGAATAATGCTTTTTGGATGTTTTCACTATAGAGATGTCTATGTTATTAACAAGAGTAAGTAAACCGCGGACATACTTCCTGCCATTTCGACGATCTGCACACGTTTCGCTTTCTTCTCTCCGACGGCTCGCCTCTGACCTGTCACTCTTCTGAAGCCTGGTTTAATAATGTCGGCGTGGGAATGCAGGTATTGCGCAATTACTCATTTCTGCAAATGTCGCGAGTGATTTATTTTAACATGGGAGCGCAGCCATGTACGTTAGCCTCAAAAACTGGATATGCGAGCTCTTAAATAGGCTTTTTCAAATGAACTGCAAGTCCCCTCATCTTCATCGCGTGTGTGTGCTCAGACTGTTTACAATCGCGATCTTTTCGCTAGTAAAGTAGAAATGATTTATCTTTGCTCCTCGACTAAATTTACTCAAAAACTATCAAGTATTTAGAATTAGATCGATGCATGACCGATGACAAAGCTAACAGACTTCTTACTTGGCTGTATCGTCAAGTGAAACTTAGCCTACCAGAACTTTTAGCAAAGGTGGAACTTTTTTATTTCTTTACGACAAAGTTACGCTAGAAATGTTTCTGGATGATGTATTTATGTGATTTATACATAATAGCTGTATCCTGATGGGTCTTAAAGCATCACTAAATTGTGCAGGCATTACAGGTCAAACAATCTGTTGTTACATTTATCAAAATAAACAATAAGGCTCTTAAAACACTGCTTTGAGAAATGTATTGTTGTCATATTTCAAAAACCTCAAGTGAAACGAAGTCATTTGTTTTATTATTTTATTACTGACAGTGTACTTGTCTTTTTGTAAAATGATTTCAGTTAAAGATCAAGCGTAAAATAAAATATTGTATAGACAACGAGCAAATAAGAAAAATAGTGTCAAATATTTAAATAAAAGGCTAAATTTAAATATTTTCATCATATACTTTAATTAAACCTTTCAAAGCTTGACAATATTGTTTAAAAATGGACAAAAAGTGTCTCTATGGCCTTAAAAGTATGTGGTAGTTTTGCCAGTGCTATTGAAAAAGATTAATAATCATGAAAGGAAAAATCGACCATACTTTGTTAGTGCAAATTCCGGCTTGTGATTTAAGCAATTAAGCCATTTAAATAATTTTATACTTAAAAAGGGCCATAATGAAAATCAGATTTTTTTTCAAAAGTAACTAACTAGTACTCAGAGTAGTTTGTATAATATTAGTATTATTTACTAAAATTGTATTATTTTAGCAGTGTAATTGTATTTTAACTTGAGTACAAATATTCTATTCTCTTTCCATCTGTGAGAGAACATCAACAAATAAAATAAAGAAAAATTCACAAGCACAATTAGTGCAGAATTATTATATTATTAATATATGATGAATAAATTATATTATTATTAATAATGGTTTTTATTTGTATAAATAGATAGATAGTTCCTTTGCAGTATTTAAAAAAATTGCTGAGAAGACATTTCAGGTGTTTAATACATTGTGTCAGTCTTGAAAATAAAAATAGGTGCTGGAAAAAGTGCTTAAAAGTCCTTGATTTTCATTAGGCTGTGCCTGTATGAACCCTGTATGAAATCAGTGTCACATTTTCAATCGTGAGGGGATGGTAAATTAAGTGATGGTCAGTTGTCGGCTCTCTTGGTCGTCAGGTCATGTGATGTATGTTGCTGAACTATATTCAAATGTTATAAGTATAAAAACACCACATTTTGAAATTGAACTGCAGTATGTCAGTTTAGAGGGGCGGCGCAAGAGGTAGTGCTGTCATCTCACAGCAAGAAGGTCGCTGGTTCGAGCCTCGGTTGTGTCAGTTGGTGTTTCTGTGTGGAGTTTGCATGTTCTCCCTGCGTTCGCGTGGGTTTCCTCCCGGTTCTCCGGTTTCCCCCACAGTTCAAAGACATGCGGTACAGGTGAATTGGGTAGGCTAAATTGTCCGTAGTGTATGAGTGTGAATGAGTGTGTATGGATGTTTCCCAGAGATGGGTTGCAGCTGGAAGGGCATCCGATGCGTAGAACATGTGCTAGATAAATTGGCGGTTCATTCCGCTGTGGCGACCACGGATTAATAAAGGGACTAAGCCGAAAAGAAAATGAATGAATGAATGAATGTCAGTTTAGTTTATTTGTGTGTGTGCTGCGCTCATAGACTTTAGAAAACGCCGCTCATTTGTTTGATTTCTCCTCGAGAAGCTGCGCAAGCCTCAAAAGTTTAAGGTCCTTGCACCCTGACTAAGTTTGAAACTGTCGTATTCGTTTTCATATTCGTCATTTGGTGGCTCTCAATTGTCAAAAACACCCCTCAAAATATTTGCTACGGATACAAAAAATGCAGAAAATCCAAATAAATTTTTATGACGGACGGAAGTTGCAGAGGCTGCAAACGTATAAAACGTGAGGTTGTATTTAGTTATATATATATATATATAAAACTAATAAACTAGTCAGAATATAGGCTACAGTTAAAGCTTTCCTTTAGTTTTTGTGAAATACACGCACGCACAGAGCCAAGCACACAAACGTGTTTAAATACATTTATGTTGTTAATAAATAAATAACAATAAATTGTTGTAACAGCATCATAACTGGGGCACTGGGGCACCAACTGCAATGAACCAGCTTTGGGGGGGCCCAGCTTGCAAAAGGTTGAGAACCCCTGATTTAAACAATGTGATCATGTCTTGATTTTTAATGATTAAATTAGGACAGTAAGGTCTGACTTTGCTTAGACAAAAGTCTTGTCACTTATCAGAAATAATGTACAGTATAGAATATAAAGTCATGGTGCAGAGGAAAAAAGAATGAATATCGTGTATGACTCCCATGAGCTTGGAGGACTGCATCCATACATCTCTGCAATGACTCAAATAACTTATTAATAAAGTCATCTGGAATGGCAGAAAAAATGTTCTTGCAGGACTCACAGAGTTCATCAAGATTCTTTGGATTCATCTTCAATGCCTCCATCTTACCCCAGACATGCTCAATAATGATCATGTCTGGTGACAGGGCTGGCCAATCCTGGAGCACCTTGACCTTGTTTCCTTTCAGGAACTTTGATGTGGAGGTTGTAGTATGAGAAGGAGCGCTATCCTGCTGAAGAATTTGCCCTCTCCTGTGGTTTGTAATGTAATGGGCAGCACAAATGTCTTTATACCTCAGGCTGTTGATGTTTATCGGAAAATCTACTTCTGCCGCTTTTCCAAATGATCAACTAGAAGTCAAGTTATTATGTGTTGCTCTTACAACTGGGATCGACGACAAAACTTGTCAGGTAGTGTATAATTGAGGAGGTATTCAGCGATTCAACAAGAAGCGGCAATACATACAAGAAGTGCTAATTATTCAAAGTAACTCGTTTCTGCTCAGAGAATTTAGTGCTAGAATAGGAAGGAGAAAGGATTTCTTGTTTGAAGGATACCAATTTGTCTGCAGTCCAAGTAGGAAAGGGAAGATCACCACCAGTGAGGAACATTGATTGAAAAGGTTTTGGAAAGTGATTTATAGCCTCCCTGCCCAGGCACCACAAGGCGGTGCTCCCACCCTGATCGGAGGCTCCTGGAGGGTGTGTAGTAAACCTTCAGGAGCATCAGTGAGGGCTAACGCAGACGCTTAATGCCCCTATCAAAAAAATGTAACTACATCGCAACGATGCGTATAGCAATCTTTGTGATTGGTCGGCTTGGTAGCTGTGACCAGTGTTGGCGGGACTGAGAGCCGCGTGAACCCGTTGCAGAGAGTGTTTACAAGTGTCGAGTCCAGTGAAGGAGCTCTAAATGGAAACTTTTGTTTTGTGTTTACCTTATGATTAAAGTTGTTGCACTCTGGTTTCCGCCTCTAAATGAACGAGTTTGAGCTACTTGTACATTAAGGTAGCGTTCAGAAAAAACAAAACACCAGCGAATAGGGATGGGCGATATGGCCTAAAATCCATATTGCGATATACATTGCAGCCTCTTGCGATAACGATATATATTGCGATATATAAATTATAATAGAACCATTTCAGAACAGGTTACATAGACCCTTAGGAAAGCCAAACTGCTATTTTTTGTTAAAGTAATAAAGAAACGCTGCATGCCGTTTTGAGAACATTTATTGTGCAAAAGCAAAACTGTAATTAAACAACACAATGTTGCAGATAAATAAACTAAATGTAGTGCCTTTCAGAAAGAAAGACTTTTCTTTTAAGTCCTTGATTCCTAAATGCCAAGTTGCAGAGAACAAAAAAACTGGTGTTTAGTTAAGGAACTTACACTGTACTGAAAACACTTCCAGTATTAAATTAGTCAAATAAAATTGTGTATTGCAGATACTTTAAATAAAAACATATTTCTAACCTGCAGCCTAAGGTAACACATTTGATTTTAAACATTTTGTTCTCCTAATGAAATTAAAACTGGTGTCTTGATCTGCTCTTGGTCTGCTGTAGTGTTGGTGCTGCAGAGAGATTGAGACGCACCAGATAAAGTTTGCTTATAAAGTAATGCAAAAATGAATACAATTAATATCGAAAGCGAAAGCAGATTCTTGGACATGTCCGGGGAAAATGTATTGTAATGAGCTGGATCAGTCTATTTAGTCTTCGCGCTCTTCTGTATCCAGCGCGTCTCTGTGGGTCTGCATGCAGAGCATGCGAGTCTGTGGCAGAGTGTTCTCAGTTTCTCGCGAACACAGAACCGGGCCGCCCCAATAATATATCGGCCGCCCAGGTAAAATCTGTGTGGGAAGCGCTGTGTGGGAATCTGTGTGACAAGCCACGACATGCCATGCATGAGTCTCGCAAGTTGTGCGACACGTCGCCATTCGGTGCCATGCGTTGCTTAGTGCTGTTGTTGAGAGCTCAGCATGTGCTACAGTCACAATAGATTTCCAACGTAATACACCATAAGTTAGTGTGAAGAGCATGTTGTTTTACAGTGGCCGACTGAATTAAGTTATCAATCGAGCTTATTATTTTTTGTCGTTTATTCAAGATGATGCGTTGCAGCCGGCTGCAGCTCGTTGCTCTTAATTTCGCGGGTAGATTGCGTCATCAAACATGCATTATCGCGATAGTGCAATAGAATTAGAATCTCTATCGTAGGCCAATTTTGTATCGTTTATATCGCATATCGTTTATATCGCCCATTACTACCAGCGAAGAAACTGGACACAGAGGAACATAAAGACCTCACTGTCAGCTAGCGTTTGGGAAGTGTTATTGCAGAGCAACACAAACAGCACGCAGAAGTATAAATGCATGACTACGAGCAAGTCAGGCACCATGGGTCACGCCGATCACTCGACGCAGAAGCATAAATTATAAGGATCAGTGATTTGAACTTGATCCGAGCTTCAGCCGGTAGCCAGTGCAGAGAGATAAAAGGAGGTGTTACATTGGCTCTCTTTGACTCATTGAAGACTAGACGAGCTGCAGTGTTCTGAATCATCTGTAGAGATATGATGATGATAAAATATGATTATAAAACACAATGTCTTATATCTAGCAAAATTTGCAGGAGCATTAGCTGTTTTAGCGTTCTTATACTTGGTTTAACGTATTTGCTATTAGCACACATAGCTAATGCTACTAGCGGTTTCATCGATAGCATCCACTCAGGTTGTAATGGTATTTCACAGTTGCTGCTTTTTCGTGAGTGGGCGTCCTGAGATCAGAGATCAGAGTCCTTATTTTTCAAAGATTTTAATAATAATTTAGTCACGCGTCTTTTTTTATTATTAAAATTTGGCGAGTAAGAGTGGTTATGACACTTTTTTTTCTGTTGTGTGACAAACTCCAATCACATATTTTAATTATTGCTTTACATCATAGGTTTCAAACTGGATTCCTGGAGGGCCACAGCTCTGCACAGTTTTGCTTCAACCCTAATCAAACACAGCTGATCCAAATAATCGAGTGCTGCGTCCCAATCCGCATACTATCCGTGCTAAATAGTATGTGAAAATAGAATTAGTATGTCCCAAATCGTAGTATGTTGAAAAGAGTATGCCAAAAATTCCCGGATGGTTTACTATTTCCGGTCAAAATTTTAAGTGTAGAAGCGTCCATACTCTAACCGCTGATATTGCCCACAGTACATTGCGCGTTGGACGTGAATTCGATTAGAACTACAAAACGCGGGTGAAAAGTGTAAACAAACTACAAACATGATGGACGCGCGAGACCAACCGTCAAGCAGAGAGGCTTTGGTAAAGATGTTTGTATGACTGTTAATTAATATCTAGGAGAATATTTAAATACCGTTGTCTGTGTTATATTTCATCTGCAACAACAATACTGAACTTATATAAAGACGTGTTTGGGCATTACCGTCTGAATGCAGAATTATCCAAAGACCTGAGGAGATTTCTCTGCATGAAAGTAGGGCTGGGCGATATGGCAAAAAAAAAAAATCTCGATTTTCTCATAAAGTTTGACCGATTCACGATTTCGATTTCGATTTTTTTAATTATTTTTTTTATTAATTTTGTTTTTACTGTGTAACTACCTTACCAGTTTACCTTGTTCATTTAAATTTAAATAAATGCTGAAACTAGTTTTTTTCATGCTCACTTGTAAAAGAAAAGCAACTGTGTGACTAAACGTGGTTATGGCACTCTCTCATGTAGGGATGCTAAACATAGCTACAATAGAAATCACAGCACCCGTATTTATGTAGAGGTCATATGTTGTGCAGCTTTGGGCAATTTTTTTTGGAGAGAAAATGACCAAAATGTAACGTGAAGATTAAAAAGGATTGGAGGGGAAATAAATATTTCAAATCTCTGTACATAACAGAAAAATAAACAATGATAATGCAACAATAGTTTATCTGTATTAGTGGCATGGCAGAAATATATATTTAGACAGGCCTTGTCAAAGTGAGCGGACACTTTCACTAATAAAAAATATAGCACTTAAATTATTTCATAACAATCAATAAAATAACAGCGGTTTTATATCAAAAGTTGGTAATGATACAAAATATACTACATTTTGATGGTAAAATATAACCATTTAAATGATTTCAGTATTCAAATATTAAATAACGAATGCATCAAGTTAAATATAAAAAACAAATGATTCAACACAGCATATCAGGATATAAAGGACTATATTTAGCAAAATGCTGCTCTTTTGTTTTATGTTTACTTCAGTAATTCCACCCGGGAGCTGTTTTGCACTGTGAAACTGAAAACACTGAAATAAGTAAAAGAAGGGCATGCATCGAGTACTTTTGTCCGTCTCATCATTTGCTCGAGCATGAATTAACGAGCTGTTACTCTGCCGCCGGACATTGCGGAGAAAGTTACACCTATCATCATGCTTAAAACAAAGAATTAGAATTATTAAAGTGGCGATCGGGTGCGGATATATATATCAGATAAAATAATATGTGCGGGCGGGTGGATGATTAGAATGAAGGAGGCAAGGAGCGGACCTCCGCCTGTCGAGCCTTCTCTCCTCTCCTCTCCTCTCCTTGCGCGCGCGCGCGCGCGCCCGTCTCGCAGCTCGCGCGGGAGAGACAGGCGGCTGCGGGAGAGAGCCGCGACATCAACACACAGAATCAGCACAATTCAGCACGGTTGTCTAACAGTTTAGAACGGTTTGGCACGATAGTGGAAAAGCGGCTTTAATATTTTTATTTAAAAAATCGCGATTTCTCGATTTTATAAAAAATAAAATCGTCTTAAAACGTAAATTCGAATTAATCGAAAAAATCGCCCAGCCCTACATGAAAGACTTGTGAATGGGAGATTATCCTGCTGCTGCTTCTCCAATAAGGTAGGAAATTAAATACGACAGTAATGTGGATGATTGACCGGGCTCTTAACTAAGCAACACAACGATCTGTGTAACGAGGAAGTAGTATGTCCCAAAGCTTGCATACTTTTCTGTTACACACTCAAAAGTATATATTTTTCCTCCACAAAAATAGTACATACTTTTAGGTCGTAGTACAAGTATGCGAATTGGGATGCAGCACATGTGTTCAAAAGAGTCTTGAACACCTCCATTATTTGCATCAGCTGTGTGAAATTATTCTTATTAACTTCCGCTCCAGCAGAAAGATGATGTTGATGACAGAAGGTGGTCATAAAAGAGAGCCCCAGACTGAATTGTTGCTTCAGTCAAACTCTTCGGATTGTTCTTGAGCCCTGAGCTTTGTGACAGGTCTGACAAACACTCACAGCTGTGCACCAATCTAGTCCTCCTCTGCATTCTGCTTAATTCTCGCTCTGTTTCTTCAGCTAATAATAGTCAAACAGGTTGAACAACAAGCTTCAATTTGGGGCTATGTAGCTTAGTTTCAAATGATTCACTGATTAAAATAATAAGGTCAGAAAAGTCAACAGAAAATGACTTACTGACAGAGATGTATAAAGTACTAGAGACCCAGACTTAAGTAAAAGTACAAGTGCTCTATCAAAAAAGTGACTTGAGTAGAAGTTGAAGTGCTCTTTAAAGGGTCACGAAACACCAAAACACATTTTTTGAGCTGTTGACAGTCATATATGTGTCCCACGCTGCTATAAACACTATTAGGACACATATATTGCACTAAAAAGTGAAAATTGGTTGTTTTTGCGTTATTTTGAGCAAATTCGTTCTTCCGGTTTGAAACGAATTTTTGAAGCTGCGTCACGACCATGTGATACTTGCGTGTAAATCCAGCTGTAGAGTGGCTGTCTGTCTTTTCTAGGACGTTCTTACGTATCTGAGTGTGCGGCATTAATTCATGAGAAAGACGTGCTTCAAACCAATTAGCGCGCTCTATTGTGTATGACGCGAAACTTCATTAATATGCATGATAGCTCCGGAGACTGTTTACCAGTTTACACTGTTCAGACGGCAGAGAGACGCCACGTTGTGTTGCCAAAACAAGTGAAAGAACAAGAATTTCAAGACAAAATCGTAGGTGTTATTAGTGTGTTGCAACGAAGGTTTTGTTTTCATTTTCCCTTTATGAGAGAGCAGCTGGACTCACGTGTGGATTACAGTGCACGCGACACGTGACAGAAACGCGTTTGTAAGGAACATTTTTACCCGAGAGCTTTTCTCATCTGGAAATGGTGAAATCCGGATTTGTCGCTCGTCTACTTTTAATAAAAAGACACAGCTCCAGTTTGATTGTCTGTCTACAGATTTGGTAAGTGTTTGCAGTGGACTGCCCTTTGTTTAAATGCTGCTCTCCGAGTGTAAACATGTAAACACAAACTATTCCCGTCGTGCAGGATTTTCGCTGCAATTTGTGACAGGATAGTCTATACACACACGGCTTTCTGACGCTACCTACCGAGTACATAAGTTACAGAGAATGCGGAGGATTTTTTTTCTCTTATTCGCTGTATCAAATTAGCCTCTCTGTGTTTGTTTTTCCTGTCAAACTTAGCGCGTGCCCAAATGTTAACTCCCTTCTATGCAAAATCTTATCCTCTTTCCCTCCCCCGACACTCCCACACTCCCAGAGCTGGACACGCCCAACTTTCCTGACTTTTTTCAAAACAGAGGTGTGAAAACCCCCTGCTGAGACGGGGGGTTTCGTGGCCCTTTGAGCGTCATACTTAAGTGGAAGTACTAAAGTATTCAACATTTTTTGTACTTAAGTATTGCAAGTAGTTTATTTAAAACTTTACTCAAGTACTGAAAGTAAATATAAAAGTATTGTATTATGTAGTTATTAAAGAAAGCAGTCAAAAGACATATTGTTTTGTTTATTTTAAATATCTTTTTTGGGGCATGTGATTAAGCAGAACGAAAAGAACCATGGTTTACGACTTATAATATAATATATATAACATGGTCGCTGCTGGCTAAAATGGTGCCATATGCGAAATTTTACTGTAATGCCCCCACAGAGGAACAAAAACACACAAACATATGTGTTTAAACATGTATTTATTTATTTATATACATAAATATGCATTTAAACATTCAAAATTATACTTAAACATTCAAATATTTAAATTACAAAATAATAGTTTACATCAAAATAAACACTGACATGTCTTCTGCAGAAGCATTCCCAATTTCAAACATTTACAAAAGGTAAGGAATAAAACCCTCTCTGTACCTGTAGAGATGGACGGTCCTCAGTGCTGCATCCTGTGTCTATCTGTGCAGCTGGTGCCTCTGGAGCAGTGCTGGTCATGACACCTCATCTTCTTTTGTGACAAATTTCAGCATTGAACCTCCATGTACAATACAGAAGAAATTAGTCATTTAAAGAAAAAAACACGACATATCATAAAAACAATGAGCTAGTCAAGCACTCTTCATAATGTGTCTAAACTACAACCACAATGTGGATTGCACTATAATCTATGGTGACAAACACTGAGCCTTGCTGTCAGTATAAATCAAAGACTTTTGTGGTTTGTAGGAATTAAAAAGTGAATTAAAATGAGTGTATTTTTAAACAAAAACTGTAACATTTAGAAAAAAATCATAATTAATGAATTCATGCAATAAAAATAGTTCATGGCCCGTGGCTTACAGTAATTTGACTCATTTTATATTATTAATCTTTCAGAAATCACAGAATGAGTCAGTTTTGGTATTTTACATTGTAATGTACAAAAATGAAAAACCGGCATATTAAAAACACACAAATCCACTGATGTAAAGACTAAAGAGACTTTATTGTCATTGCAGTGATACAAGCAATAACAACAGCAGCAATAAGAAATGTGTAGAAATAGACAAAACAATAAACAATGATAACTGCAAAAAATTATACAATATATAATTATATAATATAATAACTATATAATAATAAATAATACATACAGTGAAATCATTGTGCAGTGCATGTGTACTGTATGTAGCTGGTGTACAAACAAAATTGTAAACTATTGCAAAAGTTAATAATAATTATTGAGTTTGTGTATTTATCAGCAACATGGGGAAGAGGGGCAAATGCGAAGAGTCATAGAACATGTCCTGTCATAGTTTAAGCACAATGCATAGCCGCAAAGCAAAAAACTGAACGTAAACAACAACAAATAAGGCAGATGTGGTGCAGTTGTGGAGAAGTAAACGTCAGACTCACTAATTTATTTGAACAACCAAAATATGTTTTCCAGATTTATTGAGATAAGTTACCTGAAGGTGATGCACACGATTCATCTTGTACTGTTTTCCTCTTCTCAGCTCCAGACTGCTGTTGTCTTTTCCCGGGCATAGAGCTGCAACTTGCATCAATTATAATTACATGCTGCTAGCAGCCGCAACAATAAGTGGACCGCGCCGCGCCGCATGTTTGTTTTTGCGTTCGTCATAAAATGAATTTTTAAAATGTATTTAACAACATATTATCGATATATCATTTATTACTCTCAGTTAAAGTTAATATTATTAAATAAATGTTAATCATTTTTTTGAGCAGCCGAGATGGTGCCCCCCTCCGGAGTTGAGGCCCTACGCAGCCTGCGTACTCTGCGTATAGGGAGCGGCGGTACTGCCTGTGACGGAGCCATCTGCTGCTCTGGCAGTGATAATGTGGCTTTGGATTGATTCAAAACATTTTTATAATTGTAACGAGTAACAATGCAGCACATAAAAAAATTATCGGAGTAAAAATATTAAACTCATCGAAAATATGTACCTAAGTTAAAGTAGAAGTAGGAGAAAAAAAACAATACTCCAGTAGAGTACAGATACAACCTTTTAGTACTTAAGTACAGTAGTGAAGTAGTTCTACTTCGTTACTATACTTCTCTGCTTACTGATGATTTAATGGCCCAGTCAGAGCGAGTCTACAGTGATTCACTAAATCAAGTTAACTGGTCAGTACGAGTTTCCAGCAGTGGCGGCTGGTGTTCAAAAATGTGGGGAGGGCGCAAACACCAGAAAAAAATCTAACTGTTGGTAAAGTAAGAGTGTAAAAGCCATTTTTCAGGTGATGTATCAAAAAACTAAAATATGACTAAAGCATACAATAAATGCATCACAAATCAGTTCATTTTAGTTTAATTTGGGTTTATTATCAGTAATGAAGTAATCAAGATAATCAGTAAACATGCACACACACACACAAATGTTGCCTAATCACTGGCCAGTAGCACTACTTAAAAAATTATTTTGCTCTCCTTTCTTTCTGGCTTGAAAATTTCTCAATAACCTTTTGGTTAAAGTCAGTCATCTCAGTCACCAGTCTCTTCTCTATTGACAGCATGGCCAATGCATTCAGCCTCTCTTGCGTCACGCTGTTTGAAACAGCAAACACGGAAATAGTAAAAGGCATGACTTACATCACAACCTGCCAGCCAACTTCGTTTGGCATAACAAGTGCTGGAAAAGCCCAGAGTGTACGCGCGCTCGTGATCACTTGACTACTGAATTTCCAAGGAAGGTCGATCTGGTCCAAGCTCCCTGAATCTTTTTTTTTCTTCATCCAAACGCCTTGTGAACGGATATCTTTGCAAAAATACAACGGAATTTTCCTTTATCTCGAGAAATTGCACTTGCTTTCACTATGATTAATAGTCGTCAGTTAACTGAGGAGCTGCTGCTGAGTGAACGGTCTAAGTGAGAATGGTCCAATCACATAAGGCCAATCATATAAAAACAAATATGATTCGTTCTAACAACAAAAATGGGAGGGTTCGGGAAGCAGAGCGCTGCGCCCCAAGGACAATTTAAAACAGGCCAATTAGAGCTTATCGTCATATCACGTGCATTGCAAAAGTTTGTGTACATACACAGACACCCATTAGTTCGGCCCCCGCACACATATGAAAAAATATTGTTCATACATTTGTTTTCAATAAATATTAGTATGACTACAATAAATGTTAGAATGTTATAATTAAATCAATTTATTTAGTTAATATTTGTGATAATAAATATTAACATATTAATAACTTGAAGGGGGCGGCGCCCCAGCGCCCTCTATTGACCAGCCGCCACTGGTTTCCAGTTCACAATTCACTGATTCAAATGATCCAGTCAGAGTGAGTCTGCAGTTAATGATTCACTAAATCAAGTTAACTGGTCAGTATGAGTTTCCAGTTCACAATTCACTGATTCAAATGATCCAGTCAGAGTGAGTCTGCAGTTAATGATTCACTGATTCAAATTAAATGGCCAGTGCGAGTTTCCAGTTCACAATTCACAGATTCTAATGTTCCAGTCAGATCTACAGTAAATGGTTCACTGATTCAAGTTAACCGGTCAATATGAGTTTACAGTTCAAAGATCACTGATTCAAATGATCCAGTCAGAGTGAGTCTACAGTAAAAGATTCACTGATTCAAATTAACCGAGCAGAATGAGTTTCCAGTTCACAATTCACTGATTCAACTGATCCAGTCAGAGCGAGTCTACAGTAAATGATTCACTGATTCAAACGATCCAGTCAGAGCATGCAAAACACAGCTTCTAAATGAGTCTGCAGTGGTCAGGTGGTACAGCGGTTACATGGTGCAAATCATAACACATTTGGCATTTCACAATCGCATTTGGAGATGTTGGCTTTAAGTCAATCACTCTGATGTTGTCATGACAACATTAGAAGTCCCTATGAAAGGTGTCATTACCAACGAGGAAATATTACTATATGGATATATAAATATGGAACAATCTCTGAGGAAAAACCAATGTGAGAAGGGATGGAACCACTACAGACATGAAAACTTAGTCAAGAAAAAAAAAGACCCTTTTTTCCCCCATAGGGGAACCATACCATAGAAGAAAACATGAGATTACTGGTCAGGGAGAACCCAGTCAGTGACCAAAGTATCTCAAAGTATCCTTTACCAAGTCCCAAACAGTCCCAGAACAGTTTGTCTTGTGTCTGGTAGGGAAAGGGGATGGAATTGACTATACGATGTGCCAACCTCTGATTGGAGACAGTGTATGGGGGAGTGGCCTTGCATGCAGATTTCACTTGTCAATTCCAATGGACCACTTTGAGATGATTGGACTCCTAATCCCAAATGCTGTCCCGAGTGATGAAGTTCAAATTCTGTTTTTTTATACCTTTCTTTTCCATTGCTTTTCTTTTTTGAACATTGTTGAATTTGTTGTTAAGGCCTTGGTATAATTCAAAATGTTCAAGTTGAAAATGGCTGAGTGAGGGTATACTGTTTTCGAACACTACAACACCCCCACGCTGACTTCCGGCCCATCATCTGAATTTTGCGCGTCACCAGAATCATGTGATTGCAAACAACCGATTCATGTAATGTTGTTTTCAATGTTGTTCAGACCTTTGAGGAATGAGAAACGAATTTGGGGAAGAAATTGCGGAGCTCCAGAACACACTCATGTAATCGCCATGGACCAATTGTAGCTAAACTATGTTGAGTACTCCCCCACAAAGTTTGCATTCGTCAGCTGTTTTGAACTGCTGAAATGGACTCAAGTACTTTGTTTCAGCCGGATTTTGTTCGAAATTCGTTTTTCTTAGATTTCATCTGACGTACACCAGGGAACTAAAAAACAAAAGAACAAAACAAACAAACTCAACATAGGCTCATTCTGAAAATGTAGACCTATATACGTTTCTGGAGATCATAAATTATGTAGCCAGAGCTATGTATGGCTGCATTTCATCTTTAAAACGAGCGCTACGGGGCAGTATGACGTCGTTTTTTTTCTCGATAACCAGCTGACCGCTTACCTGCATGTGCATGGCTATTCCACTGTTACCACGTCCGTGGACTTCAGATGCAGAGCAGAGTTTACCGCGATGACGGGAGTCTGGTAAAGAACGGTTCCAGAAAGCAGGTAAGACAAAAACATAAGCCAAAAAATGAAATAAACAAGTAAATAACAGGGTGAGAATGTGGTAAAATATGAAGATGTGGTAAAAATCAGGCGTGGCCTTTTCTTTTTCTGGATTGCTTTTTAAAACTGCAGTTGGGTGTAGGGAAGTGGGTGGGCGGGTCAATCGGTTCTTTTCAAAATACTATTGGTTGGGTTTAGGGGTGGGTGGAGGTCTTGGTCGGTTGGTCAGTCAGTAAGTCAGTCAGTTAGTCAGTCGGCCTCTGGTAGATTTGTGTGAGAAGAGCAGGCATGAAAAGGCACTCGTCAGAGAAATTTGAGATCTGAAAAAGCGTACACAGTGGCCTCTGGTGGATTCACGAAAACAAAAACTGCAAAAAACGTAGCTCCTGGGATGTATTTTGCTCTTTCTAGAAATGTATATAGGGGTAAATAATCAGAATGAGGCGACGCAGTGGCGCAGTAGGTAGTGCTGTCGCCTCACAGCAAGAAGGTCGCTGGTTCGAGCCTCGGCTGGGTCAGTTGGCGTTTCTGTGTGGAATCTGCATGTTCTCCCTGTGTTCGTTTGGGTTTCCTCTGGGTGCTCCCGTTTCCCCCACAGTCCAAAGACGTGATACAGGTGAATTGGGTAGGCTAAATTGTCCGTAGTGTATAAATGAGTTTGTGTGGATGTTTCCCAGAGATGAGTTGCGGCTGGAAGGGCATCCGCTGCGTAAAAACATGCTGGATAAGTTGGCGGTTCATTCCGCTGTGGCAACCCCGGATTAATAAAGCGACTAAGCCAAAAAGAAAATAAATGAATGAATGAATAATCAGAATGAGCCTGGGTTAAACAAACTATCAGTAGCCTATTTTTCATCATTTAAAATGAAAATCTGACTTCTACAGCAATGTAACCCAAAGCAGTCAATGCATTTTTATAAAAACACTTTAATAGATTCACATATGCTAGCAAAAAAATGACATCTGAGTTTAAACCCGATCTGTGGTGCTACATAAGTGGAATTCACGCAGTTAAACTCAATCTGTTGTGCACTGATGAGCAGGAATGCAAACCACTGTGTTATGTGATCTTTTTCATTCAGGCACCAGGTGTCCTCGCCGTGGCCCCCCAAGACCACCGGTTCAAACTGGGACAGAGGGTGGATTTCTCAGTCAGATCTGACCAGCCTCCACTGGCCTCTGGTGCCGGTTGGCAGTTTGCTCCTTGCTTTTTGCAGTTTGGGCTGTACAGTGAGGGTTTGGCTTGAGGAAAGCGGTCCAGTTCAAACCGACCCGCAGGTGTTTATAAAAGCATACGGCGCACTTTCTCGTATGCTCCGAGGAAAATGAAGCCTCCCATGCTGATGAACGTCACTCTGGGGATGCTGCCGGCAAACAGCCTTTAGAAATCAAGAGAACACATACACAACCAAGAGTTAGAAATCAAAGGCTTTTTCACACAATTAATAATCACAGAGAAATGTGGATTAATTGTGGTTAAAGACCGGCCATTGTTTGCTGAGAAAAGCCAAACACATTTATTTACATTAATATTCATTCATTTAGCAAACACTTTTATCCATATGACTTAAAAATGATGATCAATCAAGCATTTCAAATCACCAGAGAGCAGCAATATATGGATGACCTTTATTATACATACAGTACACACACATATATACACATTTATACACATGCAGACACACTGAAAAAAATTGTTTTGCTAAATTCTTGCAAACAATTTATACTGTTGAAGTCAGAATTATTAGCCCCCCTGAATTATTAGTCCCCCTGTTTATTTTTTTCCCCCAATTTCTGTTTAACAGAGAGAAGATTTTTTCAACACATTTCTAAACATAATAGTTTTAATAATTCATCTCTAATAACTGATTTATTTTATCTTTGTCATGATGACAGTAAATAATATTTTACTAGATATTTTTCAAGATACTTCTATAGAGCTTAAAGTGGCATTTAAAGGCTTAACTAGGTTAATAATGTTAACTAGGCAGGTTAGGGTAATTAGGCAAGTTAGTGTATAATGATGGTTTGTTCTGTAGACTATCGAAAAAATATATAGCTTAAAGGGGCTAATAAGTTTGACCTTAAAATGGTTTTAAAAAATTAAGAACTGCTTTTATTCTAGCCGAAATAAAACAAATAAGACTTTCTCCAGAAGAAAAAATATTATCAGACATACTGTGAAAATTTCTTTGCTCTGTTAAACATCATTTAGGAAATATTTAAAAAAGAATATAAAAATCAAAGGGGGGCTAATAATTCTGACTTCAACTGTATGTTTATTAATTTAAACAAACAAATGAAATGTAGTAATGTTCAACTTAATTTGATTGTTTATAACTAAATAACTAACTAGTAACTAGTAACAAATAACTAGTTTACAACCACTTAACTTAAAAATATTTAGTAAATCCAAGGAATCATCTTTAAATAATTTTTTTCAGTGCAGAGCGGAAAGAGTGTGTCTCCTACAGGTGGTTTGTCAAGCCCACTCACCTGCGTGAAGCACACTGTACATTTTACGGCACTGTACACTGTAAAAAAAAAAAACCTGGCTGCCTTAGGCCTCATTTACACTGCCAGTTAAATGTGACCTAATTCTGCTCATATGTGACACAGATCGGATCTGTTCTATGACAGTGTAAACACCAAAAAAAATCGCATGCATCGGATATTCAGAGATCGGTTTCAGGCCTCCTTCATATGTGGAAATAAATCAGATATTAATCAGATATGTGACAATGCGACTGTCATGTAAACAGGCAGATCGGATTTAATGAGGCTTTCCGTTTTGTACGTCATTAAACTTGTGACAATGTGGTACTTCTCCACGGTTTAATGACATAGAAGGAAGAGCGTGTGTGGAGACGCCAACGCGCCGCGGTAAACAACAACAACAGAGGAAACACGGAGGAGGAACGTGGTCAGTCGACACAATTTGCTCCCACCAGACCTGAGATCTCTCTCGTACCCATAAATTCCTCGGAATGGTGGAGGACACCATATATATAAACCATAAGGTCACAATTAAAAAAAATGTGTAAATGGACAGGCAAAAAAAATCAGATATAGGCAACAAATCAGAATTGGGCATCAAGAGCTGACAGTGTAAATAGGAATTTTTTTGGGGATTATTCATAAATAAATTTGCTCTTTGTATGGGTGAGACCAATAAATGATCAAAAAATGACCTCTCGGTGCAAAAATTCAATTTACTTTAAAAAAAAAATGTAATTACATTTTTCATTCATTCATTCTCCTTCAGGACTAATCTCTGATTTATCAGTGGTTGTCACAGCGGATGGAAAATATTTAGAAAAATGTTGGAAACCAGAAGCTCTTGACTAACATTACAGGAATACAAAATGCTATGAGACGTTTTTCTAATATTCTTCAAAATATTATTTTGTGTTCAACTGAAATCCACTTTGGAACAAAGTGTAAATGGTCAGTAAAATGTTATTTTTGGATGAAGTATGCTGTACATTTGCCTGTTGGTTTGATTTTCATATACAGTTGAAATCAGAATTATTAAACCCCCTTAGATTTCTTTTTCTTTTTAAAATATTTGGTAACACTTTATTTTGATGGTCCATTTGAGTATTAGTAGACTGTCTGCCTAATATCTGTTGATACTGACATTTAACAATCCTTCAACAGACATTTAACTGACTATAAGAAACTTTGCAAGTACATGTCAACTTACACTAACCCTAACCCCAACCTAACAACCTACTTATAATCTACTGAGAATTAGTTGCAATGTATCTTAAATTCAACTAACGGACCATCAAAATAAAGAGTGACCAAATATTTTGCAAATGATGTTTGGAGCAAATAAATTTTCACAGTATAGGCTCGTACACACAGTTTAGCGTTTATCGTCAGCGTTTTTCAAGACGTTTTTCCAGATTCAAACCCAAGCGATTTTCACAGGCGTCGAGCAGAAGAGTATGCAAAATCACTCCTTGACGTTAGATGGCGCTACACAACTTTAAGCTTCTGACACCCGCTTGTAACACAGAAGAAGAAAACAAAGTTGACGCGCTTGTTCTTATGGATGGTTCAAGTAGCAGCTCCAACTCTAGCGATGAAGAAATGATTATTGTTCACCAGTGCAATAAGCAGCTCCACTTTCATATCATCTCTGGGCATCTTCTTCAGTGTGCGCTCGCATTGACAGTTTTGCCTCCAAGTGCTGTTTACTGTCACTTCAGCAGCTTCGTGCACGTGAACAAAAGTGCCAATCTGATTGGTGGAGAAGGTTTTGATGCGGTCCATCAAAACAAAAAACGAGCATGAGGCGTTTTTTTTTAAATGGTGCTTTTGCGCCTGCCATTTTGCGCATTGGTGTGCACGATCACATTGGCGCCCTTTATTTAGTCACGAGGTGTTAAACGTCGACAAAAAAAGCGAGCAAAAAACGTCTCAGTGTGCACAGGCCTTAAGTCTGATAATATTTTTTCTTCTGGAGAAAGTCTTATTTGTTTTATTTAGGCTAGAATAAAAGCAGTTTTTAATTTTCTAAAAAACATTTTAAGGTCAAAATTATTAGCCCCATTAAGCTATATTTTTTTTTATTGTCTACAGAACAAACTATAATTATACAATAACTTGCCTAATTACCCTAACCTGCCTAGTTAACCTAATAAAGTTAAGCGTTTAAATGTCACTTTAAGCTGTATAAAAGTGTCTTGAAAATATCTAGTAAAATATTATTTACTGTCATCATGGCAAAGATAAAATTACGGAAGTCCTAAGAGGCCATGCATTAAAATATTTTTTCTCTCTTGTTATGTCGTGATCACGACTTATTTTTTTTGCTTTAATTTATTTATTTATGTATTAATTATTATTATTAGTAGTAGTATAGTAGTAGTATTAGTATTAATATCTGGCAAATGTCAGGACACCGGCCTTGCGAACAGGGAGAGAATAACTGCAGACGCACATTCGTGCAACACATTAAAGGCGTTCAGAACAGCCATAATATGAGAGCAAACGCTCGTGCTCCTGATTAATGTACATTCATGATTATGTTCATGTATATGATCATTATTTACAATAATTTGCATCAACTGTTACCATTTTAAAGCAACTCTATGGCGCATTTTAAAGTTGTAAATAATTTGCGGAAAGGATCAAAGCAAGTGCAGGATCTTCATCATTCTTCATAATTTAATTTATGCATGCAGCAACTTATTTAGTGCCATATAGAGTTGCCTTAAAATGGTAACAGTTGAGGGAATATTACTGTAAATAATGGTATATAATCAAATACGTGAATATAATCAGAAATGTACATTAATCATGAACACAAGCGTTTGCTCTCATATTATGGCTGTTCTGAACGCCTTTAATGTGTTGCACAAATGCGTGTCTGCAGTTGGGCTATTCTCTCCCTGTTCGCAGGGCCGGTGTAGACTCTCTGGCCAGACATTTGCCAGATATTAAATAATAATAATAATAAATACATAAATAAATAAAAGCAAAAAAAAAATAAGGCGTGATCACGACATAACAACTTTTTGTTATGTCAAGATCACGAGAAAATTAAGTCGTGATCACGACATAACAAGAGAGAAAAAATATTTTAATGCATGGCCTCTTAGGACTTCCGTATAAAATAAATCAGTTATTAGAAATGAGTTATTAAAACTATTATGTTTAGAAATGTGTTGAAAAAATCTTCTCTCCGTTAAACAGAAATTGGGGAAAAAAATAAACAGGAATCTAATAATTCAGGGGGGGCTAATAATTCTGACTTCAACTGTATGTCTATGCTTCAAATCAAAGTTCATAACATGATTTGCTGCAAAATAGGCTGCATAAATGAAGAGTTTATCCTCTATTGCGCTAATAAATGTAATTGAATATTCTCATCTAATATATATTTTCCTAAAATGAAGGGAAAGACTCAATAATGAAGTGCATTACAAATGAATTACCGAGCTAAACTGTCATCCAGTCGCAGAGCTTTTGCACACTAAATGCAACATCAGCTTGGAAGCGCCTTTGTTTGATGGAATTCACAGAGCAGAATCGAATCAAACATTAGCCATGCTCGATAACACAAGTATTCGCTATTTCTCAGCTGACAGCGTGTTGTTTGACAGATTACGGAGTGTTTGAGCAGGAATGTGCAGTGTAGGGGTTGTTGATGTTGGAGAGGTTAGAGGATGCGACAGGCCATGAAAGTACTGTAGTCTCCTAAGGCTCTTTTCCACGCAGCTGCTTTTGGTATAAGCACTGGCCCCCGGGGGCCTCTCCGCATGACTGATGGCCAGATGACATCCACACACGGCCCTTAAACTCCCCCAGCACTCGCTCACTTTGGCTCCTTTCTCACTCGGCTTCGTCTTGCTCAACTCTTCTCGCTGTGTGTTTAGATGGACATCTGTCATCTGACTATTTACCTTATTCTGAACAAGACAACATTATGATTAAGGTGTTTTCATGAGTTGTTTTCAGAATATTTTTTTACGTCTTATAGTACATTGACCAGTTAACGACACACATCAATACGTCCCCATGCGACGGCATCCAACATTTCCGTCCAGAATTTAGTGTATCAACATACAGTTTGTTTTTGTTATGGTAGCATGTGCAGTTTTGGGCTTTGCATTTTAAATTCTATGAAAGCTTCAAGTGCAGTTGATTATTTTCATGCTAAATGTCGATGGTAGATATCAAAACAATGCTCTTGTTAGCTATCAAACTGTTGACTACTGCTGTAAAACGTGGCAAAAATGACCTAGGCAGCGATAATAGTCTAACTAAGGTGTATACATATAAGTCTACCTTTGTCATAAGTCCCATGATGCTTTGCCTGAATTATTGGAGTAACATTAGTGAAGTGTTTTACTTCCGGGAACTAGTGAGAGGCTCCATGAGCTGCCATTGCTCTTGAAAACATGCTCCATTGGAGTCAATGGAGTTGTCACAACTCTCTTTCACTATGGCTAAAGTCCCTTTAAGGTAAGTCATTTCACTCTGTGGCCATCTTTGAAACGCCTCTCGGGCAGCATGCTCGGGTATTCTGTATTCTGAATAGATAAACATCAAATTCTCCACAACTGTTTGCCAAGCTCACGATTACATTACATATTTGGAATCACCAATAAAAGTAAAGAACATCTGTCTCCTAAGTTTCGTTTCTAAACATCCGAATCAAACAAACTCGGCATATTTTCAGGTTGCCCAAGCTAATGCGCATGCCCACTTGAAAGGAACGAGATCACGGCACCAACCTCATTCATGGCCATTCTACATATTTTCATCCTCTGGATAATGCTTCATCTGATCACGCTGGTCTTCTGAAGTAATCCACAAATTGGTCATGATTGCGAATCTCCTCCAGAAATGACAGCGACTCTTTGTTTACAAGTTTGTGGACGTTTGAGTAGTTGCTGTCTTGTGATGTGCGTTTGACAGGACAGACTGTACCTCACGTTTGTTTTATACAGATTACAAAACCAAAAAAACTTTTGTTTTCAAGTGCACTTGGTTCATTTAAAAGTACAGATTTCAAGCTTTATTTTGGATATATTTCTTCTATGTGTGTGAAAAAAGTATTCGCTGAGATTCCAGTATGTTTGTTGACCATAAACTGTTGTAAAAACACATGTCTGGTCGAGCTTCTCTCCCGGAGAATCGTCAGTCTATGGCGATCAATGATTGGCTCCTGTACTAGTAGGCGGGACTTCATTCACCATATTGACCATTACACTTTTACGAGTGACATGTCTTGTGCATTCTATAATTCTTTGCTATGGCTGCATCCGAAACCGCCTACTACTCAGTAGGTACTGCATTTGAATTTAAACATACTACTCGGCCGTTAGAAAAGTACGTTTTATACAGTATGAATGTGAGCAGTATGAATGGAATTCGGAAGTACTGCATCCCCCATTTTGTCATGATCACGTGACCTACCCTCGTGAGTTGCGTCGCTTCACTCCCATTCATGAATTCTCTCGCGGAGCATCATGGGACAGCGCAGTGTGCATGGGATGCGCACTTCAGAATCTCGCTGGAAGTAGTAGGTCATCCGGGTACTTCTCGCATACTGATTTTCGAATTCTATGAATTTGAACAAACTGCTCGGCTCGCATACTGATTTTAGCGTACTAAATAGTATTTAAGTATGAGGTTTCGGACGCAGCCTATGGCTCTGGAATATGCAAACCCCTGTTGCCAAATATTCTGCAAGCCAAAACAAAACTTTCTGATAGCAAAATCATAACTTGCGGTGAAAAAAAATCAGTTGCTTCCCAGAAAAATTGAGATGCTCACCTTTGGGTGTGATCTAACTCGTACACAATTATAGGCTATAGGGTAATGACTTGTATGATGACAGGCATTTAAAGATTACTTCTGAAATCTCAATAGAAGCTTTAAATGTAAATATGGCATGACAAAAATTTAATTTGATACGGTCTTTTATGAATAAGTAGAATGAATGCGATGACCATTCTTGTAAATATAGAATTTTGGTAGTTCTAGTGGTACAACTGCGCACAGCCAGGTGGCATTCATTCTGCTCACAGTTCATCTATTGAATATTAAAAGGAAACGTGTTAGAATTAGCATGATTCATTGTGTATTGTTCATATTGTAAACATTACAAATTGCACCTCCTCCCATCAGGGAAAACCACCAACAATCAAGAATACATAATAATGTGGTGTCATCAAAAAAAATATCATTATAATAAAAGTTAATGTGGCAAAGACAGCCACGAACATAACAAAAGGCTAGTAAATTGCCCACAGCATTTTCCAAAAATATGTGTCAAAATAAGATTTGTCGCCAAAAATCATTCCATTTGCTGAAACACAGAGAAAGTTGTGTCCAAATTAAGATTCAAAATCACCCCAGAGTGGATGAAAACACATAAGGGTTAACCCCAAAAACTACAGTACAAACAGTTTTTCAGCAACAATATTATGGATGTAACATTACTTTCATGACGGAAACAATTAAAGCACAAAGCCAAACGTACCTCTCACTAGTTTTCACTATGTATATGGATAACTTGTAGCGCAATCCTATTATCTGAAGTGATTTGAGTTCCTGTGAATGGAATTTCCTTAAACGAGAAGTGTTTTAAACAGTCATGTTTGACAAATATATGTATAATACACTTTGATATTGCACCTACAGGAATACTCAATGTTTTAATTCAATGTATTAATATGAATTAGCTGGATTAATGTAATCAAAAATGATATTTAAATGATAGATTCTTAATCAGAGCATTATCTTAATATTATTATCGTGATATTGTTGTCTGAAATATATCAACTGTTTTCTTTCAGTCTTTATCAAATTGGTCTTGCTTACTTTGCGTAACTTATTTCCCATTCATGGTCTGTCCAGTCATCCAAACAGACTGATTTGAGATCAGTCAACTCAAGTCCTTCAGTGCGACACCTGTGCGGGATAATGGTGCTCGGAAAGTGGGGGCGGGTCGGATCTAAAATTAGACATAAGGTCACGAGTGGTGTAACCACTAATACATCAATTTTGTCAACTGTAAAGCTGTACAAGGTGCCAAGCATGTCAGGGATCTCTTGACTATTCCAGAGATTCGCAGAACTCTGCGTTTCAGCGTGCTTCTGCTGGGATCATGTGTTTTACAGAGCGATGCTATGTCACAGTGAGCATGTGTGTGTGGACCTGTGAGCAAACACACTCATCCTGGAACGAATTAGCAAGGACGGAGTCTGACAGTTTGTCTGTGCTGTGTGGGGTTGCTATTTCGGACTGTGCACTAAAAAAGAAATGAGAAACCTTACGCATGTGACTTGAGTCAGTTCTGACTCAATCCTCTGCAATGGAAATCAATAATATGGAAATTTATGTTAAGGATGTTATTGTTTACAAATACAAAAACTATATATATATATATATATATATATATATATATATATATATATATATATATATATATATATATATATATATATATATATATATTAGTGCTGGGCCGTTAACGGCGTTAACGTGCTGCGTTAACGCGAGACTCTTATCGCGCGATAAAAAAAATATCGCCGTTAATCTATTCTCAAAGTTGGGTTGGGAGCTGGGTCTATTCTACGCAAGCTATGATGGCTTTCACCTTGATATATTACCGCGGATGTATACCTGACCGGTGAGCCGTCTGCTCTGTTAAATCAAATCAGCAGGATGCCTGACTCTAACTGCAGTTTCACTTTTCATTTATTCCTTCGTGACAAACTGGGGTAATATAGACGCAAATACGGAGTAAGGACAGGTGAGAGAGTTATTGAGTTTAATAACGCATGCCAAATGGTAAGAAAAAAAAAACTTCCGCATTTCGCGATGTGTGTGTGTTTGTGTATGTGTATGTGCAGTCCTTTCTGACAGCCGCGTGTGGACCTTGTCGGAAAATATGGCGAAAGGTCCTAAAGACCGCGGTGTTTACTTCAATAATGCCACTAAAATCTGCATACTCCACATCTTAATTCCATTTCTGTTTAGTTCAGTGCTGACTTTAGTCTGGTTAAGCTCATCAGAATTCGCTGTTTGGAGCTTATGTAGGCCTACAGTTCAACATTCATGTTTAACTGAATAAACAGTTAGTAAACACATGTAAGTAAACACATCTTATTGAACATCATTTATTTTCATCACCAATTATCATAGTAGAACAGTTTCTCAAGCAGTTTGTGATGCATTTTGGAAACATTTTGGAGATGAGACACTGGTCTAATGCGACACCCGGCTTGAGAAACCCGTTCTCAAAGACTTATTATTTGGGTAACACACATATTCTGAATACCTTCGGCAGAATTCAAATAAGCCATTTTAATCTAGATTAATCTAGATTAATTTTGAAATTAATCTAGATTAATCTAGATTAAAAAAATTAATCTATGCCCACCTATAATATATATATATATATATACTGTATATATATAGTATATATATAAAAGTTCTGTCTTGTTCTCGAATCTGATTGGTTAATAGCCATGCAATATTCTGCAATATCAGAACTCATATAGCCTCCTCACTCTTGTGTATTACTCCGCCCACATAGAGTAACAGCAGATCAATAGACTCACTACAGTTTGACCAATATTGCAGCTGTTGGAGAACATCATGTACTTTTGAGGCTTTTTTAGGAGAGAATGTAGTTGTTTAGATTGCAACTATGCAGTTTATTTATAAGGATAGTGCCTATTTTAAATAGTTATAATTTCGATGGCCATTAGCCTGTCATTGAGCAGAGCAAAAACGGTTGACACTGTCCATCCACAAGATGGCGACAGAGACCGCGTAATAAGCCCCTAGAGGAGAAAAACTCATAATTTCCAACAGCTGATCAAATCATTATTAAACAGGTAAGGTGACATTCTAAGTCGATCTCTCTCTTTCGTGAGTTGTAGTGCTGAATTTATATCATAGTAATTGTAGTGTATTGAGTGCGAGATGGGACTCACATATCAGGAATGTATGTATTTTGAGTTGGCCACTCTTTGTATAACCCTGAGTTTCTAATGCATCTCCTGTTTTTGTTACTGCAGACTAGTTCAGTAAATAGAAAGAAAGAAGAAATTCCTGCATATGTTTAGCGTTTTTCCATATCGCAAACACAACAGTAATCTGGTAATGTTTGTGTTGCTTTAGCTTTGTCTGGGTCTGATCGCAACATAGAAATACTGGGAAATCTCTGTAGACTGATGGCATTTCATGCCGTTCAGCCTTACAATCTTAAAATGTCAGAAAAATCACCTGTTTTGTCATCACTTTAGACATGCTAGAGAATCATTTAAATACTAGCTCTATAGTGACATTGGTGAATTAGTAACAGTTTCTGCTGTTCTGATATCAGCTGCAGATGTGAACGAATGGCAGAAGAAAGTAGTTCCTCATACAAAAGGTTTTTTAGACTCTCCATGTTTGATTTTCTTTTTTATACACTTGATTATGCCATCAAACTGTTGTATAAACGCAATATCACACGAATAGCAGTGTGATATGGCTGTATATCGTCACTGGTGGGACACTAAGGTACAACGCACACCTCCCACCAGTGCTGATATACAGCCTTATTGCACTGCTACTTATGTGATATTGCTCATATATAAATATTTTAATGATTTTTCAAATATTTCCCAAGTGCTGTTAATTGTAATTTTAAACAATATTTTAATAGCTAATTTCTAATAACTAATTTCTTTAGTCTTTGCCATCATGACAGTACATAATGTTTAACTAGTTATTTAGCAAAACTATTATTTAAAGTGTAATTTTAAGGCTTTTATGTTAACTAAGCAAGTTATTTAGACAAATCATTGGACAACAGTGGTTTGTTCTTTAGCCAGTGGGGGGGGGGGGGGGGGGGGGGGGGGTATACCCTTAAAAAATGTAAAACTGCTTTTATTCCAGCAAAACTAAAACAAATATAAACCTTTTCCTAGGGCTGGGCGATTAATCGAAAAAAATTATCAAAATTTAGAACCTATAATCGATCTAATTTTGCCAGGTCAAATTTATCGATTATTGTCCCTACTGTGTGAGGAGTCACATGACCCTGCTCTGATAAGGCTGATTTACACTGATTTATATTGAGAGTACGCATATGGTCCAGCGCAGCCTTTGCGTGGTCACATACCCACGGCCACGCACCTCTGAAAAATATAACTACACGTTGCGAAGACGCCTAGCGCAAACTCTGTGAATGTTCAGTTTGGTATCGTTAACACGCGTGCGTGGCGTGGAGAGCTGCAGGACAGCAGAAAGCCGGTTGGAGCAAATGTGTACACGTGTGGAGTCCCGTGTTTTAAGTTTACCTTATGATTCAAGTTGCTGCATGTCTGCCGGTTCTTGTTTCGGAATGAGCAAGTTTTAGCTTTTTGTACATTAAGGTAACATTCAGAGAGAAAAAAAGAAAAGAAAAGGTGAACAAACTCGATACAGAGGAACATAAAAACCCGCTGCCAGCTAGCGTTTCGGAAGTGTTATTGCAGAGCAACACAAACAGCACGCTGGAGTATATTCGTGCAAGGCAAGCGCCGTGGGTCACGCTGATCACTCGATGCAGATGTATAAATCAGCCTTTAAAGTCTGAGGCTGATTTATTCTTCTGCAGCCACATGATCTCTGGTCAAGTAAGATGATGGACCCATTCTTGAACCTTACTCTGCACTAAATCGACAGCAAATATATAAATATAAAAATAAAAAATAATCGTCCATTAATCGTAATCAAGATAAAATGTTAATTTAACCGAGATTTTGATTTTAGGCCAAATCGCCCAGCCCTACTTTCTCCACACACAAAATATTATAGGAAACACTTTTGCTCCAATCAATTGTGTGTAGAACAAAATTAAGAGACCACTTAGAATGATAAGTTTCTGGATTTGGTAGTTATGTGTTTGAGCAAAATGTTAAGATTTGTTTTATTCTATTCAAGATTTAACATTTCCTCCAATAATGTCACTTAGAGTTTTTGTATTTTTATTTATTCTTTTATGGGTTGTAAGAAAGCATACCAAAACATTCTTCATATTCATATTTCCCTGTGTTGCAGCAAAACACACAGATTATTTACAATCAACATTATTGGTTGCCATTGACATTACTCTCAGTTGACCACTCGTGGTCAGATCTCTGAAAACATATTAATAACAGATGAAAACGGCCAATAAGAATTCAGCTCCTGCACTTTAAGCATCAGCCTGACTGCACTTCTAATAATACATAAAACATCAATTATCTTGTTAGAAAACCACAAATCCTCCCAAACTACTAGAGGAAATTAAACCCAAGACAAAACAGTTACATCACATTCAGATGAGCTCATTGTGACATCATCACCCTGCCCAGTCACAACCACCTATTTAATAACAATCCTATTAATGCCCCATAAATATGATATGCTTACCAGAGGCTTGCTGAACTGATTTCTGCCCGTATGCCACTGCAGTTTGTGTTTTGTTCCATATATTGTTTAAAAGGTAATGTTTGACTTGAATATACAGGAAAGTAAAACTAAACTAAAACAAAAAGGAGTTTGTGGATTGTACTAAATCAAGTAATGAAGTTACTTTTCAGACAAAGTAACTAGAAAAGGAATTTACACAGCAAGAAGGTCGCTGGTTCGAGCCTTGGCTGGGTCAGATGGCATTTCTGTGTGGAGTTTTCCGGCTCCGGTTTCCCCCACAAGTCCAAAGACATGAGGTACAGGTGAATTGGGTATGCTAAAATTGGCCGTAGTGTATGAGTGTGTATGTGAATGAATGTGTATGGGTGTTTCCCAGAGATGGGTTGCAGCTGGAAGGGCATCCGCTGCGTAAAACATATGCTGGATAAGTTGGCGGTTCATTCCGCTGTGGCGACCTCAGTTTAATAAAGAGACTAATCCGAAAAGAAAATGAATGAATGATGTAGTTAGTAAGTCATTAGTTTTTTGACATTTATTTCAAAATGTTGTGAAAATATTAGCATATATTATTTTTCAGACAATAGATAAATATCTGCATGCATGTTCATATATATATATATATATATATATATATATATATATATATATATATATATATATATATTAACTATAATATATTTGAGTGTGAGTGTGTGCACATTTGAACACATGATTTCTGAAAAATAATATATTCCATTTTCACAAAATTTTGAAATACAATTGAAAAATTTACACTGAAGCATTTTACATTTTATATACTGTGCTCAGTATATATGAGTACAACCTTCACAATGGGGTATATGTACACAGACTTAATTTCAGCCAGCCTCAGCGCTTCTGGTGAACTGTCTTTCCACGGTCTTTCATCTCGTTTTACGCTTGAACATCTAAATGAATGCTTTAGTCTATTTAACGTAATGTATTGTAGTTACACTGCTACATCGATGCTGTAAAAGGAACCTTATGAAATTGAAAATAGTCACGTTAATTACTGGAAGTTTATCATTGGCTGAAAAACACAGAGAGCCCATTGTATCTTTTACATTACAATTTTTATTAGGATGCTACAAAATATTATATTTGTGCATATACACTACTTGACAAAAGTCTTGTCTTGCATTTAAAGTTTTAGGAACAACAAATAATAACTTGACTTCTAGTTGATCATTTGGTATCAGAAGTGGCTTATATGAAAGACAAAGGCCTCTAGATTACGCTTATTTGACCAAAATAAAATATGATCATGCCTTGATTTGCAATTATTTAATTAGGACAGTAAGGTCTGACTTTGCTTAGATAAAAGTCTTGTCACTTAACAGAAATAATGTACAGTATAGAATATAAAGTCATGGTGCAGTGGAAAAAGAATTAATATTGTGTATGACTCCCATGAGCTTGGAGGACTGCATCCATACTGTACATCTCTGCAATGATACAAATAACTTATTTTTAAAGTCATCTGAAATGGCAGAGAAAGTGTTCTTGCAGGACTCCCAGAGCTGGACTCTCAATAATGTCCATCCTTGGTGACTGGGCTGGCCAATCCTGGAACACTTTGACCTTCTTTGCTGATGTGGAGGCTGAAGTTTGAGAAGGAGCGCTATCCTGCTGAAGAATTTCCCTCTCCTGTGGTTTTTAATGTAATGGGCAGCACAAATGTCTTGATATCTCAGGCTGTTGATGTTGCCATCCACTCTGCAGATCTCTCGCACGCCCCCATACTGAATGCAACCCCAAACCATGATTTTTCCTTCACCAAACTTGACTGATTTCTCTGAGAATCTTGGGTCCATGCGGTATTTGGGATTCAGTTCAACAGATGATTCATCGGAAAAATCTACCTTCTGCCACTTTTCCAAATGATCAACTAGAAGTCAAGTTATTTTTTGTTGCTCTTACAACTGGGATCAACGACAACACTTTTGTCAGGTAGTGTACATTAGTTTAGTCAGTACTGAAGCCTAATCTGACAAAAACAACTTATACTGTAGTAACGGTTCAAAAATGTGTACACCCAAATTTATATGTTAGGGAAAAAATATTAAATAAACATTTTAAAAAGAGAAACAAATACAATATCAAATTTCGTCAATTGAATTGAATTGTATTGTTTTTCTATTTCTAAAGATGTTCGGTGACAAAAATATTATTTTAATAAATATATCCATTTAATAAATCTGTTTTGTTCAAATGCACCAAATTATATGACCTATATTCACTGAGAAATGGATGAAAATATTATTTTTCAAATATGGGGTGTACTCAATTATACATACAGTATATGACATTTTTATATCTGTGAAATTCAAACATGCACATCATCCAACTTGTATGCTAAATATGTGATTTGCCTATGTAGCCATATATCAGATTTCTATATGGGATGATTTCACTGCAACTGGAGGCCATTATGAGCTCATTGAACATGTTGTTAGCATGACTCTCTCTTTTGCATCATCCTGGCCTCTCGCTTCTGGACATGGAAGCCGAATGTGGCTTTAGTCTGGTTTTGGGGCAGCAGCACTTCAAAGCTTGGAGGAAGGTTAGCTCACAAGCGCATGGCTGCCCTGATTGGCTGTGTTTTGGTTGCAGTGGTTAGAAGCTCTGACACACATGGAAGCACTTTCTGGCTTCGCTAGTCTGCAATTGGAGCCATTACAGTAATTACAGCTTTAAAGCCAAGCAATTTGTACGAGGCATGCGGTAGTGTAACAGAGTTGTTGCCCTTATGCAAGGAGGCCTGAACCCCTTTTGCCAGCTTTGTTTTTTTAGCCCCATGTTCTCCAAGAGTTTAATATAATGCAATCTGGGAAGGGATTTAAGGAATTCCTCGAAGTCATAGAGTTTATTTTGTGTATTGAAATAAAAAAAACTTATTCTGACAGTCAACCAGAGCAGAAAGATCAAGATGAAGACAGAGAAGTTTATATTGTACATGATTATCCCTCATGGGTAGGGCCAGACAGAATATGCAGACATTTTTTGCTATTTCTGCACAGAATTATGTAAAGAAAAACTGCGGATTTATGCAAAATGATTTTAGGAGTATCATAATATGAAATAAAAACTAATATCGTTTTTAATTTTTATTTAATGTTTACAATGCAAATCCAATTGGTAAACAAAGCTAGTCTCATATAATACTGTATATCTACTAAAAGACAGAAGATGTTACTTTGCAAACTGTATTGTAAATAAATCATACGAACATTTTCATATTTGTCAATAATCTTATTGAAATTAATAAAAAAAACTGAATAAATATAAATTTACACATTTACACAAACAAATAAATAGTCAGTAGCTAAGTTTCCATCCAAAAATGCGAATAAACTTCATGCGCAAAACTGGATTATCGCATAAAAGACGTGCAAAAAAGCAGCGTTTCCATCCAACAAGTCAAAGCGAACAAAATCGTCACTTCCTGATTAGCTGGCACTAAATATCAACAGTAAAAACTGAATTTGCTGCAGTAGGAGAAGCTGCTTCAATCTTTTCTTCATCTAATAAATGACTTGCGCTTCAGAAGGCAATCCTGACATGCATATATATATATACAGGGAGTGCAGAATTATTAGGCAAATGTAAAAGTCAAAAATAGTGAGATATCTTGCAGAGGGATGCAGCACTCTTAAAATTGGCAAGCTTCTGAAGCGTGATCATCGAACAATCAAGCGTTTCATTCAAAATAGTCAACAGGGTTGCAAGCGTGTGAAAAAACCAAACCAAAAACCAAGGCGCAAAATAACTGCCCATGAACTGAGAAAAGTCAAGTGTGCAGCTGCCAAGATGCCACTTGCCACCAGTTTTGCCATATTTCAGAGCTGCAACATCACTGGAGTGCCCAAAAGCACAAGGTGTGCAATACTCAGAGACATGGCCAAGGTAAGAAAGGCTGAAAAACGACCACCACTGAACAAGACACACAAGCTGAAACGTCAAGACTGGGCCAAGAAATATCTCAAGACTGATTTTTCTAAGGTTTTATGGACTGATGAAATGAGAGTGAGTCTTGATGGGCCCGTGGCTGGATTGGTAAAGGGCAGAGAGCTCCAGTCCGACTCAGACGCCAGCAAGGTGGAGGTGGAGTACTGATTTGGGCTGGTATCATCAAAGATGAGCTTGTGGGGCCTTTTCGGGTTGGGGATGGAGTCAAGCTCAACTCCCAGTCCTACTGCCAGTTTCTGGAAGACACCTTCAAGCAGTGGTACAGGAAGAAGTCTGCATCCTTCAAGAAAAACATGTTTTTCATGCAGGACAATGCTCCATCACACGCGTCCAAGTACTCCACAGCGTGGCTGGCAAAAAAGGGTCTAAAAGAAGAAAAACTAATGACATGGTGTCCTTGTTTACCTGGTCTGAACCCCATAGAGAACCTGTGGTCCATCATCAAATGTGAGATTTACAAGGAGGGAAAACAGTACACCTCTCTGAACAGTGTCTGGGAGGCTGTGGTTGCTGCTGCACGCAATGTTGATGGTGAACAGATCAAAACACTGACAGAATCCATGGATGGCAGGCTTTTGAGTGTCCTTGAAAAGAAAGGTGGCTATATTGGTCACTGATTTGTTTTTGTTTTGTTTTTGAATGTCAGAAATGTATATTTGTGAATGTTGAGATGTTATATTGGTTTCACTGGTGAAAATAAATAATTGAAATGGGTATATATTTGTTTTTTGTTAAGTTGCCTAATAATTATGCACAGTAATAGTCACCTGCACACACAGATATCCTCCTAAAATAGCTAAAACTAAAAACAAACTAAAAACTACTTCCAAAAATATTCAGATTTGATATTAATGAGTTTTTTGGGTTCATTGAGAACATGGTTGCTGTTCAATAATAAAATTAATCCTCAAAAATACAACTTGCCTAATAATTCTGCACTCCCTGTATATATCCCAGAGATGGGTTGCAGCTGGAAGGGCATCCGCTGCGTAAAACATGTGCTGGATAAGTTGGCGGTTCATTCTGCTGTGGCAACCCCGGATTAATAAAGGGATTAAGCCAAAAAGAAAATGAATGAATGATATATATATATATATATATATATATATATATATATATATATATATATATATATATATATATATATATATATATATATATATTATAAAAATAATTAATAATTAAAAGAATAAAGCATTATAAATGATGAAAACAAAGCTGGTCTATACATTTGTAGACACTTTTGCTCATTTGTGTAACCTTTTTATTAAAGGGCACCTATTTTACCCCCTTTTTAAGATTTAAGATAAGTCTTTTGTGTCTCCAGAATGTGTCTGTAAAGTTTCAGCTTAAAACACTCATCAGATTATTTATTAGACCTTTCAGAATGTTGATCTTTTCTGCTCTGAACGCAATGTAGCGGTTTTTGTTGCCTGTGCCTTTAATGCTAGATCTCCCCGCCCACCATTCCCACGTCCCTGTCAGTGTGTGCCTCAATTGCCGCCTCGGCTGCATCAGATAAACAGCACAGTGACAGACAGGAAGGAAGCAGATCTCATGTAACGTTTGTGAGAAATACTACAGTAAGAACTTTCCCAATGATTATTTGATGCATTTGTTGTGGAGTTAATTCAAGCCTTTCTGCCACGATGAGTCACACACGTTTTTCACGGCAAATGTGACAGGATACACATTAATATTCACTGCTGTATGGATATCCGCTATGTTGATGTACAAAATAAGCCTGATTTAACGTCCACAAATCAGGATTGAAGCATCTTCTTTTGTAATCGTACTGACATGCAGCTGTGGTGATAAAGTAAAGACAGTAACATGGCTGTAATTCATTACAAACATGCGCTGTTTTAACGTTTTAAACTTGTAAAACTCATTCTTGATCACATTTGATGATGATTGATGATCACAGAGAGCTGAACAGATCTTTTAATCCCGGTTGCTTTGCGCACGTCCTGTCTTGTTGATTTGATTATACGCGTTACTACGGAGACATGTTAATATGCGGCTGTCAATCAATTCGATGGGCAGGGAAAACCGCACTCCTACGTCAAGTTGCGGTGGGCCTCAAAATGGCATTTGGATCCTATTTTAATGTCAGGAAAAAAAGAGACTTATTGTGTTTATAAAACCCCAATATGACTGTGGACACACTATACCTACACACAGTTCTGTCCAAACAGCTTTACCTTTACTGAAAACTGAAAAGCATCAATTTCTTTAATAAAATAAATAATAATAAAACAATTCTTACAGATTCACCATTTTAAATAGTTGTGCAGTAGCGTGTGTGTACAGCATGTGTTAGACTCATATAAAGAAACTTCCAATGAACAGGAAGCCATGTTATTGATTAGGAAATGCCTCTTTATACCTCCTCCAGAGTGTTTTGCACTCACCCTGGTATTCCTCTGCTCCTCCACACCTCACACAAAACCATGGGGATGTTTCCACTGGCTGTGCTCGTCCCAGCCTGACGGAGAGAGACAAAACACAGCAATGATGGATGATCTGTCTTTATGCTTCCTGTTAAACATGTAAACACACACACACTGTTTTGTCTTTCTTTCGATTCAGCTCTGTCCTGGTCCCATCTCCACCTGTTCAGCGGCTCAACCTATATTTATAGCCCTCTTCTACAAACCCACAGCACCATCTTCAAAACAGCCATTAATATCAGGGAACTGCGAAGGAGAGGTAACAACAACTGCCAAACACCGCTTTCTGAGGCGAATTCTGGCAGTTCTATATTTAGCGTGGATTGTTTTTTCTGTTACATATTTCAGAGTTTTTGCTGATGAGCTGACTGTACATTGAGTTTGGAGAAGAGCCTGCAGCTTTTACAGGCCAAAACACACACAGAACCGCAGACCTGCCTGAACATGAGCTTTCCGCTTCTCTGATTGGTCAAAAAATTGGGTGAATTGAAGTGATGACTTTAAGCTTGACTTTCCAATCTGTCAGCTAATGGTGTGAGGTACTTTAGACACTCAACTACTTCTTACAGATGCCAACATTTTACTGAAATGCAAAATCAACTTCGTTTATAATGTTTGTCAAGCTTTAGTTTTTCTTGACCACTTCCTTCCTCTCTCTGACCAGGAAATGTTGGAGATGTGTGTCGTGCAAGTGCGTCACATTATGTTTTCATAAATAATTTATGAAAATCTCATGTTGTAAAAAATGAAGGCTGTTTGTGAAGGTTTTGGCTATGACTGGATGGAAATGCTCGACAAATCATTTTCCACTGAGTGTTACATTAAAGAATTTTGTACGAGTCACCCTGATCAGGTTTGTGTTTCCACTGTCAGACCTGTAGCCTGAGGGGGTTTCAGGTGGTTCAAATAACCCACCACAATTTCCAAAAGTCAATAATTTGTCAATTTTTTTCTGTACATAAGTTCCCTTGTCAAGATTTGGATTTCTATACCATAGTCTGTATACCATCTGTTTTTTTTTTTGGGTGAATGCAAACAATTATATTTCATGAGTCTCCACAAAACAGATGTAATCTATTGGAAAAGTGATTAATGGCCCGTTTCCACTGAGTGGTACAGTACGGTATGGTACGGTAAGCTTTTATGGCCATTTCCACTGTCAAAAGGCATACCAAACCGAACCGTACGGTACCACTTTTTCGGCACCCTTTCGAAAGGGTACCAAACACGAGAAAGGGTACCAAAAGGTGGAGCTACACGCGCAGCTGAACGCTGATTGGTTACAGAGATACGTTGCAATCTCGTTGAGCTAGCCAGAATAAAAACAAAGAAACCACCATGTTTTTAATACACAGCCGAGGCCTGAGACCTTACACCGTAAAACTATATGCATATAATAACGAGCCATGGATGACCTGAGCTCAAAGAAACCTTGTCGTTGTCTTGATGTACAGCCACAAAGCCAAAAATAACAAAATTTGCCATGTCCTGTTTTACGAGGCCATCTAAAAGTGCGAGCGGTTTCTCCAGGGAGCTCGCGATCATGTCAGTATTTGATATAACGAACTTCTTGAGCTGATGATGATAATTTGTGTGTGATTATTGAAGTGTCTTCGACATCTGATCCGTTCAGAAAAGAAAAGGACAAACGCGAGAGTGAAGCGCGGAAAAAAAGAAGCCCAACAAAACACAGGAGCAAATAGTTTCAGCAACTTGAATCACGAACAAACTGCCACGTTCATCACATTTTGGACTATTATGAACTCAGAATGACAAAATTATTCTCTAACAGTGGTTACATGTGCCGGTGAAGATTACAGACACAGATGAGAGGTTTGCTCTGACTGTGGGCTACTGTATATGTTGCGTGTTGTTTTTGAACTCAAACAAGGACTAAATGTATGCTGTGTGTAGTTTTTTCTGTAATTGATAACATAACGGAGACTATAAGGGTCTGTATGTGTTCATATATGTTGCATTTATTTATTAATTTGATATAATCACAGACGTTACAGTAGGCTATTTCGCACTGTCATTGATCTGCAGTTATAATCAAATTATGTTCATAGAAAGGTTAGTAATAAACATTTATACACAAGTATTTATGTTTAAAGCATCTGTTTTGTGAGAAGTGCTTCTCATATGATATGTAAACGACCTGTACGGCTTTACTGTAGACATTTATTTGAGCGAGAATGACGTTGACTGAAACTCACTGTCGTACACCACGCACACCAAAAGGGTACCCTTTGTAGTGTAAACGCAAGCCTGATATAGGTGACCCATACCGACCCGTATCGTACCGTACTGTACCACTCAGTGGAAATGAGCCATAATATAAGACGCCGCCATACACTATTGACTATTGTAATGTTGTTAAATAGAGAAAAACATTTTACAAGTAACTTTTAGTATACTCCTAACCTTGGAGTTTATTCTTGAATAAAAAAATGACCAATTTTCTGATAGCAGGAGGCTTAAGTTTACGACATTATATTGCTATTAAAGATTATATTATATTGCTATTATTGCTGCTAAATTAGAGCCCCTATTATGGTTTTTTGAAAATGACCTTCAATGCAGTGTGTAACAGCACTAATTGAATAAGTGAATGGCTCTTTCATACTCTCTGCTACTTCATACTGTAACTGTGGTGGGGGTTTTGCTCTGTCTCGTGCTGAACCCAGTCGACCAATCACAACAGACTGGGTTATCAAACCAATCACAGCAGATTAGCCTCAGGCAAAGGAGGGTTTGGAAACAAATGAATCACTGAACAAATCATATGGGAGTCATTGGGATAATTAGGTAAAAATAAATGCAAATTATAAGACAATGAAAGAGTTTTTTTGACCTTGCATACATATCAGCCTGTTGTTGGAGACCCCCAAAACCAAAATATGACCTTTTATAATGCATAATAGGGTCTTCTTTAAATCCTAATCTAATCATGACAATCTTTATATCATTGGAAACGTTTAACTCTTCAAGACACATATTTTACTGTTGTTTTTTGTCTTTTATTATTTAGGAAGAGTAGGAAATCATATACATTTACTGTCACCCTTATTGTCAACCTGTGAGAACAATTGGGGTTACATATTTAAACTAGTTTGCTGCCGGAAGTAGTGTTAGTGAGGCCAGCAGGGGGTGCTAAACCTGCGGTCTGTTTGGGTCCTAATGCCCCAGTATATTGACGGGGACTCTATACTGCTCAGTGAGCGCCGTCTTTCAGATGAGACGTTAAACCGAGGTCCTGACTCTCTGTGGTCGTTAAAAATCCCAGGATGTTCTTCGAAAAAGAATATGGGTTTAACCCCCGGCATCCTGGCCAAATTTGCCCACTGGCCTCTATTCATTATGGCCTCCTAACCATTCCCATATCATAATTGCCTCCTCTCCACCAATCAGCTAGTGAGTGTAGTGCGGTTTGGCGCAATATGTCTGCCGTCGCATTATCCTGGTGGTGGATAAGGAGATTCCCCAAAAAAATGTGTAAAATGCTTTGAGTGTCCGGAAAAGCACTATATAAATGTAAGAAATTATTCATTATTATTATTACCACTGGAAACTGTATGCCATCTGGTGGTCATATCTGGTAATACGGCCAAACTAAATCTTACTGAAAGCTCATTTTTGAGATATCAACTTCAAATTTGGAATATAAAATGTTCAGATATTTAGCTTTGATTTTCTATCAAATTTGGGCTAAAACAGGTTTTGTAAAATACATATTGTATGTAAATATAAATTAATATTATTTTCATAAACGTTTTTTTATTTATTTATTTATTTTTTACTTTTTGAAATTTTTTGTCTTCTTTAAAATGAGACCAAGCTTAACTCTATGCACCACAGCGTTGAACATTAACAATCATTTAACATGTCAATTTTATGTACATTCAAAAAGTGGGGACGACAGTTAAGGGGTTTAAACTTATTTTAGTACAAAAAATAGGCTATTTATTATACATGATTTTTCAAATTTACTTGTTTTTTTACAAGAGAGGCTGGAAAAACCATGAAGCATATGTCATTATTCTTCTCTCATTAATTTACACAGGTTTATGATACACCAACAGTAGATTTATTGTATGTCAACTGTGTTATTGTGATATTTTAGTGAACTTCTAACTCACTTTTAACACCAATTATCTAATCATAATATCCAAATGATATCAAAGTACATAAAATAATTTCAGAAATGTCATGAGGTACCTGGTTTGAAGTTAGCATCTTGGAGGTTGGAAAAAGTCAACTCTTGTTATTATATTATGTTATGTTTATTCATTCACTGTTACATTTTCTCACCTTGTCCACACACATTTTGTTTACTTTTTCACTTGTTATACTGCATCCTAGGCTTTCATTGTTCTAACATACAATGCTACCTTTTTTTAAGTGTATTTTTCCCCGAATTAGGCAGGAGTTAAAGTAGCCTAGGTTCTGAATCAGCCTTTGCACTGAAGCATCAAATCCTGGAACAGCTCATCTGCACCAAATACCAAGTCTGCAGCCTGGAGCTCAAAAGAGCAGTTCCGTTCCAGTCCATAGACGACTGGAAATTACTCTGGGATATACAAACGTCTTCTGACATCGAACATGCACATACACAGCCCTGTCTGTTTTGAGTCTCCACTGGACAGCGGACATTAAGGAGTGCGTTTGTGCGTCAGTAGCGTCCCTGGATAACCTTGCTATTGGATCAAGCGGAGGCTTTTTCTCCACTCTCTCTCTCTCCCTCCTGTTGGTTTTGTCTACATTATGGCCTTTTGTTTGTTCACCTTGCTCTCCATCTGGGAGGCATCAGGAGACAGATTTACACAACAGTTTCAAAGTCTCACCTTAGCCAACATGATCCAGGTCTTCGCCACATCTAGCGGTGTCGTGACGAACGCAGCTACTCCACCTGGAAAGAGACGAAACGTGCATATGTATCAGCCCTAATTTCAGTGTTAATCACGTTATAATTACTACACAGCATAGATGTAAATACGTGGCATGACATAAGCCCTGATCGCCCTGATGGAAACGTTCTGGAGACAGAAAAAATAGAGCGAACGCGGATGAATTTTTCAAACTAGCCTGGCACTGTCACGCACTTGTAAACACTCATGAACATTCATAAACTTGTTTTGGCGTGAATGAGAACAGAATGAGGTTTCTAATAGCGGTCGGACAAACAACCGTATCAAGCTTTAAACATGCTCTTCCTAATGCCGGAATAAACAACTAGTTTTCCCATAATGCCTGATTTTGCTAACCGCTAATTAAAAGGTGGCCAAACACAAGTGATTTAAAGAATAGTTCCAGATTCAGGTTGTTGATTATACAAAAAATAACAGAAGTGCATACCTAGATTTGAACAAACAATCAAATTGATGAGACGCATTCAACGTGTGTGTTTGTGTGTGTGTTTAATCGATTACTATGTCATTTAGCCTGATCACTTTTAATAAGGTCAGAATATGTATGTTGTTTTATTTTTTACCAAAATCCACCCATTAAATTGAACGGTGATGGAACGTTATTTAACCCACATTTTGTATCATAAACTTGTGCAAAAAAATGATGACGTGTTCAATACTTATTTTCCCTGCTGTATTTAAACCATATGTCTATAGTCTAAACATAAAGCAGTCATGACAAACTATACAGAGCTCGAAATTGCGACCGTTTTGGTCGCATATGCGCCCGAAATTTTATCTATGCAACCTCAAAATATATTGGGAGCATTTGTGCGAGTGCATAAAATTGATGTTGTGCCGCCAGTTTTCACCACAAAAAGTTCACCACATGCGCGGAATTAGGAGGCATTCACGCATTAAGCATCTTTGCACCTAAACACACTAAACGCAGCGCTTAGGAATGCTGTTAAACAGTTGACATGTCAACTTGCTGTAAACAAAGCCCGCAATGCCCGCCCTGCCTTCAAGCTCTTCTTATTGGCCCACGGCACTAGAACACAACGCGAATGGATTGGTTAATATCAGCTGTCAATCACTCAGTTCTGATGACAGGGAGCTACAGCCGCGAAAACGTAAAGGTCTGGATATGAGAGAATGAAAACAACACTGACAGATTTAGTTTTAGAACCCATCCAAAGTAACAAATAATGGCACATCTGATTAGTGATCATGTGCTGAATGTCAATCCAGCATTTACACTTTTCGAAGAGTGGATAAAAGACTTCCAGTGGTTAAAGTTCGCTATGAATTCACTGTAAAGCCGGTGGGACGGAGTTTTCAGGTAACAGTGTTTGCCACTGAATCTACACATTTTAAGCACGAGATGTTCTAACGTTATTTAATCCTTCATTTAATCATCACGACGCTGTCAGTCGTGCGACTGACACCGCGTTCACCATCGTTAAAGAGCATACATTCACTGAGATTAAAGAATATCAGCTCATGAAAAGATCGTTATTGCTATTAAGATGACGTATGCAAATAATAAGTTATATGTCAATATCATCTGTGTAATATCAGACAGCACCCGTGAGAACAGCACAGTTATTATTGTTAATTCAGTTCATCTCATTCACGTCAAGCAGTTTGTGCAGGGCAGAGCACATGCAGATTTTAGTTTATTTGATAGTGGTGATTAGAGCGTTAATATATAATAGAATCTGTTAATATAAAACGTGTAGTAACGGTGCTCATAACTTTTGGTGGGTGCGACTAAATTTTGTCTGGTGCGCCTAAATTTTTGAAGTTTGGAGCACTGGTGCTACCAAGAAAAAGTGTTAATTTTGAGCCCTGCTAGATATCATTTGAAAGCTTAACATTTCTAGTTTTCACATCTGGTGACAGATTTTTGTTATGTATTAATTTGCGACAAAGGATACTCATCAGAGATGTAAAGCATTACTTTGGTACAGCAATCCACATGTAAAAAATTAAAAATCATGTTTTTTAGAGGCTAAATTACAATCAAATATCAGTTTGGCCCATATTACTTTAGAATTGATACCTACTTTACAAATACTGTCAAAAGTATAAAAAACATGTGGTTCATATTTCTTAAAACATACACAGAAATAGGGGCGCCCTCATAGTCACCACCGGAAACTGTTTGCCGATATGGTGGTCATGTCTGGTACTGCGGCCAAACAAAATCTTACTGAAAGCTCATTTTTTGACATATCAACTTCAAATTTGGAATATAAATTATTTAGATATTTAGCTTTGATGCTGGAATAAACCACTAGCTTTTCCAATAATGCCGGATTTTGCTAACCATTAACTAAAAAGGTGGCCAAACACAAGTGATTTAAAGAATAGTTCCAGATTCAGGTTGTTGATTATACAAAAAATAACAGAAGTGCATACCTAGATTTGAACAAACAATCAAATTGATGAGACGCATTCAACGTGTGTTTGTGTGTGTGTTTAATCGATTAAAATCTAGTTTAGCCCAATCACTTATTATTTTTTTATTTTAATAAGTACAGGTCAGAATATGTATATTGTTTTATTTTTTACCAAACTCTACACATTAAATTGAACGGTGATGGAACGTTATTTAACCCATATTTTGTATCATAAACTTGTGCAAAAAATGATAACGTGTTCAATACTTATTTTCCTCGCTGTATTTAAACCATATGTCTATAGTCTAAACATAAAGCAGTCATGACAAACTATATATCATTTGAAAGCTTAACATTACTAGTTTCCACATCTGGTGACTGATTTTCGTTATGTATTAATTTGCGACAAAGGATACTCATCAGAGATGTAAAGCATTACTTTGCTACAGCAATCCACATGTAAAAAAAATAAAAATAATGTTTTTAGAGGCTAAATTACAATCAAATATCACTAAACTGCCCATATTACTTTAGAATTTGATACCTACTTTACAAATACTGTCAAAAGTACGAAAAAATGTGGTTCATATTTCTTAAAACATACACAGAATTAGGGGCGCCCTCATACAATCACCACCGGAAACTGTTTGCCGATATGGTGGTCATGTCTGATACTGCGGCCAAACAAAATCTTACTGAAAGCTCATTTTTTTGACATATCAACTTCAAATTTGGAATATAAATTATTTAGATATTTAGCTTTGATGCTGGAATAAACCACTAGCTTTTCCAATAATGCCTGATTTTGCTAACCATTAACTAAAAAGGTGGCCAAACACAAGTGATTTAAAGAATAGTTCCAGATTCAGGTTGTTGATTATACAAAAAATAACAATAAGTAATAATAATAAGTAATAATAATAAGTGCATACCTAGATTTGAACAATGTACTTATTATCCTCGCTGTATTTAAACCATATGTCTATAGTCTAAACATAAAGCAGTCATGACAAACTATATATCATTTGAAAGCTTAACATTTCTAGTTTCCACATCTGACTGATTTTTGTTATTTATCTAAAACAAGACTTTGATTGAAAGTTGTCGAATAATAATGCATTATATCAAGCTACCTCTAATAATAATGTGTGTATGTGTATTTAGGGACATTTTGTTTTGAAAATATTCACTGAAGGTCAAATTTTCATCTCTTTGGTGTGTTTACTCCCCTAAGTAATACACATTTGCATGAAACATTTATTTTCTGTATTATTTGAAATTAAAAATACATTTTGTGTCCGTCCACACATTCTGGTCAACGTGGTTAAAAGTGTTATATCAGTCATAAAAAGGCATAATAATCTTTAAAGCACTGATAATAAAAGGATGTGACATGCGCCAAGTGATTTCATTTCCTCTGGCTGGAAACTCTGGAAGACATTGAAGCATGTCATTATTTTTCTCTCGTTCATTTGTACAAAATGTTTAGGATACACCAATAGTAGATGCATTATTTGTGAATTAACTCTATTATTGGGATATTTCCGTGAATTTCTCATTCACAAACACAAATATGATGAAAATACATGCAATTCTGTTTTAGACATGGCATGGTATCTGGTTTGAAGTTAGCATCTTGAGCTAAAGCACAAAGTGGTGGAAAATGTCAACTCTGTTATTGTCAACTCTGTTAGCGATTTAAAAGGTTTAACAATATTTAAAAAACTTTTTTTTTAACAGAATCATATGTTCCCTATTATACACTCTTTTACAGCACTCCCGCAATATGCTCTCCATATATCCATTATTAATAGCCTATTTAAGTGTTAAGGTAGGCTATAGCCTATTTTTTTCAGTGCATGATTGACTGCTTCTAATACACGGAATATACTTATTTGTCTTATTTGTGTTTTATTCGATGGAATAAACATGGACATGGCCATTTTTTTTTAGAAAATAGCCTATTTATTTAATAAAAAAAATATGTTATATATTTATTTAGCTTATATAGGCTATCAAAATATATTTTATTTGTTTATTTAAACTATATTAAATTAAATTACAGCCTGTATTTTACCATTCGTTTTGGCTTTAACAGTTAATTGATAACTAATCAAAGAACATTTAACTGAGCTCTGTGAAAAGTTTTGTATGTAGAAATGAAATTAAACAATTTTTTTTTATTAGAAAACAATAAACACAGATACAAATAGAAATTGATCTAATAACATCTGAACAAACAGAACGACTTCTGCTCCAATCCCGCTCCAAATTATATGAGCATTCAGACAAATCAGAGAAAATTCTTGCTCAACAAATAAGACAACATTCTACTACAAATATTATAACGTCCATTCGTAGAGATGATGGCAAGGTTACGAATGATGAGGTAGAAATCAACTCTATCTTTGAACAATTCTATACAGCTCTGTATTCATCTGAAACTGACAACAACTCTCACGAACTAGATTCTTTTTTTTAATTCTATTCAAATGCCCCACATTCTATCTGATGATAATACAGAACTGGATAAATTTCTAAAGCTGGAAGAACTAAATGAAGCGCTCTCAAACATGCAAAATTCAAAAGCTCCTGGGCCAGACGGCTTTACAGTAGAATTTTTAAAAACATTTAAAGATAAACTTATGCCATTGTTACTTGCTGTGTTTGAGGAATCGTTTTCTATAGGTTCTCTCCCTCACACATTTTATCAAGCGACAATTTCTGTTCTACATAAAAAAGGGAAAGACCCTTTAAATTGTGGCTCATTTCGACCTATATCTTTGCTCAATGTTGATTGTAAGATATTGGCAAAGGTTTTGGCCCGGAGATTGGAGAATGTTCTTCCTACCATTATAGATCCAGATCAGACTGGTTTTACCAAGAAACGATTTTCTTTTTTTAATATACGTAGAGTATTTGATATTATTTATTCCCCTGACTCAAATTAGCATATACCGGAAATTTTAATATCTCTAGATGATGAGAAAACAATAAACACAATTATCCCTTTCGCAGCATTGTTTTAGATTTTAGCAAATATGAACAAAACATGGAGAAAACACCTCCACCTTCCAAAAGAAGGAGAAACAGTCACCCGCGGGCGTCGAGTTCTCCGCCTTCAGAACTGGCCACTACTGAGAATGAAGCTTGGCTGCCCCCTACTGGTAATGTATTTCCTGAGTCAGAGAATTTTCCTGAGTACTGCGGCTAACAGCGGTTAGTCATGGCATTCTGGTCCCTGAGACACGCATTTCTAAAGGCCATATCTGTATACGTTTTGCATAATTTTTACATTAATAACGTAATTAGTATACTATATTCATGTTGTACATTTACAGCATATTATTCCAGTTTGAGTGGAAAAAGCTTTAGGTGTGCCTGCAATTTTGGAATGAGTCAAATAAAATAAATAAATAAAAGAACAACACAATATAGAATATTGAAATAAATGTTTCTCATTTGTACTTTTAAGACTTGCAGCTGTGGCAATGACGGTAAGCAAATATAACCTTTCAATGCGTCACAATTCACTTTTGTTTGTACGATTGCACAATGACGCCAACAACTGCAATCCACCTAAAGTGATACATCTCTGCCAAAGCAGCACATGTGCACAACACAATTCCAATTCAACAGCTCTCTCCAGGTGTCATGGCCAACAGCCACGTTCTTTCCCCTCTGGTTCAAGCGTCCTCGTCCTTTCATTGTGTATCAGTACCTGATGACTTATCACTCTGGACTGAGATATTTTCCAGAATGGAGACTGGAGAGTCAGACAGCTGAAAGAACTCCTGGGCCAGACTTCAGCTCCCTCAGGACAAACCTGTACACTGGATTTAGTTTGTAAACTAAATGTCTGCTGACAGATGCTTTGTCCCGATTTTCCAAATAATATTATGCCCTAAATGTATGTTATTTTACTTATTAAGAAAAGTTAAGTAAGATTGTGTTCTGTTGTTCGATTGATCAAATTGTGTTCATTTACTTCTCTTGGTATTTTGGTCCAGATCAAAAAGCGTTTCAAATAAATGATACATTTAGTTCTGCACAATTAACAGTGTCATTTTCAGACCAAACCTTTAAATGACTTTTATAATATATCATTTGAATCAGAACTTACTAAAAATCCAACACAATGCTGTTTTCTGGGCTAAACATATTTGTTGTAAGCGCATATATAGCTCATATATGATGCTATTTTTATTGTGTTTAAACTTGTGAGCTTATAAAATATGCAAATGAGTCCAAATAGCACCAAATATTTCTCAATCACACACACAAAGAAGATAAGTTGTAAGTAGCCACATTTTTGATCCTTGTTGAATGTCTTTGGTCCATGTTGAAATTCACTTTTCAGTTGAACCGTGCACTTGTACACAGTCTCGGTACACTTGTTTTTGCACACCACAGTGGCAGAGTTTATATTCAGAGTTTGCACTAACAGAGTGACCATACCAGATCATTTGAATCATCCAAACCGACCAAGCGTGTTTGTTTTTTACCTTGGTTTTCATGATATCTTATTTGTTTCCTTGGTTATGATTATGCTCACCTGTGTCTTGTTTGGTATTTTACTACAAAGGGTATTTATACTCCAGAGTGTCTTCTGTTCAGTGTTGGTTATTGTCTGCGACTTATTGTTAATTTAATGCTTTCATTGATCTCCCTTCGGATTACTGTTGAATACAAACTTACTGAGAGATCCACATCTCGACTGTCCTTTCCTTGCTTGAAATGTGACACACACAACATTATATTTTTAATTAGGTTAGAGACACTTTTTTAAACCTCAAACCATCTATACCTAAACCCAAAAATATACAGTTGAAGTCAGAAATATTAGCCCCCCTTAGATTTTTTTTTTCTTTTTTAAATATTTCCCAAATTATGTTTAACAGAGCATGGAAATTTCCACAGTATGTCTGATAATATTTTTTCTTCTGGAGAAAGTCTTATTTGTTTTATTTCGGCTAGAATAAAAGCAGTTTTTAATTTTTTAAACACCATTTTAAGGTCAAAATTATTAGCCCCTTTTTCGATAGTCTACAGAACAAACCATATTAACCATCGTTATACAATAACTCGTCTAATTACCCTAACCTGTCTAGATAACCTAATTAACCTAGTTAAGACTTTAAATGTCACTTTAAGCTGTATAGAAGTGTCTTGAAAAACATCTAGTAAAATATTATTTACTGTCATCATGACAAAGAAAAAGTAAATCAGTTATTAAAACTATTAAGTTTAGAAATGTGTTGAAAAAAATTTCACTCCGTTAAACAGAAATTGGGGAAAAAAGTAAACAGGGGGCTAATAATTCAGGGGGGTTAATAAATCTGACTTCAACTGTACATGGTATAATTGTTTCTATATTTAAAAAGCATGTTGATCTGTCATGTGGGTTTTTAATGTGGAAGGCTCCCCTTTTATGTTTTTTTTTTTTTTGCATACTGATGCAATTAAGTGGTATAAAACAAAAACATCTGTTCTGCTAATGTGCTATTTGCATTGTTTCAGTTGAAATATAATAAAGATTATCAAAGCCCCTCAAAGATAACTTCAGAAAAATTAAAATTCTGTTCATTCATCCTCATGTCTTTAAAATCTCCTGAGACTTTTGTTCATATTCGAAACAAAAATTAAGATATTTTAGATCAAATAAGAGAGCTCTCTGACCCTCATAGAGAGCAAGGTCGTGAGATGTTCGAAGTCCAGAAAAGAAACCAAAACACTGTCAAAACATTGCGTGTGACTTCAGTGGTTTAACTTTAATCATAAAAAGTTCCAAGAACACTTTTGCATATCAAAAAAACCTCCTTTTACAGTTTTATTGGCGTCTCATGACTCTATCCCTGCTATCTATGGACTATCAGACAGCTCTCAGATTTAATCTAAAATTTCTTAATAAGGTCTCAGGCGATTGGATAATTGGAGTAAATAATAACCATAATAATAATTTAAATATTTTGGTAAACTAATTTTTAACAAACTGACATGTTGAGTTGCCCTTGATCTTTTAATATTAGTTTCTGTTTCCTTGGATATTATGATGATTTGAAAGTAGGTTCTCTTTTTTCTCTCTTGGTTGATTACGCTCACCTGTGCCTTGTTTGGTTTGTATTATTCTGTGTATTTATATTCCTCAGTTTCAACATACATACGCCTAGTACATACTAGTATGTTGTTCTATATTGTCTATCCCTTAGTTCTAACCCATTTCATTAACCTTTGTCTTTCTTTAAATTCAAACCTGATACACCCTCAAGTCTTCTCTTGTTACATTTCCTCTCAATCTCAATTGTGGGGGTGATATTTGTGATTACAGTGTGCAAACATACACACTCTGAAACTCTTCTGGAAATTGTAGCTTATCCTATTAACCTTTGGCATATGTTTTCAAAATACTATGCCCTGGGATATACTTATTCACTGCAAAAAAAAAGGGCTTTTTTACTTAGGTTTTTATTTTTTATTTATTTTTTGTCCAAATATCTAAAACAAAATCTTAAATCAAAAACAACAAATTATCTTGTTTTAAGAAATAATATCCCCAAATTAGGTGAGTCTTTCCCTTAAAAAGAAGCAAAAGAATCTGCCACTGGGGTAAGCAAAACAATTGTGCTTTCCCTTTTGACATGAGATAATTTTTCTCACTCCATTGGCAGATTATTTTGCTTGTTTTAAGAAAAAAACTCACTTAATTTTGGCGTGTTATTTCTTAAAACAAGACAATATGTTTTGCTTGTCTAGAAAATGCTTCCTGATTTAAGAGCTTTTTGATATTTGGACAAAAAATAAGTCAAAAAAATCTAAGTAAGAAAAGCATTTTTTCCAGTGCTGTAACTTCACATACTATTTAGGATTAATAGTACACACACTGGGAAGCAGAGAGAGAGAGAGAGAGTCTGATGTTGGGGCAATAAAAGGTCAATGTCATACACTTCCTCTCCACCTATAATTGGCTGATTATTCCCACTCAGTCGGTGCACACCAGCTGGTGAACAACCTGATGTGACCATCTTGACCTGTGCGGAATTAAACAGGAATGCGCCTGGGTAAAGTTCGAATATTCCTGGCTTTGGACCCCATCCCGAAATCTCTATCTCTCATTCTCTTTCGCTCTTTCCCAGACCTCTGCGCCGAGGCTAATCCCACACACCTGCAAGAGCTCCGCACACTGCAGCCTGCCAAGAGTCCAGCCGTCCCCCCTGCCTTCTCCACCACACGGCCTACGGGGAGAGCATCGAGGATTATTACATTTATCAGTCACATTCGAAACAAACAAACAAAAGCACCAAAGCCCTTGGGTTTGCATGTATGGGAACTCGACAGAACAGTTATTCTAATGCTAAAGTATCCCGATATGACGTCAGAGTCTTATTTTCCTCACAAGGAGCAGTGACAAAATCCGAAGGAAGAAACATCCCTGACTTGCACATCTCAGCACATTTGCAGACACATGCTAGCTCTATCAATCCCTGGAAAACACATCGGCTTTCGTGCTGGTTCAGAGTTTTCCAAGAAACAAGGGGAAAGCGATATTGAGCTTTGATGGGATTCACAGATGGACGGTTATGACGTTTCTGCAATGAGGAGACAAGATACTGGTTCGTGCTAAGACATAATCACTGATACAAAAACCTAGTGAGCTGCTTTGTTATCTACTGTTATACCTGCCTAAAACAATCTTACTGAAATTAGCTAGAAGGAAACACTGAAGCACTACTCAAAGCAGCACTCGAAAAAGTAAGATTTGCTATTAGCATGTTGCTACGCTAATAACAAACCTCTTTATATAAAAGTAAACAGAACTCAAAATATCAGGTGAAAGCTTTGTTTAATTGTTAGATCAACTCAAATCAACATTTTAGGCCCTATCATACAACCGGCGCAATAAGGCACAAGACGTCTTTGGCGCGATTTGTTGCTATTTTCAGACCAGCGCAACTGTAATTTTCATGTTTTGCACAACGTTGTTTCAATAGCAAATCCTTTTGTAATGACTAAAAGTATACTTCTTTTTTTTTTTTACCTCAAACCTATCTTGTAATCTTGGATAAACATTCCACTGAGTTTAGTATTGCACAACAATACACAGAAACCCTTTTCCATTGCATTTTTGGAAAGTTTTTGAATAAAAGATTTAACATTGTTCAAACAATTCCTGTTTTGTACTGTAAAAATCACATGTATATGCGATTATAGTATTGTTTTTTTGTTTGTTTGTTTTTTGCCCTTGCACATTACCCGTTTTCAAAAGCTAGCAGGGCCTGCAATTTATCATTATCATCCGTTATTATAAAATCATTATTTTAATCATCCCGAGTCACAGTGTACTTTGGGATTAAACTCTCCAGCAATCCTACATCTGATGCCAGTCGTATGACACACAGAAATAAACCTAATGTTGCTTCTCTTCCAGAAGAGTGTTAATAATGTAGTCTAGCCAAGAGCCTCACTCTGTTTTGAAGCAGATATAGTCGGTGTGCAGCTACAGGTGTGATCTCTAGCCTCAGGTAGGACAGGTTTGACAGGTTTTCAGTCAATGCACAATTTGTACTAATTTTAGGACGGCTAATTGTTGTTTGAGCTCAAGGTATTTAAAGAGGTGAAGTAGGAGGGGAGGAATGTGGTGAATTAAAGAGAAATGTGTGTGTGTTTGTGAGGACTGTTGTAGGGAGTTTCAGTGACTCCACGTGTTTGTTGGCTTTATGTTGTGTTTGGTGGGAGAATTGCTGGAGTTTTCCTAAAGCCTCAGACCAGGAGCATCTGATGGCTAAGAAAGGAAAAACAATTGAAGCGCAGCATGAAGTAATTATGTACGATCCCCTCCAACTGTGTGCGCGCAAGAACACACAAACGCTCTCTCCGTCAGTGCATCATGTGTGTTTCATTAGCTGTCAGATTAAGGAAGAGGCTTTGTTTTCAAGTTCAAAGAGCCTGTGCTGGAGAACATCCATTCCTCCCAAACTGGAGGCAAGTTCACCTCAAAACAAACGGACTGACCACAAGTTCAGGATGAACCTGACGTCAGCTATTTATTAACACCAACACAGGTGTTACATTTAACAGGAATTGTATTTTGTCATCAAAATTGTACAGACTGGAGGGGGAAACATGATGTTGCACTCCTAATTATGTCATGATTATTTTATAATACGATGCATGTAGAGTTGAAGACACAATTATAATTCATTTTTAATAATTTTTTAAATAGTTCCAGAGTAAAGCTTAAAGCAAGGATGTTTTTTTCACATTGTTTCCTATCATATTTTTCATCAGGAGAAAGGTCTTGTTTCTTTCAGTTTGGTTGAAATAAATGAATGAATAAATAAATACTTTTTTAAAAATCTGGTTACAGTAAAAACCTCCGATGACTTGCCTAATTCTTCTTTCTTGTCGGCTTATTCCCTTTATTAATCTGGGGTCGCCACAGCGGAATGAACCGCCAACTTATCCAGCACGATTTTACGCAGCGGATGCCCTTCCAGCCGCAACCCATCTCTGGGAAACATCCACACACTCATGCACACACACATACACTATGGACAATTTAGCCTACCCAATTCACCTGTACCGCATGTCTTTGGACTGTGGGGGAAACCGGAGCACCCGGAGGAAACCCACGCGAACGCAGGGAGAACATGCAAACTCCACACAGAAACGCCAACTGACCCGACTTGCCTAATTAACCTAGCTAACCTAATTCAAGTCGTTAAAAGATTAAATAGCATATTAAGCTGAATAATAGTATCTTGCCAAATATCTTGTAAAGAATAAGTACTTTCATCATGAAAAGACTAAATAAATAAATACATTTTAAAATAAATTTAAGAAATTTATGAACGCTACTATGCTTAAAAACGTGAAAATCACTTCATTATACAGCAGATGGAATATTTTGAAAAATAATTATAATTTATGCAGGAGAGATAATAATTTAGTCTTCAACTCTGTGTGTTGTACACATTCAATGGCATTCCATTTTTTATTTGTTAATTTAGTGTCAGAAAATTCTAAATAAGAAAAAAAGTTTATATTCTATGTGCTTTATTTGATGTTAAACGTGTTTTATGCAATATTGAACATTGACATTTAAAGCTATACTGAAAGCAATAACGAATAATTCACCTAAGATCTTGCAAATAAATGTAAAGGTAAAGAATGTGTGAGGGTAATGTCTGTAAAGTAAAGCTAAGTATAAAATTAGTAGCTCCTGTGAAATTGTTATACAAATATTTCCCAAGTGCTGTTTAATGTAGCAAAGAACACATTCTTAACACATTTTTCTTATTATTTTTTTCTCAATAAAACAATTGTGGTTCTGATGTCCTGTAATAACATGCACAGAAGTTTTTGTTATACTGTACATTCACTTGCATACAAATTCTTAAGAGCAAAAACAGAAATAAAAGAAGACATAAACCAAGATTAGAAATACAAAGGCTAGTCAAAGAGCATCCTTAAGACAGTTCCAGAAAGTGGACCATATGTGGCTAAACAATTCAAAGCTTTTATGTTTAGAATTATTAAGTTTATAAATGTGTTGAGAAAATCTTCTCTTTGTTAAACAGACATTATATAAACATATATATATATATATATACAGTTGAAGTCAGAATTAATAGCCCCCCTGAATTATTAGCACCCTGTTTATTTTTTCCCCAATTTCTGTTTAACAGAGAGAAGATTTTCTCAACACATTTCTAAACATAATAGTTTTAATAACTCATCTCTAATAACTGATTTATTTTATCTTTGCCATGATGACAGTAAATAATATTTTACTAGATATTTTTCAAGACACTTCTATACAGCTTAAAGTGACATTTAAAGGCTTAACTAGGTTAATTAAATTAACTAGGCAGGTTAGGGGAATTAGGCAAGTTATTGTATAATGATGGTTTGTTCTGTAGACTATCGGGAAAAAAAATTAGCTTAAAGGGGCTAATAATTTTGTCCTTAAAATGGCTTTTAATAAACTAAAAACTGCTTTTATTCTAGCCGAAATAAAACAAATAAGACTTTCTCCAGAAGAAAAAATATAATCAGACATTCTGTGAAAATTTCCCTGCTCTGTTAAACATCATTTGGGAAATATTTAAAAAAGAAAAAAAATTAAAAAGGTGGCTAATAATTCTGACTTTAACTGTGTGTGTGTGTGTGTGTATATGTATATATATATATATATATATATATATATATATATATATATATATATATATATATATATCCTTAAACACAATCAAGGCAAAGGTCCACTGTAAAATTCAAGAGGTATATCATTGGGGACATTACAAAATAACTAATGTCTAATAACTATTTTTTTGTGCCACGATGACAATGCAAAATATTTTATTAATTATTATGCAAGATACTCGTAAACTGCTATTGCATTTTATCCTCAGGAAAATTACATATAACGGAAGGGAAACATGCTGTTGCACATCAGATTATGTTTTAATGTCTTCATAATACAGTGCCAAAATACATGTTGCGAACATGGTATGGGCAGTTTTCTCTTTTGCGTCAACTACTATAATGAAAAAGAAACCACTTTGATTCTAATGTCTACACTAACGCAAATTCCTTTTTGATTTAGTAAATATTTTGGTATGTTCAATCATTTTTAGTTTGTTTTACTTACACTGTGTGCTAAGCAGACATGACGCAACACTACGAAACACAATAAAAATCCAGTTTTACAGCAGAGCTTTTCCTCCTAACCAGCCACAATGTGAGGCAGGAGATTCTATTTTAGAAATGTTTTCTATTTCTGCTACGTTGTGGTTGGAACGAGAACATAAACTATGACTGAATGATTATATCAGGAACTGATTATGTGCTTTATTTAATGTTAAAAGTGTGTAATGTGAGGTAATGGATCATTCACCTCAGATCTCACAAATTAATTTAAAGGAACAAGATTTGAATTTATTCATTCCAGACATGAACGACGTTTACATCAGGAGGGGGTTTTACATTCAACCGCAACTGTGTTTTATCATCAAATAACACACACATGCTATAAAATAAAAATAAAATATTTTGAAGAAAACCTGTAACCATTCAATTTCAAAGCAGGAAAAACAACTCCTATAAAAGTCAATGATTACATGTTTCCAACTGTCTTCAAAATGTCTATGTTTCTGATCAACAGAAGAATGAAAGTCAAAAAGGTTTGGAACAAGTAAAGAGTGAGTCAACGTTGAGAAAATATTAATTTTGGGGTGAACTATACCTTGGGTGAAAACTGCCTCATTTAAAAATGATCAAAATCAACCAAAATTTGAAATGAAATACACTTCAAATACAAAATGCCTTACAAATAATTAATAACAAAAACACACAAGGGCATAAAACACTTTGGAACATTCCCATGTGAGATCACGTAATCCCCTTTTTCATATAGATATATGATCCAAAATGACACATGTGATTTTAGCAGGTGAAGCTCATGTGACGCTCATGAGTTTTTCCTGTGAAGGGCATGGAGTCTTTTATTCAGATAATAATTTGGAGTTTGTTTCACAACAGAAGGGTCAAGGATGGAGACATTTATAGGCCTCAGCAGGTGGACTCCATTCATGTGGAAAGATCTTGATAAACTGACATGGTCAGGTTGGGTTGTATGCTTTAATAAAGGGCTGTGAGAAGCAGTGAGCCAGACCACTGGCAGCCTTGTGTGACAGGACCAGTGTTTTTAATATGATTCTGGCAGCTAGTGAATCCATATTTGACTAAAGGTGTAGTGTGAAAGGATTTCTGGAGGTTAAACAAGCTCAGAGAGGAAGGAGTAGGCAGTGGATGAAGAGCAAGTCACAGGTAGTAGTGAAACACTTTGGGCTTAAATAGGAAATACGGTATTTTGACATAAGTTACTTCTGAAAGTAACGAATTACTATATCGAGTTACTCCCCACAATAGTAACTGGTTGCGTTACTTAGTTACTCTTTATGGAAAGTAATGTGTTACATACTTTTGCTTTACATTTTCTTACCTGCCTGAGGCTTGATCTCTTTCAGAACTTGCAGTTTATTATTATTATTTTTTTAAATAGAGGAACTCTGCAATTAACAATACACCGTATAACCTTCATTTACTTAAAAAAAAAAAAAAAAAAAAAAAAAAATATATATATATATATATATATATATATATATATATATATATATATATATATATATATATATATATATATATTATATATATATATATATATATATATATATATATATATATATAATTAAGTATAATCTTATCTTCTAAGAACGTCCTGACCACAGAGCTATACATGTAATATACTGTATACAAATTAATGAATCTTTAAAGCAATGTGTTTGCTACTTTTGTACTTTTTGTCTGATTAGTTAATGACAACACTTCCACTGCAGAAATCTAAGGCTCTGGCATGCCATCTTGGTTTCTGTCTGTTCCCGTGAGGAGCAAATTCTCTCATTAAGTGCATGATTCAACATGACTGTTAATTTAAATTCAGCAACTAATTAATTAAACTAACTACTAACTCAAATATTATTCATTATTTCTACACATTACATAATATTACACTCAGGCCAGGCACTACGTGTTTCATGAAGGATTGTTCACTCAAAACTGAAAATTCTTTCTGTCATTAATTACTAACACTCCCGTCATTCCAACCTTCAGAACACACATTTAGATATTTATAATATGAAATAGCAATTAAATTATGAAAATTTTGAAATTAAAGCTAGCCATATAGTGCAGAGATCTGGTCCCTGCGTCAGGTTCGGGTGTGGCCGTAAATATAGCCTTTAAAACGCTCACGCGGCGGCGGAGAAGGCGCACTCTAAACTCACACGGGAGAAAACTAGACTAGTGGATGACGTGAAAGCAAGCAGTCTAATTCATTACTTGTTTTGGTTAACTAATTCTTTAAACACAACTCTCTTGACTTGAGTTCTAAAAGGAAAAAACGCAGAACAAAATTGCCATTTAATCAATTTTAGCAAAGATGCAAATGCCAGTCATTCATAGATATATACACTAGATATCACATAGGGACCCTGAGCATGCGTCAATAGCGCCGCCACATTGGTACAGTGCTCCTAGGATAAACGTCATTCAACCGCACTAGTCAAGACAGTGTGCAAATGTGAAGATGCTGGACTTTAGCGCTGTGTACGGATGTAGTAACGAGCAAACAAAGAAAACAAAGCACAAAGTCATCACATTTCATAGGTAAAATTTAGTTTTTTATGTTTTTGTATGTTAGGAACTTTTGTGCTTAACAAGTAATGTTATTGATGATAATACAGTCTCTTACTGCACTGACCATAAGGCAAAGTAGCACCAACTCGCACTAAATTCTAAGCTTATGCTAGTTTTGTTGAATAAAATAAGCAAACAATGTTATGAAATATGACAAGCAGACGATGACCTGCCAGAAACTTGTATTATTGTCGGCTAAGTGAACGAATCGTTCATAACGGAGATTCATTCACAAACGAATCGCTCCCTCTGTCAGAATGAGAAGTGAAAGCAGGTGAGGGGGTGTGTTTTAGAACATGGATTAGATCAACGTAAACAGGGAAGGAGGATAATGCATTTCCATGCACACAAACACACGCTCTTTGTCAGGAATGCCCGTGCGGTCACATCCATCAATGTAGAAAAGTGATGTAAAATTATAATATTTCGTAATTTAAAAAAATATTTGCATACGGACCACCGGGGAAAACTCCCGATCATAGATATATGTGTATATGTGTATATCTCTGGCTTTGAATAGCCACAGTCCTCCACTTCACCTTAGTCTTGCATTCATTTCAAAGGAGCGCTACCCTGTACTAAAATGACGGCTCTATTGACGCATTCCTTCTAATAGACGACAGTAGGGTAGGCGACATCTAATGTATATATCTATCCCAGTCATTTAGTCACATTAGCTTTTCAGTTAGGGGATATGTAGCCTAATAAAAATGTTTAGTTGGACACTGCACATTCCCACAGTAATCTACACTATAATTATTATTTATTTTAATATACTCATTATTATTAATATTATTAAAATTAAGCTAAAATTGACAAAAACAAGAACCGTTTAAATGTTTGCTTTCATTTTAAAATCGCTAAAGCACACTTTAACGCACTTTAAAGATGATCGGTCTGCGAAGTCAAGTTTACAGTGTTATAAATGAAATAGGTAGGCCTATATAGTGCGTGAGTAAGTGGATTTGCTGTGGATCAATCTCTCACATGCCCTGCAGGCTGAATGGTAATCCTTTAAAAATATGCAATTTAGGCTATACTGCTTTTTGCTCATGCTAAATTAAACACCAGAAAATATATTGTAGGCCTATTTTAACAGGTAAAATACAGTTAGCATGTCGATTTTATTTTGACTTGTAAGCTCATGGCCCTAAAAAATGAAAATGTAACCTGAAAACAAGTTATTAAAATAGGCTAAATAAATGAATAAAATGACAGGTAGGCCTATTAGCCTAATGGTTTATGATGGCGTTTTTACAAATGCCAACTGGAGAATATCACGAAAAAAAAAAATTACCTATGATAGCTTAACAGAAATCTTTATTTTTACCTTTAAAATTATGAAAAATAGGTATAGCCTATTGATAAAATTTAACCAATTTTCACGGCAATAACTGTGAATTTCTTTCTTTAGGTATTTTTCTGGCTACACTAATGCCTTAAAATGTAACTAAGTAGCACATTTAGCGACATTAAAATGACATTAGATTGTAACATTTAACTTTTTTCTAACACTGATATTGGTTGGGTAATGAAGTGTAATGATTCGGTTATGCTGATTTCACTATATTTATTTAACGGTTATGGAATAGTCTAACCGTGGGTTAGCTTGCTTGTGTGGGCATAGTTTGACGTCTTTACCTAAAACTTTAAACATTCATATTATTTGAAATAAAATGGAAAGAAATAAGGAAAGTAAAATATCATTTAAATCACTCGTTTGGCGCTGAAACCATGATCTGTCTGTGTTTAATTAAACGGTATCGTTGCATAACCTTCATTGATAAAATCAGTAATAGCGAAACTATGCATATTATTATTACTATAAAAACTATATTACTGGCTTAAGTCAGTAACTTAGGCAGTGATGCAAAGTAATAATAAATAAATAGCCTAAATGAAAGGAACAAGAGCGACCAAAATCAGTCACCAGGTCTAGTGCCCCCCTATGGGATTAAAATGCAGCCTCAGTTATGACATCCTGGCGCCGGGCCTGATTACACTACTCATTAATTAGAAAAATAATATTATTACGTAACTCACCTTACTTGTAATGCATTACCCCAAACACTGACTGTAAGTCAATCAATCAATCAATCAATCAATCAATCAATCAATCAATCAATCAATCAATCAATCAATCAATCAATCAATCAATCAATCAATCAGTAAAAGAAAGCAGGACATACATTCTAATGGTTTCCTCTTCAAATACAATTAAACCATTACAAACTTTTAATATGTAACCATCATATTTCAGCAGAATTTTTGACATTAAACATGCCAGCCAATAGAAGGCAAACAATTACCAGCAGAGACCCAAAGGATTGTTACAGTTTACAATTCAATCAGTGGTTCTCAATTCTGCCCCCCCGACCCTGCACATTTTGTATGTCTCTCTTATTTGACACACAAGGATCAGTTCATGGATCTTTCTGTTAACGAGTTGATGATCTGAATCAGGTGTGTTAAGTAAGGAAGACATAAGGTGCGTCCCAAATAGCATACTTATGCACTATTGTACGCCATGTTGTAGTGTAGTATAAGTAGTGCGTTCACACTGAAAACGCTGAAAAGAATAAGTGCACTTTAATTAGCCGGATGATGCACTTATTCAACTGTTAAAATGGTGTGTGGAATGATGGACACTTCACGCACTCAACAGTCGCAGCTTTGCTCATGTAGCAGAAGGGCGGAGCTATCGGGCACACATGTTGGATTACATTATTTATTTTGGATTGTGAAGGTAGTATTCTTCTACGAGAGTGACTATAGCGCCTCCCGATGGTGAATGCGGTTATACTAATGGTAGGTATTATTTGGTAGTTTGGTCATTTATTTCGCTAATTTGGCAACCGTCAAACATCATCAGGGAAATGGTTTGACTTTCCGCTTAGTAAAAATAACATTAGTGTTCCATTTGGAACGACACTACACACATATGCTATGCTGTTGAGTGTGTAAGTGCGTAAGTACATAGTGCATTAGTGTATAGTGTGCCATTTGGGACGCAGCTATACAAAATGTGCAGGGTGTGGCGGCCTGAGGACCAGAATTGAGAACCACTGAATAAAACAATTTCTAATGATTTGTCAAGCTTATTTTGGTGAAACACACGAAAAATTGCACAATGGATTTCCAGAAACATGGAGCGTTGAAAGGAAAGTGTCTGGTGCTGACGGAGAGGAGAGGATCTGCCTTACAGGTGGTTTGTGAAGCCCACTAACCTGCGTGGAGCACACTCAGAATTGCATAATGTTTCCAGAAACATAGAGAGTTTATAAGAAGGTGTTTATAAGAAGTATTAATTAGCAGGGCTGAACTGCTTGATTATTACAACTGGGAATAATAAACAATGCTTCATTTTCTCCACTGAAAGCAAGTCAAGTAGTCTGACCCATTTAACTTCTTAGTTTAACCCAACATACCTGAAATCAATTTTAAAATCTTTATGTTGACAAAAATACTTTCTCCACAGTCTTTTCCGCACCACACCGCCCTGACCAGGCCAAACTCCAAATGAACACTTCAGATTCAATTACTCTAACCAAACGAAAACTCACACAGGACACACTTGCACTTAATCATGGGAATAAGTTTGATCCACTGACACATAAACGTTGAGTTGAGTGGGCACGGTGGGAAATAAATGGCCAGCTGATGTAATGACACAGCTGCTTGGTGGTTTTGCAACAGAGCAGCGCTGAGTTTAGGGGATTGTTGGTAGATAAACTTTGGGAATTGTGGGATACGCTGGAGAAAACAGATGGTTTACTGCGGCCTGCTGCTCGGATGCAAACACTTAAGTTGTTTTTGGTGTGAATGACTTGGGAACTGGTTTTGGTGATACTTGTGGTTTGATTTACCAACATGAAATGCTTGCCAGTTTTGTAGATTCCCATATTATGTGGATTTGCTGCACTTAACTTGTGCTCAAAAACAAAACATACACACATGTAGTACATCCAACTCATTTTACCCTAAAACAATTAATAAAATACTAAAACGGTCCCTTTAAGGAATGTTTTTTTTTTGTACTTTTAAGAGACTTGTAGCACACTTAATGTCTATATTTCTACCAATACTCCACACTCTATTTTCACAGAATTTCAGTAAGACTGATTCAGCTGCTCAAAGATTTTGTTGGCAAGCAGAAAATATATACACAAAGAAAAAAGGACGGTGGTGTAAAATAGGGGAATACCAGCTAAGATATCCCATGGTTTGGAAAATTCTTTGTTCTTCACTATGTTTTACAAGGAGCTTAAGGAATCATTTCCCAGAAATAAATATTCAGTCATCACTTAGCCACAGCCATATCACCCTGCGGCCCATGAGAGGTTACTCACTGAAGCTACGCAGGGCCAGCAGGGGGCACTCAACCTGAGGTCTGTGTGAGTCCTAATGCCCCAGTATAGTGAAACGGACACTATACTGTCAGTGAGCGTCGTCTTTTGGATGAGACGTTAAACCGAGGTCCTGACTATCTGTGGTCATTAAAAATCCTATGGCACTTCTCGTAAAGAGTAAGGGTGTAACCCCGGTGTCCTGGCCATCTCCCCCTCAGCTCTTACTGATCATGACCTCCCAATCATCCCCATCCACTGCATTGGCTCTATCACTGTCTCTCCACTCCCCCTATAGCTGGTGTGTGGTGAGCGCACTAGTGCCGTTGTCCTGTGGCTGCCGTCGCATCATCCAAGTGGATGCTGCACACTGGTGGTGGTGTGGAGAGACCCCCCTCATGATTGTGAAGCGCTTTGGGTGTATGGCCATACAGGATAAATGCGATATATAAATACACATTACATTACATTACACTTACTAAAGACCTCAACTTGTTTTTTTCACATTCTTCAAAATATCTTGTTTTGTATTTGACTGAAGACAGCCAAGTGGGTTCTAGACGAACCTGGGATTAGTAAATGACAACTTTATTTTATTTTTAAGGCCTGTAAACACTAATGACAAGAACAATAAAGATAACTACAGGAATTAAACAATTAAAACTTTAATAATAAATATAAAGTTCTGGATTATTGTGAACACTAAAATAGTTGTCATTCTTGGGTGTGAATAGGCTTTTAGATGCAAAATTAAGGAATGTATTCATTTCACCAAAAAAATTTTAATTCATGTTTCGAAATGCAGCAGATAGTAAAATATGCAAATGACTTTTCAAATGAACAAATAAACAAATAGCGGTATTTAAAAATGTTAAATCGTTGATTGTTAAATATAATAATCAATGTTTGGAGCCATCTGTGAACTACAAACCTAACCCTTACGTACTGTTAGGGATGTTTTCATCCACTCTGGGTTGATTTTGAGTTCTAATTTGGCCATAACTTTTCCTGTGCTTCAGCTAGGAGAATGATTTTTGGTGACAAATCTTATTTTGACACATATTTTGAGAAAATGCGTTGAAAACCTCAACAATAAACTCTGGGCAAATTTACATCCACTAAATTAAACAAAAAATTAATTAAAATGCATCAGATAAATACTTTTATTCCAAATAGTTTTGCATAAATCTGTTAATCAACCTTAGTGCTGAGTCCTCAAGCCTAAATTGCTTAGAAAATTACAGGATTTTAACTCTAATTGCCAAATTCATAAACGATGTCACTGATTTGGTAAAAAAAAAACACACAAAATGACGTATTTTCAATATAGAAAGTAATTGTGGACTGTTTTTTTTAACCTTTTATCAAAGTCTTGGACATGTGAAACAACATTGCCTTTAATGCATTGTTTTTGATTGATTTAAAAAAAAATATTTACAGTTGGTGGCTGTTTTTGCCCTATTGACTTCCATTATAACCACATTTCTTTGATTACAAAACCGTGACACCATATAATCATGCATTTTTTATTGTTAAAGGTTTCCCCTGTTGGGAAGAGGTAAGATTTTTCACTTTTACTGTTGATCATCAGTTGGCACCATTAACCCTTTAGAAAAAGCTTAGTTTCTGGATTTTATATGGAGTATAACAGCAAATTAAAGTGTGTGTATGTGTCTTAGTGTGTGAGAGTAACCTTTACGCACTTACCTTGATGTGTCTGAGAAAATCAAAATATGCATCTCAGCTCTCAGAACTACATGGAGTAAATAAAAACAAAGACTGTGTATTTATGCACCATCAAATGTAGTTAAAATGGAAGTCAATGGGGCAAAAACAGCCACCAACAGTAAATTAGGGAGAAAAAAATGAAAATCCAACAATGCATCAAAGTCAATGTTGATATTAATCGTTCACATGTCCAAGACTGTGATAAAAGGTTAAAAAAAATCTAGTCTACAATTACTTTTTATATTAAAAATACATCATTCTGAGTGTTTTTTTTCACCAAATCAGTGACATCATTTGTGAACTTGGCAATTAAAAAGTTTAAATCCTGTAATTTTCTAAACAATTTAGTAGTTTTGATCAGGACTGAGGTTGATTAACAGATTTATGAAAAAATGTATTAAAATTAAAGAGAATTTAATTAATTGATGCATTTTTACAGCAGTTTAATTCAGTGGATGTTTTCATCCCAAACATAACAAAAGGGTAGTAAATTTGAACAGTGCACAAGGGTTAACTTGACTAAACTAAACTATACTATACTATACTATACTATACTATACTATACTATACTATACTATACTATACTATACCATACTAAAACTAAACTAAAACTAAACTAAAACTAAACTAAAACTACAAATACAACTAACCTAAAACTAAACTAAAACTAAACTAAACTAAACTTAACTAAACTACTAAAACAACTATAAAATAGAATTAATCTCAATCAATCATTCAATAAATACACAAAACCTTTTACTTTTCTGAACTTTTTAAAAATTTCTGAAATTGTAAGACTTTGCTGGAGCTGAATTTTAAAAAAAATTTAGCTACAGTTTAGGATAAAGATATTAGTTTTTACCTCCCAAGATAAAAAAAAAAACAACGGCATTCAATTCTAAACAGATACTGGGTTTAAAAAATGTGTGCCATGAATTAAACTCCTTTGGCAGTTTAACCCAACACTACTGTCAGCGTTGAATTAAATTAAGCACTAATGCCACAAAAATGAGTTTCCAGGGTCATTTAAAGCCAAATGCAAGTGCATCTGAAGGAATGCAGAATTCTGGCAAATAATCACCGAAGCGAAAGCAGCCATTTAAAACCAACAGTGGCATCCCGTTGCCATTGTCTCATCAATGCGTTCCTGCTTTTCAAAGCCAGGCACATTCTGAAAGAGAGTTTAGCAAAGACTCTCACATTCCAGCAGCTCCACACATATGGCTGAAAACATGGAAGAATGAAGGAGTGAGAGGAGCCTTTGAACGTGTCACAAAGAAGCGGCCATGAATGACACTCCTTATTACGGCTGGAAACCACGCTTAACGTTCGCCCACAGCTGCACGTGCTTTTGTCCTCCGATGCCTCTCTTGCTCCGCTCGCCAGGCCAAAAGCGCTAATGGAATTTTCTGCTCGCGCCCTGGAGACATGATGTCATTCTCACAAACTGGGCCTTCTCTTTTTTTTGGGGAAGAAAAATGACTTTTATGTGGCCCGGACCAGACAATGAAGACGGAAATGGACAGTTGGACCCACGCTTTGGGAGAAATTACGATTCTGCTTAACCACCGGTGATGGCGGCTAATAAAATGCAGCGTCATTTCGAGAGCACCTAAAAGGAGAGTTATTAACAGATATGGAGGCGAAGTGTGTGTAGGTTGAGTTGTAAATGTGTCAGAGCATTAGCAGGCCATTATTCCTTTATTATAGTTGAAATTAAAACAAAATGAGAAAGAGAGAGAGGGGATTCATACCTTTAGGTACTCCCAGAGTGGAAACTGCACCAGTGAGAATGGGATCTGAAATCAAAATAAATAAATATGTTTAAATTTAGACAAAAAAATAATAACTATGATACATTGTTTTACCATGATTTACAAAAGACTACCAATACATTTCTCTTTCAGTGCAACATTCATTAGCAAATCAAATCAACATTAATGTGCCATTACCGCTATTCATCTACATTTATATTTATTACGGTTTATTTGTAGGTACAATCCAGAATAAGCATTTTGTTAAATTATATACAGTATATATACACTCACCGGCCACTTTATTTGGTACACCTGTCAAACCGCTTGTTAACACTAATGTCGAATCAGCCACATGGCAGCAACTCAACGTATTTAGACATGGTCAAGATGATATGCTGCAGTTCAAACCGAGCATCAGAATGGGGAAGAAATGTGATTTAAGTGACTTTGAACGTGACATGGTTGTTGTTGCCAGACGGGAGTATTTCAGAAACTGCTGATCTACTGGGATTTTCACGCACAACCATTACTAGGGTTTACAGAGAATGGTCCAAAAAAGAGAAAATATCCAGTGAGCGGCAGTTATGTGAGCGCAAATGCCTTGTTGATGCCAGAGGTCAGAGGAGAATGGCCAGACTGGTTCCAGCTAATAAAAAGGCAACAGTAACTCAACGCACAACACATCGAACCCTGAGGAGGATGAGCTACAGCAGCAGAAGACCACATCAGGTGTCAATCCTGTCTGTTAAGAACAGAAAACTGAGGCTACAATTCACACAGGCTCACCAAAATTGGACAAATGAAGATTGGAAAAACGTTGCCTGGTCTGATGAGTCTTGATTTCTGCTGCGACATTCGGATGGTAGAGTCAGTATTTGACGTCAACAGCATGAAAGCATGGATCCATCCTGCATCAACAGGTCAGGCTGGTGGTGTAATGGTGTGGGGGATATTTTCTTGGCACACTTTGGGCCCATTAGTACCAACTGAGCATCGTGTCAATGACACAGCCTACCTGAGTATTGCTGCTGACCATATCCATCTCTTTATGACCACAGTGTACAGATCTTCTAATGGCTACTTCCAGTAGGATAAAGCACCATGTCATGATAAAAAAATCATCTCAGACTGGTTTCTTAAACATGACAATGAGTTCACTGTACTCAAATGGCCTCTACAGTCACCAGATCTCAATCCAATAGAGCACCTTTGGGATGTGGTGGAACGGGAGATTCGCATCATGGATGTGCAGCCAACAAATCTGTAGCAACTGTGTGATGTTATCGTGTAAATATGGACCAGCATCTCTGAGGAATGTTTCCAGTACCTTGTTGAATCTATGCCACGAAGGATTAAGACAGTTCTGAAGGCAAAAGGGTCCAACCCGGTACCAGTAATGTGTACCTAATAAAGTGGCCGGTGAGTGTATACATATTGTATACAATTTGACAAAATGCTTATTCTGGACTGTATATATATATATATATATATATATATATATATATATATATATATATATATATATATATATATATATATATATATATATATATGAAAATTCACTGATATCTTGACATTCTATTTTCACAAAAATGTTTGAAGCATTCAGGTGAACACTTTGCTTGCATTAAATGTTTTTTGATTTATATAAAAGCATTTTTGTAAACTTTATTTGATACAAATGTAATTAGTTTTCTTTCTTCTGTGAAAAAGGGAAATGTTGAAGAATACAAGTTCAAAAATGACAAAATACTCCATAAAAGTATCAACCCTATTTGTAAACACTTTCCTTTTTGGTTTGCCACATAAGATAAAAGACATACAACTTGAAATGAAATTAGGGTAAATAAATAACGACAGAATTGTCTTTTTTTGGATGAGCAAATAAAATTCTAGACAAAAAGTCTGTCACACAATGACAGATTACACACAGTTTTGGGTAAAAAAGGGTTCTGACATTAATGAAAAACTGTCTTTTCTGGGGGAAAAAAAATAATAAATAACTCTTTAGCGCACTCATCTTCTGTAAAAAGAAAATGGACGACTTGTGGCAGCATGTTCAACCGCAAGCACTGGCCATTTATCTCATGTGTCAAACTGTTTTAATACTGATGTCTGAACGTCTGGAAGTGTGAGGTATAAAAGAGACAGAGAGGGAGAGAGAGAGAAACACAGAAAGAGAGAGAGAGACATGATAAATAAATTAAGAGTCTGTGGTCAGAGAGGGAGAGAAAGAGAGAGAGAGGTGGCAGAAATCAGGCACAATGGAGCTAAAAGAGAGGAAATGGACGGCACTGCTGAACAGGCTGAAAAAATCCTGAAATCCTCTGGCTGATTTGTCATGCACTAGAGAGAGGGAGATTTAGAAAGCGAGAGAGTGAGAGAGAGAGAGAGAGAGAGAGAGAGAGAGAGAGAAAAAGAGAGCCACACAGACAGAGACAATAAAGACTGACCCGTCTGAAGGTCACACTACAAGATGTGTCCACATTGACAGCAGTTTGTAGTGACGGAGACCCTAACCAATCATTTATAATGCTGATACAACTGACAGCAGCGATGGGGAGTATTTTTGGAGTGGTTGCTAGGGTGTTGCGAATTGTAAAGGGTGTTATAGGTAATCAGTTAATCGTAAACCGTTGCACAGGTGTTCTGGTGGTTGCTAGGGTGCTTACATGTAGGTCTTAAGGGGATGTGAATTGTTGAAAAGTTGTTTCTAGGATATTTTGGGTCAGACTAGGTTAAATCTAGACAACTATCAAGGTTGAAAGTGTTTGCTAGGGTGTTGTCAGGTAGTTGCTTAGGTTGTGTGTATTGCTGTTAAGGTGTTGTTAAGGTATATTGAGCGATGCTAGGTTAATTCTAAGCAGTTGTAAAGATGTTTCAGTGGTTGCTATAGGGTTTTGCCAAGGTGGTATGAAGCATTGATAATGTGTCTCTTGGGTGTCCTGGGTAAACAGGTTAATTGTAAACAGTTGTACAGGTGTTCTGGTGGTTGCTAGGGTGCTTACATGTAGGCCCTAAAGGGGATGTGAATTATTGAAATGTTGTTTCTAGGGTATTTTGGGTCAGACTACAGTAGGGTAAACCTAGACAATTGTCAAGATTGTAAGGTGGTTGCTAGGATGTTGCTAGGTACAGTAGTTGCTGTTTGTGTAAATTATCGTTAAGATATTCTGAGTGATGCTTGGTCAACTCTAAGCAGTTGTAAAAGTGTTTTGGTGGTTGCTTGGATGTTGCCAGGTAGTTGCTAGGGTTGTGTGAATTGTTGCTAAGGTATTCTGAGTGATGCTAGGTTAATTCTAAGCAGTTGTAAAGATGTTTTGGTGGCTGCTAGGGTGTTCCCAAGGTGGTGATTAGCATTTATAAAGTGTATCTAGGGTGTCCTGGGTAATAGGTTAATTGTAAACAGTTGTGCGGGTGTTCTGGTGGTTGCTAGGGTGCTTACAGGTAGGTCCTAAGGGGATGTGAATTGTTGAAAAGAGGTTTCTAGAGTATTTGGGGTCAGACTAGGTTAAATCTAGACAATTGTCAAGGTTGTAAGGTGGTTGCTAGGGTTTTGCTAGGTAGTCGCTAAGGTATTCTGAGTGATGTTTGGTCAATTCTAAGGAGTTGTGTTTTGGTGGTTGCTTGGATGTTGCGAGGTACTGTAGTTGCTGGGGTTGCGTGAATTGTTGCTAAGCGGTTGCTAAGGTATTCTGAGTGATGCTAGGTTAATTCTAAGCAATTGTAAAGATGTTTTGGTGGTTGCTAGGGTGTTGTCGGGTATTTGAGAAGATGGGGTGAATTGTTAATATGTTGTTGTTAGGGTATTCTGAGTGATGATAAGTTAATTGTGACATGTTGTAAATGTGTTCATGTGGTTGCTTGGATGTTGTTGTGTAGTTGCTAAGGTGGAGTGAACTGTTGATAAGGTGTTACTATGGTGAGTGATGGTAGGCTTATTGTAAACAGCTGTTAAGTGTTCAGGTGGTTGCTAGGGTATGAAACAATAAAATGCACATAAAATGCGGCATAGGCATCATTCGGCCTACCAAAACGTTGCATCTCCTGATTTCAAATCAAAGAACAGACCAGTGCAATGTGAACCAATGCTGGGGAGCGTATGCCTGTTCTTGTGTTTCCTCCCCCCTAAAAACAAAATCAGCCACCTGTCCTTTATTACCAAAGTGATAAATTGAGCATCTCCGTGCTCAAGAGGAGCGTAACGCTGAGAGAAATCTGCAAACAGAAACGAGCCACAAGCTGATTTATGCATAAGTTTAACACTTCTGGCAGAGACAGGGCGTCTGAGCAGCACAGATGGTCAGATTTATATTGATAAGGCCGTAATGGATGACGGATATGGAAAGACAGAAGGATGGAAAGCAGATTTTTGAGCAAAGGCCAAAAAGCTTCTTCATGAGGACGGGTCGGTCCACATTTAACATGTGTGGTCTGACTGCTGACCAGCTGTACCCATATCAGTTTAAGCACATTTGCATCGCACTTGTTTTTTTCTCCCAGAAGTGCATTAGTTAAGGTTTGCTGCATTGAAAAGCAAACCATAAAAGCTCATGGTAGATTGTGTTGTTTTGGGCAATTTGGAGTTGAGAGACAAACAAAAACACACTTTCTCTGCTGTCAGTTTCGATACTGCGGTGTGTAACTGTCAGGTACGCTATCATTGAGAAATAGGGCTGGCTGTGCGTTTTTTACCGGTTACCCAGGGGTATATTAGTATTCTGTGGTGCTCTCCACTGTCAGGCTGCTGGCCGCCAGTGTGAAATCTAGGAAAACAGATGTCAAAATGCATTTAAATGAAGCTTGATTGGATGGGTGGTGCTTTGCATGCTGTTTGACAAATGGCTTTAATAGGTCAGACGGCGCTGGGTGAATACTAATGAGAGCAGAAGAGGAGGAGAGATCAATCTAAAATCTCATTCAGTTCGGACTCACTTAAATCATGCTTGTTTTCCTTTCTTATAAAAATAAAAAAAAAAACGAATATGCTTGACATTATCTGAATAAAAAGACCATAAAATGCTGTCATATTTTTATGATATTTTTGTAAGAATTTAAGCAACATTTCACAGAAATATAATTTAAATATATATAATAAATTAATTTCCCAGAGATGGGTTGCGGCTGGAAGGGCATCCGCTGCGTAAAATCGTGCTGGATAAGTTGGTGGTTCATTCCGCTGTGGCGACCCCGCAAGGGACAAAGCCGACAAGAAAATGAATGAATGAATGATAATAAATTAATAGTATCTAAATAACACTAATACATTCATTCATTCATCTTCGTTCGGCTTAGTCCCTTTATTAATCTGGAGTCGCCACAGCGGAATAAACCGCCAACTCCAGCATATATTTTACACAGCGGATACCCTTCCAGCTGCAGCCCAGAACTAGGAAACACCCATACACTCTCATTCACACACATACACTACGGTTAATTTAGTTTAATCAATTCACCCATACTGCATGTCTTTGGACTATGGGGGAAACTGGAGCACCCGGAGGAAACCCACGCCAAAACAGGGAGATCATGTAAACTCCACACAGAAATGCCAAATGACCCTTGCTGTGAGGCAACAGCGCTACCCACTGCGCCTATGAATGTTTAAATTGACCAAACATGGCAGTGTTGTCTTATTATTAATTATTGCCGCTTTAATTAATAGCTCAAATAAGTTTTGATTTGGCACGATTTGGTGCTATTTTCAGACCAGTGACCGTTTCAGACCGTAATTTTCACATTTTTCGCCACTTTGTGGACTCATGGGTGTTCCAGTCTAAAAAAGAGGTGTGTTAAGGCGTATTGTTGACGTGTTGCTATTTTGAGGAACTGAAATAGACCACACTATTGACCAAGTAAAAGAAAAAATTAAAGGATTAAACTTACAAAAATGATTATTTTCTACATAAATATAAAAACCACTGCCTGCATGCCTCACCTCGGGGGGCTTTTTCAGTTTATTCATGACAATTTGCACTTGTATAATGTTATTATTAACAGTATTATTTATTATATGCATATTTATATTAGTTTTGATAAGTTTGGATTTGTCCACCTGTCGGGTTTTGGACATAAATGCATCACCATATGGGGCATAAGAATAGGACGTGTGTTTGGATGCAACTCAGTTTTTTTGACCACACTTCATTATTATTCTTCATTTATTCGTTTGCTGGATATTAGAACTGAATTTTGTAATAGTTTTTAGAAACAAATCTTTGAATACTTTTTGGATTTGCCCTGAGATCTCTGAGTTTTGGAAAAACATTTTTCAGTTTTATTCAAATGTTTTAGGAGAAAACATTATTCCAGATATTGAATTAGCCCTGTTTGGATGCTCTGACCCTGTGTTAGCATGGTCACATAATCAGCAAATATCTATTATGTTTGGTATGGTGGTGGCTAAAAGGGTGGTCCACTTTACCACCTACTTTTCATAAATGGCTGACTGAAATGGTTAAGCTTTTTCCTTATTTGTATAAAAACATATTATAGATTGTATACATGTTTTTGTTCTGTTTAGTACTTATAAAAAATTGTTATAAATAAAATATATATATAAAAAAAGAAACAAATCTTTGAGCTTAACAAACTAAATGAAATATGTAGGCAAATGGAAATCTTCAGTGGAGTGCCCACAACACTATTTCCTTATCCACGAAAGTAAAGGAGTCAAGTGAAGAGTAAAAGTAAAATAAAGAGAAAGTAAAGAGGCCAAATGGAGGAGGCTCATTCTTTATCTTTGCATTGCAGATGGTCTGTATGTTTTCTCACTAGTGAAGCGCTCAGTTTTTCCACTTACAAAACGCAACTTACTCTTAAAGGGAATGGGAGATGAGACTCTGATTGGTTTAATGCACATTATGCTCAAAATATAGCCATGACTCATTAAAAGAATAAGCACAACCCTGTTATACCATGCGCCACGGTGCAGTGTTTTTTACCCTGTCCTTAAAATAGGCAAAGTGGATTCAGACACGCCCTTAACGCTTTTGCGCCATGAGCTTTAGACTTTGTGCTTAGATTGTTAAAATAGAGCCCTATATCTTTTTTGACACAAAATTACTTTTATCTATTATTTTTTATTAATATTTGGCATGTAGCAGTCATTGTATTAACAGCATTATAAGCATAATATTAAATTAAAATAAAATTAAAAAAAGGACTCAAAATGACTTTAAAAAAGTATATATATAAACTACCCAATATGAAGAGAAGTGACATATATTGGAAAAACAGAGAAATTTTGCAGTTTTGTCTTTCACTTTCAGGAAAGACAAGTATAATACTCTGTATGTATAATACTGAAATAAAAAGAAGAATTATTGAAGCCCGGTGGAAAGAGGATATTTCTCAATCCTAGAGGGACGAAATACTGACCACTCCAGAGATCTCAGAAACAGAATAAAAGAAACTGAGGCACAGAGACAGGAAGTAGAAAAGAGCCAGATGGATTTATCATCAGATCAATCATGATTCAGCAGCACTGCGTATTAGAAAAATAAATGTATAAAAAAACAGACAATAGACTGAAAGAGCCAGTTCACCCAAAAAAATTAAAAACACATACATAAAGTTACATTTATTCAGCCTCAAGTGGTTCCAAACCAGGTATGTGAATAACCACAAATGATCAAAGATTGTTTAAATTGATACTATATTAATCTATTCATCATCAAATTTATTAATTGTGATATTTAAAATAATGCTACATAATAATAGCCCTAGACTTCCATACTATTTTCTTTCACAATATAGATGTTAATGGCAACCGGTTAACAACATTCTTCAAAATATCTTATTTCAATATCTATCAATTGTCAAACTAGGGCTGGGCAATATGACAAAAATGCAGTCTCAATAATTATTTCAAATATTGAACGATAATGATATACAGTTGAAGTAAGAATTATTAGCCCCCCTGTTTATTTTTCCCCAATTTCTATTTAACAGAGAGAAGATTTTTTCAAAACATAATAGTTTTAATAACTCATCTCTAATAACTGATTTATTTTATCTTTGTCATGATGACAGTAAATAATATTTTACTAGATATTTTTCAAGACACTTCTATACAGCTTAAAGTGACATTTAAAGGATTAATTAGGTTAATTAGGTTAACTAGGCAGGTTAGGGTAATTAGGCAAGTTATTTTATAACAATGGTTTGTTCTGTAGACTATCAAAAAAATATATAGCTTAAAGGGGCTAATAATTTTGTCCTTAAAATAGTTTTTAAAATATTAAAAACTGCTTTTATTCTAGCCGAAATAAAACAAATAAGACTTTCTCCAGAAGAAAAAATATTATCAGACTTTCTGTGAAAAATTCCCTGCTCTGTAAAACATCATTTGGGAAAAAATATAAAAAAGAAGAAAAAAAATCAAAGGGGGGCTAATAATTCTGACTTCAACTGTATATTTCGATAGAAGTTGTTAATGATTCCAGATTTAATAGAGTACCCCAACAATGACTGAAAAAAAATTTAGAGGGTCCATTAAATTTAGATAAATTTTTGGTGGCTGAAAATTGAGTACATCTCTAATATCAACACACTTTTAGATTCCTGTTGTTGCACATTTCTGCTGTGTGATTGGCTCTTAGATCAATATAGAGTGAAAAAGTCCAGAGCTCATCATTGCTATTGACATAGATTTTATCGCGATTCGATAAAATATTGTTTATCGGTCCAGCCCTATGGAAACACAATTATTTCGTATAATGCTGAAAACTGATTGGTAGTCATAGACTTCCATACTATTTTCTTTCTCAATATGGAGGTCAATGTTAACAACATTCTTCAAAATATCTTATTTTGTGTTCAACTGAAGAAAAAAACAAGTTTGAAAACATTTGTTAATATTCACACACACACAAACTCACACACACACACACACACACACACAAAATATGTTTAAATCGACACTAAATTAGTATATTGATTGTTGAACACAACTATTTAGAATAATGCTGAAAACTGATTGGTAGCCATAGACTTCCATAGCATTTTCTTTCCCAATACGGATGTTAATGTTGGCAACCGATTAGCAACATTCTTCAAAATATCTTATTTTGTGTTCAACAGAGGAAAGAAACAAGTTTGAAAATAAGTTGATATTCACACACACACACACACACACACACACACACACACACACACACACACACACACAAAACCCAAACTGACACTGTCGGCAAGCACAAACAGAAAGCTGTGATTGTCTATAAGTGTACACTCGTCAAACATTGACAGCAAAAAAATGTAAGCATATTTATCAGCCGAAGCGATTAATTGGCAGCTTGTTGAACAGTGATGGAGAACAAACAGGAACAAATTGGAGATGAAGAGGAGGAGGAGAAGTGAAAACTTGAGACAGTGAGAGTTTTATTATGCAAAGCCATCTGCCCAAGTCAAACATGTCGCTAAACCTGTTTGTGTCCTGAGTGATTTATGAGGTTCCTCACAGGTGCGTGTGTGTTTGTGTAACATTTTCGTTTGTACAGGCATGTTTGTTCACTGCTGTCACGATTATGTGTGTGTGTGTGTGTGTGTGTCAGTTTGAGTGAAGAGCTTTCTCATAAGAGCTATGATCTGTACTTTTCTTATAATGGGCTATATGCACAGCTAGTGTTTTTCGGCCAACGATGAACTTCCGGTGAACGGTTTATGTGGCTATTTTCAATTTCATAAGGTTCCTTTTACAGCATCGATGTTGTAATGTATATCAAATATAATTGGTTAAATAGACTTAAGCATCCATTTGGTTGTTAAATTGTAAAAAGAGACAAAAGACCGTTTAAACGCAGGCGCCGTCATTTGCAGCAGGCTAGCACAAAAACTCCATTGACAATACTTGGGTAAAATTAATTTCCATATTTTAAAGACATGGCGGGGGAAAAGATCATTTAATGCAGTGCTCCTTGTTTGTTCTGATATCAACTTTATATTGTATCTCAGCCAAGCAGTGAAGATCACTGTTTTTTTAAAGAAATCAGATCTTAAACGCAGCGATTATGAATGGGATGACAATTCACTGAAAGCCCTAGAACTGAAATTAAAAGTCTGTGTGCATGTAGCCCATTGAGTAAATACGGTAACACTTTATTTTGATGGTCCATTTGAGTATTAGTAGACTGTCTGCTTAATATCTGTTGACACTGACATTTAACAGTCCTTCAACAGACATTTAACTGACTATAAGAAACTTTGCAATTGCATGTCAACTTACATTAACCCTAACCCCAACCCCAACCCTAACCCCAACCTAACAGTCTACTTATAATCTAATGATAATTAGTTGCAATGTAACTTAAATTCAACAAACGGACCGTCAAAATAAAGTGTGACCGTAAATACAGTAAATGTTCTGAACTACAATATACAATATAGAATAATCATCACTCACTTTTAGACTATCCATACATTTTAGAGAAGTTAAATATAAACATGACGATTGTGTGAAATGCTTCCCTAATTTAATGAACTGTTTTCTCATTACAAATTATAGTATATTTTATTTATATTGGGCAGCACGGTGGCGCAGTGGGTAACGCTCTCGCCTCACAGCAAGAAGGTCGCTGGTTCGAGCCTGGGCTGGGTCAGTTGCCGTTTCTGTGGAGTTTGCATGTTCTCCCCGTGTTCACGTGGGTTTCCTTTGAGTGCTCTGGTTTCCCACACAGTCCAAAGACATGTGCGCTATAGGTGATTTGGGTTAGCTAAATTGTCAGTAGTGTGTGTGTGTGTGTGTGAACGTGAGTGTATGGGTGTTTCCCAGTGATGGGTTGCAGCTGAAAGGGCATCCGCTGCGTAAAACATATGCTGGATAAGTTGGCGGTTCATTCCGCTGTGGCGAGCCCAGATTAATAAAGGGACTAAGCCGAAAAGAAAATGAATGAATAAATATTATTTATATTCATAAATAAATATATGAAACCTACTGTATAATATAAAAGTGCCACACTAGATTTGAAAAAAAAATACCATTTCAAAATATACTGGCTATTGTTTTTTTAAAGAAATTAAGACTTTTATTCAGCAGGAACGCATTAAAACTGATCAACAGTAGTAATAATAATGATAGTAATAATAACATTAATAATAATAATAATAATAATAATAATAATAATAATAATAATAATAATAATAATAATAATAATAATAATAATAATAATAATAATAATAATAATAATTCCTAACATTTATATAGCGCTTTTCTGGACACCTTAAAGCGCTTTACACATTGGAGAGAATCTCCTCATCCACCACCAGTGTGCAGCATCCACCTGGATGATGTGACGGCAGCAATATTGCACCAGACCGCACACCACACACCAGCTGATTGGTGGAGAGGAGACAGAGTGATGAAGCCAATAATAATATGTTGATGGTTAGGAGGCCATGATGGACAGAGGGCAGTGGGCAAATCTGGCCAGGTTGCCGGGGTTAAACCCCTATTCTTTTTTGAAGAACATGGGATATTTAATGACCACTGAGATTCAGGACCTCGGTTTAACGTCCTCGTCCGAACGACGGCGCTCACTGAGCAATATAGAGTTCCCAGCAATATACTGGGGCGTTAGGACCCACACAGACCGCAGGTTGAGCACCCTCTGCTGGTCTTACTAACACCACTTCCAACAGCAATCTAGCTTTCCCATGTGGTCTCCCATCCAGGTACTGACCAGGTGCAGCCCTGCTTAGCTTCAGTGAGCGACCATGTGAGAGTTTCAGAGAGCTAGCTGCCGGCTCCAAACAGTGGCAGGAAATACATTTGTCATGTTACAAAATATGTTTATTTAAAATAAATAAAATTGATTTATCAAAGAATGTGATCAGATTTAACAAAAAATTTAATAAATGCTGTTCCTCTGAACGCTCCATTTATCACAGAATGATCAAATGATTTAATATTCCACAACAAACTTACATAAATACATAAATAAATCCTAATTTTGAAAAAAACAAACTTCATTCAGTAAGGGTACATATAAATGTTACACTTGGGAGCGATATATAGTAAGAAGGTAGAAGAAGAAGGACAAGAAGAAGAAGGAGAAGGAATTAATCCATGCTTTTATATTATCACACTTGGACTACTGTAACTCTTGATGTGGGTATTGGCCAATCCTATATAAATCGTCTTCAAGTGGACCAAAATGCAGCCTTTAGGCTTCTTACTGGCACCTGCAAGTTTGAACACAATACTCCTGTCCTGCACTGTAAAAAATGCAGGGTTCCACACAATTCATTCATGTTGTCCCAACACAAATTGATTAAGTTAACTTAACACTTTTAACAAATTGATGTGGATTGAACATTGGTTGCCCATATGTTTGAGAATTGAGTTAAAAAAAATGTATGTATGTGTTTAAGGTATTAAATCGCCAGGCTCCGACTTATCTCTCTAATCTTATTACTGTTAAAATGTCTGGCAGATGTTTAGGTCATCAAACTAGAAAATGCTAGTAGTTCCCAGATCCAAATTGAAGAAAAAAGGAGATTGAGCTTTCTCTGCAGTAGGTCCTAAAATGTGGAACGGGCTACCTATGTCCATTAGTACAATTTCCAATGAATCTTTTTTCAGAGGCAAACTTAAACCACACCTCCTAGAAAGAGCTTTTAAATTGGGAGAAAATTGATTGTATTGTACCTGGTGTCTTGTTATTTATCGTTGATGCTGTGTGGTATGTTAGATGTATTCTATGTTGGTTGATCTGTTGCTGTCTATTTTTGATAATTTGCTTTTAGGTTTGTACAGCACAATGGTCAACAACTGTTGTTTTATTGCACTTTATAAATAAATAAACTAAACTAAACTAAGGAGAAGGAGAAGATATAGAAGGAGAAGAAGAAGTAAAAGAAGAAGAAGAAAATAAAGGCTGAAATACACTTAAAGACTTAATTTTGGTGCTTGTTCAAACTACTTATTTAAAATGAGCTGAAAACATACTTCTTGAGATTATTTTGGGACAACTTAATTGATTTATGTTCAATCCACTTGAATATGTTAACTTAATCAATTTGTGTTGGGACAACATGAATGAATTGTGTGAAACCCTGCATTTTTTTACAGTGAATTCAGTTGGCTGGAGTATATTCTGGAGATCAGAGGATGATATTAATGGAGTAGAATCGGTATCACAGTTTTTCTGTAACCCTTGACATTGAGATTTAAACAGCAGTGCTATAAAAACCCCTCTGGGAGGCAGTTTAGAAAATAAATAAACACATAAATAATAGAAAAATCAATGAACTGAAAGCAAGCCAGTGGGATGCCCCATACACTTTATCAGACGAGTGACAGCGAGAGGCTGTGTTGTGTTTCACGCTTCCCTATGGCCATATAATCTTGGCTGAGAAGAGAGGGGCCTGCTCCCTCATACACAAAACACATACACGCAGCTCCCACGACTGAAACACAGACTTTACAACAAAGCCAAATCTACAGAGAGATGCAGATCTGAATGTTAATCTAAAGGGAAAGTTCACCCAAAGAATGAAAATTATGCCATCGTTAGATGTGTTTGCAACCACCTTTGAAATACGTTTAGAAACTCCATTTTGGTATATCACATTAAAAAATGAAGAGTTCAGATGCAAAAACCTCTAAATGCTGTCTGAAATTTTCTCCTAAAATGAGTATTTTTTTCAGCCTCCTATGTTTATGTTCCATTATTTTACTTTTAAGGCAATGAAAAGAACATATTCGTCACTATAAAAGTAAAATTATTAAACCTGCACACAGGGATTTAAGAAAAGTGCTAATTTTAGAAGAAAAGAGGTTCTGCATCTAAACTCTTCAAATACTTAATAGAATTGGCAAAAATAAGCGTCAAAACATTGCTCTGGACAGAATTACCTACAGTATAAAGGGTAAACTAAAGGACTACCATGGAATTTGGGATCTGTTTATACAGTTTTCATAACAAAACAAACATTGGCACAAGCAAAAAACACCTCTCATTCTATGAATTGATTGACATGTGTATGTATGTATTTTTGTATATGGAAAATACAGTGTATGTTTTATTTGTCTTAGCCCATGGATAACAACCTCTTTACCTGCAAAACTGAATTTGAATGCATTGGGGGAGGGTGGTGGGGGGGCTAAATTGTTAAAAAAAAAAGTGTAATTTTATGTTAAATTTCATGTGTCTTTTTACAATAAAAAATGTTTTTTTTTTAAATGTGCGTCAAAAAAAATGTGATGATAAAAATGGGTGTGAAGTGACAGCATTAATGGACAATCCAGTGGACCGACCACATTGTAAAACATCTGAAATGTTGTTTTGGTCATTCTAAAACGCCTTAGCCAAAGTCTGTCATCAAAGTGGTTTGGTATTATTATCTCCCAAAAGCAATGTTGAGTGGCTGCTCTCCCAAAGAGTGGTCTCACGCCTCCAAAAGCTCCCATACATTCAATGCATTTCATCTTTATCATTTATTCATTCTCCTTCAGCTTTGTCCCTTATTTATCAAGGGTCGCCACAGCGGAATGAACCGCCAACTATTCCAGCATATGTTTTACGCAGCAGATTTCCTTCCAGCAGTACTGGGAGACACCCATACACTCTCACATTCACACACACATTCATTCACTACGGTCAAATTAGTTTACCCAATTCATACCGCATAGGTATAGCATGGGGGAAACTGGAGCACCCGGAAGAAACACACAGGAACACGATGAGAACATGCAAACTCCACACAGAAATTCCAACTGGTCCAGCTGGGACTCGAACCAGCGACATTCTTGCTGTGAGACTTTGTCTTTATCTTTTGAGGCAAAAGTAATTTATTATTTAGGAAATAAGGCCCACAGTGGGCCAAATTAAATAGTTATTTTTGTTAGTTAGAACCAGTTCATCGGGAAGTAGCAATTTTGTTCTCTTTGACTCGCTGAATGGAAACGGTGCTTTAATCTCAAATGTTTTATGCAATATTCCAGTTTTGCGCACAAGTCTAACTCACATGTTTAGATGGAAACATAGCTATCTACTCACTCTCCATTTGTTTCTAGACAGCTTAACCTTCTAGATTTCACAAATACTGTATCTTGTAGGGCTGCACAACTAATCAAAAAAAGATTGTGATCTCGATTCGACCCTACTGTACATGGACACCTCCAAATGGCGTTGAAAGTGTCCCATACTGTATTTATAAGGTTTAATTCACCCAAAAATGTAATTTCTGTTTTCATGTAATGGCGTATTCGTGGCCGCGAAATCTCACGTGAGCTGACGCACTGTGTTTACTAATGAGAGGACGCCTATGATGTCTACTTTAGTGAACAAAACCTGCATAGGCTGTGAATAATAGCTAAAGTTGCAAATAATGTTCAGTTTGTTGCAAATTGAACTCAAAGTGACACCAGTCATGACATAAGCGCACTCGGCGGTGAAAAGTGAAACCAAAAGCACGCACATCATTTAAATGATCATACCACATTTTAGAGTTATGATTAAGACAAGCAATTGATGTTTTTTCTTTCATAATGAACACAAAGTGTTGTGCATGAAAATAAATGTTTACTGGGTTAGTATAGCCTATATTAGGATTGGGCCGATAGACGATGCTATCGTCCATCGCCGATGGCCAATAAACTTCACGATGCTGAGCCGGCATTGCGATCCATCGTCCCGCCGTACATTTATATTGATATATAACTTATTATTTGCATGTCATCTTAATAGCAATAACGGTCTTTTCATGAGCTGTGTTATATTTTACTTATAGCTGCTGTTTGCAGGGCTAGCATCATGAGGATTAAACTAACTTTATTTATTTATGGTTTGGTTATGGGTAAAGCAGAGACCATGTGGGTCAGGTAGTGAAAACAATAGGCTGCAATTATTAAATTCGTTATGAATTAATTGATATTTAACAACAACCACCCCCACCCCGTTTACAACGACGATACCATCGTCCATCGCCGATGTTCACATTAGACATCGTACGATGCCAAATTGGTCAACATCGCCCAACCCTAGCCAGAGATGTATAGTAACAAAGTAGAACTACTTCACTACTGTACTTAAGTACTAAAAGGTTGTATCTCTACTGGAGTATTGTTTTTTTTCTCCTACTTCTACTTTTACTTCAGTACATATTTTCGATGAGCTTAATACTTTTACTCCAGTAGATTTTTTATGTGTTGCATAGTTACTCGTTACAATTATAAAAATGTTACGAATCAATCATTCATTGATCAGACAATCAAAGATGACAGTGCTGCCTGCCTACATTGAGAGCACTTTAGTTTGTTTTAGACATGGAAAACCCAGAAATTCCACCTTCAACCTCTTCACATTAAACTGTTCGTGGCGATGAGGAAAAAGACCACCCGTGACCCTATTTAGAACCAATGTTTGCATTTGTCAGAGTGAAAGACCGTTCATATAGAATGAAGTGCATACTCTACCGTCGGATTTGAAGAAACATGTCAAGTTAAAGATAATATAATACACAAAACAGCAGTTTGAGCTATCCATAAGAGCTAGATAAGTTAACTACCGTTAGCTACCCGCGGTTCATATCATGCTGCAATGTTCACATAACGTTAACGATATCATAAAGACTGTCACGCTAAATGGTGTTTTTTGACCCATATATATATATATATATATATATAAATATATATATATATATATATTTTTTTTTTTTTTTTATTATAAATCCTAAACCATGGTTCTTTTTGTTCTGCTTAATCCTGTGCCCCAAAAAACATATTTAAAATAAACAAAACAATATGTCTTTTGACTGCTTTTTTAAAAATAACTACATAACACAATACTTGTACTTTTACTTTCAGTACTTGAGTAGTAAAATTTTAAATAAACTACTTGCAATACTTAAGTACAAAAAATGTTGAATACTTTAGTACTTCCACTTAAGTATTGTGCTTAAAGAGCACTTCAACTTCTACTCAAGTCACTTTTTTGATAGAGCACTTGTACTTTTACTTAAGTCTGGGTCTCTAGTACTTTATACATCTCTGACCCTAGCCTATATAATGTTGAATATAATGCAAGAGGGAATCTGATAATGACAAATGTTTCTTTTTATCAGTGAAAAAAGGTCTAATTATATTCTCAATGACAAATGACAAACATAGGTCTCAAACATAATTATTCAACTTTGGAATTATGAATAATTATATTCTGATGTCATCACTTTACTGTGAATTTACAACCAGGACAGATTTAAAGTATGTTCAAATCCATTCTTTCAAGTCTATACAAAATTTTTAGCATTTTGACCAACAGAAGACCTATACATATATGACTAATGTTATTATTGTTGTTTTACCATATGTTTGAGAAATAACAATAATAATAGCCTACTCATATTAACCTTTACATCTACAGAATCGTGAGAAAATCATGATCTTGATCTCATTTTAGCCAGAATCATCCAGCCCTGACATCTTGTTGAACAAGATATTTTGAAATATGCTGGACACCAGTAGCCATTGACATTCATAGTGTTATTTTCCTACTATGGGTCTCAATAGATACCACTTTGCAACGTTCTTCAAATTAGTTTTAATTAGAAACAAAGAATCTTGAGGGTGGGTAAATGGTACTGTAAGTACATTGCAATCAAATTGTTGGGTGAACAGTCCCTCTTCGCCATATAGGACAGTATTTCTGGCTTGTAAGTACAGAGAAAGCATGAATCAGCAGCTGCGAGGATTTCAATAGTCTTTTGTGTTTGGATATGTGAATCCACTTGCTGAGGAATTCTGACAGCCTCAGTGCCTCACATGGACACTTTTACTAACTCTGCATGGACAAGCCTCGACTGCGCCAATCGACCAATCAGGATAAGCGGAATGATGCAGCCAGCCAATTGGAATCCAGATGCTTCCCGTTTTTCATCAGCGGCTGTGATAAGCGAGTTAAAGTTCCGGGTAATAACATTCAAAACAAATTTAGACTTGTTTAAGGCTGGAGGGGGGAAGAAAGAAGAAACGAAGCAGCGAGGGAGGGGTTACGTGGTTAAGGACTGTTTGGAATAAGCGATCTGGCAATTTTTCAAGAGCGCAATTCCATTGACATGAGCAAAAACGGTTCCCAGAACAGTCACATAATATTTACATTATGGAGGGATTTTCTGGCCGGAGTTGCATTGTGCTGTTGCAGCAAGTGTGGCAGGCGTATCCAACAAGTGAACAAAAGAAGAGTGAAAACACAACAAGCTACTGGTCTATGGAAGAATCGTGGAAATTTAAGACAGACAGCGGCCAGTGTAAGTTACAGGTGCCTGCGTGTAGTTAAAACAAATGCAGAAACTCTGCCCTCAGGCATGAAGAACCTTTCACATGAGGCAACATGGAGTGGGGACTTGCACACAGGGCATGATGTCAGAGGAAATCTTTTAGGGAGTCAATTTATAATCTGTGTGTATGTGACATTGGATGCCCCCGGACAGTCCAATTAGCCGCTGACAGAGCTGGCGAGATGGATGGTGGTCCTTGGGGGCATACAGAAAAGTCTGAGCAAGACAGAGAGAGTGTGAGAGAGAGAATAAAAGATGAGTTGATGTACATAAGGACTACAAATTCTCTGTTACCTACTGTATATATAGGGTAAAATTATAACATAATATCATATGTAAAGGATAAAGTACATTCAGGCGGTTGACAGGTTTATCGACTGTTATACAAGACTGAGAGTCTTTAATAATGAAAACCACCAACTGGATGTACTTTATCCCACTTATTACATGGCTACTTGCCACAAAACTTAAAAAAAAGCATTGTTCTGAGTCGTAATAGTTTAATAATTCTTTAATTAAATGCAAAGTTGACAAAAATGAAAATGGCTGAATGGAGCATACACTAACCTATGTATTATTCAGTCACAAAATGGCACGAAACAGTCAAAACAGTGTACGTGTGTGTTTTTGTGTGTGTTATCTGATATCGTACCATCTGAAAATATAGCATACTTATGAATGCCATGACCAATCACAATAAAGTATATAATATAGACCCCTATCTTCGATGCTGCATGGAGGGCGCTACAGCAACCAGCGTCTTCCCGTAGGATGCTTAGTACATCCGTTTACAGCAGGGGTGTCCACACTCGGTTCTGGAGGGCCGGTGTCCTGGAGAGTTTTGCTCCAACCCTAATCAAACACAGCTGAACCAGCTAATCAAGCTCTTACTAGATATACTAGAAACTTCCAGGCAGGTGTGTTGAAGCAAGTTGAAGCTAAACTCAGCAGGACACCGGCCCTCCAGGACCGAGTTTGGACACCCCTCGTTTATAGCATTTTCAACTGGTTACTCTTGATCCAAAAATGGTTGTCAATAGAGTTTTGAGTGGCTTACGGAGTGTTTTTGTGATCCACAACTTTGATTTTGAATGGTTTGTGTTAAAGCCGTTATACTTTTTGTTTTCACTTTGTGCCAGTTTTTCAATCAGTGTGTCAGTGGGACAGTACGTGTGTGTGTCAAACATTTTGGTGAACTACATTTGTTTGGGTTGGTTATATATTTGAAAAAAAGAGACTTTTGTGATGATGAGGCTCCATTTAAGTGGCACAAGATCCCATCTGACGGTAATGGTTAATGCTTCGCAGCAGTTGTTTTCATTCCCTTTAGATTGCATTTTTTTTAAATCAGTCCAGGAGGTGGCGCTGATCGACAGCCGTATTAGTTCAAAGATGTTAAAAGCAAGTAAAATAGAGTACAATTATGGTTTCAAAGTTGTCCTAATGTCACTGTTTATACGCATCAAGCTGTCGACCGGAAGTTCAAAGTATCCTCCTTAGACATACACGCAAAGCATAATGGGTAATTTTGCATTTTAAGAAAAAGGTCTATAGTATAAAACACTACAAATCTAATTTATAGTAACACTATTTATTCAGTTGTCATTTTAATTTCATACTTAGCATCATCTCACATTATAAATGGGGGTTATAAAATTATTTAAGGTATTTTTTGACTATTTAAAACATTTTAATTGTTTATAAATATAATACATTTTAATCATTTTCTTAGCTTACTTTAAAAATGAGAAAATTAGTTGTTTGAATCAACTAGTCAACAAAAACAAATGTGTGAACCAGTCCTATAGGGCTTGAGAGGTGCACTGACACAATGACTCACACTGACGTTAACCAAAAACCATAAATACCGTGTATAAACCCAGTGACCTCCATTTGATAAAGATGTTTGGAACCTTATCTGAAAGACACTGTGCAGAAGGTGTGTATAAAACACTTCTCCAGTTTTGGTAAAGGGGCTCTTGTTCTACAAAGCCATGCTCATATCTGGAGAAAGAAGACAGACAAAGACTTCAAGTAAATTTGAAAATAGGCTAATAATAATTGCTCCAAGATAAGAACCAGATCAACAACTCTTTTATCTTGCAGACACATTACAGTACTTGTAAACCATACAAAGCAAAACAAAACAAAAGCACTGTAGTCAAACTGTTTTTACTTCAAGCAGCATGATATTACATTTAGCAAGATCTTCACAGAAGCTTATTTTTGCTAATAATGAATATCTGGGTGGTTGCTTTAGGATTGCTCAGGCGTTCTTAGTATTTGTTAGCATGTTGCTATAAGTGTTATTTGGTGACTAATGGTCTATCAAAAAAAAGGGGCACAGCTTTCACTGGGGCATTTCTAATAGTAATGTATGTCACATAGTATTAAATGATGTACTGTACTAAGACGTATCATTTAGTTACTAATATGGCCTTGATGTGCATGAACTGGAATTAAAGAAGGAAATGGCATGACTATTTTGAATCAAATCAACTACAGTTGGCCAAACATTATTAGGTTCAGAAGGTTGACACAGCTTACTTAGAGAACATTCAGGAAATGCTTACTCTGGCTATCGGGCTATCTTTGCCAGAGGAGCTATCTCTAGCCATCCAGAGATGGGAGTAAAATGACTTTCACAGAGGGGTATAAAGTGCTGCCTTCAGGTACAGCGAGTAAGGGTCTCCGAGAGTCGTTTTCAAAGAAAGTCTGTTTAGTCTGTAGCCATATTTGTAATGCTTCCAGCTCATCCAAAACCATGCCCTATCCAAATGAATGGCAGAATACTAAAATCCCATAAACTGCTCACTGAACTCACAATAAATGTACATTTGGCAAATCATCAACAATATTTGAAGTGATCTGCCACATTTAACTTGTTTAAACTCAAATTACTTTGATATCTTTTGCTTCTATTATTAAGCATGCACAAATATTGGCAAGTATTTCACCAATCTCCAGTTATTTCAATAGTTTACCAGTGTTGGGGAAAGTTACTTTTGAAAGTAGTAGATTACAATATTAAGTTACTCCCCCAAAAAAGTAACTAAGTGCGTTACTTGGTTTCTTTTTATGGAAAGTAATGCGTTAAGTTGCTTTTGAGTTACTTCTGCATTACTTTTCCTTACCTGGCTGAGGTTTGACCTCTTTCAGAACTTGTAGGTGTTTTTTCACATTTTTTTAAAACAGAATCTCTGCATTTAACAGCCACCTATATAACCTACACCTTCATTTTCCTTTAAAAAATGTAGGACAAAATTGTATTTTGAAAACTTTTTTTGTGTGTTTGTTTGTTTTGTAAACTTCTGCTGGTTGCAATTCCTGAATTTTCAGTGCCAAACTTAAGCCAATTGTAATGGGTTGTTTTGGTTCAATTTCGAATTTCCCCAACCATTGCAGAGCCCTGGGGACCAAAGTACACGCTCCAGCTTGGCCGCCCCTAGCCCTTGAGAACTTTCTGAACCCAGAGCTATACATGCTGTATACACAGATTAATGAAAGCATGTAAAGTAATGTGTTTGCAACTTTTGAATGTTTTGTGTTATTAGTGAAGTAAATTCACTGTCCAACAAATGTGCAAACTGTTTCACAAAAGAGAAAGAGTCGTACTATATTACAAAACGTCATTGTTTCTACAGTAACGTTAGACAGTAGCTGCATTTCCTCAACATTAAAAGCAAGAACCATTTTTAGTGTTCCTTGCAGTTGTCAAGAGTTTTACTTACACATAATCTACACTTAACAACAATCCACTTCTTTTCTTCGATGAGAATCTATTGCAAAAGTGTAAGTCTCCGGCCTGCCATTGTTTCTGTTTCTGTCTGTAGTGATGATGGGTAATTCGCAAATGAATCATTTGTTTTAATCGGATCTGGTCGAACTAGTTCATTAAATTGAAACGGAGTTGTCGTGAAATGGGTTGTGTCTTCAGTACTAACATACCGGACACCCCCTCTGACTGGAAATAAACCAATATCCTGAATTATTCAGTTACTAGAACAGTACACTGACTCATCAGCTGTGAAAAAGGAGACCTGATGATGATGATGTGTGCGAGCCGACTGTCTGTTCCCTCGCAGCAAGCTCTCTCATTGAGTGCATGATTCAACCTGACTAAGGTGATTTTTATTTCGCAATATATTTTGTAAGCAAAAAGCAAGGTAAAAAGTAACTCGTTACATTTTTTATAAAGTAACTCAAATAATATTACTTATTTTTAAAAGTAATGCGTTACTTTACTCTTTACTTTAAAAAAGTAATAATATTATGTAACATGTGTTACCCCCAACACTGCAGTTTACAGCAATTTACAGCTATTTCAATACACTGAAAGAATAGAGACATAATCTGGAGCTAATACCTGAAGGTGACACTGAATGGACACAAAATGTGATGGGATGTGATCACTAAACAAAAGCAGAACAGACATATTAGTGGCCAAGGTTTCCCCCTCATTTTTATTATCTTGTTTTTCTTATCCTGGCGTACTATTTCTATCAAAGCCATCTGTGCATTATGGAAGGGATGGCTACTATCCATGATGGGATGGAGGACACAAGGCTTCTTGATGTCCACCATGAAGGTAAGAAAGCAGATCATGGGAGTAAGTGGTTTGATGTTGGCCATGCAAACTTGAAAAATAATTGTCAGCTATAAGGAGACAAGTGCAAAAAGCTTATCAACGGGGATGCAATACCAGCATGGACCACGAATAATGGTCTCTCAGCCAACAGGACAGAGGGCCAATTTGTTCTTGGGAACAGAACCTGTTTTTCTTTCTTCTGTCTACCATCAACTCTCTTTTGTCTCTCACCTTTCTGTTGTTTATCCCAGGTGTTGTACCACACCATGGAATAGCAGCTACAAGACATGAGGGGATGGAGGAGTCTGCATCATTCACCAGAGACCTGCTGCAGTCGTCCATGATGGCGAGGAGCAGTGAGAGCAAAAGGAATCAAAGGCTCTCAAGTGTCAGGGAAGTTAAAGGTCAACCACAGAGAAGGGTGTGCTTTGCTGCCTCTACTCATCTTTCCGTCTGCTTTCTCAATGCCATCTACTGCAGAATAGAGGGGTGGTTACCATGACGGAACAGAGGAGTCAAGCCCTGCTGTCATGCACAATGATGGTGAGGAGGGAAAGTAGGAGGGGGCTTGTTGCCAAAGAAAACGGTGCCAGTGATCAAGAGACAGGGTAGCAAACGACTGGTCACCATGGGGCATCCATTGGCCAGTTGAAGGAGGGTTTGGTAGACTAAAGTCTCAAGGGTCCTGGCCTCAATGGAGCAATGTGGGAATATATGAAAATTGGTGCCAAGAGCCATGGGATTGAAGTTGTCACCTATGTGGTACACCAGTGTTGAGTCTCACAGAGGAGCTCCAGGTGGACAACGAAGGGAGATGTGACCGCAAAGAATGAGAGAGGACCATGTCTGTGAAACTTATTTTGCCGATTTGTTTTTGCTTGTCAGCCTGTCGTATTTATTTGTTTTGTGTTTTATTTACTTTGATTAGAGTTTATGTATATTGTTCTCCAGTTCCCAACCCTTCATTCCCTGATTATTGAACCTACTGTCAGGGTAGGTTTTCATTGTTTATCAGCTGTCTTTTGTTCAAACAGTAGAGCATGAGTTCAACACCTTGTGGGTATTCCAGAAAGCAGTGTATGTGACAGGTAAGTTTGAGGAGATGTAAGTGGATCATCTTTCAGTTACAAAAACAATACATAGCCATAGCAATATATGCTCTGAAAAGAACCTGCTGTGGAGCAGGTTATGTTTCTTGTTTAGTTAATCTCTGAGCCATATCTGTGTGTTTCCTAATATATTTTGTCAATTCTCAATAAAACACTATAAAATGATGTTTATTTGTAATATTATTTATATATTAAAGTTTTATTTTACAAGGTGTACCTGTGTTCTTTTATATAATTATGTAATAAAACTATAGGTGGGCATAGATTAATTTTTTTAATCTAGATTAATCTAGATTAAAATGGCTCATTTGAATTCTGCCGAAGGCATTCAGAATATGTGTGCTTTAATAAGTCTTTGAGAACGGGTTTCTCAAGCCAGGTGAAGCATTAGACCAGGGGCTCATCTCCTGTTTCCAAAATGCATCACAAACTGCTTGAGAAACTGTTCTACTATGATAATTGGTGATGAAAATAAATGATGTTCAATAAGATGTACTTGTGTTTACTAACTGTTTATTCAGTTAAACATGAATGTTGAACTGTAGGCCTACATATGCTCCAAACAGTGATTTCATACTTGCTTTTGATGTACGTACATACAGAAAATGCTGCTTCGCAAAGGCAAGTTCACAGAGCCCTGACGGTGTCAAACATTGAGTATGTTTACATGGGCAACAATACTTTAATAGGATTTTAATATGATTAAAACAATACTCTGATTAAGAGTCACCATGTAAACAGCGATTTTTGATTACTTAATGCGACTAAAGTCATAACTGAACTAAACAGAAATGGAATTGAGACGTGGAGTATGCAGGTATTAGTGGCAATACTGACATACTATTCCCGTCAAGTAGGACTTTTCGCCATATTTTCCGACAAGATCCACACAGGCTGTCAGTAAAGGACCGCACAGACGCACACACACAAACACACACACACATCGCGAAATGCGGAAGTTTTTTTTTCTTCTCATTTGGCGTGCGTTATTAAATTCCATAACACTCTCACCTGTCCTTACTCATTTATTTGTGTCTAATACCCCAGTTTGTCACGAAGGCATGAATTAAATGTTCGTGAGTTAAAGTGAAACTGCTCAACTGCAGTTAGAGTCAGGCATCCTGCTGATTTGATTCAGAAGGGCACTTCTTTTCCCATCCGCGCTAAACTATCAAGGTGAAAGTCATCGTAGCTTGCGTAGAAAAGACCCAGCTCCCAACTTTGAGAATAGATTAACGGCGATATTTTTTTTATCGCGCGATAAGAGTCTCGCGTTAACGCAGCACGTTAACGCCGATAACGGCCCACCACTAAATAAAACATAACTTTTTTACATTACAGATATATCACTTTATGACAATGTGGAATCAAAATCAGCAATAATAATAATAATAATAATAATAATAATAACAACATCCAGGCGGCAGCATGGTGGCTCAGTGGTTAGTACTGTTGCCTCATAGCAAGAAGATCCCTAGTTCGAGTCCCGGCTAGGCCAGTGGCATTTCTGTGTGGAGTTTGCATGTACTCCCCGTGTTTGCGTGGGTTTCCTCCAGGTTCTCCGGTTTCCCCCACAGTCCAAAGACATGCAAATTGGATGAACTAAATTGGCCGTAGTGTATGAGTGTGTGTGTGTGTGTCAATGAAAGTATGGGTGTTTCCCAGTACTGGGTTACGGCTGGAAGGGTATCCGCTGTGTAAAACATATGCTGGGATAGTTGCCAGTTCATTCTGCTGTGGTGACCCCTGATAAATAAGAGACTAAGCCGAAGGAAAAATAATGACTGAATAAAGTTCAGCAATTCAGACTGATTTCAGTTGAATTAACATCCAATTTAATGTATAATTAGCATAACAAACAGTATAGTTCATTCACACAAAAAAATCTAAGATTTACAAAATAACGTACCAGTAGGGGGCGATAAGCACTGAGTATATGACTCATTATTGAACAGTAGAAGAAGAAAGAAGAGATCTGCTGCGCCCCAATTCGTACACTTATACTACAAAAAAGAATATACAAAAAAGTAACTACTTAAAAGTATATACTTTTGAGAAGAGTATGTAAGCTTTGGGACATACTAGTTCCTCATTAACGCATGTTATGTTGCTTAGTTACATCCCCTGTCAATCATTTCGACACGTCATCCACATTTCTTTTATATTTAATTACCTACCTTATTGGAGAAGCAATCCTGTTCATGATTTTTATGGACAGAACCTCAAAGCGCAGCAATGGGCTGGAGGGGGTCCGGTTCGGGGAACACAAGATTTCATCTCTGTTATTCGCAGACGATGTTGCTCTGTTGGCTTCATCAAACATGAACCTTCAGCATGCAGTGGGGTGATTTGCTGCCGAGTGTGACGCGGCTGGGATGAAAATCAGCACCTCCAAGTCCGAGGCCATGGTGCTCCACCGGAAAAAGGTGGTTTGACATCTCCAGGTTGGAGAGAAGTCCTTACCCCAGGTGGAGGAGTTCAAGTATCTTGGGGTTTTGTTCACGAGTTAGTGTAGGATGGAACGTGAGATTGACAGGCGGATTGGTGCAGCGGCAGTAGTAATGCGGCCCATGTACTGGTTCGTTGTGGTAAAGAAGGAGCTGAGCTGAAATGGCATAGCTCAAGATTAACTGGTCAACCTACATTCCTACTCTCACCTATGGTCATGAGCTTTGGGTCATGATCGAAAGGACAAGATCTCGGATAGAAGCGGCTGAAATGAGTTTTCTTCGCAGGGTGGCAGGGTGCCCACTTATAGACAGGGTGAGGAGCTCTGTCACCCGGGAGAAGCTCAGAGTACAGCCGCTGCTCCTCCACATCGAGAGAAGTCAGCTGAGGTGGCTCGGGCATCTGTTTCAGATATCTTCTACACACCTACATAGGGAGGTGTTCCAGGCATGTCCCACCGAGAGGAGGCATTGGGGACACGCTGGAGGGACTATGTCTCTCAGCTGGCCTGAGAACACCTCGGGATCCCCTCGGAGGAGCTGGAGGAAGCGTCTCTTCTAAGTCTGCTGGCCCCGGATAAGCAGATGAAAATGAGATGAGAGGAGATGAGAATGGAGAAGCAGCAGCAGGATAATCTGCCATTTGCGAGTCTTTCATGCAGAGAAATATCTTCAGGTCTTTGGATAATTCTGCATTCAGAAGTTAATGTGCAAACACATCTTGATATAAGTTCAGTCTTTTTGTTGTAGATGAAATATAACAGGGAAAACGGGATTTAAACATGTTTCAGTTGACTAGATATTAATTAACAGTCATCAAACAAACAAACTTTACAAAGGCCTCTCTACTTGACGGTTGGTCTCGCCATGTTTGTATTTTGTTTACACGTTTTACCTGAGCTTGTAGTTCTAAACAAATACACATCCAACGCACAATGTATTGTGGGCAATATTAGCAGTAAGAGTATGGACACTTCTACACTTCGAATTTTTACCGGATATAGTAAAACCATCCGGGAATCTTTGGCATACTCTTTTCAACATACTATGATTTGGGACATACTAATTAAATTTTTAATACTATTTAGGAAGGATAGTATGTGAATTGGGATACAGTAATGCTGTAATGGTGTCCGTTTCAATGGCGGCTCATGGTCTCGGCATTTTGTTGAGAATGTTGTTTGTGTTCGTGGTCAGGTTGATATTGGAACTGACATACCTCGAGTTAAGAAAATAAGGATTAATCAACAGAGAGTTTAGAAGATAACACTTTCTGGAAATCACCCCCTCTTACATTGCTGATTGCAATCTAAGAACTGTTGTCTGCCAAATGCATGCATGTATATTAAGTGGAAATCACCCAACATGAGCTGCTTAAACCATGAAACAAGCCACATAATTTGAGATCTCTATACCCTCTTTGAAGCACAATCACAACAAACAAATGTTAGACGATGGAAACAGAGGCTGAGGGCTTCCAGAGAAACCTTTCCTCCACTCTGAGGGTTAAATAAGTGCAGTATTTGACATGAAGCACTGACATCATCCTCTCACCCCCAAATCTGACAGCTCCCTACAGATGTTTCCAGCCGTGGGTTGCTGTTATGTGAGCTAAACTAAACATTACAGTCAGTCTTCAGCTTTCAGCAGCCAGTGCTTCAGCAGGTGCGTTCTCCCACACCAGCAAACCTCCGCACAGCTTTTACAGATATCGTTTTCTTCCATTTATCCGATAAACACTGTGAGGAATAACGCCTGTATGCAAAAACACAACTGCTACCTAGCAAACTAATCACCGTCGCTTTTATGTCCTTCCCAGCATGCAGTCTGAAATGACATCATCATGATTTCATTCAATTTAGTCCAATACTATCCCTCAGGAGAGCAATAGCGTAGTCGAATTGGCCATGATTACTTGTTCGCTAATAGACGACGCTGATTTATATTGTGTTAAAACAATGGGAGTTCATTCTTATTGTCCTGCCAGATAAAATCTGGCCCGAGACGTGTGTTGCCGCAACATCTGCTGACCTCACATTTGGACATGCAGGAAATACTGAAAGCTGAAGTCAGCGCTGATAGCTGGGTCAAGCATGTGGACCAAAATCAGTAAGCTATTAGACACGATAATTGGTTAAAACTTTAAACGCAGCGCTACGACCAAATCTGGAATAATTATCGATCGGAACTGAACTAGCTCCCGGTTCACAAGCTGTAATAATAACATTAACTGTCCCGTAAAGCTGTTCACCTCCAACCTCCCATTATCATGCGGCTCGGTGCTCAGACTCATTTTTCTCCAGAGACAACCGGGGGTTAAGTACACAACTCCGGGACACATAAGCATCGCTGCCCCTGAGATAAACTACTGAGAGCGGGGGAGAAGAAAAAGATGTCTTGGAAATGAAAGACGGAGGGTGAATATTGAGGGAGAAATACGACGGAAACAGTTCTGGAGAAGGACGGAGCGAGAGATGGTGCGAGGGAAATAAATCACAGTGCGAGACAGCGAAACTCACCCTGCAATTAGAGGTTAACCTCACACTTGTTTTACAAGGGCACCGCTCTTTCATGAAAGGCCAATGCATATCGCCCTAGGAGGGATGACTTACTCCCTTTCCTTACTGCCTTCTGATGCATGCATTATTAGATTATCATCACATTAGTTGGGAAATATTGTGGTAACGCTTTACAATAAGGTTTCATTTGTTAACATCAGTTGATTAAAATATTCTTCTAAAAGACACCATTCATTCTAGAGGGAAACATGATCATTTTGATTATTTATTAGTCTAACAAATATTTTAACAAATATAAACACATACTGTAACTGTTTTCCTATTTAACAGTTAGCTAATACCAATATTTTAATATACATTTTAAATATATAAATTTTAACATACACTGAAAATAAATAAAATGAATAAATAAATCAATTTAAAACATTAAACTCCAAAACTTTATATTATTTGTAATGATATTTACTTTATTATGCATATAATAATTTTGCATGATCATGATTTACCAATGAACATTTTACCTGATTAACAATTAGCTGTTACCAATATTTTAATATACATTTTATTTTCATATTTTGTGTTTTAATTAACAGTTGAATTTAGTTTTATGCATTCACATGGACAATCAAGGCACTGGAAATAAAGAAAAGTAATAATAAATCAATTTAAAACATATTAAAATCCAAAACTTTATATTATTTGCAATAATATTTACTTAATTGTGCAATAATAAACTCTACAATAAGGTCAACATCAGTTGATTGAAAATATTTCTAAAAAAACAACGCTCATTCTAGAGGGGAAAATAATCATTTTGATCATTTATTAGTATAAATTATTTAATATGAGGCTATCATCATTTACCAATGAACAGCTTTAACTATCTTTAACAAATATTAATATAATTTTTTTTTTTACTGATTAACAATTAGATGTTACCAATATTTTAATATACGTTTTATTTTTCATAGTTTGTGTTTTAATTAATAATTGAATTTAGTTTTATGCACTCACACGAACAATCAAAGCACTGAAAATAAATAAATAAATAAATAATAAATCAATTTAAAAATATTAAAATGCAAAACTTTATATTATTTGCAATAATATTTATTTGATTGTGCAATAATGCGCTTTACAATAAGGTTCCATTTGTTAACATCGGTTGATTGCATATGCTTCTAAAAGACAATGCTCATTCTAGAGGGGAAAATAATCATTTTGATCATTAATTAGTAAAACAAATATTTTAACAAATATTAATACATACTGTAACTGCTTTTCTATATTTAACAATATGTTACCAATATTTTTATTTTACATTTTTTTCATATTTTCTAATTAATAATTTAATTTAGTTTTATGCATTCACATGGACAATTACGGCACACACACAAAAAATAATAATAAATCAATTTAAAACATATTAAAATCCAAAACTTTATATTATTTGCAATAATATTTACTTGATTGTGCAATAATAAACTTTACAATAAGGTTCTATTTGTTAACATCGGTTGATTGAAAATATTTCTAAAAGACAACGCTCATTCTAGAGGGAAACAGGATAATTTTGATCATTTATTAGTATAAATAAATTAATACAATGAGGCTATAATGATTTACCAATGAACAGCTTTAACTAACTTTAACAAATATTAATACTATTTTTTAAATAAATTTAAAACATTAAAATCCCACACTTTATATTATTTGTAATGATATTGACTAGGGCTGTGGGAGTAATTCAAATCCTATGGAAATCGCGATGAACCAATCATAACGCAGTGTGCCTAAACAGAGCGCAAAACCAAAAGATATACAGTGATGGGTGAGTTCAGCACAGGAGGACTTGGTGCCAAAAAGTCAACATCTGTGGTGTGGAATTACACAAAAATGTCGGCTGAGGCCTATATTTTTAATGAGCCTGGATTTGAGATTACATACACAGTATTTTACAGTAATATCTTATTAATTTGAAACTAATTACATACTGTATATGATTGTGTCTACATAGCCATATAATGCAGGTCATATACATTACTTTTTTCTCTCTCTTGGGGATCTTTAATGCTCAGTGTAGCAAGACTTTGCTTTGCACGTTCTAGCTTTGAAGCTGTTTATTTGTTTTAACAGTAACTCAGTCCTGTTTAGCCGCTGTGAGTTTGTGTGCACACGTTCAGTTTGCTGGTTAGATTGTTTTAATTAGCGTATCTTGCTAGGTCTTGGGGTTATGTTTGCTTCCCACAATTTTCTGCATGTTTGCCTCAATCCGAGCAGAAAACCATCTCAGCCTCTCACATATGGTTTCAATATGGGCCGCCGGTCTGGCTGGGGATGTTTTTTTTTTTTTTTTTTTTGAGGGGTTTGTCCCTCTGTTGGCCCACAGACCTGTGACCTGAGCTTGAATATGCCTCTGAGCAACAGTGAACTAACAAGCGCACACAAACATACATAAAATCTGTTCAGATTGTGTCTGGGATTTTGGGCCTCGCCACGAACTGCCAAGTGATACTAGATGTTGAGAAATACATGTGTAAAATTACATCTGATGCATGTATATCAAGTTAGAAGTCTATAACTTACAAACCTATAAAACCTTACTAAATTATATTTTTATGGCCAGATGGGTTGGATTCTCTCCTAATACAGAATAATGTTTTGGGCCCACAGCAGGCGTATACTTAAATTGCCCTTAAATGAAATGAGCTCCAATTAATGTGTAACAGGCATAGTTTTTATTTAATTATGCATCACATTTTATTCTATTTTAGCATTTTGCCTGTTTTATTATTATTATTATTATTATTATTATTATTATTATTATTATATAGGACTGATATTGTGCAATGCACAGTAGAGTAAATATTATTACAAATAATACAAAAGTTTTGGACTTAAATGCTGGGTTCCACACAATTGATTTGTGTTGGGACAACATGAAGGAATTAAGTTAACTGATTAGTTTTTACAAATTTGAGGAAATTGAATATAAAACAATTAAGTTGTCCACCCCCCACCCCTCCAAAAAAAGTAAAGAATTGTGTTGTTTGAGCTCATTTAAATAAGTAGTTTGAACAAACAGCAAATGTCATTTTCTGTGAGCAAACTGACCATGCAAAGAAAGTTATCTGTGTAAAGATAGATACTGTAGGTGAGGCAATTGTATTGTATTGAAATACAAATGATGGACATTGTTAGGGTGTTCTGATGTATATATTTGGCGTTGTGAAAAAAGCATACAATAATAATTATTATTATTATACAAAAGTAATTATTTATTCATCAATAATATGTCCCTCAGTAAATAGATGGTTCCTACCCTTTTATAAACAGCAGATTCAAGGACTTTCAAAGACATTTTAAAGTACCATGAAGTCTTTACTGTACTTAACATTTCATTTACACAATATTTACATACAATTTCAAAGTAAAGGGGGTCACACACCAGAAGCGCCGCTCGGCGACGCACAGCGTCGCGCCATGCAGTGCTATGCTTTTCAGAATTCTAAACATAGGTTTATATCAGGGTACACACACCGGCGCCTCAAGTCGGCGGCTGTCCGCGGCGCCCAGCCACGACTCAGGACACTGTTTATATTTCTGCCGCGCCATCTGAATAGTTTCATTTTAAATAGCATGCGAATGTGCGCGTCTGGTGTGCGATACTTTTAACTGTCATGTGCGCGTCGTGTTACGGCGCTGAGCAGCGCATCTGGTGTGTGATGCCCTTAATGATGATGTTTTTGTCATTTTCAAAAATGCAGACAGTTTAAACAGTCAAGTTTAAGAAGCTTTGAGCAAATTTGTTGAATTCAAAATGTAATATTCAAATGTGGTTTCAAAAATGTGCATCATTTGTCATAGTTCTTGTACAAGTTTTAAATGTAAGATTTTTAAATTAAGAATGTCGTTTTTTTTCATTAAGTTTTTGAATTTCAAGCTTAATTCAAGCACTTTCAATGACCTATGTTTGCTTTCATTACTTTCCAGGCCTTGAGTCCATATGTATTTATACATACAGTTGAACTCAGAATTATCAGCCCTTCTTTGAATTTTGTTTTCTTTTTTAAATACTTCCCAAATTATGTTTAACAGAGCAAAAACATTTTGACAGTATTATTTCCGCTAGAATAAAAGCTGTTTTTAATTTTTTACAAAACATTTTAAGGTTACAATTATTAGCCCCTTTAAGCTATTTTTTTTTCTTCGATTGTCTACAGAACAAACCATCGTTATACAATAACTTGCCTAATTACCCTAACCTGCCTAATTAACCTAGTTAAGCCTTTAAATGTCACTTTAATGTCTTGAAAAATATCTAGTCAAATATTATTTACTGTCATCATGGCAAAGATAAAATAAATCAGTTATTAGAAATGAGTTATTAAAACTATTATGTTTAGAAATGTGTTGAAAAAAAATCTTCTCTCCGTTAATCAGAAATTGGAGAAAAAAATAAACAGAGGGGCTAATAATTCAACTGTACTTCAACTGTATATATGAAATCTAAGTATACTTTTAAGAAGTGTGGGAAGCCTGTAAATATCTTTAGTGTAAAAAAGAACCAAAAATTGTTTGCGTCATACTGCACAGTAGTGTTCATTTTACCTAGAAATTGCAGTCAAACATATGTCTAAGTATGTATTTGTGGTTTCAGAAAAAATGTAGACTGAGGCATGTATTTTCATTGGTAATCCTCGGTCATGGGTCGTCAAGTTTGGCCTAAATATGTTGATACATTGCAGAGATATAGTCTCACGTCCACTTTGGCGAGTTTTGTAAATTTCTTTGCATGTTATTCAAGAATCTGACTAGCCAATTTGAAAACTGCAACTTTCTGTCTGCATCATCTGAAGATGATCTGCTTAGATTTTCAAAAGGAAGAGAAAGAAGCCTGAGAAGAAAGTGCTTGGCCCCTAATGATCAAATGATTGCCTCCATGTGATATAAACAGCTAAAATTGAGTGATTATTTCTTACTAAAGCGCCACAGCTGTCCACAATTCATGAAATAAAGCACATGTGAACATCCGAGAACATTGTTTAGGATCAGTTTAAGAGAATGGTCTGGATTAACCATAGCTATCGAGTCAACAAAGCCATGATATGCTTGAGGGTATTTAGCAGACTATATGAAGTTGAACAGAAAAATCAACATTCAGACTTTTACAAGAGTCACTTTTCATAAAACTTAACGTGAGGAGCTTGTATTGCGATTTTTAGGCTATCAGGGAGAGTAACATGTCCTGTAGTGCATTGTGGGTAAAAGGATCATTTAACAACAGTGTTATATATAGGTCCCGGCATGAGAAACGAATCAACTGGAAGACAGATCGAAGTCAAGAAGGAATGGGAGTCCTAACTGCACACCAACAAGATGAACTATGCATCTATCTCTATGTTATGCTGCTACCTCATACGTGAGTTGGGTCTTTTCCACACATGCAAAGGTCTGTGTCCAATTCCACTCAGGAAAACCCAGACAAATGAAGTGTCTTGTTCAACAATATCACATAAGAGGATTCCTCTAATGCTGATCAACAGTCTTGTGAGAAGACCCGCCAAAACCAGTCCCTCAGAGAGTGGAAAGAGCGGACGAGGCTCATACAGAGTCTACTCATCACACAGACACACACACACACACACACACACACACACACACACACACACACACACACACACACACACACACACACACACACAACAGAACCTTTCTACACCTTGGCCCAAACCTCTCTACACTACATCAGCTCCATCTGCAAACCAGACTGAATTCTCCTTGGGTTATTTTATTCAAGTTGCAAATAGTCTCACGTAGCCAGACTCTTGACTGTCGGCTTAAAGTCTGGTTCACAGTGCAACTTATTCTCAAGAGCACCTTAGTTAGACACAAGTTGTTTTCTTCCAACATGTTAAAGAGGCTTTGTTTAATTAATAATTTTTTTTTTATGTAATAAATAAAATAAGTACAGTGGTCCCTTGCTATAACGTGGTTCACCTTTCGCGGCTTCACAGTTGAGGATTTTTTTTTGTGCAATTTGACTTTTTTTTTTTACAGCACATTGTGTTCTGCGTCCTGATTGGCTGTAGACCATTGTTAATCAATCTCCTCCGTTTCTCCTGTATAGTACAGAATGAATTCAGCTTGCCAAATTAACATAAGTCTTCAAACGCTAGCAGTGGGAATTCCAACAAGGATGCAAAAAGGGTTGTAAATGTCCGCAGCAAGACCATCGTAAAGGGGGTCACACACCGGATGTGCCGCACCACGCAACGCCATGCATTTTAGAATTGTAGGTTTATATCAGGGTATGCACACCGGCGTATTTATTATATTCACGCACACCGGTGTATTCATTTTAAATGTTATTTCTGTTTCACAAAGGTTGGGATGGGCAAGTACATTCTGAAAACTGCTAGCCATTGACTTCCATTGTATTTTTGTGCCACTATAGTAAATTACTAGGAATAACAAATACCAGTAAATGTTCAAACTACTTGTGTTTCAAACCAGTGCATTTAAGACAATACATTAAATGAACTATTATGTTAAGAAATGCCAATTTGTAACATCAAGCAGCACAACAAGTTGTTTTGTACTGCAAAAAAATGAAAGTTATTAGACCTGAAGTCGCACCACTCTAACAAGAAAAGTACGTTGGACAGGTCAGGGAAATTCAACCTTTTAAGTCAGTGAGTATACATTTACATGTAATACGATTACATTTACAATTTAATACGATTAAGACAATACTCTGATTAAGAGTCTACCATGTTAACAGCGTTTTTTGATTACCTTAATCTGACCTTAATCTGTCAAAAATCACACATGTGGACATGTGGAGTATGTCTTTTTTAGTAACATTATTTAAGTGCAGTACAGACTTGTAAACATTGCAATTAATAATATTATTACCACTTTGTAAAACTTTTTTGCTACTTTTTGCGCAGGATGCACACACGGCAGTTGTCATTTGTTTGGCATTTGTCAAACAAATGAGAATGGATTCAAGCAAGACAGCACATTTGTGGTGCAAACGGGTAATGATGACTGTGCTAGTTAGTGAATGAAATGTCAGAGGTGGCTGTTGCTTGGGAATTAGTACCTGTCACCATCTGTTTGGACACAGTGCCCTATCATACACCCGGCGCAATGCGGCGCAAGGCGCAACGCAATTGTTGTTTGCTAGTTTCAGCTCGACGCAAGAGTCATTTTGATGTTTTACACCGCGCTGTTTTAATAGCAAATGCATTTGCGCTCATATGTGCGCCCATAGGCGTTCTGGTCTAATAAAAGAGTTGTGTTGAGGCGCATTGCTGGCGCGTTGCTATTTTGAGAAACTAGAATAGACTGTTTTATAGACCAGATAAGAGGAGGTCTAAAGTCCAGCGCAAAGCACAATACTAGTTGTGCGCCTCGCTTAAAAATTGCTTAATACACACAGGATGTAGAGCAATACGCAAATATCTTTACAAATAAAAAAGAATTAAAGGATTAAAATATTACAAAAATTATTACTTTCTAGTCTACATAAATATAAAAACGACTGCCTTCATGCCTTCATCTCGGGGGGCTTTTTCAGTTTATTCATGACAAATTGCTTTTGTAAAATGTTATTATTATTAGCAGTATTATAAATATGCATATTTATATTTGTTTTATTAAAAACAAGCTTAGATTTGCTCACCTGTCGGGTTTTAGACTATATGGGGCATAGCATGTGTGTTTGGATATAACTCAGTTTTTTGACCACACTTCTTTATTATTGTTCATTTATTTGTTTGCTGGAAATTAGAACTCAATTTAGAAATAGTTTTGAAACAAATCTTTGCGCTTAACAAACTAAATTAATTATGTAGACTAATGGATGTCTGTGCGTACAACACGTTTCCTTATCCACGAGAGTGAAAGTGAAAGTAAAGAATGAGGAGGCTCATTCTCTCATTCTTGCGCTGTAGATGCTCTGTTTAACTGTTTTCTCGCCAGTGAAGCTTTCAGTTTTTCCACTTACAAATTCCGCCACGTAAATAGCAAATGCGCGACGCAACTGACTCTTAAAGGGAATGGGAGATGAGACTCTGATTGGTTTATTCTCAAAACACACAGATTGTTAAAATAGGGCCCATAGTGTGAGAAATTAGATGTAGTTGAATTTGTCGCAAAATTAAAAATGAAATGCCCAAAATCACATAATATGCTATGACAAACACTGTTGTTGCCTGAAACGCCGGAGGAAACTAGCGCTGAATGGTGAAGTAATGACGTTTATCAAGCTATGTACTATAACATGTAAAATGGGCACATGAAAGAAACATTCAAAAAGCAACACCTTAATCATATTATTGTCTTATTTAGATTATGTCCATCTAAACGTAGTCATTAAAAGTCAGGGACAAGACAGGGGATTTGATATTTGGCTTAGAGTGGGAACTCTGGTCAATGCTTTCTTGGTCCTGAGACCAATACTGACAGTACCAGTAGATCAAAAGGTTTTTATATTACAATTTATTCATCCTTTCTGCAACCCCGTCCATATTCTTGCACTGAATTGAATGTAAAAGCCTTTCTATATTCTGCATGGTGCTCAACAGGGCAAGCATGAGTCAGTAGAATGACTGTGAGTGCCATCGATGCTGTAGATATGCAATATGAGGTTCACAGGCCCAGTGGGAGCTGGATTAGCAGTTTAGTTTGAGGTTTGGAGAGAGTTGTATCTACTTTTATTTCCATACTAACAGCTTCGGCAACAGCTGGTCTGCAACGTCACGGTTCACATGCAACCCTCAATGCCAGTGCCAATTCTTTTTAATACGCAGCCAGTATATGGGAACAGCACCTTAAACCCTGACACCACAATACATTCCTCCAAACTCTCATATTTCAGCTGCAGGCGCGATGTGTTCAGGTGGAGGACAGAAACCAAGCCTTCACACGTGTGCTGTAAATCACTCACTCATATATGCTTCAGTTCAAATAAACAGAAACTCTGCCAGCCTGCCAACTAGATGAAAGACAATAAATACAAGCCAGTAAAGCTATTGTACATATATACGTACATAATGCACTCACACATGCACATCCAGTCTCACACACATGCACATATATCATTGTGAAATATGCAGAGGAATGTGCATGGCACGCATGTTTAGTGTCTGCTAATTAGATAAAAAAGAGACTATAAAAAGGATCAGAGTGTAATGATGCAGAGCAAACCAACTGGATGACTAAAAAAAAACATCTGAATTCATATTAAATCCAGCCCTGATAAATAAGGTTAACCCCTCAAGACAAGACAGAGTGCTGCTAAAGCAATTAGATAATATAAATGTTGTTTTATATATAATGTAATGACTTTATTGTTCAACATTTGCATTATATAATTATATATATTGTTTTAATCATGTAACTTAATGAGAATGTGAAAAAATAAACAAATTCACATTAAAAAGCAAAATAAAATAAATAGATTTCTTTTTGTATTTTTTTTTTTCTTAGGAACTAAATTAAAACAGATTGTGGAAACCGTCAATTATACATTTTATCAGGGATAATTTAGGGAAAGACTTTGAATATTTGTTTGACATCACAATCTGTTTTCATGTCTGTCACAGGACAAATTAGTTCATTCTCAACTCTAAATAAATATATAGGGCTCTATTTTAATGATCTAAGCACAAAGTCTTAAAACGCATGGCGCAAAAGCATTAAGGGTGTGTCCAAATCCACTTTTGCTATTTTAAAGACGGAAAAATACGCTCTGCGCCCCGGCACATGGTCTAACAGGGTTGTTCTTATTCTCTTAATGAGTTATGGGTAGGCATAGACCGGTTGAAGATTCTGACGGTATGAAAACCTTGGATAACATTATCAAGGTTTCACAGTTTGCGATAATGTGATTGCTGCTCTAAAATATATTCTTTTTAAACGTCTGGATAAAAAAACAAAAACTTTTTTCCCTTTTGAACACAATATATTTTATTTTGAGAAACATTTAAAATATTTTGGAACAGTAAACATGTCAGGCTTAACAATACAATTGAATCATTGACATTTGTTTCAAAAACACAGATTTCTTTGGATATCTTTTCTGCTGGAGATACTGTTGTCCTAAAAAATGTAAATAAAAATCGTACACATAATTTGGGAACGGTATATCAGAAAATTTGGACAGTTTTAAAACCTTGACTTTTCCAAACCGCGGTATACCTTGAAAACGGTTATCGTCCCATGCCTAGTTATGGATGTGTTTTGAGCATAATGTGCATTAAACCAATCAGAGTCTCATCTCCCATTCCCTTTAAGAGTCAGTTGCGTCGCACCATGGCACATTTGCTAAAAACTGAGCACTTCACTAATGAGACAACAGTTAAACAGACCATCTGCAGCGCAGATAAAGAATGAGCCTCCTCCATTCGGCCTCTTTACTTTCTCTTTCTCTTTACTTTTACTCTTTACTCCTTTACTTTCGTGGATAAGGAAACTGTTGTACGCTCTCCACTGAAGACATCCATTAGCCTACATATTTAATTTAGCTTGTTAAGCGCAAAGATTTGTTTCTAAACTATTTTTGAATTCAGTTCTAATTTCCAGCAAATGAATAAATGAACAATAATATGAAGTGTGGTCAAAAAAGTTATATCTAAACACACGTCCTATTCTAATGCTCCATATAGTGATGCATACATCTCCAAAACCCGAGAGGTGGACAAATCTAAACTTACTTTTATTAAAACCAAAATAATTATGCATATAATAAATAATATTGGTAATAATAATAACATTATACAAATAATGACATAATGGAGGTAGTGGTTTTTATATTTATGTAGAAAATAATATTTTTTTGTAATATTTTAATCCTTTATATTTTCCATATGTAAAGATATTTGTGTATTGCTGTACATTCTGTGTCTTAAGCAATGTGTAAGCGTTTGGACCTGCATAGGCGCATAACTAACGTGCTCTGCGCTAGACTTTAGACCTGCTAATAGTTGATCATTGGCGCAGTGTATTTCAGTTTCTTAAAATAGCAACGTCTTTCTTTCTTTTTTATCTTTTTTTTTATTTCTATAGCACTTTTGCAATGTAGATTGTGTCAAAGCAGCTTAACATAGAAGATTATAGTATAGCAACATGCCAACAATGCGCCTTAACACACCTCCTTTTTAGACCGGAACACCCATGAGTCCACAAAGCGGCACAAATGGGTTTGCTATTTAATCAAGGAGTTGCAAAACGTGAAAATTGGAGTTGCGCTGGTCTGAAAAGAGCAACAAATCGCGTAAAACATGTCTTGTGCCGGGTGTATAATAGGGCCCTATGAGGCCTGGCATGCACACAGACACAAAAAATACCCCAATATCAATATATAAGTTCTTTAGTTATCCGACCAGTATTGGATCTGTGAGGAATTTTGTTGAAAGGGTCAAAATAACACACTCTCTCTCAAACTCCAAATGACTACACATGACTGGAAATGACAGCTGAAAGAAGTTAAAGTGGAAAATTGACAGGATATTGACTGTAGAGTGAATCTAGCAGACAAGCATAAAGCCCTGCTGCTCCTCCTGGGTTTGCTTGTGTTATGAAGAAGAGGCACTGCAGGTCAAACATACACACACATACACACTTCCACCTGTTGGCTGTTCAGTCCGCCGTGACCAATGAACAACAGCAAAATAAACACAAGGATTAGGCAGACAAATTGATCTCGGCCTGGTCCTGCACCTCTGGGGCTCTTTCAGTGTCAACTAGAGATCACAGAAGGAGTGGAGAAAGAAACCGACGAGAATCTGGTTTAATGTTAGAAAGCATTCTGACAAATACTTAATCAATCAATCAACCAATAAATACTATATAAATCTGTCAAATACTAGCCATGGGGGTGGGGGGTGGAGGGGTGGTTCAAAAGACCCACCCCCACTGACAAAGGTCCAGAATTTGTTGCATACATGAGCTAATTTGTCCTATTTTGACTGCTATGCCATCATAAATTGTAAAAAATAAGCCATCAAAAAGTCATCTTTCTCCACTGACCTACTTTATTGCTTTTAAATAGATTTAAAAAATTCACAAGGAACTTTTCATCTAAATCTTGAAAGAAAGAAAAAATCATGAATTAAAAAGTGTGAAGCACCAAAAGTGGACCATATTAAAGTTATTTTTAATACTAATTTGGCTATTGTTGTTATCCATGAATTATCAAATCTTTTTTTACAAAAGAAACATTGTAAATCTTTAGAAAATATTTTTATAACATCTAAAAGTCTAGTTATGATGAGAATCCAACAAGCTAATCCAGGTAAAAATAATGCTTAAAATGTCACTAAATGCAGTATTTAAAGGGGAAATGAAGCACTCAGTCAAGTTTACCTTATTTTGTACATTTTATTCCACTTTAATGAAAATATAATAAACAAACTCGATTAATGTAACCATTTAGCAGAAAACGGCATGTTTTACTGTAGATTTTAGACCTAGGGCGCCGCCATCTTGGAATATCGCTGTCTCTGACGTCACGGGGTTGGTTTGCGGTGATAAGCTGAACGGACACAATAGAAGTAAAGGAGTGAACCATAGACTGTAAAAGATATGGACGTAGTATCCGTGACGTCACCCATAGGTTTCTGAACACTGCAAAAGAAGCCACAAGTAGGCGCGGCCAACCGTCGCCATTTTGTTAGCGCGTCATCGCGCCGAACGCGGCATACCAAATAAGGGCAAAGAGGCGGAGAGTGAGCGGAGCTACAGACGCATGCTTGATTCTCAGCCTTTTGCTTAGACCTGGCTTAAAACAGATTTATTACTTTGGGAGAACGCTTAATACTTCATTACCTGTGACTCGTTTGTGTTCTGACCACATGTGCTTGGTTGTACACTATATCAATAAAGTGTTTAGACTTTTAAAAACACTGTTGTAACACATTGAGCCACTAAACATTGTTCTTATGACGTTTTTCGACAGGAGGAAAACGCGAATTACTATCAAACACTTCAGATATAGTCTGTTTTAGTAAATGCAAGGCTGTTTATAAAATCCAGCACTAACACTGTATGACAACGCTTCAGATGACTGTTTTATAGCCAACAGCTAATCAATCTGTCAGATTCTGGAGTGCATTACTGGTCTAAAGAACATTTCAATGATAAATGATCTTAAATAAAACAAATACATTTATAGAGATGGTATAGAAGTATATCATTTCACTCACCTGTGAAATGAAGGCAACTTGAACGGTTTGTAAGCACAATTAAGTCCACACAGCATGCCATATCATCTGATAATTGCAGGAAATAATTCCAAAAGGCAAATGAAGGTGTAAAGAAACATTAAACAAAACAAATACACGATTTATTTGCCGAGCTCAGCGGCTAATTAGCCAGAATCAGCTGAGGTGACGAGACAGCGAGCAGCGAGGGCTAGCTGTCACTCAAGTGGCCACGCCCTTAATTATGCAAACTTAATATAACCTAATAAAAACGAAACGGATGAGTTATAAAAAAATTCACCCCCCTCAGAGTTGTCATGAAGGGTAATCATAGCTATATGCACCAAAGCCATCGTTTGTACCAGGCTGTAAACATGTTTTTATCAGCTGTAAAAATGGCCAATTTACCAATGCAGAAAGAAAGCCCTTGGACTTCATGGAGCCAGCCCCCCAAGGCGAGTCGATGAATTGCAGTTTTAGTTACTTCCGTATTGGCTTCCCGAGGGAGAGCGGGAGGTTGCCGCTTGGAGTGAACGCGGAGACTGGACAGCCTAATTTAACCCAATGGGTGAAGTTGTGGGCGTGGAGCTGCTGCAAATACAAGCATCAGATGTGTGTCTAATATAAAAGTATATAAATGTATTCTACTTTCCTTTTTTCCTCCTTTAATCACCGATCATTTGATGCGCTTTGATTCACCCTCTGTATTACTCTGCCTGACTGCCTGTCTGGGTTTCAAACGTGACTGTAACGGACTAAACACGGACACTGAACAGCTTAATTTAACCCAATGCATGAAGTTGTGGATGTGCATCACAGAGCTGGTGAAAACACAACAAATACAAGCATTTAAGTGTCTTGAGTTGTGTATTTTTCTTTTGATAATACCTCTCGTTTGATGCGCTGTGATCAACTCTTTCACGCTGCTCCAGCACTGCCTGACGAGGGGATTTACATTCAGACTAATGCAATGATTTAAATCATACATGACTTCACGTTTTACTAAGTCACGTCTGTCTGGATTGTCAAGACATATTCCCTCTTCAAGTCCATAGACTCGATCTCTCAACATGTATGAAGGATACAAACCTGCCATAAGAAACACCGCGCTGATCTGAGTTTGGTTTAAACACGAGCAGAGGCGAGGGGGTGTAGCGGTGAAAAGTGAAAGTACCCCGCCCCCATGACGTCAGTAATTATTCACTCTCCCAATACTGTGGTTTTCAACTAGGTCCGGTGTAAGCGTCATGGGGCGGGTACTTTCACTTTTCACCGCTACACCCCCTCGCCTCTGCTCGTGTTTAAACCAAACTCAGATCAGCGCTGTGTTTCTTATGGCAGGTTTGTATCCTTCATACATGTTGAGAGATCGAGTCTATGGACTTGAAGAGGGAATATGTCTTGACAATCCAGACAGACGTGACTTAGTAAAACGTGAAGTCATGTATGATTTAAATCATTGCATTAGTCTGAATGTAAATCCCCTCGTCAGGCAGTGCTGGAGCAGCGTGAAAGAGTTGATCACAGCGCATCAAACGAGAGGTATTATCAAAAGAAAAATACACAACTCAAGACACTTAAATGCTTGTATTTGTTGTGTTTTCACCAGCTCTGTGATGCACATCCACAACTTCATGCATTGGGTTAAATTAAGCTGTTCAGTGTCCGTGTTTAGTCCGTTACAGTCACGTTTGAAACCCAGACAGGCAGTCAGGTAGAGTAATACAGAGGGTGAATCAAAGCGCATCAAATGATCGGTGATTAAAGGAGGAAAAAAAGGAAAGTAGAATACATTTATATACTTTTATATTAGACACACATCTGATGCTTGTATTTGCAGCAGCTCCACGCCCACAACTTCACGCATTGGGTTAAATTAGGCTGTCCAATCTCCGCGTTCACTCCTTTACTTCTATTGTGTCCGTTCAGCTTATCACCGCAAACCAACCCCGTGACGTCAGAGACAGCGATATTCCAAGATGGCGGCGCCCTAGGTCTAAAATCTACAGTAAAACATGCCGTTTTCTGCTAAATGGTTACATTAATCGAGTTTGTTTATTATATTTTCATTAAAGTGGAATAAAATGTACAAAATAAGGTAAACTTGACTGAGTGCTTCATTTCCCCTTTAAACCTTATATCATGAGTATAAGGAGTATTAATTTTGTTTTGCCTGCTTTTTCTGACTGTTAATGTGCCAGTAACTGTTGAATTAAAGAGATAATTCACCCAGAAATCACAATTTACTCACTATGTATTTACTCTTCCTCAAGTGGTTAGAAAATCTTTATGAGTTTCTTTCTTATGTTGAACACACATAAAGATATTTTAAAGAATGCTGAAAAACCTGTAACTATTGAATTCCAAAGTTAAAATAAATAAATAAATACAAAAATACTATGGAAGTCAATGGTTACAGTTTTCAGCTTTCTTTAAAATATCTTCCTTTGTGTTCAACAGATGAAAGAATCTCATAAAGGTTTGAAACACATAAAGGGTGAAATAAGCACATCAAAAAGTGTGGTTATGATGAGCATCTGCCAAGCTAATCCAGCTAAAATTTGTGCTTAAAATGTCACTAAATGCGGTATTTAAACCTCATAATTAAGTATAAAATGGTCCACTTTTTGGAAAGAAAGAAAGAAAGAAAGAAAGAAAGAAAGAAAGAAAGAAAGAAAGAAAGAAAGAAAGAAAGAAAGAAAGAAAGAAAGAAAGAGAAAGATTCACCAGAAAAACAGGTCTGGAGGATATTTTTAATCATATTATATTTTAAACATAAATCTTATAAATTATTATTCAATATAATACACATTTTTAAATATGAAGAGTTCAGATACAAAAACTTCTAAATGCTGTCTGATTTTTTTTTTAAATGAGCATTTTTTTTATCAGGCTCCTGTGTGTATGTTATGTAATTTCACTTTTATGGCAAAGAATAAGTTAATTACATAGTCTTTAAAGTGAAAAAAACTCAACATGAACATAGGAGGCTGAAAATTTTTTAGTTCTTGATGGATATTTAGGATGGGGCTTAGAGGTTTTGCATCTGAACTCTTCATATACGTTTCATTTAATTATTCAATATAAGCATTTTGTAATGTTAATATTTGATTAGTCAATGTAATGATATAAAAATAGAATCAACGTTTATACTTTAAAAAAATTATTTAAATGCTAAAATATTTTTACTAAATTCTAAACTAAAATCAGAGGTGTACATTAAAATTATTTATTATTATTATTATTATTATTATTATTATTATTATTATTATTATCATTATTATCATTATTATTATTTTAATATGGGTAATGACTCATTAAAATACTAAAAATGACATATTATAATGAATATATATTTGTATTAATCATAACAATATAGTACAACATACACAATAAAGGTATAGATTTGTTTACATTTTATTAACATTCAATTATTTTTATACATATTAATTGAGTCAAATAATAACATTAATAATAATCATTTTAAAATGATCCAACTTAATTCAAATCCTAAACAAAAGTAAATTCAAGTGTAAAAATAATCATTAAAGAAAATCTAAGTTGTGTTTTATTCTGAACTTTTATTTTATTAAAGACCATTCATTCTCGAGACTTCTATAATCATACAGATAATTCTGATAAATTGTTTAAATATACTGACACTATTGCAACATTCTTAGATTTAGCTCAATCTAAATCCATTTAGAACAGCAAAAAAATAAATAAAGAAATAAATTACCATAAAAAAAGTATTAAATTAAATTAAATTAAATTAAATTAAATTAAATTAAATTAAATTAAATTAAATTTAATTAAATTAAATTATTTCCCAGTGATAGGTTGCAGCTGGAAGGGCATCCGCTGCGTAAAACATATGCTGGATAAGTTGGCGGTTCATTCCGCTGTGGCGACCACAGATTAATAAAGGGACTAAGCCGAAAAGAAAATAAATAAATAAAATAAAAAGTCTGGAATGGCGGAAGGTTGAGTAAATGATCTAAACAATGCTGGAATTTTCTAAAGCAGCTACAGCGTCAGATTTGGAGCAAATGCTCAGAAAAATGTCGGACATCCAGCAACAGCTAAAGCAGAAGCTGACAGATGCAGCTCAAGGCTTGGGTGTTTTATAACTACATTCTTCCAGGGTTGCCAGTTCTCCTCTCCTCCCCTTCACATCTGTGCTGATATACAGCGAGTGAGAAACAGATCAGATCCCTCTGTCAATGTCACAAAAACTGCTGCTCACAAACTCCTTATCATTCATTTTTAAAACTACAGTTATCTTCCAGCACATACACTTGTAAAGGAGAAGCAACAGTTCTATCGCAAAAAAAGAAAAAAAAAAAAAGTTGTGCTGTTTGATGTTTATAATAATCTGAGCGCTGTGATCTTTTCCAGCTTTCATGCAGATGGTTATCAGATCAGATCTAATCCTGTTATGCCCTCTAGTGGATAAAATCAGAATACAGTCTATGAGAGCATTATTATTATTTATTATTATTATTATTATTATTATTATTATTATTATTATTATTATTATTATTATTATTATTATTATTATTATTATATTGTAATAATAGATATCACTATTGTTATTATATTGTAATAATAAATATAATAATAAACATATTATATTATTATAGTTATTATTATAGTTATTATATTTATTGTAAGAGTAGCAAGAAACAGACAAACCAACCTTTTTTGGCAAAAAATAACTTTGTAGTTCCTGACAATACATGGAGGTGTTATGAAGAAAAATGGCTGGTCTGTGTAAGAAACTGAACATTATTTACAACATAATCCACATCCATTCATGACAGTCTAGTCTACAAGCTTCTTTTTGCAGAAGAACAATCGTTGTGTTTAATAAGTATATATGAGTATAAGGAGTATTTATTTTGTTTTGCCTGTTTGTTTTTTCTGACTGTTAATGTTCCAGTAACCGTAGATTTAAAGAGATAGTTCACCTAAAAATGACAATTTACTCACTATTTGTTTCCTCTCCCTCAAGTGGTTAGAAAATCTTTATGAGTTTCTTTCTTGTGTTGAACACACATAAAGATATTTTGAAGAATGCTAATAAACCTGTAACTACTGATTTCCAAAATAAATAAATAAATACCATGGAAGTCATTGGTTACAGGTATCCAGCTTTCTTTAAAAGATCTTCTTTTGTTTTCAACAGAAGAAAGAAACTCATAAAGGTTTGAAACAAATAAAGGGTGAGAAAACAGTGACATAATTTTAGTTTTTGAATTAACTATCCCTTTAAAGAAATAATTCACCCAAAAATGAAAATCACTCCATAATTTACTCAAGCCATCCTTTGTGTATATGACTTGTTTTTCTGTCAGATGAACGCAGCCAGAGTAGCTTTTTTAAATTTTATTTTTACTTAATAATTGATTCACATCAGACTCATTGTGCAAGGTTTCAATGCATTTTTTTTATTATTAATTTTTTTTTAAATGTTTGTGAAAATGGCCTGAAAGTGAGAGAATTATACAGCAATTTTACACATTAAATTAACCACAATTTGACATTTTTGGGTGAGACCTTTTAAGAAAACTTATATTACAGCGCACATTACAGTGTTTTTAAGAACAGCCAGTTCTTGTTCACATTCGATAAAATGAAAACAAGCACCCATTGGCCAGGAAATTTGTCATATTCAAAGTGGAAACATCAAATTTGAAACATGCCGTTTTTGATTTAAAGCACTGATTTGGAACTCACAGTTCTGGGAAATATTTGACATTAAAAATAATTATAAAATAAACTTTTCCTTTAGTCTGTGCTAAAGCATAGATGGAAATCAAAGTTTCAGGTCTACTCTTAAAAAACTGCACATAAATATTATTTTACGATTATTTGATCAAATAAACGCAGCTAATAAATAACCATTGGAAGATAACCAGTTTCAAGGTTTACTATGGTTTGGAAAAGTCACAGTTTTAAAACCGCAAAAAAATTCAGTTATACCATTCCTAAGGTACACTGTAAAAAATGCTGGGTTCCACACAATTCAATCACGTTGTCCCAACACAAATCAATTAAGTTAACTTAATTGTTTTTACAAATTTAAGTGGATTGAACATAAAACTATTAAGTGGTCCAAAAAAACCTCAATAATTGTGTTGATTCTGCTTTTTTTTAAATAAGCAGTTTAAATAAACAGCAACAGTAAGTTTTGAGTGTATTTGTAGGTTTTATTAGATTTTTTTACGTTATCAAAGATTATTTAATTAATTAATTTATTTATTTGTTTGTTTGTTTATTTATTTGTTTGTTCATTTATGTATTTATTTATTTAGGGCAACAGTATCTCCAGCAGTAAAGAAGTACCCACATCCAAAGCTACTGGTCACAATTCAGCAAACTATTAAATAAATCGCTTATCACCTACAAAAATGACAAGCATATGGACCTGAACAGTGCAGTATTGTGTTCAATGGAGAAAAAAGGTTTTGTTTTTTTGTCATTTAAAAAGAACTTATTTTATAGTAATCACAATACTGTGCAACCCTGATATTTTTATCCAAGGTTATCATACCATCAGAATCATATACCGGCCCATGCCTACTGATAAAATAAATATATAAACTTTTGAACAGTAGCATATTTTTTAGACATCAAAATAACCCAGAAATGACACCCTGTACATATAAAATATCATGTATCACATGACAACATTCCTGTTTTTACACCAGTTTGCCATTTAAGCGTTCCTCATCCTCCTCTCTCTTCAACATGATCAACTATAGCTCGTATCAGCGGCTGTATCTCATCACGACCTCTTGTCCCGGGCTTCTGTAATGAATCTGCATAATGGAGAAGACCCCAATTAAATCCTTTACGAGGAGGACTCGGCATCCTGGGTAAACAAACTTACCCTGACAGGGTTGCGGCGCGGAATAAGATAGCAGGACTGAGAAAATGAATTAGCTTCCTGACACGCGTCAAAGCCAATCCCGAGGAAGAAGCGAGGCACCTTTCGACACCTCTATTTTATCTGGCCCTTAGTATTCAACTACAGCCACCCGCTCGCATCCAAAATATATTCATTTATTCAGAAGCCCTTGGAGAAATCAGAAAAAAGAAAGAGCTTGTTGTTCTTTTTTCTTTATGTCCAGATGGAGTTTGCGTGAATAACGTGTGTTAAGTGAGGCGGAAAATAAGTACAGGATCCGCGCCGCGGAGAGATGCAAAAAAAAAAAAAAAAAACACGAGTGTCACCTTCACGCAGACAACAAGTTTTGTGTGTGTGTGTGTGTGTGTGTGTGTGTGTGTGTGTGTGTGTGTGTGTGTGTGTGTGTGTGTGTGTGTGTGTGTCAATTTTTTGCTCCTTTTATCTTCGTATTTTAGTAGGGGACATGAAGGTGGTGAAAATACATTCAGAAAACAAATGAAGAAATGTTTTGCTTGAACTCATTGAGAGTTAAGATGCGGTGAAGGTGTGTGAAACAGTAGAACATTAATCAAAGGGTGAGAATGAGAGATATTTAAAAAAAGAAAGGCATCTTCTCTTGAATGGGATTTTGAAAGGCTATGGTGTGTTTCATCCACCTTGTGGCTGCCATTTACACTGCTAATTAGTTTAATTAGTATGATTAATTGTTGATAGATGAAAGATATCTGAAAGAGCTGCTAAAATTCAGAACAGAAACGAATGGAGGTCAAAATATTATTGTTCACACAAAAATTAAACCATGCTGGACCATTCTACAGCCACCCTCATCTTCATCATCCTGATGATGTAGATGTTGGACTGAAGCAGCTAATATTAATTTACAATGATGAAGGGCAGAGGGTTGCTGAAGAGATTTCAGCTGCTGTCAGGGCTTTCACTGCCTTTCTACAGCTCCCTTTCTTCATGTGTTCAATGCTTTTTCTGTGTGTCCTTTCATTTTATTATGCATAACTTAATTTGTAAAATAATTCAATTTGTTTTCTTTTCATATATATATTTCTTTGGTTGTTATCAACATCTGGTGAGAATTTCAAGTCAACAGCCCCTTTAGAAATATGTTTTCTGAGAAAAATAGTGACGTATTCAATACTTATTTCCCCGCTGTACTTCTTTGCTTTGTTGTGTAAAACCTGTATAATTTATTTTATCCTTTGGGATACACTTTGAAGTCCGTTTCAACTTATTCCAGTATTAATAAACAGCTATTGTCTGATTTTGGTACTAATATTTCTCACTTGTAAACTTGAACATTTGTCTTTAAAATATATCACTTTTTGAACATGTTTGTTCTGAAGTACTTAATTTTCTTACAGAGGTAAAAATGTAAGATTTTACAAAAGACAGTTTAAGACATATTGCCTTCACATATCAGCCTTCTAACCATACACACACATACACACAAATATCCAGCCATGCTATACAGTATACACAGGGTGTTAAAGTGGTCAAAAATCAGCTGATAAATCAGTCTTATTGTTTTATTCAGTAAAACTCAAGATGAGTCTTCTACAAATGTTTAATCAATGTTTAATTACAGTTTTAGGCTGATCTGTCTCAAGGATGCAACAGCTCTCAGCAATGTTCAAAATCTCATCAAATTTTCAAAATTAATTTAAAAAGAGCACAATGGATGATGGAAGTAGCAAAAGATTTCATATCTGACAACTTTAAAATAAATTCAAAATAATTCAAAATAAAATACTGCCACAAGATCCAGCTCCTCTCTGCTACAATTTTGTCATACTTATATGGACAAATTAAATGCAGGGCAAATTTTGAAAGAATTAAATGTAAATTAAGTAAATATAAATAAATTATTGATAATCATTTTGTCACCCTAAAACCTGATGTTAGACATTAAAGGCGAAGTATGTAAACTTCACCGCTAGAGGGCGCATATTCACAACAAACAAAGACATAGTTTGATGACAACGTGACTGAGTGTAAAATCATGGGTGTTTTTTTTTTTCATTACATCCTATGGGATGCAGATATTGTGTTCATGGATGAGCTAAAGTGTTCCAAACTTAGCAGTATGAATACTGCTCTGTGCATCTTTTAACATATTAAAGCATCTTTGGTATTCAAACCAAACCAGAAATCGAAGATGTATAACATCATTAGCATGTTGGCACTTGTTAAAGTTGCTAATTTCTCTGAATCTAAACATTATTCAAAATATTTGGGATAATGTAAGTAGTTGCATTACGTAAGTCAGCAAAATATGAATCACTGTTCTTGTGTTTTTGGATATTTCAATGAAAACATCTTACACATTGTGCCTTTAATGTATGTAATTATGCATGATGTACTTTTATTTCTATAGTGAGAATAATTAACCCCAAACTAAACCTTAACCTCATATTAAGTACCTGCATTTAACTATGTTAACACTATATACAATGGGTACAGAAAATATTTAGACCGCCTTGAATGTTGCACTCTTTGTTCTTTTTAAGAGGTACTTACATTAAATGTCAAAAACCTTTGTACAATGATGTAAAATAATGCAGTACGAATACTTGAAGTGCCCACAGTAAAGTCAGCTTACCTCTCTTAGTACTGTACTGCCATAACCTCTGTACAGCCCTCTGAAGCCCTGCAATGGGGAAACAAAAAGAGCTGTCATCTCTGCACAAACAAAACACACTGCATTTTCATGACTGGTTGCTTTACAAAATGACTTGTTTATCAATCAATCCAACCATCCAACTGTCTGTCAGGTGAATTCAAGTGCATTGTGTGCTGCAAGTCAAGCTGACGATGCACACGCACCTCTTCCTGTAGTGTGTTCAGCAGCACCCTGTAGGTACTGATGGAGGGATTGGCTTGTGTCCTCTGCTTTACCACTTCAGTGGGCACACGGATCAGACAGGCAACCTGAGGACGACAAAGACAAACTCATCAGAACATCTAATAGTACTGTTCATACAAACCAAATATTTTCCAGGCGTACTGCATACAATACATGTTAAAAATAAAATAAAATAATAAATAAAATAACAAATATATAAAATTATAATAAGCAAATTTATAAATGTAGATTTACAATTAAATGTCACTGGGGAAAGGTATGTTGTTTTCTCTAAACTATAAATTAATGCAAAAAATTCATAAAATTGCATATTGGCCTCTTAAAACACTCCTTGGAATGTGATCAAAATGTAATGAAATGTGTGTATTTTGCATGGAACATACTTTTAAATTTCAAATATATTTCAATGTATTTTAGATATTATAATGAAGAGACAATGCAATAATAATATATAATCTAAATACATTTATTCATTCATTTTCTTTTCGGCTTAGTCCTTTTATTAATCTGGGGAATGAACCACCAACTTATCCAGCACATGTTTTATGCAGCGGATGCCCTTCCAGCTGCAACCCATCACTTGGAAACATCCATACACACTCATTCACACACATACATGACTTGTGGGGGAAACCGGAGCACCCGGAGGAAACCCACTTGAACACTGGAAGAACATGCAAACACCACACAGAAATGCGAATTGACCCAGCCGTGGCTCGAACCAGCGACCTTCTTGCTGTGAGGCGAGAGCTCTACCCACTGCGCCACCATGCTACCCCCTAATCTAAATACTTATAAACAAAATGTATATATGTGACATGTTTTACACAATGAAAAGGTAAATACAGATTGAGCTGAAAAGAAATTCTAAATAAAAAAAAGATTTAGGGCCCTATTTAATGGTCTAGGAGCAAAGTCTGAAGCGTAGAGTGCTAAAGAATTAAGGGCGTGTCTGAATCCACTTTTGCTATTTTAAGGACGGAAAAATCCGCTCTGCGTTGCGGCGCATGGCCTAACGTCCCATTCACATAAGGCGTCAGCTTCAACGCTTCCCATTCACTTTGAATGGGTGACGTCATTGACGTCATTGTGGATGCGTCGGCGCCGCTTCAGAAGCGTTGCTCGCTACAGAAGTTGGGACTTGCTCAACGTTTCAAGCGCCGACGGAAGAATCAGCCAATTAGATCGCTGTATGCAAATAAACCAGCTCAGACAGTGGGCTACTGCTGACTAATTTCATTGGCTGATGCCGCTATGACGATCGCGTCAGCCCCAACTTTAGACACGCCCTCTGTCAAGTATTGACGCTAAAGCCCCGTGTGAATGGGGCGTAAGGGTTGAGCTTATTCTCTTAATGAGTTATGGGTGTGTTTTGAGAACAAACCAATCAGAGTCTCATCTCCCATTCCTTTTAAGAGTCAGTTGCATCGCTCCATGGCGCATTTGCTATTTACATGGAGGACTTTGTAAGTGGAAAAACTGAATGCTTCAAAACAGTTAAGAATACAGTTAAACAGCATCTGCAACAAGAGGATAATGAGCCTCCTTCATTCGCCCTTTTCTTTCACTTTCTCTTTTTCGTAGGTAAGGAAACGTGTTGGACGCTGGGTTAAAAAGAGTAAAAATTTCCATATATGAACCAACATTGACTTAAAGAAACCAATCCAACCAAACAATCAAACCAACCAACTTATCCAACCAACCAATAAAACCAACCAACCAAACCAATCAAACCAACCAACCAATCAAACCAACCGATCAAACCAATCAAGCCAACCAACCGATCAAATCAACCAACCAAACCAATCAAACCAACCAATCAAACCAATCAAGCCAACCAACCGATTAAACCAATCAAACCAACCAATCAAACCAATCAAGCCAACCAACCGATCAAACCAATCAAACCAACCAACCGATCAAACCAACCAAAAATTAAGTTGTCCCAATGAAATCTAAAGAATTGTGCTCATTTTAATTAAGTAGTTTGAACGAGCAAAAACAAATCTTTTTTTTCAGTGAATAGAAGTGTGCCATTATTCAAGCTCATTCTTCACAGCCTCTTCTTCCCGCTCTAAAACTACACTTGTGCTGCCTTCTGATCCTCTCTATGCTGGGGGCGGAAATACCACTGTGAATCAAGGATGGAAAGCAATCTCCGCAGCAACAGGGTGTTCACCGGCCCCCCACACCAGACCCCAGGGCTCACACTGGATCTGTGCTGCTGGAAATAATCTCTCCTGAATGACAGAGCGGACGAGGGGTGCTACTGTGAGACACATCTGGTTCACCCTGAGCCCTAGCCGCATTTACAATTATGAGCAGCTTTGCAGTTTGGAGAACTTCCAACAACAATTCATGATAAGTTGAATTGAACACACAAATCTTTTTGTATAAATAAAAAACTGTTATACATATTGAGGAAGCTAAAAATGTTTGATGTGTATAAATGTACAGCTATATTACAGCCCTCCTGTAAAATTTTAATTATTTTTGAATACTTCCAAATATTTCCAATGTGATGTTTAACAAAGCAAACAAATCACAGTATTTTCTTCTGAACAAAGTCTTATTTTTTTTTTTAAATTTGGCAGAAATAGATAGATAGATAGATAGATAGATAGATAGATAGATAGATAGATAGATAGATAGATAGATAGATAGATAGATAGATAGATAGATAGATAGATAGATAGATAGATAGATAGATAGATAGATAGATAGACAGAACGGGATGTGCATTATTCATTGATGTACATTCGAATCACTCATGTTTTTAAACACGCAAAAGCGATCGCATGCTGTTGTGTGTGTGTGCCTCAGAGACGAGCAGAGCCCACATATCTAAAGCCATCTTAACGTAAGCACTTTAATGGTCAAATACATGCAAATTTGTGTCAAAACGTGGTGTTTAGTGATTATTCATATTAACCCTCATTTGTGTAATAAACAAACGAGTAGAGAATCAAAAGACATGTGAAAATGAAACCATTAATCAGAACCGCACTGCTCTTAAAGTGACAGCGCGCAATATTCCTGCTTCCGACTGTTTCATTATTAATCAAACAACAAAAGGACAAAATCACTCACTGCTCTTGACTGAAGGACTTTTGTAGCTGCAATTAAAAAACATTTTTCCTTGCAGTGAAGATGCTTAAAGCACAGTTTGCTTCATATTTTTATTCTGTAGTATTTATTTTCCTTCCCTTATTTACAGGGAGAAAAATAACTGTATATATACAGTTGAAGTCAGAATTATTAGCCCTCCTGAATTATTAGCGGCCCTTTTCCCCCAATTTCTGTTTAATGGAAAAAAAAAAATTTCCAACCTATTTCTAAACATAATATATTTTTTTAATAACTCATCTCTAATAACTGATTTCTTTTATCTTTGCCATGATGACAGTAAATAATATTTTACTAGATATTTTTCAAGATACAAGCATTCAGATTAAAGTGTGATTTAAAGGCTTAATTAGGGTAATTAGGCAAGTCATTGTATAACAGTGGTTTCTTCTGCAGACAATCAAAAATATATATTGCTTAAGGTGGCTAATAATATTGACCTTAAAATAGGTTTCAAAATATTTAAACCTGCTAATATTTTAATCCAGCCAAAATAAAACAAATAAGACTTTCTCCAGAAGAAAAAATATTATAGGAAATACTGTGAAAAATTCCTTGCTCTGTTAAACATCATTTATAAAAAATATTATAAAAACTAAAATAAAAATTCACAGGAGGGCTAATAATTTTGACTTCAACTGATAATCGTTTTGAATAATCGTGATTACAATTATGACCAAAATAATAGTGATTATGATTTTTCCCATAATCGAGCAGCCCTAATAGATAGATGGATGGATGGATGGATGGATGGATGGATGGATGGATGGATGGATGGACGGATAGACAGATAGACAGATAGACAGATAGACAGATAGATAGATAGATAGATAGATAGATAGATAGATAGATAGATAGATAGATAGATAGATAGATAGATAGATAGATAGATAGATAGAGCATATATCCTACAACTATTACATCAAATACAAATATATAATCTTACATCTTATATCAAAGACATAAAGAAATTTTACTGTTAAGGCCTGGGTTTTGTAGCTGTGTATTATGCATTATTACTTTTGTCATGGTTTGTTTGTGTTGCTGATGCTACATAAATTGCCCTCTGAAAGGACACATAAAAGTACTACTACTATTACTATTACTACAAGCTAATGTTCATGAGGTTGTCTGTAATATTTCTGCAGAAAGACTTGTTTAGAGTTTGGGGGTTTATTCATTGTCTGTAAAAGTAATTTCTTAATTACAACAAGTTTCCTTTTAGTATTTGATGAATAAAGTGTGAGGACAATACTGATACCTCATTGTACCCAGTTTTTTTTTTTTTTTTTTTTTTTTTTAATGGGAACTGTGAACCCGATTGTTTACAGTTTAACTGAAATTACTCCCATAATTCAGGCAAGCATCATTGTGTGTAGAAAAAGGGTGGACTTGTGAACAGGCTACGGTACTTTGCACTCTGTATAAGTCTGAAAGGCAGTCGCCAAATGAATGGCCACTTGGTCTGCAGAACAGCATGGTGACAGAAATGGGCAAGATCCAGCTGAGGGGAATCTGTAATTGTTCAAAAAGTAAGGTCAGTGGGGAAGATTTTTATTTTTACAAGGGGAACTTGTGCAGCAAGAGTGCCATCCTTTGGCGAAATGATGAAATTGCGGAGTTACGCTCTGCTCATTCTGACAGGGCTCATTTTACCAAGCTCATTAGGTTTTCTTTTTGCTGGGTTAACATTTATGAAACACTAAACATCACGTCTCCTTGTGTAATTCTCAAAAGGATCAAAATTACAGCTCTAAATAGAGAGGGAAGTGGATATGACAAGTAATTCTTGCGGTAATTGAATTGGTGAGCGTGAGTGCGCGGCGTAGCAATTTTGTATCATCTCGCAGGGGAGTTGATGGAGGACTGGTGAGAGATTATATCAGATCAATTACCGACATTGTGTATTTGGGGGTAATTTACAGACAGCGGAGAGCAGGAAAAGTAGGCCGAGGACATTTTTAAGTAAGTGGATGTCGAAGTCTTTACATGACGTTTAGGAATGTACTTGTATGTGATTTGCCACATGATTATCAAGGCGTTGACCAAAAATGAGAGCTTTGAAAAATGGAATTAAAATTTGCTTGTAATTTACTGTAGGTGACTTTTTCTTCATACACACAGTTGAAGTCAGAATTATTAGCCCCCCTTTGATTTTTTTTTCTTTTTTAAATATTTCCCAAATGTTGTTTAACAGAGCAAGGAAATTTTCACAGTATGTCTGATAATATTTTTTCTTCAGTAGAAAGTCTTATTTGATTTATTTCAGCTAGAATAAAAGCAGTTTTTAAATTTTTAAAAGCCATTTTAAGCTCAAAAGTATTAGCACCTTTAAGCTATATTTCTTTCGATTGTCTACAAAACAAACCATCGTTATACAATAACTTGCCTAATTACTCTAACCTGCCTAGTTAACTTAATTAACCTAGTTAAGCCTTTAAATGTCACTTTAAGCTGTATAGAAGTCTTGAAAATATCTAGTAAAATATTATTTACTGTCATCATGACAAAGATAAAATAAATCAGTTATTAGAGAAGAGTTATTAAAACTATTATGTTTAGAAATGTGTTGAAAAAAATCTCCTCTCTGTTAAACAGAAATTGGGAGAAAAATAAACAGGGGGGCTAATAATTCAGGGGGGCTAATAATTCTGAAATGCAGGGAGAACATGCAAACTCCACACAGAAACGCGAATTGACCCAGCCGAGGCTCGAACCAGCAACCTTCTTGCTGTGAGGCGACAGCACTACCTACTGCGCCACTGCATCGCAACCCTAGTATATCTATATATAATTATATATAATTTATAATATATAATTTTACTATATATTTCACAATTATAAACCATAATATCTAATCACATAATCAAAAAAGTAAGAAAAAAAAAGTATTTTAATCTAGTTACATGTAGTCATTTGTTACTACCCAGCACTAGCAGCGAATTAAGTAATGATGCAGTAAATAATGTTCAGTTTCTGAAACAGAATGATATTTTTTATCATTTCATCAAACCACAATGTATCATGAGGAGTTACGGGTGTTTTTTTTTTGACTCAAAGTGTTGACTTGCATTTTATAAAGCACAACAGCTTCTTTAGCTATGATTTATCTTAGCCTGAGGAAGAGTAAATTAACAGCAAATTTTCACTTCTGGATGAACTATACCTTTAAACGTATTTTTGCAGTAATTAACAATTTAGTTACCATGTTGGGAAGAGTTATGGTTGTACTCCTCATTGCGAAATAGCCTTTGGCCTGTGTTTTTGCATTCCTGTCATCATTTATCTTTATTTGCAAGTCATTTGGAGGCAGCGGCATTAATTAGTCGCTGTCTCTGATCCAAATGCACGATTACAATCCTGCCCTGCTGCAGAAGTGCAAAAAAACCCTGAGGACGAAACTCTCATTTCCACAGTGACATGACAACCACAGGCCAGCATTTAACCACGACACAAGGTCAGAGAAAGAGCGGGGCAATTAAAGCTTATTTTTGCACTTTGTGATTCAATTCAGGACGGTGTATATCTTCCTCATACTCTACTACAACACACAACTGTAAAGGGACAAATCACTACTGCAATATACAGTTGAAACCAGATATTTACATACACTGTATAAAAAGGCACATAACCGTTTAAAAAAAGTCAGATATTAATGTGACTAAACTTTTTCTCTTTAAGGTAAGTTAGGATTATCAAATTTGTTTCTGTTATGCTTAATAGCAGAATAATGAGAGATATATTTGAGAAATTGTTATAACTTTTCTTGAAAGTCAAGTTTACATACAATAAGATTATTATGCCTCTGAAAAAGCTCAGATGATGGTGTCAAGGTTTTGGAAGTTTCTGATTGGCTAATTGACAACATTTGAGTTAATTGGAGGCACAACTGTAGAATAGTATTTAAGGAAAACCTCAAACACACTGCTTCCTTGTGTGACAACATGGGAAAATCAACAAGCCAGATTATAATTTGCAAAATTACACTGGGAAAAAGACAAATGTTTGGAGACATGTCCTGTGGTCTGATGGAACTAAGATTGAACTGTTTGGCCATAATGACCAGTGTTACATTTGGAGGACAAAGGGGAAAGCTTACAAGCCTAGGAACACCATCCCAACTGTGAAGTATGGGGGCGGCAGCATCATGCTGTGGGGCTGTTTTGCTGCAGGAGGAACTGGTCCACTTCACAGCATATATGGCATCATGAAGAAAGAACATTATGTAGAAATACTGAAGCAACATCTCAAGATATCAGCCAGGAAATTCAAACTTGGCCACAAATGGGTCTTCCAAACAGACCATGACCCTAAGCATACTGCCAAATTAGTTAAAATGTGCTTTAAGAACAACAGAGTGAATGTTTTGGAGTGGCCATCACAAAGCCCTGAACTCAATCCTACAGAAAATTTGTGCGCAGAAATGAAAAAGCTTGTGCAAGCAAGACAGGCTACAAATCTGACTCAGTTACACCAGTTATGTCAGGAGGAATTGTGAAAAGCTTGTTGAAGTATATCCAAAATTAATATAATTATTATATAATACTAATAAATACTGTGTTATTTGTGTTCTACAGGTGGGCAATATGACAAAAAAAAACTTAAGTCATCCATACCCAGATAACTATATAAAACTAGTATCTTTCCTGTAATTCTATTAATTAATATAGTTTATTTATTTATAATGACTGCATGGAAAATGCATTTGTTTTATCTTATCTTTAAGCATATACTCAAAATGTACTCATTAATATGTGATTATTTTACTCACTTCATTTAGAAAGTCAGAGCGCCGGTTTCCCCCACAAGTCCAAAGACATGTGGTACAGGTGAATTGGGTAAGCTAAATTGTCTGTAGTGTATGTGTGTGAATGATAATGTATGGGTGTTTCCCAGTGATGGGTTGCAGCTGGAAGGGCATCTGCTGCGTAAAACATATGCTGGATAAATTGGCGGTTCATTCCGCTGTGGCAACCCCAGATTAATAAAGGGACTAAGCCAAAAAGAAAATAAATGAGTGAAATAATAATGAAATATAAAACACTTTAAAACAGGCCCAACTTAAAATACTGTTAAATAAAATGAAAAAAGTAAATATAGTACTTTCAAGCTTGCAACTTTTTCAGCATGCTGTTATTCATGTTTCTGGTGTGTAAGAATACAAAATGATGGAAAAATATGAATGTAAACAGTGTATTTTGCAACGTGTAAAAACAATGATGAATAGACTTTTTTATTTCCTCCAAACAATATATTTATACTGTCATATTGAACCCTAATATATAGTATCATATCATAACAACAACTCAAAATTAATATTCACTCATTTTCCTTCGGATTAATCCATGATTTATCAGGAGTCGCCACAGTGGAATGAACCACCAATTACTCTGGCATTTTTTTGCTTTTTTAAAGTGGGTGAATGCCTATCCAGCCGTTAAAATTTTAATTATAATACTTTATGAGAATAACTTCTAAAGTATTAAAGGCTGTGTTGCATTAAATGAACAGTACACCCAAACATGACAATTGTGCCATTTATAAACCTGCTTTCTTCCATGTATGAACATGATAAACATAAGATACTCTAAAGGAAATCAATTAATAATTAACCCAATTGATGTTATATTACATAATTTTGAATATATAAGAATCATAATTTAGATTATACAACAGTTCTGTCTGGTTCTTGAATCTGATTGGCTTATAGCCGTGCAATGTTCTGCAAATAACAGCACTTGTCCAGCCTCTTAACCCTTCACCCTTGTGTATTACTTCGCCCACATACAGCAACAAGCAGAGAACACTCAACAGTTTGACAAATATTGCAGCTGTTGGACAACATAATGTACTTTTGAAGCATTTTTAGGCCAGAATGTAGTTGTTTATATTGCAACTATGCAGTTTATTTATAAGGATAGTGGCTATTTTAAATATTTATAATTTCTGAGAGACAACGCATCAGCGGCTATTAACCTGTCATTGATTAGAGCAAAGACGGTTGACATTGTCTATCCAAAAGATGGCGACAGAGTCCGCATAATAAGCTCTTAGAGGAGAAAAACTCGTAATTTCTAAATACAGCTGATCAAATAATTATTAAACAGGTAAGTGACATTTTAAGTCGATTTTTCTCCTTTGTATGTTGCAGTGCTGTATTTATACCATATAATTGTAATGTATTGAGTGCGCGATGGGACTCACATATCAGGAATGCATGTATTTTGTGTTGGCCACTCTTTGTATAACCAAGAGTTACTCTTTGGTTGACCATCTGTTTGTTTCGAATGAGTCTCCCGTTTTTGGTACTGCAGACTAGTTCAGTAAACAGAAAGAAAGAACAAATGCCGCACGTGTTTAGCGTTCTTCCTTATCGCAAACACAACAGTAATCTGCTAGTGTTGGCGCCGCTTTGGCTTTTTCAGGGTTAACTATTGTGATCTCCTGATTGCAACAGAGAAATAATGGGAAATGTCTGTAGACTGATGGCATTTCATGCCGTTCAGACGTATAATCTTAAAATATCAGCAAAATCCCCTGTTTTGTCATCACTTTAGACGTTACGCTAGAGAATCATTCAAATACTAGCTCTAAAATTATGTTTGTGAAGTTACAGTAGCAACGGTTTCTGCTGTTCTGATATCAGCTGCAGATGTGAATGGATGGCAGAAGAAAGTAGCTCCTCATACAAAAGGATTTTAGACTCTCCGTGTTTGATTTTCTTTTTTATATACACGATTATGCTGTCGAACTACTGTATAAACACAATATCACACTCATAGCAGTGCGATATCCTCACTGGTGGGTCACTGGTGTATATCGTCACTGGTGGGACACTAATGCCGAGTTCAGACTGCATGATTTTCAAAGTAGTCATGTCACGGATGTTTTCACACTGCATGACTATCTGGGCTAGCATTCTGTCGCTGCTTTATTTACACTGCAAGATGGATTGATGACAGGAGAGTTCACACTGCATGACTTTAAAATAGGAAGAATCGGCGACAACTTTGTCCAAACTATGTCTCACAACCAAAAACATGTAGTATATCTTTTGATATTAACTACATAACAAGAAAGAAGCCTTTAATGGGGTAGAAAATGTACATATTTGCTCACCTGGGTTTGAAGGGGATTAGTCATTTCTGCTCAACTTTTTTTGGACCCGATTGTGGTTTTGCTCAGATGACACGTCAAACAGACACGGGTGCTCCTGCCAAATCTCTGCTAGTTTTTCCTCCATTTTTTGGGTCCAAATAAACTGAAAATGAGCGCTTTTAATTTCTCCCCCAACCTCCCGCTGGCCTGCAGGTACCCACGCTAGTGGATGCTGCTCTGTCATTGGCTGTGGGTAATCGCTAATGTTATTTACAGTTAAAACTTATTTCACACGGCATGATTTAAATCGCCACCAGCTCCAGATATTTAGCATGCCAAATATCTCACGGGCATTGGCGACTCATCTGCGATTCTTTCAGATCACGTCTTTAATAGTTCACACTATGTGATTGTCACTCGCGTGCACGAGCACCGATTTGCCTGTGATTTCAGACATTTGTCGCCAATTTTTCAAAACCTGTCAGCGAGTCAAAATCAGGGGAAAAAATCATGGCGTCTGAACTCGGCATAAGGCACTCGCCCTGCGGCCTTGTGCCAATGCACACCTCCCACCAGTGTCAATATACAGCCACATTGCACTGCAACTCGTGTGATATTGCTCATAAAAATAGCTGTTGTATATATAAATGTGGATAAAATGAAAACAATAATAACAATGCAAAATATATTTCTTCTATTGATTTAAATAGAAGCTTTATGTAAAGTGTTAACAGAAGCATTATATAGTAATAAATCAAACCAAATCTTTAAGTGGTTGGTGCATGTTAACATTTAAACAAACTTTCCACCATTTTAACCACAAACCTGAAGCCAGATCCCACAACAAAAGAGAATTTAATTAGCATAAAATAAAGCAGTTTTGCATGGCTGGGTCACTCTCACAGCTGTGACTCCAGACATCAATAGACACAGCTGGAACATTCCAACCGGACCATGAACTCTGAACAAACGCCTCCCAGCAGAGTCTCAGGAAACTTGAATTAAAGCAGGCATCTGGAACAATCTTCCCCAGATCCTCCTACAGGTGCTTTAAATAAAACAACAACAACAGCGTCCTCTCAGGACCTTATAGAGTATTGCCTCCCAAAATCTGCCTGACGCGTCCCCCATCTCGTCCCTTAATAACACCAATGCGTGTGCAGAAATAACATTTTTCACCCAACACAATTGCCTATTTCTTGACATTTCACAGAACTGGCAGGTGAGAACAAGAAAGAGGAGGTGGGAAATGGTTGAAAATGAGCCCACGGCATAACACCCTGGCTTGATTTGAGCAATAAATCACCGGCAACCATATTCTCGCAGGCAATGTGTAGATTATTTGCTGTGCCAAGCTTAGCAGGGTGCCAGTCGGCCTCCTCTAGACATGCTGCACGCTGTTTTCAGCAGCACAGCCATAGGGAGAGACAAGCTTTATAAATGTAGGAAAAAGTGCTCCTTCAGCTTGACAAATGAGCTTTCGGAGAGCGTGTTGGGCAAATGGGAATGAAGATAAATCTGATATAATGGTTAGATAACAGCCTGCTCTGGCCCTGACAGACACCATCAGCTAGTGCATTCTTTATAACCTGCAACACACACACACAGCAGTCACACCGAGAGAATAGGCAGAAATTGTGCTGCTATTTCATACTTTTATAGAAACGTTTCATATGAAAAGACAAAGTGGCCGTTGAATGGACGTTGCAATAGTCTTTTATTTCATATAGTCGCCTACATATGAGAGCAACAATCTTTCAAATGATATTTGAATTAATTTTTTTTTCACAAGACTTATAAGATAAGTACAAATCAGCCTTTAGCACCCACAGTATCTTACCTGCAGTTAAAGATTGTTTCTGGACACGACAATCAAAATGCATCTTGAATTATGGAGAAAGCGAGGTGAAGCTGAAACTGCTTTTGATTTTTGAAGTTATTGCTTTTGTAACTGAAGTTTGCAAAGTTTACCCCACACAGAGAACATCACGTGAAGGGGCGGACAGCTCAATTTTATTTTATTTAAAATGTACCCAATTTTATCATCTCAAGTACACAGATAATTGTTAATACATTTTCATGACTTTTCCAAAACATTTTGGGTTTATTTGTTTTTCCAAAACTTTTCCAGGCCTAGAAAATGCCTTTTTCAAAATCTCATAACTTTTCCAGGTTTTCCAGGACAGTATGAACCCTGACTCAGGCTTTTAAACCCCTCCACCACGATAAGGTGGCGGTTCGGGAGGAGGCCTCGAGGAAGACCTAGGACACACTGGAGGGACTATGTCTCTCCCTGGCCTGGGAACGTCTTGGGATCCCCTCGGAGGAGCTGTAGGAAGTGTCTGAGGAGAGTGAAGTGTGGGGTTCTCTCCTAAGACTGCTGCCCCTCGACCCGGCCCCGGAAAAACGGTTGAAAATGAATGATGAATGAATGTCCTACCTGTCTGTAAAAATATGTAATATTTTGTGCAGAAAGGATTACTTTATCTGTGTGTTCGAGGATGTGGGTCGGCTATTTTAAATACTAACTGTACTATAAAGTTTTCTCTCTGGTGAATGTTATGTTATTGTATTGTAGTGGTATCGTCTAGTGCATGTGTTCATGTGTTCAGGGGGCATGGTTTTGGATGCGGATTTGTCGGGTGGGATGTAGGCTTTCATTTTCTAAGATCTCCAATTGCGCCTTTAAAGGAACACTCCACTGCATAGGCACATTTTACAACTCCTCTAGAGTTAAAGGTGCTGTATGTAGGTTTTTGACTTTTCTAAAGCATAAAAATACCATGATATGTTTGCAGATATTTAAGAAACATGCCAAATGAGCATTCTTGTTTATCTGAAAAACAATGCTGAAGTCAGATATTCTGCTTTGAAAATGTGTTTTCCGTGCCGGAACACTGTCTTTGTTTTGGTCATTTTAACCTGCCCAATGCCAGTTTAGCCAATTATATTTCAGCACCCTCGGTTGCTGAAATGAAACGCAGATTCAGTTCCACATGAGGTTATTAATTAGCAAATTGTATAAATATTACGAATAAAAACATTAGGTGAGCAGGTTACATTGTAACCGCGTTACAGAAATTTAAATACAGCCATTCAGAAGCACAGAATATGCACTCACTCACGAAACGGTAAGCTTTATAATCTATTTAATACATATTAAACCTCTTTAACATTATTAAATGTACATGCTGAATCACTCATATGGGTTTAGTTCTATTCTAATTAAGTTCAATTTCAAACGGTTTATTTTCAAGATCTGAGGTGAACTATTTTCTGCTGCTTTCAGTATATGGCAATAAATGCCATGTAAAATGGCATTCAAACTAACATTGTTAGCATTTAACACTGAATAAAGCACTTGAGGTGTATCTGAGGTGATCATTGTCAGTTTTCTGTTGTTCAGCTGCAAGAACTAGAAGGCGTTTCTAATATATCAATTTGAGGTGTTGGTTAGGACAAAAACTCCTTTTAATATGGAAAATATTCCTTCTATCGAGTACCGTTGCTTTCATTTAGAACACGATTTAAATCACTCGCTCCTGTCCTCAATCTGGCAACTTGCACTTGCGTTTGTTTTGATCCGGAAGTGCAATACCTAGCACAACCACTGGGTGTCAAACTTACATACTGCACCTTTAAACATTTGAGTTATCATTTTTTATTTCATTCAGTCAATCTTAATGTCTGCACTTTTAGCTTAGCTTAGCATAAATCATTGAATCAGATTAGACCATTAGCATTTTGCTCAAAAAAAAAAAAAAGTTTAGATACTTTTCCTATTTAAAACTTGACTCTTCTGTAGTTACATTGTGTACTAAGACCAATATGGAAAATTAAAAGTTGCTATTTTCTAGGCCGATATGTCTAGGAACTATAGTCTTATTCTAGCGTAATAATGGTGCATAAGGAACTTTGCTGCCGTACCATAACTGCCGCAGGTACAATGATATTAAGCAGCATTGTTACCTTGTTACCTAGTTGACGTTTCATTTCATTCATTCATTTATTTTATTTTCGGCTTAGTCCCTTTATTAATCAGGGGTTGCCAATGTTATCATTGTACCTGTTGCAGCCATGGTACAGCAGATAAGTTCCTTGATTATTACGCCAGAATGAGAGTATAGTTCCTAGACATATCGGCCTTGAAAATAGCAGCTTTCATTTTCCATCAGTCTTAGCACGTGATGCAACTACAAAAATCATTTAAAATAAATACATTTATTTCCGGGTGATTTTAGGGACACTGGTAAAGGTGAATAAAGTGTCAATAAAGTTTCCAGATGATTTAAATCTTGCTGTTGCACCTGAAAGGTTGTTCCAATGCTAAAAGACTGAGTCTGAATCACTGAGATTAAAGTCCTAGATCCACGTCGTGTTTGATTAGTGTGTTTGAGCTGACCTTATAGGGTCAACCAGATAACCATGACAGTACAGCAGCACGGAAAATACTTTCATCTGTTTGGAAAACTCAAATAATGAGGAAAAGAACAAAGCAATAAGTAACAGGTCAGAGAAACTGTGCCAGAAAACTCGAAATTATAAATTAATTTATCACATCCTGTCATGAAACCTATTAGCAAGAACTTGTAAAATGTCAGAAGTTATGCAAGTGAGATGACTTTGTCTTCTTCTCTAGACGCCCCGAGGTTAGAACTTTCATAGCTAAGCTCTGGGATTAGAGGCTTTGAACGGGGCAGGTTGTACCCATAACACACAGGGATTCAGCTGAGGCTCTGCTGTTAAAAATCCACCTTTTGAAGTGTGCAAATCCTGGCGCACTAGACAAAGGGTTATCATCAAACCTGACTTCAGCTTCACCTTATATTCAAACATCTTAGTTACTAGTGAAGACTGACCTTTTCACTTCACTTTCGTAACTTGCGATCATCTCCGAATGATAGTCGTTCCTATTTTCCAGGCAAGTTTTTTTCAGCACAGTGAAGAATCAAAACAGTTAATTTAATTGGTAATAAACAAGCACTGATCAATCAAATTACAGCATTATTGTTATACCGTGTTAATTTTAATTATGAACATATTTAATTAATTAATAGGATAATATTGGGTATGTTAATACTATTTGTCACATTAATAAATCATACATAAATTAATTATATATAAATTAATTTGCTCTAATGATATTGAGAAAAATCTGGTTCTGAATTCTACTGAACTGAACTGAACTGTTGTAAATCAAAAACGTTAGTCCTGAGAGGATTTGTTTAATGGTTTTTATAGACTGCTTTTTTAAGTCAGTCCTGTGTTCTTTTAAGTGATGAAGGTTATTCTACATTTTGCTGTTTTGAAAGAGCAGATCAAACTGACAGGGAATAAAAGATTATGACCCTGGCCTGAGGCCAATGAATAAATGCACAATTGACAAATAAAAAATAAATTTCTTCATACATTTGAAGTATTTATCAAATATGATGCAGTAGACTATATGGTATAGAAGTAAAGACTTTCTCTCTGTTTCTCTCAGTGTTTCCTTTATGTAAAAAGAAATCAATGGTTCTTGAGGTAAAAAATAAATAAATAAAACAACCAATTTCCTGATATATACATATTTACACTACCTGCCAAAAGTCTTGTCGCCTATCCAAGTTTTAGGAACAACAAATAATAACTTGACTTCTAGTTGATCATTTGGTATGAGAAGTGACTTATATGAAAGGCAAAGGCCTCTAGATTAAGCTTATTTGACCAAAATAAAATATGATCATGCCTTGTTTTTTAATTATTTATTTAGGACACTAAGGTCTGACTTGGCTTAGACAAAAGTTTTGTCACTTAACAGAAATAATGTACAGTATAGGATATAAAGTCATGATGCGGTGGATAAAGAATTAATATTGTGTATGACTCCCATGAGCTTGGAGGACTGCATCCATACATCTCTGCAATGACTCAAATAACATATTAATAAAGTCATCTGGAATGGCAGAGAAAGTGTTCTTGCAGGACTCCCAGAGTTCATCAAGATTCTTTGGATTCATCTTTAATGCCCCTTCCTCCATCTTACCCCAGACATGCACAATAATGTTTATTTCTGGTGACTGGGTTGGCCAATCCTGGCGCACCTTGACCTTCTTTGCTTTCAGGAACTTTGATGTGGAGGCTGAAGTATGAGAAGGAGCGCTATCCTGCTGAAGAATTTGCCCTCTTCTGTGGTTTGTAATGTAATGGGCAGCATAAATGTCTTGATACCTCAGGCTGTTGATGTTGCTATCCACTCTGCAGATTTCTCGCACACCCTCATACTGAATGTAACCCCAAACCATGATTTTTCCTTCACCAAACTTGACTGATTTCTATGAGAATCTTGGGTCCATGCGGGTTCCAATAGGTCTTCTGCAATATTTGTGATGATTGGGATGCAGTTCAACAGATGCCTTCTGCCACACAGTTGAAGTCAGAATTATTAGCCCTCCTTTGACTTTTTTTTTCCTTTTTAAATATTTCCCAAATGATGTTTAACAGAGCAAGGTAATTTTCACAGTATGTCTGATAATATTTTATAGAATAAAAGCAGTTTTTTCTTTTTTAAAGCCATTTAAAGGTAAAAATTATTAGCCCCTTTAAGCTATATTTTTTCGAACTATTATGTTTAGAAAAGTGTTGTAAAACGTTTTTCTCCATTAAACAGAAATTGAGGAAAAAAAATAAACGGGGCTAATAATTCAGGGGGGCTAATAATTCTGACTTCAACTGTATACAATTCAGGGGGGTTAATAATTATTAGCCGCCGTGATTATTTTTTTCCCCAATTTCTGTTTAACAGAGAGAAGATTTTTTCAACACATTTCTAAACATAATAGTTTTAATAACTCATCTCTAATAACTGATTTATTTTATCTTTGTCATGATGACAGTAAATAATATTTGACTAGATATTTTTCAAGACACTTCTATACAGCTTAAAGTGAAAGGCTTAACTAGTTTAATTAGGTTAACTAGGCAGGTTAGGGTAATTAGGCAAGTTATTGTATAACGATGGTTTGTTCTGTAAAGGGGCTAATAATTTTGACCTTAAAATGGTTTTTTAAAAATAAAAATCTGCTTTTATTCTAGCCGAAATAAAACAAATAAGACTTTATCCAGAAGAAAAAATATTATCAGACATACTGTGAAAATGTTCTTGCTCTGTTAAACATTATTTGGGAAATATTTAAAAAAGAAAAAAAATTCCAAGGGGGGGCTAATAATTCTGACTTCAACTGTATATAATTTTTAATTTCTGGAAAAGACCATTTTAAATTCCACAATATTCAAGAAAGTTATATCGCAATTACATATTTAAAGATGAAGTATGCACTAATGAAAGATTGCCTTTTCATTTCTGACTTTGATTGGTTTAAGTGGCATGAGTACTGCCCTTTTTTTGGGCATTCAGAGATTCACTTACAGAGGAAATGAAGGTGTTCTTTTCAGTTCCAACACCTAAATCTCCCTTGACAAAACTGCAAGACTCCTCTCTATGAAAACAGCTATGTCAACAGAAAACAATAAGATCCTATTTGGCCAGCTGTTAGGAAAACACAAGGTCATCTGTGGCCCGGCTTTAACCCAGAGCGAAAAAAAACGACTTCCAACAAAACCCACATTCTAAGCCTTCTGCATATTTGTCTGGGAAACATTTGGACTGCAATGGGTAAATGATGATAAACAGAAGTACAAAACAACAGAACTGAATAAAGAGGAATAACAACAGGAAACCTACGATTTCTCCTAGTGAGGCAGCCAGCATGTGAGTGATGGGGGCCAGGTTTGATGCGGTATAGCCAGAGAAAACTGACTTGGTGCTCTCATAGGTGACGAAGAATGCGGCAGCTGAAAGAAAATAAACACTATATTTCAAGCAAGCCATTTAAATGAACATGTTTGCATGCGTTTAATTTGAAAGTGTATCCTGAGACTTAAGGATCTCAGTGATTCTGGCTTAAATATGCTGCTTATCATAATCAGACATCTGTAGTACAAGAGAAATGAGAAATGAACAGAGACAAATAAACAGACGATAAATAATATGTGGCTGACTTTGCTTGCGGATATGCCCATTTATTTAATTCATAACTGCCACTAATAGCTATGTAAAAGGGACCCTGTTTTGAGTGCATTTGAGTGCTTTCATATCTTGCAGTGTGCGCACTTTTAAGATTTGAGGTAATAACATCACCATGCTGGTCAAAGAAATGAAAACATTCTTTTCACCGCAACGCAATTTAATAGGGCACTATAAAGGCTAAACAACTTAATTCTTATATTTGATTAATTTTTGCAGCCTAGGGCTATGCTTCTCACCATGTATTGTATCTTTTCTAAAACATAAAGTATAGTGTAAAAGCATGTTTATTACTAAGAAAACCAAAACAACCAAACAAAATTATATTTTAAAGGGTCACGAAACACCAAAACACATTTTTTGAGCTGTTGACAGTCATATATGTGTCCCACGCTGCTATAAACACTATTAGGACACATATATTTCACTAAAAGTGAAAATTGGTTGTTTTTGCGTTATTTTGAGCAAATTCGTTCCTCCGGTTTGAAACGAATTTTTGAAGCTTCGTCACGGCGATTAGATACTTGTGTGTAGTCCAGCGTGGAGACTGGCTGTCTGTACCTGCGAGTACATCGTGACGTCTCTGAGTGTGCGGCATTAATTCATGAGAAAGACTTGGCTCAAACCAATCAGCGTGCTCTATTGTGTATGCGTGCAACTTCATTAATATGCATGATAGCTTCGAAGACTGTTTTACCTGTGTTCAGACGACAGAGAGACGCCATGTTGTGCTGCCAAAACAAGTGAAAGAACGAGAATTTGGAGACACGGGTCGTCAGTGTTGCTTTTTATTCTGCTGCGTTTATTATTGTGCTGCAACGAAGGTTTTGTTTTCATTTCCCTGCTATGAGAGCGCAGCTGGACTCACGTGTGGATTACAGTGCACGCGACACGCGGCAGAAATGCGTTTGTAAGTAACATTTTTACCCGAGAGCTTTTCGCATCTGGAATTGATGAAATCTGGATTTGCCGCTCGTCTCCTTTTAAAAAAGACGCGGCTCCAGTTGGTGTTGATTGTCCTGTCACTACAGATTTGGTAAGTGTGTATGAGAGCAGTGCCCATTGTTTGTTCATTCAGATGGCAAAGTTAGCTTGTATCATCAGCAGTGCTCTTTCAGTTTTTAAAGACATGCCATAGACAAAATAATTTAAATACTAAGTTTACAGTATGTTAATATCACTGCAATATTATAGTACAATATTATAGACTGAAAGATCCGCTGTAAATGCTGCTCTCCGAGTGTAAATATGTAAACACAATTAAACTATTACCGTTGTGTAAAGTTTTCGCCGCATTTTGTGACAGGATAGTATATACACACACGACTTTCTGACACTACCTACCGAGTGCATCTAAGTTACCGAGAAACGCGAAGGATTTTTTTCTCCCATTCGCCATGCAGTATCAAATACTGCATTAAAACTACACTCTCCAGCAGTTCCTCTTATTTGTCACAGGCGACATGCAGGATATGTTTGTGAATAAAAAGTGAAAGTGCCAAACTGCAGTTAAATTCGACAAATTAACAATTTGGCAAACAATTCGATTACTGATGTCCATGTAAACACAGTCACCGTCTTTCTCCCCTGCTTCTGTGTGTTTGTTTTGCCTGCGAAACTCAGCGCGTGCCCAATGGAAACTCCCTTCTTTGCAAATCCTTCCTTCTTTCCCTCCCACGACACTCCCACACTCCCAGAGCTGGACACGCCCACTTTCCTGACTTTTTCCAAACTAGAGGTGTGAAAACACCCTAAGACAAGGGGGTTTCGTGGCCCTTTAATAGAACACATCAAATCACATAAGGTACACATACAGTAGCCTACAGTCCTATCTAGTATTGTGAAAAGGCAAAGCTGAAAATCTATGGTAAAAAGCGCCACCCAGTGGTCAAAAGCTGCTGGTGCACCTAGTACAGCCGCAGCGATAGCAAGAACGGTGGCAGAGGGAACATATTGAAGTGGTGACATCTGTATTTTAATTATGCTATTACCAATTCTAAAAAGTATAAAGTATAAAATCAACTTTTAAACATAAAAACGTGTTTTAAAAACTGGGTACAATGAGGTGCCTATATTCTCTTCAAGTTTGTCCACAGAGTATAAAAAGGAAACCTTCATAAACTAGAATTAACCAATTACTTTTTTTATAGCAGACAATGAATTAGCCCCAGAACATGTCTGAATTTTACAGATGTGTTGAATATTACTGCACTGTGAGGAATACAGGTTTAATTCAGAAAAAATAACTTTAAAAACAAAATACAGTGAACTCAGATACAGATATGTGACTACATTACAAAAAATACGTAAACGTAATGTTTTTTTTGTGATTTATAAAATCAAGCACAAAATCAAACATATCTCTATTTAGATTTCCCTATGCACACAGTTTAGTTGAAGTACAGACCAGTCATTTGCAATATGCACATTCGCAATAGTCACATCACAAGATGCAATGCAAAGTTGAGTCTGAATCATAGTTGAGCGGGAGCCACAGAACATGTGGTTTGTAGAGTCACTGCTAGGTTTAACCATAACAGAGTGAAAGTTTAGCATTTGCATGTGTTTTTAAGACCTGTGAATGAGCATTTCAAACGAGTTTAGAACATTTAGGCACAAACAAAAATGATGATGTTGGGAGGTGTAACAAAGATGAATTGTATTTAATTATTTATATGGAATTTATATGATTTAAGCAACCAAAAAAAGTTTTTCTTACTTAATTTTTTGTCTTGTTTCTATTTTTTTTATTATTATTATTATTATTATTATTATTATTATTATTTTGCATACCCCATTGGCAGATAATTAGCTTGTTTTAAGGAATGACTCTTAAATTTCGACTTGATTCTTATGAAGGTACAAACAAAATATTTTAAGTTGATCTAAAATGTTTTGATATTTTGACTAGAAACGAGGCAAAGTAAGAAATTTATTTTCTGTACCTTAATACTGCTAGATTTTTCAGAAAACTGTCAAATAGAGCTGTTCATATCATCTTGTGAAACTGTATTCAATCACAATATTTATTGCTGAAAAATAAAATAACACAATATCAGATTTTTCCAATATCATAATGCCTGCTGAAGAGCCTTGAAGTAGATGAGTAAGAGCAGCAGGGAGCAAACAGTCCTGTTGGATAATAACAGGAAAATTAGGCTACAATCAACACTGGTGGCTCTCCGCTGGGCGGGCTATCTATAAAATTCATATGAATTGTGTGAATTCACTCTGATCGCCCCCAAGTGGCAAATCCCTGAACATGTACTAAGGATTTTACCTGATCTCGGATCAGTTGTACTAATTTTAGGGTTTCTGCAGGTTTCATAAAGTCAAATGTAAGACTTTTAAAGACCTTTTTAAGAACATTATTAATGAAACATCAGACGTATTCGGAGCTAAACACTATTAGGATTTCTTTTTTACAATGAAAATGGAAAAGATTTTTACTATCCTCAAAATGTCAAATTTAGTTATTAATAATGTGTTAAAACAAGCAAACTCTGGTTATATTGATGCACTTTTTTAACATTTCTTTAAAAAAAAAAAAAAGCTTAATATATGCACAACTGTCTGTCCAAGTCCGTGTTCTCACTATAAATAAATGGAAAACTTGTAAACAAATGTTATTATAAGAAAAATATTTAAACTATATTGGTAAAAGAGTTACAAATTTTACTATTTGTTAAAGGTTCTATTGAGACTGCTGATTGGATGGGTTCGGCCTAAATGAGTAGCTTTTCATGGACATAGGAAAATTAAGACCTGTTTAAAATGACCTACAACACAATATGTTGGTCAATTTAAAGACTTTTTAAGGCCTAAAATTTAGTTTTAGCAATTAAAGACATTTTAAGACTTTTAAGACCCCGCGGATACCCTGAATTTGTACATGTTTTAGTCACTTATTTTTAAAATGATATATATGAACAACAATATATATGTGGTGAAAATGTATATAAAAGGTTATGCTTTTAATATAAAGTTTGCAACAAGTAAGAAAAAGACAATTTTAATGTATCTTTCGAATGAGCTTTTGTTGCATTTGCATGGTTTTGACTACCAGGTGTCTCTAGCATGTGGTGTTTCAAACTCTTTGAACTAATGAATCATTTTGTGAAACAATTCGTTAAATTTGAAATGTTGTTTCTACTATAACTAGCTTACAGTCGTCAATATCATGTCAATGACGTCAACATCATCATGTCAATATCTTGCTGATTGACTCCTAAACACTATTATAGCAGTTCTGAAGGCAAAAATGGTCCAACCTTGGACTAGCAAGGAGTATCTAATAAAGTGGCCATTGACTATATACACTATAAACTCACCGTTAGGAAAAGAGCCTATAGCAGCAGACGGGACTCCTGCATAGATCCCTCGGAAACCTCCCGCCTTGTAGAAGCCCTGCTGGCTCTGCAGCCTTGTCTTAATGGTGTCCAGAGGGAAGAGAGTGAGATCTACACACATTCCTGCGCACCCGCCTGCCTAAGAGATAAAGAGCCGGGATAAGGTTTTAATGCACCATTATTATAAAGTGTTATTACAATATAATACTTAAAAACTACTGGTGGTATATATATTCATTCATTCTCTTTTCGGCTTAGTCCACAGGGGAATGAACCACCAACTTATCCAGCATATGTTTTACACAGCGGATGCCATTCCAGCTGCAACCTATCACTGGGAAACATCCATACACACTCATTCACACACATACACTACAGCCAATTTAGAAACCCATGCGAACCCGGGGAGAACATGCAAACTCCACACAGAAATGCCAACTGACCCAGCAGAGGCTCGAACCAGTGAACTTCTTGCTTTGAGGCGATCGCGCTACCCACTGCGGCACCGTGACAGCCCATATATGTGTGTGTGTGTGTGTGTGTGTGCAAACACTACGATTAATTTATTATTATAAAAAATGCAAGCAAAGTTGACTATTATTGCTATTGTTATTATTAGTTTGTTACTACTATTACTATTAGTAGTAGTACTATGTATCAGTAGTAGTAGTTTTCTCAAATCTAAAAACAAAGACAAGATAATAAGAAAAAAAATACTAACTATCTTGACTTAGAAGACTAGAAGACACACATTATTATTATTATTATTATTATAATTATTATTATTATTATTAACAACACTTGTTTATTTACTGCTACAAAAATAGCATCTGTATTTGTAAAAAAACAAATGTATTCCTTAAACGTCAGCTTTATTACTGTTATCATCATCATAACCGATCAAATAACACTTTCAGATTATTTAAACAAGTAAGCCTCTGTTTGCGTTACACAAAAGCGAAATGTCACTCTGTTACTCAATAACATTGTTCCGCTTTCATGTCACATGCAGAGTTCATGATGAAAGCTTCTTGCGCTGCTGTTTATAGCGCGTTTGACAGTGAGTATTACCACAGAAAATTAGCATTACCACAAGGGAGGCTGTGAACTCTCGTCTGTCCATACTGTACGCGAGGACTTCAGCATTTGCCAGGTGACTTTGTGAGGCGGTTCATCTTTGACACTTCGTACAACAACTACACGTTCAGCAAGGGCGCTGCCATGTTTAGGGCGGGCGTTCGCACAGACGTCACATGACAACGACGACAACAGCAGCGCTCTTCATTTTCAGCAGAAGAGAAAGAATTTAAAAACCTGATTTAATGTGGAAGATATTTCACAAATTTATTTTTAATAAAATTGGAGGTATTGGTTTTCTGTTACAATGCCCCTTCTCACTTGGTAAATTAGCCATAAAATTAACAATATTTCATAAACAGGTCGATTATCATAGTTATTAATGTACAAACACATTTTTTTCTCCTCACCACTGCTTCATTTGGAACAACCAAAGTATTGTTTACAAAAACAAATCTTTATTTTTCGAGAAATAGTTTTTAAATATTGTTTTTTTATTAGTCAATTATTAGATGAGGCAACCCAGTGGCGCAGTGGGTAGTGCTGTTGCCTCACAGCAAGAACGTCGCTGGGTCGCAGGTTCGAACCTCGGCTGGGCTGGGTCAGTTGGCGTTTCTGTGTGGAGTTTGCATGTTCTCCCTGGGTTTGCGTGGGTTTCCTCCGGGTGCTCCGGTTTCCCCCACAGTCCAAAGACATGCAGTATAGGTGAATTGGGTAAGCTAAATTGTCCATAGTGTATAGTGTGAATGTGTGTGTGGAAGTTCCCAGAGATGGGTTGCGGCTGGAAGGGCATCCACTGCGTAAAATCGTGCTGGATAAGTTGGCGGTTCATTCCGCTGTGGCGACCCCGCAAGGGACAAAGCCGACAAGAAAATGAATGAATGAATGAATTATTAGATGACAACGATAAGTTTTCTAAAAGGCTAAATTTTGAACCCTCTGTAAAAGAACACAACACGGTAATTAATGCCATTGCCAATGGTTTAAAAACTTTATTAAAAGGAGTATAAACTTTTAATTTGGATCTCATATAGACCAAACAACCCAATCGCAATAGAAGGGATATCAATTGACAAATTCAATAACCGTATGATGTCTGCAATCTGCAACAAGTTTCCGCAATTTGTTGTTAACTGTTTTTAAAACCAATAAAAAAAAAGAGAAAAATCTATATTAAATGTTCATTGTTATATGTGTATATTTACTAAATAATACAACATTTTATTCTGTTTAGTTTACGTTAAATCTGTACTTTAAAATGTTTTTTACTATGTATAATTGCATTGTTGGTTTCTCTTAGAAACTATTCTTTCTGCTAAGGGAATTAGATTTTAATTTTAAATATATCAAAATAAAATCCAGAAAAGAGTCATAATAGGTCCAGAATGGGGAACTATTATTCCATCAAAAATCACTATTATAGGCGACGTAAAAAAAAAAAAAAGTTAAAAAGAAACAATTTAATAAAAATTTGATATAATAAAAATATCTAATTACATTGAAATATATATATATATATACAGTTTGAAGTCAGAATTATTATCCCCCCTGAATTATTAGCACCCCTGTTTATTTTTCCCCCAATTTCTGTTTAACAGAGAGAAGATTTTTTTCAACACATTTCTAAACATAATAGTTTTAATAACTCATCTCTAATAACTGATTTATTTTATCTTTGCCATGATGACAGTAAATAATATTTTACTAGATATTTTTCAAGACACTTCTATACAGCTTAAAGTGACATTTAATGGCTTAACTAGGTTAAATAGGTTAAGTAGGCAGGTTAGGGTAATTAGGCAAGTTATTGTATAATGATGGTTTGTTCTGTAGACTATCAGAAAAAAAAAATTAGCTTAAAGGGGCAAATAATTTTGACCTTAAAATGGTTGTTGAAAAATTAAAAACTGCTTTTATTCTAGCCGAAATAAAACAAATAAGACTTTCTCCAGAAGAAAAAATATTATCAGACATACTGTGAAAATGTCCTTGCTCTGTTAAACATCATTTGGGAAAAATATAAAAAAGAAAAAAAAATTCAAAGGGGGGCTAATAATTCTGAGTTCAACTGTATGTGTGTGTGTGTGTGTGTGTTTGTGTGTATAAAACATTATATAAGCATTAAAAATTGCAATTAGAACATATTATATTTTTACATAAAAACTCATAATTAGGAACTGTATGTCATTAATAGCATGACTTTTTGTTTTAATTTGGATTATTTTATCATTGTTGTTACTAACGGGCTATCATATTTTATAGTTTGTACTTTTTTAGTAAAAAAAAAGTATCTTTACAAAAAATAAGATTAAAAATGTGCAAAAAAAGAGTATTTTCTTTTTTTTTATTGAACATAAAATAATGTACAACAACTTGGCATTATCAGTACACCTTTACACTACAAAAAAAAAAAAAAGGAAACAGGTGCAAATAAAGAACAAATTACCTACATAATATGTTACATAAACTAAATATAATCAATAAATAAAAAGGACTAGGGGTTTTCCTGTAATTAATTTCTATCAAAGACAGAAGATTTATTGCACTTTTTGTTTTCATTATCTTAAGGGATTTTATATATGAAAGAATCTCATAATGAAAAGAACAAAACATTGGTTTCACCTGGAAGGCATCTGTTATCCATTACAAGTCCATAAATGATGTCCTTCACTTTAAAGATCCTGAGGTGTGGAATCCTTGGGTAAAGGCAATCATAAGCATCTGACCATAATGCATCCACAAACATACAGTGAAAAAATAAATGATCTGTTGTTTCAATATCATCGCAAAACATACATTACAAAACATTATTAGACTCAAATCCAAATCTAATTCTTAAATATTCACTTGACGCATGTATCCCACTTAAAAATTTTGAATGAACTTCTTTAGTTTTAGGAGACAGATGAAACTTTAAATATTTTGTTCTAAGTGAATGGTATGTTTAGAGAATTGATGTGAGTTTCTATAAACCTCTAGAGCAGTGGTTCTCAACTTTTTTTCATTAAGTACCACCTCAGAAAAAAATAATGTAATGACCAGTATTGAAATACAGTAGCGAAATTAAGCAGCTACAGCACTGCACAGTTCAAAAACGTGGCAGATTAATTCTTATAATTAAGAATATTTATTATTGTCAGCCACTTTAAACATTATAAATAGTTTGAACATTAACACTGTACTGTGCTTACAGGTAAAAGAAATAAAACATCAACCTTTAAATTAAAATTAAAATGTTCTTTTAAAAGTTAATTAAAAATGACACTGTTCTTAAAAAGTAAAAAGAAAACTGCTGTACTTAAATGTAAAGTATTATCATAAAGTAGCCTATTCATCAAAACCTGCAAATGTTCCTTGGACCTCATAAATATAAGCTATATGTCATCATATTCATATATAAACATTTTGAAATATATGATGCATGTATATATGACTTATTTGTATATTTTTTAAATCTAAACATTAACTTGTATTTTAGATATATCAATTGGATTTACATATTTAAATTAGAAATTAGATCTGCTTACTGTGCGTTAGAGTGATTAAACTATACCTGTCAACATTGGGATATAAAAATATGGGATATGCCCAACAACTGTTACAAATATGGGGAGGAAATTAGCTTCAAATGAAAGAATACGTAAGAAACATTAGAACATTGAAAATAAAATAAAAGGTTTAGCCTATTAACATCAATTTATTGATAACATCGGTGTTATACGCATCTAAGGGTTAAAGGTGTGTTCACGTTTTTTTTTTTAATTATTCAGCGATTCCTCCGTGTACCAGTAAGAAAGCCTGCGTACCACTGGTGGTACACTTACCACAGTTTGAGAACCACTGCTTTAGAGGATATATAATGTTGTTAAACAGATTTCTAATCTTTTTGTTTGAAAATTTACTTTCTTTGAAATCACAGCCTTCAGTTAACACAGGAGGAACAGTTGAGGTTACAAGGGTAGAATAAAAAAATATTTATTTAATTAGACAGACAAAGGTGATAGGAATGGTTTTAATAATAAAAGTATTCAGAAGAGAAGATTTTTATTATTATGCGAAAAGTGAGAATATGCAATCACAGTACATTATGAAGAAAATGAAAAAAACTAAAACATTTTGAAAAAACAACAACATCAAAAAACAAAGGAAAAACTAAAACAAACAAAAGGGGCATATACATCACACATTAATTAGAAATAGTTTCAAAGTAATTAAAAACATTTCAGTAAGCAAAATATAAAAAAGGTTTTTGGTTTAAAAATTTACATTTATGTATATAAAAGTTTGTTAATAAAATAATAAGATATATTTTCTTTTTATGTAAAGCTTCTGTTTTATAACTAACAAAACCAAACAAAACATTTTCCCATAGTAAGGAAAAGTCTTTATAAACATTCTCAATTAAAAAAATAAAAAAATCTTTCTAAAGCAAATTAGAGTAACTGCATTGCCAAAATAAGTGAACTAGGGACTCTTGAGTGTTGCTTACAAAATGAACAATTAGTATCAATATATATTTTTTTATATCTTACTAAGAGAGTATTCACTGGGTAGAAGAGCTTCTTTTAGGGCGTGTCTTCTGGGCGGGCCTACGCAATGACGCCACCTGCGTGATGACATCGCTGGCTATCACAGGGTTGTTTTGGAGGAAGTTAAAGCAGATCCTGAAACAGAAAGAGAAAAAAAGAACCGTCAGTTAACAGTGGGGCAACAACGGTTACAGCGCCCGTATCGGTATCCCCGAATCCGGATTAATTCACTCACACACACGCCAAAAACGATCCAGTCTTCAACTGACGACAGAAGCTGAAGTTATTGTTTGTTTTTTTCCTCATAAACATCAGGCTCGTGTAAGGGCACGGTAGCAGTTTAGCTCACAGGCTACACCACAGCACAAAAACAGACTGATATTCGCTAGATCTCCTGCTTTATAAACCAGGTGAGTTATGAAATTCAAATATATGCTTGTATATGGGAAATCGAGTGAATGATCGTGGATTTGTAAAGAGAGGACGTGTGATTGGCATGTAACGTTAAGCTAACGAGTGTCATTAGCAAACGAGATAATTTGTTGTGATGTTAAAGGACATTAAGTCGTTTTTATTAATGTTTATTTTATATGCAAGGTTATGTCTGCTTAAAATAAGCCACTGATGTTGGTTTGTGAGGCCCTAGAAGATCAGGTGTTTCCAGTTACCCTGACAGGCCTGACAGTCGCGCTGGGTATTTTTTTTGTTTGTTTGTTTTTCTACATATGCATTTGCTTTAAAGCGTCTTGTTTTATTGTAAACTGTTGTCTTGAGCTAATGTACACATCAAAACATTTCATTGAGAGTCACTTATATAGTAATAGTTGATCAGAAATGGATTTTACAGCGCTGCTTGGCTTTCATGTGGAATCATCTGATTGCACAACAAGCAGCCGCAATAAATACATTCAGTTTCTGCTTGTATGTTTACTGCATACGGGAACAGGCGTGGGGTATTGCGAAACAAGCCATTTTTAATTAACAACCGTTTTTAAAGGATAAAATCTCCTATATTTTATACCCCCTTGTAGTTCGAAAGTAGCGTCGATGTATACTGTAAAACGCGTGTGTCAGTGTGTATAGTACGCACTTGGTTGTTTGTTGCATGCTGTCGAAACGGCTGGATTTCTGCTATTCTTTTTCGTGCTGAGGGAAAGTGCTCTACCATGTGATCCGACTTTACCGAGTGTCATGGGTTCCAGATTAAATATGGAGTCTTACAAGTGTTGGCAGTCATGAACTGTCTCAAAATCTTGCGAGCCTCCTAACTGGTCAGTAGGGCTGCACAATATATCGCTTCAGCATCGATATCGCAATGTGATTATTCGCAATAGTATATATGCAATGTTTAGTAAGATTATGTATTATATTATTATCTATTATAAGTTATCATTTTCTTGTGATTTTGATGACTGTGACTTAGGGCTGGGCAATATTGCAAAAATGATAGAGGTAAAGTTGGTTTTATATTCGCATATTCAGACATTCTTCTTATTAATAAAATTTCAGAAAAGTATTCTTTACAAATTCTAAATAGGGAAATCATATTAGCAGCCAATTATGATCAAAGTACAGCATTGTTCACAGTCAATTAGATAGTGCTAATGTTGTTTTAAAGTCATACTTGCATGTTAATTTCGATCGAATATTCAAAGTAACATGGTAAACAATATAGAGACTTCTAAATGAACGAATGTGCGAATATAAAACCAACTTTACCTCTATGCAAAAATGCAATCTCCATAATTATTTTTCATTTTCAACGATAACAAAATACATTTAGATATAAGTTGTTATTGCTTCTAGATTTAAAAGTGTACCCTGACAATGACTGAAGCCACAAAAAAATAGAGGGTCCATTAAGTGGCATAGCATATTTTCAGACGATAAATTTTAGTTGGCCGAAAATGCAGTACATTTCTAATATCAACACACTTTTAGATTCCCATTGTTTTCTGCTGTGTAAATGGCTCTTAGATCAATATGGAGTAAAAAAAGTCCAGAGCTTATCATTGTTATTGATCTAAATTTAATCACGATTCAATATAATATCGTTTATCGGCCCTACTGTGATTGTATAATGATTTTTTAAAGCATTCACGGATAAGAAATTGTACCATTTCTAACTTTAATAATGATTAATTTATTAAATGATTTATATTTTAATTATTCAATTACTGTTCCTGAATACTGTTAGACTCAGAAAACAATAAAACATTGTTTAATTTAATTGTATCTTTTTTAATAGTATTGATCTATGCTTTTAGATGGTTTATTATATTTTATTCAGATGCACTTCTCTATAGAATCATCCCAACCTATCTGAAATATCTAATTCTTTCCAAATAGAGGTAATCCAGTCATCGGGTGAAATGGTATTCATATCAAAATATATATCGCAGAATCACAAAATATCACAATGTTAGATTTTTCCAATATCGTGCAGCCCTACTAGTCAGCATCTGTTTGGAATACCGCAATACTTATCCTTTATCTGCACTATTTTAAAATATTTTTTTTTAATATTGTGTAATACACTCGTGGCTTCTTGTGTTGGTAAAATGTGCAGTATATAAGAAATCACACGGCTAAATATGTATCATTATTTATTATGGTGTATACTAAAAGCAGAAATATGAAACTGTGAAAGTTATAGTTTACATGAAAGGACAAATTTGAGATTGTGAGGTAAAAAATTAATAGTGACATGTAAATTAGATAAGAAGACAGTTCACCTAAAAATTAAAAATTAGTTAATGTACTCATTTTGGTGACTTATTATTTTGTTAAGATTTATTTTTAGCTAAAACTGTGGTGTTTAGGGATTTTCACAAAATTCAAGTTAACGGATACTGGCACTTTGAGAGTCACAAATAAATGCAGGCGAAACTACATTAAAATTGAATTAATGTCTCCTGATGATACACTGAGGTAGGGCTGCATGATATTGGAAAAATCTGATATTGAGATACTTTCTTTATCTGCAATAAATATTGCGTTATGAATACAGTTTTACAAGATTGTTTGAATATCACTATATGATGGTTTTACAGTATTCAGGTACAGAAATTGAATAATCACAATGCTTTTCTTACTTTGCTTTGTCTTGTTTTTAGTCAAATATCAAAAAATTCTTATATCAAGTAACAATATTGTTTTGTTTTTAACTTCAGAAGAAGTGGGTCAAAATTAAGAGTTTTTCATTAAAACAAGTAAAAAGATCTGCCAGTGGGGTAAGTAAAATAATCTTGTTTTCGCTTTAAATTGTAGATATTTGGACTAGAAACAAGAGGAAAATTCCGTGTGTGAACCTTTTTTTTTTTTGCATGAATTACATAGATTCTATATAAATACGGTAAATAAATACATTTCTGTAGCTCCTGGTCAACTGTAATTCAAACTAAAATTGCATATCTTGCAATGTGACCATCGATGCCGAAACGATATATTGTGCAGCTCTACACTGAGGTCTCCTAAAGCTGCTATCAGTCTGCTAGGAAAATATATTAAATATTGTTTACAACATTACTAATGCTATTTTTAATCCACAGCTTCAGCAAACGGTCCCAAGCACATTCACAACAGTCACATAAATGTATTTAACCTGAATAATAATAATTGACAATTCATTAACAATGGAGAATATGACCACATAGTAATAATTTTTGTTTTTACAATATGTACTTAACATTATTATATATATTTTGCTAATGATTGTAAAATACATTGTAGGAGAATCAAGGTTAAATGAACATGCTAAGATGGTTGATGTATAGTAATAGTATGTATTTACACGGTAAAGGTGCATGCATAATCTAGTCATTTCATAATAAATAAAATAAACATATTACCCTGTGTCAATTTTTGCACCAGGTTTTATGTTTATTTTATTTTTTTTATCAGGATGCCCATTAGCCACTACCAAGATAGTGGCTATTCTTCCTGGGGTCCATCGAAAAATTTTTTTTTACATTAATCCATAACAACAACGACCAATAAAAAACATAAAAACCCAAAATTCATACAAAACATTCAGATCAACAATCCACTTAATATTGTGCCATTAAATATTTCTTCAACAATTTTTTTTAAACCTCATTTTATTTGTTACAAAGCATGTAATGTCTGATGGCAATTCATTCCATGTTTTCATTCCTCTGTACATTACAGTCCATTGCTTTGCATTAGTTTTTGTGTAGATTTCCTTTTGATGCATGCCTGGTGTTAATATTATGACTAGCATTACTATACAAAAGTTGACAGTACAATACACTTGGAACTCTTGACACAAAAATATTTCTTATGAAACACAATAGAAAAACAATTACCCTATCATTCACCAAGGTTGACTCACAGAGTGACAATTCCTCTTTTTTTACCCACAAAATTTCACTGATGTGACAGACAGCACATTATGGGTTGTGGTGATTTTAACTTTTAGTTGTTACGTTGATTGTACTGAGATTTAAGAAGTCATTCTTAACATAAAATTGGATTTAAAGACAAAATGTACTCTTTATTTTACCAAAGGCATTTGCTAATTTAAACTCGAAAAGTCTGTGACATTGATTTGAAACATTTTTGCTGCATAATTATTATTTATTTGAGCCATTTTTGTTGCGTAATGCATTCTATCACATGATTTGTTTAAAAATAGTATACAAATGAACATGTGACCTTCATTTTGGCATCAAAGTCATGCTACTAAGAAATTAAAAGAAATGATACACATGCCTTTGATGCTGGGAAATGATGTCTAGGTATGTAGACAGTGTGGTAGGTTTTGTCAGGACTGCACCATAAAAAAACAACAGCAACAAAAAAACGAATAGTGATTTCATGTTCAGTACTCAGCATAATTGAGTACACCCCATTTCGAAAATTAATATTTGTCTCCATTTCTCAGTGAATTTAGGCAATGCATTTAAACAAAACTTATTTATTAAGCAGATATATTTATTAAAATAATATTTTAGTCACCAAACATATTTAGAAATTGAAAGACAATACAACAAAAGTTTCCTCTTTTTTTTTTTTTTTTTTTTTTTTTTTTTTTTTTTGCTCTTGATTTTTCCTCTTTTTTAAATTTGTATTTAATATTTTTCTATAACATAAATTTGGGTGTACTAGTTTTTGGACTGTTATCATAAGTTATTTTGTTAGATAAGCTTCAGATTTGGCTTCAGTACTGACTAATCTAATGTATATGCACAAATATAATATTGTATAGCTTCCTATTAAAAATATGAATTTAAAGATAGATTTGTGAGCGGTGTAATTATATATGCTGAGCACTCTGCCTGTGTTTGAGGAGGAAATGACTTATAGACTGGTCAGGGTACACAAGAGATTACTTCAGTCTAGTATGCGTCTGAAGTTGAGATAAGCTTTTAAAAATATTTTTATTATACTTGCAAGTATTTCCTATTGTATTAATGCAGCATTGGGTAAAGAGTGGTTTCCCTGTCTCTCTTCGCATCTCTTTAGTTTAAATGGGACTATTGTTTTTTTCATGGTTGTATTGACTATGTTAAAATAATGTGATGCATTTCGATATATATTTTAAGAGACAGCTAGTGTTCCAGGTTGGTGACTGAAAGTTCTGAAGTTATCGTAAAGGAGCTCTTCAGTCGTCCTCTGGATCCTATTGAACCGTGATGAGGGTACTTAACATTAACTTTTCAATATTTGCTGATGCTTGTGGTTCAAAACCACATTCTTTATTCAAAGCTCTGCTGGCTGTTTAAAAATGCAAATCTTTACAGAATGTTAGTTTTACAGACATGGAGACATTTTTAAATCTACATATTGGAAACTGAAACCATTCTGCTCACACTTTACAATAAGGTTTCATTAGTTAATGTTAGTTGATATTTACTAACATGAAATAAACTTGTACATTAATTTATCATAATTCATCAATTACTCATGCCTTATTAAAAACCAAGTTCATGCTTATTAACATTAGTTAATGCATCATCAGTTAACAAACTAACAATGAACAACTGTTTTTTTATTAACGTTAACTAACAGCAACATATACTGTAATTAATGTATTGTTCATTGTTTGTTCATGTTAGTAAATGCATTCTAACATTAACTAATACAACCTTATCGTAAAATGTTAACTCGCTCCCATTTATACTTTTTTACTTTAGTAACGAACACTGAATTAAGAATTTCTAAATATGTGCATACAATGCACACACACAAAAATTCACGTAACTAAAAAAAAACAACTTCGTAAATATGCTACCGTTAAATTTAATAACTGTTAAATGTGTTCTGAGAAATAAAAAAAAATTAATTAAATTCGTTTTTTAAAATTCAAAACAGATTCACATTAGGGCGGCACTAAATATATAAAAAATAATGTTATCACAATAATTAGTGTATGCAATAATAGTATTGCAAAGAGTTATTATAAAGTACATTTTTTTATGTGCCATATGTTTGTGTTTTGTCTGAAAGTTGATTATCCAAATCTGATCAATCAGATATGGCGCCTTACTATTTTGTTTATACCCACTTCCTCAGTAGGTGTTATTGACCAAACCAGCCCAAAGAAACGTGAACCTGTAGTGCCCCAGATCAGAGAGTTGAAAATAAATACTAATGGCACGAGTAGAGACAAGTGAAGAACATGTCAACTGCGAATAAAAATCTGGATATTTGCTGTCATTCATATGCTTGTGTTTGAAATCGCTTATTCCATACTATATAGGACCCTAAAAACAGTATGCAATTGAGTAGTATGTCAGAATTCATAGAATTAAAAAAACAGTATCTGACAAGTACACCGATGACCTACTGCTTCCAGTGCTATTCTGAAGTGCGCGTCTGATGGACACTACACTATGATGCACCGTGAGAGAATTCAAGAATGGGGTTGAAGCGATGCAACTGATGCGGGTAGGATCATGACAAAATGGTGAACGTTGTACGTCCGAGTTCCATTCTTCCTGCTCGCATTCATACTGAATAGAACGTACTTTTATAACGGTCGAGTAGTACATTCAAATTCAAATGTAGTACCTACTCAAGTAGTAGGCGATTTCGGACGCCGACATATTGTTTTAAAGGTTACTGTGTGTAGCATTGGCACCCAGTGGTTGATCTAGTTATTGCAGTGCAAATTAAACATTTTGGAGAGGCTTTTTTTTTTTTCCCCTGGCCCCTCCTTCGACAACTCCACTCATATGCAGGTTGCCAGATTGATGACACCAACAGAAACGCGTGACAATCAAGCCTTATGCTGTAAATTGATCAGCTAATGTTTATGCTTGTAATATTTTTATTATTTGCGAATTTAAAACCTGCCCTCATATGGATTTTTATAACTCAGAATCTGCGTCTCATTTTGAAGGCTGCTACTGTCTCCCAGAGGCCGCGCCCGCATATATTGAGACAACTTTTACGACTGAAATTAAATGCGCTGTTTTGCACCAAGGGAACTCTGGGTGCTGACTGAAAATGGGCGGAGTTACACAGACCAAAACAAATGCAGACATCTCGACACTAAATGGATGAAAACTGACTTTAGCTTTGATTTCCGGATAAACAAGTAACACTTAGCATGTTTCTTAGGTCCTGTCCACATGAACGTGGGTATTTTAAAAACCAAACTTTTTCTCTTTGTGGTTTTGTTGTTTGTCAACACGAATATGGAGCATCAGGTGACTGAAACTTTCTGAAAACTCTGGCCAGGGTGAAGATTTTCCAAAACTCTTGGTACAGTCTGGTTGTGTGGACACTACAAGCCTCATGACGTCACCGTGCAGGCTGTTTTCTGATTGGGCAACACGGCTGGTTTCACACTAAGCGTGGAAGACACAAATTTCACACTATCGCAGCAAACGTATTGCGTGTTCCGCATTATTCAACCGCTAGTCTATATTTTGCCTATGTTCTCAAGTTTGTGAGTTCTGCTCTCAGTGCGTTCTGTCATTTTCATATGGACTGATATATATATATATATATATATATATATATATATATATATATATATATATATATATATATATATATATATATATATATATATATATATATATATATATATATATATATTTGTTTTTTAACAAAATTGGGGAAAACTTCATTCATAAACGTGTGGACGTGGCCTTAAGTATTTGCAAAAATATTATGGTATTATTTAAATGCTTTAGATGAGTCAAACAGCACTTTTAAAGTTTGTTTGCACCATGACGTAGGTTTATAGCCTAATTTAGATTTAATTAGATCAGAAAAAAAATTCTTGCCCATTTTTGTTATTATCATTGCATAAAAATAATATTTTTCTAGGCAACTGTTATGGCTCAAGAAATTTCCTTATTACAGTACTTGACACAATATTACAAATATGGGCTGTATTGTGATGCACTACTGTACATTGTGTGAACTAAATTACTACTTGTCCATTAAACTAAATGTGCACCACATGTCCAACACAGCAGTCGGTTGCTGTTTTTCATAAATAAATGAAGAACTAATTGCATAATCTACTCCACATTTGATTTTATCTGGCTGATTTTAGCTCAGTTAGTTGGAGTGTGGTGTTACATAACATGAAAATGAGTTGCTAAAATGGACTAATGGCTCTATAAGTTTAAGATTCAGCCAGATTTAAAACCACTCGAACTTGTGATTGTACAGTGTTAAAGAGATAGTTCACTCAAAAACGTTTCTTCTGTTAAACACTAAAGATATTTTAAAGAAAGCTGAAAACATGTATCCATTTAAATCCATAGAAAAACAAATGCTATGGAAGTCAGAGGTTACTTGCAGATTTCCAGCTTTCTTCAAAATATCTAATTTTGTCTACAGAATAAGAAAGGAAAGTTTGAAACAAGTGAGTAAATGATGACAGACTTCTCATTTTGGGGTGAACTACTCATTTTATAGAAATGTATAGAGTTTCCCATTGAAGCACATTTTTCTAACAATAGTGTATAACAGGATATTGGTTGTATAGGCTGGTTTTCATTATCTGGGCACAATATATTATTGTTTGCCTTTTTTTTTTAAAAAAATAATAATAATTTCCACTTGAATGTTTGTATCCAGATTCTATTGGCATTTTGAAACTATTGTTTTTCCCGTTCAATATGTTCTGTCTTACCAGACTGACTTGTAGCAAGAAAGTTAAATACACTTTTATTGATACAGTAGTAGTATTGTTATACATTTTTGTGTTCTGGTGTTTGACTTGCACCTGTTGCATTTGTGACCGTAGAAGTACAGGTGAAATCTGCCCCGTCTTTGAAGCAGATAAGACTCTTCACATTTTTTGAGATTGTTGGTGTAAAGAACAATTCAGCCTTATCAAATTATCGCCTTGGTTTAAATTATGATGTCATGCTCTTTTGCAAGGTACATTACTGCACACAGCCCTTGCTGTTTAGAATTAGCCTTTTAGCAATTCTTGACATTCTTTCTTTCATATTTTCAGGATTAGCTTTAATAATACAAAACCTATTGGTAATAGTTATTAATGATTGTAATTAACACTTATAATACTTTTTAGTTATAATTTGTATTACTTGTTAAATGTAATCTTTAACAAATCTGGAAACAAAATCAGTGTTTTATACATTGTTTAAAATAGGTTTTTGTCCTTAATGTTTTATTTCATACATTTTTAGACATTATTAAAGTATTAAACTTTAATAGTGTCAATTTGTTTGTTCTTGCCTTAAAATTGGAAGTAATAATGATTTATGTAGCTAAAGTAAGTCTTCTGAAGAGTGAAAATCTATATTATTTTTTCATACTGTACATCAGGGATGACCAACCCTGCTCCTGGAGATCTACCGTCCTGCAGATTTCAGTTGCAACCCATATCAAACACACCTGCCTGTAATTATCCAGTGCTGTTCAGGTCCTGATTAATTGGTTCAGGTGTGTTTGATCAGGGTTGGAGCTGAACTCAGCAGGACGGTAGATCTTCAGGAGCAGGGTTGAGCACCCCTGCTGTACATTATAATGTTGGAGTCAATCTATTTCTACAAAAGCTCATCACAAATCACATCACATGCATGATCCATCAGAAATCATTCTAGTATGTATAGTTGCTGCTTCAAAAAATAATAATTGTTACTTGTATAACGATAATTTTATAACAGTTGTTGTATATAATTAATGTAGTTTGTGGTTTTAACGAATAAAAAGTTATTTCGTAATATTATACACAATTACAACATAAAATGTATGTTGATATTAGTCGTGTGTGTGTTTTGTTTGTTTAGAATAAAATTGTATTGAATTGAAATATTATTGAATGTGGAAATAATTGATGGCCTAATTAGAGTCCTATGAAATCCAATGTTGTTGTTGTAGTTGTGCATAATGTTGGGATTCCAAATTTGACTTAAAACATTTAAAATTAGTGATGTTTCTAAGTAGTATGTTTTTAAGTGGTGGAGCAATCCCCGCACTAAATTACAAATTGTATAATTTACACAGTAAATGTACTATATAAAACAGTACATTACCTGTATAATGTTGAAAATAATCAATAATTTCATATATATATAAATAACGGGGTCCATTGAAATCCATTTTTTGGGATACTTGGTGGATAAAGTATATTTTAATTAGGGCTGCACAATATATCATTTCAGCATCGATATCACAATGTGCGCGTTCGCAATAGTCTAATCTAAGATTAGCAATTAGCAATCGATTAGCAATGTCCAGTCTGAATTAGAGTTGACCAGGAGCCACAGAATTGTATTTAATCACTGTATTTATGTGGAATTTATATGATTCAATCAAAAAAAACATTACTTAGAGTTTTTGTCTTGTTTTTAGTCCAAATATCTACATTTCAAAGCAAAAACAAGATTATTTCACTTACCCCACTGGCAGATCATTTCCTTAAAACGAGCAAAAAAAAACCCTTAGGTCTTCTGACGATGAAAACTAAACAATATTTTTACATGGTCTAAGAATTTTTATGATAATTGGGCTAGAAAGGAGACAAAGCAAAGTAAAAAAAAAAGCAATTTTTTTTTGCATTGTGATTATTTAATTTCTCTATCTGAATGCTGAATCTGATTTGCCCCAGAAAATCGTCAAATAGTGCCATTCAAACTATCTTCTGAAACTGTATCCATCGCAATATCAGATTTTTTTCAATATCGTGCAGCCCTAATTTTAATAATCAAAAACCATATTCGGTAAATTAATATCACACAACTTATTCAGTTTATCATCAATTTATAGTTTACTAAAAAGCAAATAATAATAATTTTCAACAACCAAATAAAATAAACAGATATTGCGTTTGCAATTTGATTTATGATATAATTTAGGCTTCAAGCTGGTTTTAATTTAATTCAAGTTACAGCTCAATAATTTGTAAGCCGTGGCAACAATTTTGTGACAGTTCTTAAAAATGACCTGTTTTTGTTTGAAACCGAAATATTCCCATATTACAAATGCTGTTTTTCTTTGATATGAATTAGTCTATTAATGCTTCTGAAGCAGCAGACACCATCATTCCACTAGTCAGCGCTTTCCTCTTTGTTTTTTTTTTTTTTATTGTGGGCGTAGTTCAGTTGTGCAATTCTAATTGGGCAGAACGATAGTGTGCTCACTCAATTGGCTAGTTATAAAGCCATGGTCAGATCACACGATTACTTCTTGTGTAATGTGGCATAGATCACGACAACTATTATCATGTCTGCGATGCCTCACGAAACCATTGCAGAAAGTCTAGCATGCTTAATTTTCTGAAGCACTTTACCTCAGATGTTGTTTGTTAATTTTGTTTACAAATATATATATATATATATATATATATATATATATATATATATATATATATACACACACACACACACAGTATAAGTTAAAGTCAGAATTATTAGCCCCCCTGGATTATTTGCCCCCCTTTTTATTTCCCCCCCCAATTTCTGTTTAACGGACAGAAGATTTTTTTCAACACGTTTCTAATCATAATAGTTTTAATAACTCATCTCTAATAACTGATTTATTTTATCTTTGTCATGATGACAGTAAATAATATTTGACTAGATATTTTTCAAGACACTTCTATACAGCTTAAAGTGACATTTAAAGGCTTAACTACATTAATTAGGTTAACTAGGCAGGTTAGGGAAATAAGGCAAGTAATTGTATAATGATGGTTTGTTCTGTAGACTATCGAAAAAAAAAATAGCTTAAAGGGGCTAATAATTTTTTCTCGAAAATGGTTTTTAAAATATTAAAAACTGCTTTTATTCTAGCAGAAATAAGACTTTCTCCAGAAGAAAAAAATATTATCAGACATACTGTGAAAATTTCCTTGCTCTGTTAAACATCATTTGGGAAATATTTAAAAAAGATAAAAAAAATTCCAAGGGGGGGTTAATAATTCTGACTTCAACTGTCTGTATATATATGTATATATATATATATATATATATATATATATATATATATATATATATATATATATATAGATAGATAGATAGATAGATAGATAGATAGATAGATAGATAGATAGATAGATAGATAGATAGATAGATAGATAGATAGATAGATAGATAGATAGATAGATAGATAGATTATATTATATTATATTATATATTGCAGCCTCTTGTGATTAACTAATCGCAACGTTTCAGATTCGATTTCGATTAATTGCACAGCCCTAGCCTGAATACAGTTGAACTCTCCAGAAAACCCTGCATGTTTCAATTTATCCAGATAAAATGTTGTACGAAATCATCACAATCAATATAAAATGATGAATTCTTTCCGAATTTAGCTATTCAAGTCATCTGGTGAAATGATATTAATATCAAAATATGTATCGCAGAAAAACAAAACATTGCAATGTTTGTTTGTTTTTTTTCCCCAGTATTGCGCTGTCCAACCCTGTTATTTTTATTTTATTATTTTTTTTATTTTATTATTTATTATTTTATTTTATTTTGGTTGGTTGTTGATTGTTCTTGCAGAAAACACAGTTCCAAGTATCGCCAAGCCTCTTTAAGTGTTTCACACACATGCCCTGTGTTTTCACTCCTACATGGCCTAAATAACCACCAGCATCAGATGGACCTCCATTAAGTAACAGATCTGAAAAACTACATCCCTCTTTAAAAAAAAGGGAAGTCTGTGTGTTTAACAGAAGCCGGTCAACAGCACATGTCATCAGTGAGAGCGCGTTTCTCGTGACTTTGCTAGTTCGAGCGCACATGACCAATTTGAGCGTGCAAGCAGAATCATGGGTTTTGTCATTGAAACAAAAAAGGCTTTTATAGCTCCATTAGAGTGTGTAAGTTCAATCAAACGACTGATTGTGGTTTTAGCATGTCGTAGTTGTAGGTTTTACTATGAGGCGGTGTCTTTCAAATGTGTGTGTGTGTGTGTGAGACTGTGAGTACAAACCGTTTTGACTTTCACTTCCTTTTATTCAATCTGAGCTTCATGCTTTGTTCTTTCTCTTCCTCCAGCTCTGACATTATGACATCAAGGAAGAAAGTTCTTCTAAAGGTGATCATTCTTGGAGATTCCGGGTGAGTTTCTCGCAATCAACATGACACGCTTATTACAAAATCAACACTGCTGCCACTTTCATTTTGGGTTCAAAGTGAAGCGGACGTTGCTGAGACTTTTTATTTCAGTGTGTCGATGTGCTTCCAACTGAAACGAAATATTGTGTAGGCAGAGGGGCTTTCTTTTCTGAAAATCATTCGCTCTTAGCAAACTAACGGTAAAAGGGGCGTGATTAAACTGACAAAGCAGAAGCAAATAATCAGACTTTAAAGATTAAGCTGCATCTTCAGTCAATTAAACTGTGCAAATGAATTGTTCACTTTAGAAATAACCATAGATATATAGACTAGATATCGCATACGGGCCCTGAGCATGCGTCAATAGCGCAGTCACATTTGTACAGTGCTCCCAGGACAAATGTCATTCAACCACACTTAGTCAAGACTAAAGCCAATGTGATGCTGGACTTTAGCGCTGTGTACGCGTGTAGTAACGAGCAAACAAAGCACAAAGGCATCACATTTCATAGGTAAGATTTCGTTTTTTATGTTTTTGTATGTTACGAACTTTTGTGCTAAACAAGTAACGTTATTGATGATAATACAGTCACTCACTGCAATCATATGGAGCCAGATCAGTCTCAATAATGATACATTTCCATTCATAAATGCACAGCACAATTCATAAATCCACAACTCCAATTCATAAACTCGAAAGCAAAAATATTTCCCGAATGCGCACACATATGCATCTTACATAAATGCATTTAAAATGTTCACACAATTATGTATATATAAAGCTCTTGGATTACTTTCCTCATGCATTTATGAATTGTGTTATATGCGTTTATGAACCACTGAATGTGCATTTAAAATGCTTACACGAGCATTCTCTAGATTAGTACACATATTTTTTTGAAGAATATTCTGTTTAGCCAATCGCGGTGAGTTTTTCATCCACCAATCAAAACACTTCTTACTGAACCAACTCAAGAAGCTCCACCATTTAATTATTATTATTTTATATAAAATAAAATAAATTGTTTTAGCTGTATTATAAGACATTTGTCACAAATTTAATGAGCTGAGTAACGTTATATATCAGGAATATTGAGCACGATGATCTTATGTCCTTCGCGAACGGCTGGATTCAATGCATTCAGTAGCTAAACGAATCATTGATTCAAACGAATCGGTTAATTAAACGACTCGTTTTGTAATGGAATCATTTGCTGCTGGGATTTTCAGAATATCTTTCCATACATTCACCATATGGCAAAGTAGCACCAACTGGCCCTAAATACTAGGCTTATGCTAATTTTGTTGAATAAAATAAGCAAACAATGTAAATGAAATATGACAACAAGATGCCACTGTGCCAGAATTTTTTATTATTTTCGGCTAAGTGAACGAGTCATTCATAATGGGGATTCGTTCACAAACGAATTGCTTCCTCCGTTAGCATTAGAAGTGAAAGCAGGAGAGAGGATGTGTTTCAGGACATGGATTAGATCAAATTTAACAAGGAGGGAGTTAATACATTTCCTTGCACATAAACACATGCTCTTTGTCGGCAATGCCCGTGCGATCACTTATCCATCGATATAGAAAAGTGATGTAAAATTTAAATTTTCATAATTTAAAAAAATATTTGCACACTGACCACCAGGTAAACTCCTGATCATAGATACATGTATATATGTGTATTTATCTCTGGCTCTGGATGGCCAGTCCTCTACTGCACCTTGGTCCCACATTCATTTCAAAGGAGCGCTACCCTGTACTAAAATGGCGGCTCTATTGACGCATTCCCTCCAATAGACAACAATAGCATAGGCGACATCTAATGTAAATATCTATGAGAAATAAGAATGTGCGCTAGCAAAAAAAACGTGTTTAAATTTCACAAACTTTAAAAATGTAGTGGCTTAAAACAACAACTGAAAAAAGAAATAAATTAAAGGTGCAGTAGGTGTTTGTCTTCAGAAACATTTCTTGTTGTGCTGGTTAAAAATCTCTTCATATTTCGATAGTACTGATTAAAGTAAATGATCTAAATGTATTCAAGGGCTCGAAATTAACCTTTTTTTTTTTCTTGGTAGCACAGGTGCTCCTAACTTAAAAAATGTAGGCGCACCAGGCAAAATTTAGTCGCATCTGCAAAAATTATGAGCACCGTTACTACACGTTTTAAATTAACAGATTCTATTATATATTAACACTCTAATCACAGCTAACAAATAAACAAAAATCTGCATGCGCTCGCCAGCCCTGCACGCACTGCTTGACGTGAATGAGATGAACTGAATTAACAATAATAACTGTGCTGTTCTCACGGGTGCTGTCTGATATTGCACAGATGATACTGACATATAACTTATTATTTGCTAACGTCATCTTAATAGCAATAACGGTCTTTTCATGAGCTGCAATATTAGTTTTATCTCTGTGAATGTATGCTCTTTAGCGATAGTGAACGCAGTGTCAGTCGCACGACTGACAGCGTCGTGATGATTAAATGAAGGATTAAATAACGTTAGAACATCTCGTGCTTAAAATGTGTAGATTCAGTGGCAAACACTGTTACCTGAAAACTCCATCCCATCGGCTTTACAGTGAATGGCTTCAGTCGTTTTCATAGCGGACTTTAAACACTGGAAGTCTTTTATCCACTCTTCAAAAAGTGTAAATGCTGGATTGACATTCATTACATGATCACTAATCAGATGTGCCATTATTTGTAACTTTAGGTGGTTTCTAAAACTAAATCTGCCAGTGTTGTTTTCATTCTCTCGGATCCAGACCTTTCGCGGCTGTAGCAGCGGAACTGAGTGATTGACAGCTGATACTAGCCAATCCATTTGCATTCTGTTCTAGCGCAGTGGGCCAATAAGAAGAGCTTGAAGGTGGGGGCAAGCATTGCGGGCTTTGTTTACTGCAGCAAGTCGACATGTCAACAGTTTTAAACCATTCCTGAGCGCTGCGTTTGGTGTTTTTAGGTGCTAAGATGCATAATGCGCGAATGCCTCCTAAATCCACGCATGTGGTGAACATTTTGCTGTGAAAACTGGTCGCACGACATCAATTTTATGCACTCGCACAAATGCTCCCAAATATATGTTGAGGTTGCATAGATAAAATTTCGGGCGCATATGCGACCAAAACAGTCGCAATTTCGAGCCCTGTATTCATATGGATTTTATAATCTGGGTAAGGCATAAGACTAAAAAATGTCCATCCAATTAAATTGTCAGGGCTGATAAATAACTCAATTACGACAGGTAACTCAAACTGTCAGTCAACAAATTTTAAATATGTATTTCTGTGCAGCCTCTTTACGCAGATAGATCCGTCATTTGCACGTGCATGTGAAGCACAGCCACCAACAGCTGACAAAGGGTGACATCTGGTAAACTCCGTATCAATCTGAACTTCTTTCTGAAAGACCAACGTGGCCTTGTATCCATGAAAAGAAAGATTGTTTTTGAAAGGGGTATTGCCAAAAATGCAGAACCAAAACTTTTCTAAATCCTGAATCAGTATTGGAGTTACTTTTGTACGCTGGAGGGAAATGACATTATGCAGTTCAAAACCACGATCAGAAGGGTGATACTTGGCTGAAGTATTACTTTTAGACAGGTATGTTTTAAAACTATTTTAGTTGCGCAAAGCTCATGTAGATTGTGTTCTTGTTTATCAATGGGTTTATATGCACGGAGGTGTTTTTCAGCAACTGAAAAAATCAGTCAAAAGATTGACTATTTTCAAGTTCACAGGGTACCTTTTACAGCATTGATAATGTAGTCAAATAGAGCTAAGCATTCATTTAGTTGTTCAAGTGTAAAAGGAGCTGAAAACAAGCAATGTATGAGCATCAGCGAGCACAATTTAAAATGAAAAGTCACTCGTTGTCTTTGTAATTACGGGGTATTTCTGTTTTTAGCACTCCTTTTTTCTGATCTGATTTTGAATTTAGTTGAATAACGAGACATAAGTAAATAGTGCTCTTCCACCTAACCAGCTTTACTGAGGTGAAGTTTAACTTGTATTAGCACATTTGTTAATTTTTGAACCGTGACAACCTGTGACGCTTCCACTCTATCGTTACTTTGAATATTGGGTCTGAAATAGTGTGTAGGAATGACTTCAAAACAACATTAGCACTGTTTTATTGACTATAAAATATAATGTTGTTCACAGTCATTGGCTGATTATAAGATTTCACTATTTAGAATTTGCAAACAATACTTTTCTGAAATTTATATTTTTGAGGAGAAAGTCAGAATGTGCGATATAAAACCAATTTTACCCCAATGCCAGTTTTGGGAAAATATAATTCCTGCACCCACTGGCCTGTCAACAACTACACTGGACAAAGTGCGTGTCTCCATAGAGCAGACCCCCTAGTTTTTTCGCGATTTATTTATTTGTTTTTTCCCTTTGTGATTTTTTTTTTTTATTATTATTTTTGCGATTTTAAAAATGGCTGATTTTGTGGCGGTAACTCTCAGAAATTTGCAGACAATTTTGCGATTTTAAAAATATATATATACACAAATATAAAAAATTATATATATATATATATATATATATATATATATTAGTGCTGTCAATCGATCAAAATTAACTAATTAATCTCACTTTTTGCATTAATCGCAGTTAAAAGACTGAAACTTGTAATTTTGGCTATTCAAATGTAAAATTAACGTAAACACAAGACAAAAAACTATTTAAATTCAAAATATAATTGTTTATTAGAATTTTTGTTTAACTTGTAACACAGATTTCTTCATGTAAACGACATACCCACAATAAACCATCAAGATCCTGGCTTGACAGCCATATTTATTACAGAAATGAAAACACAGGCATGTAAATGCCAATTGAATTTCAAAACAAACCATGCCAATAAAGAAAAAATTTATTTTCATGTTGGATTCTAAGTGGACTACAAAAAATGCAAAAATACAGGCATTGCAAATATGGAAAAATTATAATAATAAATTAATAAATACAAACAATTACACATTGAAAAGTTGTATTGCTGAGAGTGAAGAGCATTAATTATAAAGTAGAAGCAATTTTGCTTTGTCCTCTTTTACATTAAGCAAGTTGCTAAGACAGTCCAGTCTGTTGACATTATCGGGGGGCAATGTGGCCCTTTTCTTTTGAATGATGTGACCTGAGAGTGAGAACAGTCTCTCACAAGCAGAATCACCGAATCAGCATATGAATTTTGGTGCCTAATTTTGTTCCCACTGGTGCTACGACAAGGACGTAAGAAGCATCAAGGGGTACATCAAAGGCACCCACAGGTACACGTTGTGTCACACCAAAGACTAATTCTTACAGGGACTTTGGTCACACCATCTCTAAACATTTAAACAACTTTGAGGGATATGGTTCGGCGATGTTTAGGCGTTTGTTCTTGTTGCTAGGAAAAGTGCGCACACACACACACAACACGCGCAGGACAGCGCAGCCGGTGAGTGACACCCTAGATTCATCAACACGTACGATCGCGTTCATCAAATTGGCTTAAACTAAGCCTTCTAAAGTATGGCTATATTTCACAAGGATGCCCACACAGCAACGTGAAGCAGACGCTTTACAAAAGTTGTGTTTATGGGGGAAGCACGTCAAACTTAATGAAACATTTGAGGGCTCATGGAATCATCTTAAAGGCAGAGGAATGGGCTGTCTTTGACAGCTTGCGACATCATCTGGCACTTTCTGAGTACATTTACATGGACACCAATACTCTTATTAAGAGTCTACCATGTAAACAGCGATTTTTGATTACCTTAAAGGACCACAGAGTCACGAAATGCGGAGGTTTTTCTTTTCATTCGGCATGTGGTATCAAATTCCATTAAAACAAAAGTCGAAAGATTAAAAATTAAATATACGAAATTAGATGAAACGCTGGAGGAAACGCTGGATAGCCTGGTAATGCGACATTATTTGTTTTATACTGAAACTTTCCTTCTAAAAGGGCTTCCTTAGTCTTATCTATATTTCTTTGCATGTTGAACACACGTCAACCACAACAGTAAAAAAAAAACTGCAACTGCGTTAATTTTTTTTTTACGCGTTAAGTTTTTTAAATAATCGCATGCGTTAAGGAACTAATATTGATAGCACTAATATATATATATATATATATATATATATATATATATATATATATATATATATATATATATATTCAATTCAATTCATCTTTATTTGTATAACGCTTATACAATGTAGATTGTGTCAAAGCAGCTTCACATGGAAGATTATAGTGAATTGAAACAGTGTCAGTTCAGTTTTAAGAGATTAAGTTCAGTTCAGTTCAGTTCAGTGTGGGTTAATAATCACTACTGAGAGTCCAAACACTGAGGAGCAAATCCATCGATGCGCAGCTCTACAGATCCCGAACCATGCAAGCCAGTGGCGACAGCGGCGAGGAAAAAAACTTCACCAATTGGCGAAAGCGAAGATTTAAAAAACCTCGAGAGAAACCAGGCTCAGTTGGGCACGACCATTTCCCCTATGGCCAAACGTCTTGTGCAGAGCTGCAGTCTAGGCGCAGCACGGTGTATATATATATATATATATATATATATATATATATATATATATATATATATATACACACACATTTGCATACATACACTTATTTACCATATTAGGTAGCCTACTATGTTAGATGTTCAATCTGATACAATGACACAAGCCATAAAAATAAAGCTTCTTTATTTTGGTCTCTTGTCAAGATAAGATCTAAAACAGATCTGAAACAGTAGGGATCAAGCTAAAGGAAGGTTGTGTAACTCTTTATTTTTTTTTTTTATCCACGATCTTACTTTCTCTCAGATTTCACTCCCTGGAGCATCTGCCATCATGTACCGCACTTAGGACATGCGCTAAGGCTTCCCCTACCGTACTACACCTAAAACACGGATTGCCGTAAAACTCATCAACGGCAGGGAAGCGTTTTCTCTCGTTAACTGCAGGAAAAGAGTTCAACTAAATAATTTAGCGATTTGACGCATAATACCAGCCATACATGTAAATCACAAATAATGTCCTTTGCACAAAAACGCACAAAACGCCCAATTCTCGCCACAGGATGTCTAATCGCATCTTTGCATTGACTTCACATGTAAATCACTCGTGCTTCATCCGCGTCTGCTTACTGCACAAGCTGAAAAGTCCCCCCCCACCCCTAATTCCATGTAATGTAATGGTTGTGAGGGTGCAGGTGAGAGGTCATTTTACAAGAGACACTCAAATACATCACGTGCACTGCATATGCAACATTTTTGAGTCATGTAAAACAATTAATTGCAAACTGAAATAAATATAATTTGATTAAATGGTTTGGAATTGGATGTTTTATGAGATTATTTAAAAAATTTTTGCGATTATTTTGCTTTTAAATGAACAATATTGCAGGATCGCAAAAATTAGCGATTTTGTGTTGGATTCAGCGATTGCGAAATCGCGGAAAACTAGGGGGTCTGATAGAGTTTCTAACTGTTGAATGACATGATCTAGTGTTATATAAAGTTGTCTCTGTCATCTATTCAGTGCGCCTATAGACTTCAGGAGGCGTGGCTTTGGAAGGCAAGGGAGGGACGTGCATTTTCAAAGCTATTTTTCTAATGTTAGCATTTTGGCACCTACTGCACCTTTAACCTACTACAATAAACATCCTACAAAGTCATGCAACATAAATAATCGTACCTGTAATTGTCACTTTTTTTGAACGAGTAGTTTATCTGCGATACTGAGAGACCTTTTTTTAAATCGACCATTTTATATAAACTAGTTCAGAAATAATTGTAAACACTTTTGCCATTAAGTACAAAAACACGAGCGTTTAGATGTTCTGCTCAACTGTAGAATTGTATGAACTCTGCTATAAATATAATAATCAACGCTTAACAAAAAGTGACACCCTATCTGTACAATAATGGGGTTACAATAACATACAAATATTCAATCGTTTGTTTTGATTGGTATTGTTGATTATGTCTTGTGTGGATGTGTGATTTCACTCCCAAGACAATAGTTTCAGTTTCGTAAAGGGAATGTCAATTTTGTTATGGCCTAGATTATTGTTCATAAAGTGTTCCTTCTTGTATGTGACTCATAGTTGTGCGCACAAATAGATGTGTTAGTTCTCCTTTCTCACTGCCAGTTTTGGCCTGAATGCTTTTTTTTGTTTGTTTTTGTCTCTGCAGGGTTGGAAAAACGTCTCTAATGAACCAGTATGTGAATAAAAAGTTCAGTAATCAGTATAAAGCCACTATAGGAGCAGATTTCCTGACAAAAGAAGTGATGGTTGACGACCGGCTTGTCACAATGCAGGTACAGATGAGGACATTTATTTTCCTTATGCCAGTGTGTCATCTATGACAACCTATTTCTGCCATGGTATATATATATATATATATATATACACAACCTCAAATCAGAAAAATTTTGGACAGTGTGGAAAATAAAAAAAGTTGAGTTGTATACAGGGAGTGCAGAATTATTAGGCAAGTTGTATTTTTGAGGATTAATTTTATTATTGAACAACAACCATGTTCTCAATGAACCCAAAAAACTCATTAATATCGAAGCTGAATATTTTTAGTTTGTTTTTAGTTTTAGCTATTTTAGGAGGATATCTGTGTGTGCAGGTGACTATTACTGTGCATAATTATTAGGCAACTTAACAAAAAACAAATATATACCCATTTCAATTATTTATTTTCACCAGTGAAACCAATATAACATCTCAACATTCACAAATATACATTTCTGACATTCAAAAACAAACAAAAACAAATCAGTGACCAATATAGCCACCTTTCTTTGCAAGGACACTCAAAAGCCTGCCATCTATGGATTCTGTCAGTGGTTTGATCTGTTCACCATCAACATTGCGTGCAGCAGCAACCACAGCCTCCCAGACACTGTTCAGAGAGGTGTACTGTTTTCCCTCCTTGTAAATCTCACATTTGATGATGGACCACAGGTTCTCTATGGGGTTCAGATCAGGTGAACAAGGACGCCATGTCATTAGTTTTTCTTCTTTTATTTAGACCCTTACTTGCCAGCCACTCTGTGGAGTACTTGGACTTGTGTGATGGAGCATTGTCCTGTTTTCCTTGAAGGATGCAGACTTCTTCTTGTACCACTGCTTGAAGGTGTCTTCCAGAAACTTGCAGTAGGACTGGGAGCTGAGCTTGACTCCATCCTCAACCCGAAAAGGCCCCACAAGCTCATCTTTGATGATACCAGCCCAAACCAGTACTCCACCTCCACCTTGCTGGCATCTGAGTCGGACTGGAGCTCTCTGCCCTTTACCGATCCAGCCACGGGCCCATCAAGACTCACTCTCATTTCATCAGTCCATAAAACCTTAGAAAAATCAGTCTTGAGATATTTCTTGGCCCAGTCTTGACGTTTCAGCTTGTGTGTCTTGTTCAGTGGTGGTCGTTTTTCAGCTTTCTTACCTTGGCCATGTCTCTGAGTATTGCACACCTTGTGCTTTTGGGCACTCCAGTGATGTTGCAGCGCTGAAATAGGGCAAAACTGGTGGCAGCTGCACGCTTGACTTTTCTCAGTTCATGGTTGTCAGTTCTCAGTTTATTTTGCACCTTGGTTTTTCCAGACGCTTCTTGCGACCCTGTTGACTATTTTGAATGAAACGGTTGATTGTTCGATGATCACGCTTCAGAAGCTTGGCAATTTTAAGAGTGCTGCATCCCTCTGCAAGATATCTCACTATTTTTGACTTTTCGGAGCCTGTCAAGTCCTTCTTTTGACCCATTTTGCCAAAGGAAAGGAAGTTGCCTAATAATTATGCACACCTGATATAGAGTGTTGATGTCATTAGACCACACCCCTTCTCATTACAGAGACGCACATCACCTAATATGCTTAATTGGTAGTAGGCTTTCGAGCCTATACATCTTGGAGTAAGACAACATGCATAAAGAGGATGATGTGGTCAAAATACTCATTTGCCTAATAATTCTGCACTCCCTGTACATTATATTTCTCAATTTCATGAATTAAGAAATCTCAGAATTGTAAGACAAATGTACATATTTATTTATTAATATATTATGTATACAATTCTGAAATCTCAAAATCTGCAGTGGAAAACGTCAGTATTGTGACAAACTCTAAACCAAGTTTATTTGTATAATAGAATATCATTTATTTGTAATAACTAGTTTGTCACAAAGCCAATTCTTTTCACCTAATTTTGAGATTTCAGCATTTTCAGAAGATATACATTCTGAACACTTACTTTGTCTTGCAGTTATAAGTGTGTCTAGAGCAAGTCTGACTTTCCTACAAAAATTGAGACTCCACATTGCACTTCTGAGAGGAAAAACTCAAAGTTAAAAAGCTCAAAGCAATATTTAAACTTATAATTTTGAGGAAATTGTCAGAACTCTGAATTTAAATCTTGATTTAAAGTAATTGAATATAGCAATTGAATTTCTGTATTAAAATCTTTATTTTGAGATTGCATGTTGGAATTCTGGTGAAAGAAATGAAGAGTTGTGAGGTTCACAATTGGAATTGCAAGAAAGAAGTCTGGACACCCATTTACCCCAGTTAGAGATAGTTAACGTCATTCATCATTTAATCGCCTTCATTTCATTTAATTCATAAAAACAAAACTAAAATGGCATTTGAGATTGACTTTATCAGGATAGTAAAAATATCCGACTGTCCATCTTTTAAAATGTGTTTTCAGTGCACCTTGACAGAATATCCACACATCAATGATCATGTGTTTTGTTTTGTTTTTCTCAGATATGGGACACAGCAGGTCAGGAGCGGTTTCAGTCTCTGGGTGTTGCTTTCTACCGTGGTGCTGACTGCTGTGTGCTGGTGTTTGACGTCACTGCCCCGAACACCTTCAAGACACTGGACAGCTGGAGAGATGAGTTTCTGATCCAGGCCAGTCCTCGAGACCCAGAGAACTTCCCTTTCGTGGTGCTGGGCAACAAAATCGATTTGGAGAATAGACAGGTGAGTGATGTGCCAAAAGACATTTATTTCAGGAGGGTTTGCACTGTTGACATCAGTGGTTTATTATATACAGATATGGGGGAAAAAAAGTAAAAAAAAAAAAAATGTAAGCGGCCACTTTGGAAAGATCTCTGGATTTATGATCCGATAGAGTATATGCAGAAGTATGCAGAAGGACTTTTAATTTTTCAAGGGCTTCCGGCTAACTGTATGTCGTTACAGAATCGCTGTGTTTAAGGTCTGTTTTCTTTAAAAATCAGTGATCTTCACTGCCTGATTGATAAACGATATAAAGTGTGTCTCAGACCGGACAAGAAGCACTGCGTTAAATTACTATTTTCCGTGCCATGTCTTTAAAATATGAACATTTATTTTACTTCAGTATGTTCAATAGGGTTTTTGCTCTAAACGGCTTTTCATCTCGTTTTACGCTTGAGCAACTAAATGAATGCTGAAGTCTACTTAACTGATTATATTTGAATTACATTGCAACATCCAAGGCGTAAAAGGAACCGTATAAAATTGAAAAAAAGTCACATTAACCGTTCACCGGAAATTTATCGGTATGGGAAGAAACACTAGCTGTGCATATACCCTATTATACATTACCTGACAAAAGTCTTGTCGTCAATCCCAGTTGTAAGAGCAACAATATAATAACTTGACTTCTAGTTGATCATTTGGAAAAGTGGCAGAAGGTCAATTTTTCAGATGAATCATCTGTTGAACTGAATCCCAAATACTGCAGAAGACCTATTGGAACCCGCATGGACCCAAGATTCTCACACAAATCAGTCAAGTTTGGTCAAGGAAAATTCATGGTTTGGGGTTACATTCAGTATTGGGGGTGTGCGAGAGATCTGCAGAGTGGATGGCAACATCAACAGCCTGAGGTATTGAGACATTTGTGCTGCCCATTACATTAAAAACCACAGGAGAGGGCAAATTCTTCAGCAGGATAGCGCTCCTTTCATACTTCAGCCTCCACATTAAAGTTCCTAAAAGCAAAGAAGGTCAAGGCGCTCCAGGATTGGTCAGCCCAGTCACCAGATATGAACATTATTGAGCATTGAAGATGAATCCAAAGAATCTTGATGAACTCTGGAAGTCCTGCAGGAACGCTTTCTTTGCCATTGCAGATGACTTTATTAATAAGTTATTGGAGTCATTGCAGAGAGAAGCTCATGGGAGTCATACACAATATTAATATTTTTTCTCACTGCATCATGACTTTATATTCTATACTGTACATTATTTCTGTTAAATGACAAGACTTTTGACTAAGCAAAGTCAGACCTTAGTGTCCTAATAAAATAATTAAAAAAGGCATGATCATGTTTTATTTTGGTCAAATAAGCGTGATCTAGAGGCCTTTGCCTTTCATATAAGCCACTTCTGATACCAAATGATCAACTAGAAGCCAAGATATTATTTGTTGTTCCTAAAACTTGGATAGGCGACAAGACTTTTGTCAGGCAGTGTAGTTTGTGTAAACAAAAACAAAAAACAAAAAAAATGTAATCAATTAATGTTTTTTTTGTCAAATCTAAAATAAAAATGTTGTCATTTAGAGACTCTTTTTAGCACAAAATAGTAAAATAGATGCCATGTTTTCATTTTAACACCACAAAAAACCATGTTTTAACTTCACAAATGTTATTAAATCAATATTAAGCGAAAAAAACTCTGACTTTAAATCTCAACAAGAGAGAACATTTGTTATTCTGAGTAATTGACATTTTCTGAAACAAAAAAGAGAAAAGATTGTGTGTAAAAGAGGGAAGTATTTTTTAAATCTAAATAGAATTATCTAAATTTATCACACTCTGTGTGTGTGTGTGTGTGTGTGTGTGTGTATATAAACATTAAGCTAGTCAATTTTCTGATCTTATTTTTCGCCAAGCACATTTTACCTGTTCCATGCAAAATCCATCTTAATAACTACTAAGTACTTGTATATAAAATCATTAATTAAGGGACGTATAATGTTTTACATGGACTGGAAGTGAAAATTCCTTATTCAGATATGCATAACTATTAAGCAGGTTATGCGAAAAATGACTGTATGATCCTCATACAACGTTCTACTACTACCAACACTAATACTACTACTACTACTACTAATAATAATACTAATTATTAATATTATTATGATCAATGATACTATAACCTGGAAATCAAGGCTATTGGACAAGATGCTCACTGAGGCAGCTGGAAATGTTAAAAATAAAATGCATTCAATCAGGACAGTCAACTTGATATATTTGAATTTAAGACATGTTCCGCATAGAAGGATTGTTTCATGGCATAAACAATCTGGATTTTAGAATAAACGAATATATCCAAACTCCCCGGAAAACGTCATTTCACTGATACTTATAGATGTGAGTACGGAGTATATTTCAAGATCATGTCACATTCTAAGAGGCCAAAGAGCTAATTTAAGAGCAGCTGCTCCCTCTTCATATACACGTAAAGTGTCTCGGCGAAGTCTTCAGTCATTGAATTTCCAGTGAATGATACCTCAAATAACTTGTTGTGAGGAAGACAGGATTTGACGTAGGATGTTGTGATTTGTAAACAAGAAGATATTGAGATGCATTGATGAAAATTTTGGCTGAATTGTCAGGTAAACGGCCTGTAAACGGGTTGGCAATAATGTGTTTGCATTTATTTGATCAAAAATATAGTAATAACATTAAGACTGTGACATATTATTGTAATTTACAAATATCTGATTCTTGTTTTAGGGGCCGATCACACTGAATGTGCTTTTACATTCCAAAAACGCAAGGCGCACATCACTGCCTTTTTTGCAGAAGTGCGTTGCGCTTTTTATGAATCAGCTGCCTATTGTGCGAGAGTGTTCCGATTTATATTGGTATCATTTTAATAAATATTAATATTGTGAAGTTCAAGATTTGTGAGTCATATAGCACCGGGTAACTCAAAACAGCAACCACAAGTCTCTCCTCCATCTTCAAAAGTCTCTGTAGTTGTTTTGACAACACAAACACTGCAGTCACCTCAACGGAAACCCCGCCTCTGCTTTCATTTGATTGGAGAATGAAAAAGATGGGACTGACGTAATGCGCTTTTTCCACTCAAAGTTGACTTTGTTTCAACTGCGAGCGCACAGGCCGCAACGAAAAAAAAGAAAGCCGCAGCAGGTGGTTAAAACTCATATAAGGAGTGCGCAAAATGCTCACGGCCGTTAGTAAATCAATCAAAAAAGGCGCCTCTCAACGCAAAAAGCTTGTTCTGCGTGATCAGCCCCTTATTATGTATTAAAATATATACACAATTTTATATTTATATTTATTACTTTTAGATTTATTTATGACTATATTACTTTTTTTTTTTTTCTCAAGATTTTTTGAAAGTTCAAAACACATTTTTGATTGTGCTTTCACACATTTATGTCCTCAGGTAACAACTAAGCGGGCACAGGCTTGGTGTCAGAGTAAGAACAACATCCCGTATTTTGAGACCAGTGCAAAGGAAGCCATCAACGTAGAGCAGGCATTCCAGACCATCGCGCGCAATGCACTCAAACAGGTACTTGTGTTGTATATACAAATCTATAAAGTATATACAGTGCTCAGGATATATGAGTTCACCCCTCACAAATCTCTCTTTTAAATTCATGTATTTAATAGGAAGCTATGCAATATTATATTTGTGCATATACATTAGATTAGTCAGTACTGTAGCCAAATCTGGAGCTTATCTAACAAAATAACTTACGATAACGCTCCAAAAACTAGTACACCCAAATTTATATGTTATAAAAAAATATTAAATACAAATTTTAAAATAAAGGAAAAATCAAGAGAAGCAAAAAAAAAAAAAATGAAAAATTTAGTTGAAATTTTGTTAGTTGTAATTTTTTTTGTATTGTATTTAATTGTATTATCTTTCAATTTCTAAATGTTTGGTGACTAAAATATTATTTTAATAAACATATCTGTTAAATAAATCTGTTTTGTTTAAATGCACCAAAGTACATTGCCTATATTCACTGAGAGATTGATAAAAATATTCATTTTTCAAAATGGGGTGTACTCAGTTATGCTGAGCACTGTAATTATAGCCAGTTTATACTTCTGCATCACATACCGTTCGCCATACCCTAACATAAATCCTGTCGTGTAACTCTCAAAAATGTAACTACTAAACATCTGCACACTTTACAACAAAGCACAAGATCTGTGATTGGTCTCCTTAGTAGTGGTGAAAAGTGTGGGTGGAGCAGAGAGCCGTTTAGAGCAAAGTGAAGTCTTGAGTCCCACAGAGGAGCTCCAGCTGGAATCTTGTTTTGCATAACTGTACATTCACACCGAAGGCTGCAAGAGCATCAAAGTAACCAGAAGGCATTCATTTTCAATGGGGGCCGGTGGCAATAAGCGGCGAGGCGCGTCTTCGCCAGTGTGAGCGTCGAGGAGAGTTGAAATCAAGTCAACTATATGGTAATGAGCTATGACACGGTTCGGCAGCAAGCAATCAGAATGTAAGTCCACCGCTTGAGAAGATTCCAAAGGGTTTTAATATTGTGGTCGCTGGATTCCTAGTTATTTACTATGTTTTCTTACAGGAACTTGAATAAATAAAATTACTGTTGAGTTACTAATAGGTATGGGCCGGTATAAGATTCTGACGGTATGATAACATTGAATATAAATATCACGGTTTGGCGGTGATGTGATTACTGCTCTAAAATATGTTCTTTTTAAATGTCTGGATAAAAAAAATACTTTTTTCCCCTTTGAACACAATATATTTTATTTTGAGAAACTTTTCAAATATTTTGGAACAGTAAACATGTCAGGCTAAATGAATTATTGGCTTCTGCTGTCTTCATTTGTTTCTAAAACGGATTTTTTTTACAATTTAAAACGGCATCTTTGGAGATCTTTTTTGCTGGAGATAAACGTAAAAAATAAATAAAAAAACGTAAGTAAAAAATCATACACATACTTTAGAACGGTATTGCAGAAAATGTTGACGGTTTTAAAACCTTGACTTTTCCAAACCGCGGTATACCTTGAAAACGTTATTGTCCCATGCCTAATGTGTATTAATGTTAAATATGTTTTTTTTTTACAAAGCAGGAATCTCATGTACAGTACAAAACAGTATTGCTGCTTCAGAATATTTCAGACATATGGACATATTGGATAAGTGGAGCAAAGCCACAGCACATGCAACAACTTGATCTTGACGTTATATCAGTTTGATAAGAGGCGCGCAACATTTTCGCGTTAAAAAGCACGTTTTTTATGTGGGAATGTAAGTGGTTTGCTGATATGCTGCAACGGCCTCTTTAAATACAAGATTAATGTAACGAATTTTGATGCTCTCGCCGGCGGAACTGTGAAAGCAGACAGCGTTGTTGCCAGGGCTTCGGTGTGAACGCATAGTAACAATGCAACATGTTTACCATCGCACGCATTTCCGAAGTAGATTGAAGATCTACTTGGTGGGAATGGTTGCAAATGTTTGCCACTGAAAATTTCAAACCTCACCTTCCTGCCAACATTTGAGCACTCAAAAGTATATTTACTCTTTGCTAGATGCTTCCTTTGAAGGTCATCACTTCACCACTTTGTTCACCAAGCGCAAATACAGATAAACGGACTGGAGCATTTCAAAAGCTGCATCTATCAGCTGATCCATCTCATATATCAGCACACACAGATCAGCTTATAGATGTAGCTTTCAAACACTCCAGTGTCCATGTATCTGGTGAAAAGATGACCATCAGTGCCAATCACAGTCATATATGTTGAGCACATGAACACAGCGACCAAACAGCAGTTTAAGACAACTCGATACATTTGACAATGCTATCTCAAATAGTGGCCTATTTAGGTGTATAGGGCAGAGTTGCCCAAACTTGGACCTGTAGGTCCAGTGTCCTGCAGAGTTTAGTTCCAATCCCAATCAGACACACCTTAAACCAGCTGATCAGCTCTTACTATGTAAGCTACAAACTTTCAGGCAGGTGTTTTGAAGGAAGTTGGAGATAAAATATCAAAAACACTGGTCCTCCAAGACCGAGTTTGGGCACCCCTAGTATAGGGCTATGTTTTGGGCTTAATGTGTGGAAATCAACTGTATCCTTTCTTATTTTTCAGGAAACTGAAGTGGAGTTATACAACGAGTTCCCCGAGCCAATTAAACTAGACCGGAACGATAGAGCCAAACCATCAGCAGAGACCTGCAGCTGCTGAGGACCTCCAGGGGGCGCAACATTTCACCCTCAGCCTCTCTGGCCTCGTCTCTGCCTCATTCCCTCCTCCTCACTCTCTTTCTCTCTCTTGCGTTCTTTCTTTCACCCCAATCCCCCCTTGTTCTTCTTCATCGCCTTCCCACCCTCTACTCGATATAATCACTGGCCTTTGTAGACGAGCAGACTTCCTCTCATTCAGTATCCTAAACAGTTCTCATTCACAGCCTTAGACACAACACACACATATGCTCAAGAGGCTCGATCTGGCACCCATTTCATACACAAATCCACCATTTCTGCAAAATTGCCACCTCCCCCACGTTAAAAAAAGTCCTACTCAAACTTTTCACAACACTTGAATGGTTCTTGAGACTTTTTATATGTATCCCACAATGCAATTGGATAAGTGTGACGTGATCGCTGAAAGATGGAGGATGGGGTGTATAAGAGCATTAAAGCCGTATGTTGGTACCAGAAATACCGCAACGATCAATTGCTTCTTCATTCTTGCTTGAAATCAAAAGGCAGCCTGGTGTAAAGCATGCTACATTTGCGTCTCAATTTTTCTCGAACCTAAAAACGCTCCTGGGTTTGTGAGGTCCCGACGCACTGGAGGTCTAAACACTGCCCCCGCTGTTACATCTGAGAACTGCAGTCAGTTCATCCAGTGTCCTTAAAATGGACTCCTCATACTTAACCATGTGATGGGAAACTTAGATATTACATTACAATTCATACTATTACGACAATTAGTATTTCTAGATTTGTTTTATCTTCAATCCTCATGTCGGCATGACGAATCACCGCGAGTCTGCCATGAGCAAGTAATGGCGTTGGCCATTCCATGACGTTTGTTTTTGTTGTTTCTTTCATATCTTGCCCGGACTCTATCAATATCTCAGGATGGTAGAGGACTTAAGTGCTCAGTATCACTCGAATATTTTCCTGTCTGTTTGTTCATTATTATTGTAATTATTATTATTATTATTATTATTATCTGTGTCGCATTATATACAAATACACACAACTAGACAACATTGGGGAAAACTGAATTGTTCATGACATTAATGAAACAAAATGCACAGCATATACATTGTTCAAGATAAATGTATTTCAAAGTAATAATGGAAATAAAATTAAATTGTTGAATAAATCCGTGGTGCGCTGTGTGTTTGTAAACATGAAATGAACCAATGAAATTGATGAACGTGAGTTTTATTTGCATCGTATATAAAATCGTGAAATTGGAACGGTCAAAAGTGCTTACCTGATTTACCAGATATATTAAACCATTCAGAAGAGATATAACATCTATTGTATTGAAAGAAATACACCTTAACTAAGTGTTCAAGTCTTTGGTTTCTTACTAGAACTCAGCCATTGCTGTAGAGGCCCAGTCGGCTTGTTCTGCTTCTCTGCTGCAGGCTTTCTTTCAGGTCCTTTAGCGGAAGTATCTTCATCAGGACTCTTCCTCTTAGTTGGCGAAGCTGTTTTCAGCCAGCTCATCATCACTTTACTGCTGGCTGTGGGTTGAGTGCTCTGGACATGAGGGAAGGCTGAAGTTAGTATTTGTATGAATTACACAGAAAAGTCAAGCGAACGCAAAGAGACAGAGTGCGCGTGAGAGAGAATCAAGCGGCAACCTCCCGCTCTCCCTCAGGAAGCCAATACGAAAGTAACTGAAACTGCAATTCATTGAAATTCCGCTAGTCCTGGCTCCATAATAGAGCAAATTTCTATTGAGCCCACTGTTAGAATGGCCAACTTTACAGCAGGAAAAAAAGGTGTTTACAGCCTGGTACAAAGAACGATTAGTATAGTATTACTAATACTGCTATGTTTACTAATTTGTTTCCATGGGTTCTGTTTAATGTAAAAATGACACGTTTTGTTAATACAATTTTAACATTAAGTTATAATTTGCACTTTATTTAGGGTAATTTGAGCAGTTTTGCTGACTTTAAAATGCTGTTTATTACTCAAGTGTGCCAAAAAAAAAAGGTTGAACATGGTCATGTAAATTTAAAAAAAAAAAAAGGAAAAAAATTGAATAACATCTTGAAAAATGCATTTATGGTTAAACAGTATATTAAAATTTGAGCAGATATGTTGAGCACCATTAAATATAGGCCACTATTATATTTTAATATACAACAATTCATAAGGCCTTTAATATAACAAACTGATACGTTATCCTTTCTTTATATGGGTTTAATCAAAGACTATAGAATACCATAAAGGCACTTTTCATTTATTCAGAGTTAAAAAAATAAATGTGTTATTTTTTTTAATATTCCAGTAATTAAACAATTGCGACAGGAGAGGAAAATCTGTGAACTCTCTGATGTGATGATAGCTCCAATCATTGCTACTGCAGTGCAAGAAAAGAATGAAATGAAAATTAAAGCTTGAATAAAAGTTGGCTCTGTGTGTTAAATCGCTCTCTCAATTAAAATTTGTATGACCAAAACATTTCTAATTATAACATTAAATAGAAAATATGAACACAAATCGCAGTATTAGTAATAGTAATTAATAATAGTAATGTCTCTCTATCTCTCGTGTGCACTCGGCCTCTCTCGCGTGCACATTCGGTCTCTTTCGCACGCACTCGGTCTTCGTCGTGCACATTCGGTCTCTCTGCGTTCACTTGACTTTTGTGTCTCTGTAGCAGTTTGCGTTCATATGTCATATACGCATGTCATATGTAGGTTGATTTTTATTAGTGCTGTCAAACCATTAATCACATTCAAAATATATATATTTACAAAATATATTTGTGCGTACTGCATGACTATGTTCTATAAAGTGCTTGTTTGTATTCATGTATAAATATTTATATAAAACAAATTATACATGCAAATATATTAGTTTTGTATATGTATTTATACGTATATACATGAATATACAGTTCACGTGTATATATTATATAAAAACTAACTTTTATCTTGGATGTGATTAATTGTTTAACAGCACTCATTTTTATTATTAATATTACAGTTTTCAACTTTATTTTTTGTATTATGAAGATCATAACAGTGCTCTTTTTAACCCCTTCAGTACATCTTAAATCTAATATTAGGTGCGCTATTGTTTAAACCAGGGGTGCCCAAACTAGCCATGGGACGATAAGCGTTTTCAAGGTATACTGCGGTTTGGATAAGTCAAGGTTTTAAAACCGCCACAATTTTCTGTAATACTGTTTCTAAGGTATTTGTAAGATTTTTTTATTTACGATTTTTTTAGGACAATAAAATCTCCAGCAGAAAAGATATCCAAAGACGCTGTTTTAAATTGTAAAGAAATCTGTTTTTTGATACTAATGAAGACCGCAGAAGTCAATGATTCATTTGAATTTAGCCAGACATGTTTACTGCTCCAAAATATAAGAAATCTTTCACAAAATAAAATATATTGTGATCAAAAGGGGGAAAAAAGTTTTTGTTTTACCCAGACAGAAAAAGAACTTAATTTAGAGAAGTAATCACAATATCGTGATACCGTGATATTTTTATCCAAGGTTATCATACCATCAAAATCCTATACCGGCCCATGCCTAGCCCAAACTTTTTCTTAATGGGCTAAAACCAACTTTATTTGAGGGCTGTGGGCCAAATATATATCAAACCTGTATATACAGTTGAAGTCAGAATTATTAGCCCCCCTTTGAATTTTTTATTTTTTTATATTTCCCAAATGATGTTTAACAAAGCAAGGGAATTTTCACAGTATGTCTGATAATATTTTTTCTTTTGGAGAAAGTTTTTTTTGTTTTATTTCGGCTACAATAAAAGCAGTTTTTAATTTTTTTTAAAAAACATTTTAAGGTCAAAATTATTAGCCCCTTTAAGCTATATTTTTTTTTCAATAGTCTACAGAACAAACCACTGTTATACAATAACTTGCCTAATTACCCTAACCTGCCTAGTTAACCTAATTAAGCCTTTAAATGTCACTTTAAGCTGTATAGAAGTGTCTTAAAAAATATCTAGTAAAATATTATTAATTACTGTCATCATGGCAAAGATAAAATAAATCAGTTATTAGAAATGAGTTATTAAAAGTATTATGTTTAGAAATGTGTTGAAAAAAAATTCTCTCTGTAAAACAGAAATTGGGGAAAAAAATAAACAGGGTGGCGAATAATTCAGGGGGGCTAATAATTCTGACGTTAACTATATATATATATATATATATATATATATACACGCACACACACAGCATGGATTAAATTGCATGTTTGAGCTGTCTCAACTGAAAGTAACTTGCAGTGAGATGTCTTAAAATATGTAAGTGTCATTTTTTGTCTACAGGTGCACACTAGTAATGTATTTTTCTAAGGCTGTTTTTAAAAATGTGGCTTAAATAGCCTAATTTAACTAAGGTCTAGTCCTGGCTTAAGCTAAACCCTGTTTGTGAAACTGGGCCTAAGTTTGCCATGGGTAATTTCCTAATTTATTTGCTTATATTTCAAAAATAACTACAAAACTAGAATTATTCCAAAACTACAACAAAACTATTCCATTTATAACACAATGGAGTTCAATGCTGATAACACGAGTTGAGCTGCTCCTGCCTTTGCCTTGATTTGCTCACTGATGTGTTGTGCGTTGTTCTCTATCTGTCAATTGAAAGTATTTAGATTTTAAAAGTCTGATTCATTTACAACATTTAATTGAAACGTTTAATTTCAGTTGGCTTTTTTTGTAGCTCAGCAATAAAACAAAGAAACAAAAAGTTACGTTAAATTCGAAATCACAATCTCTGTCAAAGGTATTCGCCTCAACCACCTTCCCATTATTCTCCCTCTCTTTTCAGTTGGGACGGTGGGCCTAATCAAAAGATAACATGGGCCAACTTTGGCCTGAGGGCCTTACTTTGGGCATCTCTGGTTTAAACATTTAGGCATGTAAATCTTTATTTTAGTGAGAATTAATTAAATTGAGCAGAAACTATATTAAATACTTGAATAATGCCAATTCTGTTTCAAATGAATGTTATTTATTTATTGTAATTCATCGATGAGTTTGCAATAATGACAAAATTCAACTTACATAAATTACATTAATATGCTGCGATCAGGATTTTTGCAGTACCGATTCCTTGTCATGGTGATCGGCCGATACAGAGTACCGACTCGCATGCTTCAAGCTTTATATAACTTTGCCATTGCATAAGCACATTTTCCCTCTAAGTATGAGATCTCGCCTTACCTAGGAGAATAAATTAAGGATGTTGCATACGTGTAATGTTCGGAAGTAGCTTTACAAAAATTAATAGATAAAACAAATAGAAAACAAATGGTAAGAAAAATGACTAACAATGCAATTTGGAAGCATTGCTCATATGTTGTAGCGCTGCTGATGTATAACCCGGAGATGCACATGCATCTTCCTCTACTTTTAAACTCGTTAACAAACACTTGCGATCGGTTCATGAGATCGGCCAGATCAGAGAGTACGTGACATCATGTGATTATCGGCCAATACCGATCTCCGGCCTATCGTTCAGAGCATCCTTAATTAATATGAATATGACTAAATTCTAATTTCTTTTTGAAATTAAGCAAAACTTGTAAAACTACACAATGTTTTATTAGTGATTGCGGGTGATTTTGATACGTGTTATTAAGCCATTTTCATCATTTAAGATGTGGAAATTTGTATGTCTCAATTAAAAAAAAAACTATGTGTAGGTAATAATAATAGTTTTTTTATATATAAAAACATGACAGATTTCTGTGAAACAAAGTCAAAAATTAAAAGAGGTTTTCAATTAGTAAAACAATAAGTGTAATAGAGCTTTATGTCTAGATTCAGCAATAAGTTAATCATTAAAAATATAACAATTTTGTTTCATTATTTTAATTATTTACAGTACATCTAAAGCAGTGGTTCCCAAGGTGGGGGTCGTGTGACAACGGCAGGGGGTCGCTTGGTGATTTCTAAAAGTCAAATCAATTTATTAAACTATTAGAATTACCATATTTTAACCATAACCCACAGAAGATGAAAATAGTAGTTTTAATAGTTAAAAACAACAACATGCAAATGAAAAGCCATCAGCCTTTAAATTATTTTTTTCATAGGATTGGTGTGTTTACGTTAAATTAACAACACAATATAATAGTGTCAGCTGCATTTGCAAATTGATTTTATAGCACCAGGTTAAACTATATGACGCATTTATGGCAATCAAATACATTAAAAAATAAGTACAGGCCACAACTGAACATTGAGAATGATCCCTGATTGCTGATGATTTGGATGATCTCCAAAATTAAACCAAGAATAGACTTGTGCTGAAAACATTGTGCCCACCAGTCTCTTTAGTTGAGGTTAATATTAAATTCAGGGTATATGCAGTAATCCTAAAGTTAATTTCAATACCTATTTTAAGACCTCGTCACCACTTCAAGTTCTAATCAGTATCAAACCTTTAACTTGATAAACAGTTGCTAATAAACAGTTGTAGTTAAATAAATCAATAGGGCAAAATAATGCAACAGAACTCAGATAAGCTCAGAAGAAACAAACCTTGAAAGAATAAATTATGTGGTTGTTTTCAGCGACAGGCTTCAGCCACTTCGTCTTCGTCTTTCTCCAACCAGGAGTACGCAAACTTGAATTTTCCCATTTCGTCGTCTGTTTCGCTACATGTGGAGAGCGTTACATCTCCTTCCTGCATTTGTCGCAAAGTACGTCACATCACCTGGACGGAGGAGCTTGGCCGGATGCGCCCCGGGTCGATCCCGTGGATCGAGCATGCCGTTGTTAATATTAGGAGGAAAATAAATATATTTATGCTTTTTTGGAGTCAAACACTTTGGAAAACGCTTGAACAAAATTTAAGACCTCGTAAAAACACGATTAAGACTTTTTAATACTTTTTAAGGGCCTTAGGGCCCTATCATACACCCGGCGCAATGCGGCGCGACGCAATTGTTGTTTGCTAGTTTCAGCTCGACGCAAGAGTCATTTTGACGTTTTGCACCACACTGTTTAAATAGCAAATGCATTTGCGCTCATATGTGGCGTTCGGGTCTAAAAAAATAGTTTAATCCCACCGGTCACAATTGTGACCACAATGTTTGCTTGCATATTTTTCTGAAGTAATAAAAAGCAACTCTTATTATAAAGCACATGTTCATTGATAATGAAAATTTAAGATGTCTAAATGAGTTCAGGCCAGGTCTAACATGATTGGGTAGTTAGGCCATGTGACCATAAACATTCATTTCTTAGTACTGCCATCTGAATTGAAGGATAATGTCAAAGCTCAGAAAGACAGGTAAGTTAATTTTTAAAAAGGCAATACATCTTTTGCATGCATCATCCTGAAAGGGTTATCTATACATACATATTAAAATTATATTATTACATTGTTTTTTTTTGTCATCAAGCTGCTGATAATTAAAGACGGTCACAATTGTGACTGGTGGTATAAATAACACAGGGAGTCTATGTCCCCCATATGTCATTTCATATTTCATCATTTGTTTATGTATTATTTTTTAATATTTATTCCTTAATTTATATATATGTTTTTCATTACTATGCTACCTAGATAGCATACGAATGTCACCCACTTTAGGCAGTTATGCGGCATTGGTGGTCTTCCTTCGGCCCAGACAAAATGAATGTGAGCCTGAAGTGGCCCACCTGTACAATGGCAAAAGGGGGCCAAAGATTCAAATTCATATATGGGCCATTTAAGGCAACTGACTGTGAGCCTGTGGCCCATGGGGAAATTGGTAGATTGAATGACTGAGGAAAAATGTGGGCCACAGTTGGCAAAAATGTGACAGTCATTTAAGGGTAATCTGGGTCTAAACCTAAAATGGCTTAAATGTGTAGGTGCAAATGTGGTGCAGTTAGCTTAAGATATCTGGGGCCACTTTTGGCAAATATTTGTCACAGTAAACTATGGCTAATGTGGATTTGAGCCTATAGTGGCCCAGAGACGATATGGCAAATGTGGCCTAGTTATCGTAAAACATATGTGGGCCACTTTTGGCAAATATTCGGCACAGTAAGCTTTGGCTAATGTGGATTTGAACCTATAGTGGCCCAGAGAAGATATGGCAAATGTGGCCCAGTTATCTTAAAACATATGTGGGCCACTTTTGGCAAATATTCGGCACAGTAAGCTTTGGCTAATGTGGATTTGAACCTATAGTGGCCCAGAGAAGATATGGCAAATGTGGCCCAGTTATCTTAAAACATATGTGGGCCACTTTTGGCAAATATTCGGCACAGTAAGCTTTGGCTAATGTGGATTTGAACCTATAGTGGCCCAGAGAAGATATGGCAAATGTGGCCCAGTTATCTTAAAACATATGTGGGCCACTTTTGGCAAATATTCGGCACAGTAAGCTTTGGCTAATGTGGATTTGAACCTATAGTGGCCCAGAGAAGATATGGCAAATGTGGCCCAGTTATCTTAAAACATATGTGGGCCACTTTTGGCAAATATTCGGCACAGTAAGCTTTGGCTAATGTGGATTTGAACCTATAGTGGCCCAGAGAAGATATGGCAAATGTGGCCCAGTTATCTTAAAACATATGTGGGCCACTTTTGGCAAATATTCGGCACAGTAAGCTTTGGCTAATGTGGATTTGAACCTATAGTGGCCCAGAGAAGATATGGCAAATGTGGCCCAGTTATCTTAAAACATATGTGGGCCACTTTTGGCAAATATTCGGCACAGTAAGCTTTGGCTAATGTGGATTTGAACCTATAGTGGCCCAGAGAAGATATGGCAAATGTGGCCCAGTTATCTTAAAACATATGTGGGCCACTTTTGGCAAATATTTGGCACAGTAAGCTTTGGCTAATGTAGATTTGAGCCTATAGTGGCCCAGCGAAGATATGGCAAATGTGGCCCAGTTATCTTAAAACATATGTGGGCCACTTTTGGCAAATATTCAGAAGAGCAAGCTTTGGCTAATGTGGCTTTGAGCCTAAAGTGGCCCAGAGAAGATATGGCAAATGTGGCCCAGTTATCTTAAAACATATATCGACCATTTTGCATTTCATGCATTGCAGCATGAAATATTTTATTGTTACCATTGTTGAGGTACAAGGTCGGATTCTTGAGGTCTGAGTGTGTCTTTACCATTTCTGAACTGTTTTTTCTTTCTTTCAATTCACTCTCTTAACTTAAACATGACGTGGAGCGGACCACCCTAGCAAACCGTGGCCCAGAATAGGGTCAGTTCTGTTTCATTTGGTTGAATTCTGGCTAATATGTGGTATTGCTTTAGCGTATTTGTGGCACAGATCTGACAAACAGGAGCAGACCGCCCTAGTGCCATCATACCATTCAGTATGTGGTTCAGATGTAAGTGTCTGGTGTGGGCCAGATCTGGGCCAGAATAAAAGCAAACTGTGGCCAAGAATAGGGTCAGTTCTGGTTTATTTGGTTGAGTTCTGGCTCATATGTGGTATTGCTATGGCTTAATTGTGGCCCAGATCTGGCAAACAGGAGAGGACCACCCAAGTGCCATCATTCCATGCGGTATGTGGGCCGGATGTAAGTGTCTGGTGTGGGCTGGATTTGAGCCTCGTGAATTTTGTAAGCTTAGTATTCCTTTCTGTTTATAATGAAGTTTATAGTAATATACTCCTATAATTTGTCATTTTGACATAATTTCATTTGAATATTTGTGTTAACCTGCTGCATTAGATTGCTATTTTGTTATTTTTGAAACTGAGCCAGACAATGTTTACTTCTTGTTCATGAAATAAAACAAATTTCAACAAGTTAAACTAGTGTTTAAACTAATTGCTGGCTAGACATTTTTAATTTTGTAAATGCATTTACACTATAGATCTAGACTCCCTGTGTTCCACTACCGGTCACAATTGTGACCAAAGATGAAACCCGTTTTTTCATGGACTTTTCAATTATTTTTTTTTTAAATTGACATTGATTGTTTAATATCCTAAAAAATGCCACACAAATTCATATATGTCATCTCTAGGAAAAATTTGGGATTAAATGGGTTAATGCTTTTGCGCCCTGCGCTTTGGACTTTGCGCCTAGATCAATAAAATAGAGCCCATATTGTTCTCTCATAATTGATTTATCAACTTTTAATACTTTTTTAAGACCCCGCGGACACCCAGAAATTAAAAAAATTAATAAATGACTATAAAATGATATGGTTGTTAGACTGTTGCACTTTTTTGTGTTGTCAATATGCTCGTGTTTATATAGGCCTACTGTTGTGTGCGCAACGTTTGTATATTTATAACCACATCTGAGGAATTTGGGGGTCGCGAGTCACTGGCATTGTTATTTTGGAGGTCGTGGGCTGAAAAGTTTGGGAACCCCTGGTCTAAAGTATGCTATTTTTCATTTCATTGTTACGGCTCTAGATTACGCTGAAGAGCAATATTTCATTCATATTTTGACTTTCATCAGACACTGTACTCTCATTTAATATTACTAAATCACTTTTATAAAGGTAATTGTACAAACTTTAATCTTTGGCCAATATATATTTTCTAAAATTTAGAGGGCAAATTAAAGTGATTTATAAAGTGCTGCTTTTCTAAAATAGACAAACGTTTCACCTTCTTGATCGTGGGGTCCACAGGCTGCAGACATTCTGGAGAGTTGTTGCGTGAATTGTTGACCAATGAGGAGACGGGGTGAAAGGTCAGACAAGACTTCGGTTGGAGCAATTTTATGGCTTCCAGTGACTTCACTTCTCCAAAGTCCAACCACCGTCTTACCTCATCCTCTCCATCCAGCACTGCCGGCATCCTGTTACAAAACACATCGAGTCAAGACTCAAGGATAGTACGCTGTTTCAACATGAAACAAAAACTCCACGAGTCATCATATTTATGTGCTCCACCTATCATGGATGTTTTGAAGGTTTGGTGAAGCATCTACGGTAATGACTGTGTAAGTGTACAGCGTCTCTCCACCACAAGGAGGCATCCAGGAGTCAAAGAGCCCTGCTATTGTGAGCAGACGCCACCCAGTCCAGTCACTGGTGTCTAGATCACCCTGTAGACAAGAGAAGGAAAAAAAACTAATTGAAAAAGTGACAGTAAATACTTTCATAATGTTAATTCTATTTTAAATAAAAGTGTTGTTGGATTATTTATTTATTTCTATTCATCAATTTGGAATAACGACTGATAAAAATTAACTTTTTACATAAATTGCACTTTAGATCCATTTTAAGGTGAGACACTAAAAAACACAAGCTCTGCTTTTATATATGCACCTGTCAACTTTGAGATTTTTTTCATTCTTATGGAATTTTTAAAGTGTCTTTACAGTTTTTCCCAATTGTTTACACACATTTTCTGAAAGCATGTCTCATATTGTCAGAACTCTACACACAAACACACACACATTGGGCAAAACCCTCCAAAATGAAACTTTACATTCAAAACAATGTGATTTCTTCTCAAAATGGTATTTTGTTTTCAAATGACACACACAAACCATCACATGAATAGACATTTATAAGAACCAGTTGATCACTGATGTGACCACTTCTTCTCCATTTATCCTAATGACTTACTGCAAGCCTTTTTTGTTACACTTACTACAGACAGTACATAGGCCTACATAAGTGCGTTATAAAACACACAAATACACGGTACCAAATATATTTTACTGTATTTTCCCACAAAAACAGTGTACACAGTGTTTATCCCAACCAACACAAAGTTGCACATAACATGGTCTACATATGCCATCAACAGAAGTATTTACAGAATACAGTTACAGTTCAAAAATAAATAAATTGTGAGGATTTTGGTCATACACTTTCCATCCCCAGGCAGAAAAAAGGAAGGAGAAATAGAGAATATTGAGGGAGATAAACAACTAAAACACGTGGGTGGGCAGTGAACCAGTTATGAACCAGATGAGCTCTGATTTCTAAATCGCAATTATGTGTGACTGGTGTTTACCTATGTGATGAGTTAGTATGCAAAGTAAGGCAACTGACTTTACAATTTTGAATAACAGTGTGTTCCTTGTGAAAACAAGAGATTTTCTGCATGAAAATTGTGCCAAATTCAGATAATTGTGTCTAGTGTTTTGAAAAAAGTGTGTTTTAAACCTGCAATTTGAGTGTAAAGCATGAATTGTGCTTGTAGTTTAGCAGAACTGGTTCAGGGGGTTGGTGCATCAGTTACATGTTGTAGTCATTGTGTCTGAAGTACAAGTAATTGTGTGTAAACAACTAAGAAAAACTGTAATTGTTACTTTTGTTGCAGTTTAGCAATGTGTGTGGATTTTTAATTATAAAACATATTTTTAAAGTTTTTGTCTGATTAATTTTTTTTTCATCTGCATGGAGCCATAAATCTCTACTTCAGCAGCACATACTTCGCTGTTCTATTCTAACATATCTTTATTAATGAAGGTTTTCAAAGAGAGAAATTAATACAAATTATAACATTTAATTCTACAAAAATATTTGAAAATGTTTCCAGTATTTTCTAAATGGAATTATAAACAGGTTACCCAAATCCCTGTAAAATCATTTTGAACCTGACTTTATCAAGTGTTTAGATCAACATTATGGCTCAATAATTAAATAATGCCCCATTTTTATTTTTATTTTTAAATACCATTTTTGAAAACTTGTAATACAGTACAAAAAAATCTACTGTTTAATTTAATTTATTCAACTGGGGAAATATGATTATAATTATAATTTTTTTAACCTATTTACACAAAAATACATTGTACTATCCATAGTAAACGCGCACCCTGATGACCTGATGCAGGAGAGAAGATGTAAAGTAGTTTTGACCTTTTTTAGTGCATAAAATTGTTCTTGGAGCTTCATATGATTACTTTTCTGGACTTTGAACATCTCCCGATGCTTGCTTTTCATGTAGGATGAGGCAGCTCTCGATTTTTATCTTAATTTGTGTTCTGAAGACGAACGAAGGTCTCTAAAGATTGAAATTACTTAAGGATGAATAATTAGTAACAGAATTTTCATGTTTGAGTCAGCAGCTCAACACGGATGTGCCATATTTCCCATAGTAAACACGCATTTTGCCATTTTTTACTAGCTTGTCATTTTTACAGCTTTTTTTAACCACACAAAACTGTTCTTGAAGCTTTGTATGAATACAGTTGAACCACTGAAGACGCATGGAATGTTTTTGGTTACCTTTATGTACTTTGAGCATCTCTAGAGCATTGCTGAGAGAGCTTTCTTATTTCACCTAAAACAAGTTCATTTGTGTTCTGAAGATGAATGAAGGTCTCATGGGTTTGGAATGACAGGAGGGTGAGTAATTAATAACAGAATTGTCATTTCTGAGTGAACTAACCCTTTAAATGAACTCCTTATGACTGTCAAACTTTGGTTTACCTCTCTTTGGTCCAACTCTTGGTCACTTTTTAGTTCCTGTGTACTTTGTGGACCGGGCACTTGTCCTCCTTGGCTTTGTGGAAAGTAAATGAAGAAAGGCTGTTTGTCCTTTTCCTGTCGCCTCCATTCGTAGAAGCCATCAGCCAGAATGACGCAGCGCTGACCTTTCAGAAGAGGATCCTGTAAAATACAACACAAGTTTATTCATATCTTTAGAAGTATTATTCTTGATAAATAATTGAGTTGGGCGTCATGGCGGCGCAGTGGGTAGCACAAGCCTCGGCTGGGTCAGTTGGCATTTCTGTGTGGAGTTTGCATTTTCTCCGCGTGTTCGCGTGGGTTTACTCCGGGTGCTCTGGTTTCGCCCACAAGTCCAAAGACATGCGCTATAGGTGAATTGGGTAGGCTAAATTGTCCGTAGTGTATCTGTGTGAATGAGAGTGTATGGATGTTTCCCAGTGATGGGTTGCAGCTGGAAGGGCAAACATATGCTGGATAAGTTGACGGTTCATTCCACTGTGGTGACCCCAGATTAATAAAGGGACTAAGCCAAAAAGAAAATGAATGAATGAAATAAAGTTCACCTATGCCTATAGGCGGCACGGTGGCTTAGTGGTTAGCACTGTTGCCTTACAGCAAGAAGGTCGTTGGTTCAAGTCCTGGCTGGACCAGTTGGCATTTCTGTGTGGAGTTTGCATGTTTCATCCGGGTCCTCCAGTTTCCCCCACAGTCCAAAGACATGAGCTATAGGTGAATTGAATAAACTAAATTGGCTGTAGTGTGTAAATGTGTGTGTGAATGAGTGTGTTACTGGGTGTTTCCCAGTACTGGGTTGTGGCTGGAAGGACATCCGCTGCATAAAACATACGCCGGAATAGTTGGTGGTTAATTCATCATCTACAGCAATATTTGGGGAAAAAAGTGTTTGTTAAAAATAGTCATACTTTGAAACCAACCAGATAAAAGAAAAAAATATGGAATTTAAACTATTAACTTTAACAACATCAAAAATGTATATAGAAACAAGATATTTTAGTGCAAGCAGCTTTACACTGTGTCACTGCCACAAACCAATAGCAATTCAAAAGTGTTTACAAGTGGTTTTTTTTTTTTTTAAGTTTGCTTTGGCAAGCTGTTTCATATCCAAAAACAATATTTTGTATTAAATTATGACACACTATTTACTTCTTTAAATTTGCCATGATTTAATTGTCCTATTTTCTAATTAGTAGACATTTCACTGTAGTCACTGTCACTGTAGTTCAATAGTCATGTCAAAGCAGTTACTAAATCAGCATACTATCATCTCAAAAACATTGCAAGAATCAGATGCTTTGTTTCCAGTGAAGACTTAGAGAAACTTGTTCATGCTTTTATCAGCAGCAGGGTGGATTACTGTAACGGCCTCCTCACGGGCCTTCCCAAAAAGACAGTCAGACAGTTGCAGCTCATCCAGAACGCTGCGGCCAGGATTCTGACCAGAACCAGGAAATCAGAGCACATCACACCTGTCCTCAGGTCTCTACACTGGCTCCCAGTTACATTCAGAATAGATTTTAAAGTACTATTACTTGTCTATAAATCACTAAATGGCCTAGGACCTCAATACATTACAGATATGCTCACTGAATACAAGCCTAATAGATCACTCAGATCTTTAGGATCAATTAAACTAGAAATTCCAAGAGTTCAGTCAAAGCAAGGTGAATCGGCTTTCAGCTACTACGCCCCTCGCTGCTGGAATCAACTCCCAGAAATGATCAGATGTGCTCCAACATTAGGCACATTCAAATCCAGACTGAAAACACATCTGTTTAGCTGTGCCTTTACTGAATGAGCACTGTGCTACGTCCGACAGATCGCACTATTACGTTTTTCTCTTCTTTTTCATTCTTTTACAACCTGTTTTAACACATTTTTGTCTGTTTTTATCTGTTTTTTATTATCTGTTTTTATTTTATTTTTTCTTATACTTGTCTCTTTTATTCCTGTTTATGTAAAGCACTTTGAATTGCCACTGTGTATGAAATGTGCTATATAAATAAACTTGCCTTGCCTTGCCTTGCCTTGTAGAATAATAAGTAATGAAGTGAAGAGTTCAGATGCAAAAGCCGCCAAACGCCACTTTCGCCAAAAATGAGCTAATAACATTGAGTGAATGCTTTAGGCACGCAGTACATGTTCAACAAATAGATTTGCTTCTAATCATCCAAATCCCAGTCTCAGCGCATTCAGAAATAACAGTTTGTTGGCAAAAGCCGCTAAACGGCACTTGCCTTTGACAGCAAAAGCCGATATATGCCGAGAACCAATGAGAAGGTGCGAATCCAATCATATGTTTTCAATGTAGTAGCGCGCTGATATATAGCCGGCTTTTATAAGGAGACTGTTTTATTCCGCTTTCGATTTTAAAGATGGAGTTTGATGAACTGGATGAGCCTGTCCGACTGTCAGTGAATGGTAAATGAAAACGTCCCTTACCTCAAAACTCTGTGCATTATAAGAAAAAGAAAACACAATGTACAGTCGGAAGTGTAGCATGCATTCATAACGTTTTTTTGCACAGCGACGCTACTTTGAGTCTGATTTACTATACATTAAACGGCAACTGCGTTTCACGAAAGACAGAGTTAAGATGCCGTTCTTTTATCCCATGTGGATGCTATGAGGATAAACAAGAGACCAAGACCTTAAGAAGGAAGGGAATGAACAGCTTCTTAAAGTGTCTAAGAGGCATCCCCTTTTTGCCAAGTAGGCCTGCCTTGTGTTTTATTTCCTGATTTAATCTATTTTTTAAAAGATAAATATAATGAACAAAACTATACATTATTTATATTACTTCATATTACCTTTACATCTGATAATCTTTTTATATTATTGGACAATGCACAGATATTGATGTTTCATAATGTTTTTACACTACATTATTTGAATCTACCAAGCTTATTTTATAATGTTTGCAATGTTTACATTGTTCAACTAACATTAAATCTAAATCCCAAATATCAGAAATGACAACAGATAGTTAAGATTTAATTAATGTCAGTTTTAATTAGTGCTGGGCCGTTATCGCCGTTAACGTGCTGCGTTAATGCAAGACTCTTATCGCGCGATAAAAAAAATATCGCCGTTAATCTATTCTCAAAGTTGGGTTGGGAGCTGGGTCTATTTTACACAAACTATGGTGATTTTCACCTTGATATATTAGCGCGGATGTATACCTGACCGGTGAGCCATCTGCCCTTCTGAATCAAATCAGCAGGATGCCTGACTCTAACTGCAGTTCGGCGGTTTCACTTTAACTCACAAACATTTCATTCATTCCTTCGTGACAAACTGGGGTATTAGACGCAAATACCGAGTAAGGACAGGTGAAAGAGTTGTGGAATTTAATAACGCAAGCCAAATGGTAAGAAAAAAAACATCCGCATTTCGCTATGTGTGTGTGCGGTCCTTTAGTGACAGCCGAGTGTGGATGTTGTCGGAAAATATGGCGAAAGGTCCTAAAGACCGTGGTGTTTACTTCAATAATGCCACTAATGTCTGCAAACTTCACGTCTTAATTCCTTTTCTGTTTAGTTCAGTTTAGACTTTATTCAGATTAAGGTTATCAGAAATCTCAGTTTGGAGCTTATGTAGGCCTACAGTTCAACATTGATGTTTAACTGAATAAACAGTTAGTAAACACAAGTACATCTTATTGAACATCATTTATTTTCATCACCAATTATCATAGTAGAACAGTTTCTCAAGCAGTTTGTGATGCATTGTGGAAATAGGAGATGAGCCCCTGGTCTAATGCGACACCCGGCTTGAGAAACCTGTTCTCAAAGATATATTATTTGGGTAACACACATATTCTGAATGTTTTCGGCAGAATTCAAATGAGCCATTTTAATCTAGATTAATCTAGATTAAAAAAAATTAATCTATGCCCACCTATAGTTTTAATGTTATTGATTAATGCACTTGACAGATTTATATATTTTTTAATTTTAGGTGGTTTGTGTAAGGTGTTTTATGTTTGGTAAAATAATTTCTAATTGCATCTTTAGTGATTTTCCACTAGTTACACTGTCTTGTTCCAATAGGTGGATTTTGGAAAAGTGACTTTTTTGGAAAAAAAAAAGTATTTTATTTACTAGCTAATAACCTTATCATTTCCTATAAAATGAAACTTCTGAACCTTATTATAGGAGCCTGATAGAAAATGCTCATTTACAAGAAAAGAGGTCTGATGGATTTAGAGGGTTTTGCATCTGAACTCTTCAAGATTTCATCAGTAGCTACACTGTCCATATATATATAAATAAAAGCAAAAATATTGCTCATTGACAAAACACACATACCCTTGATTAACAACCTTGTAAAACAGTAGGTTTATTTCAAAGGGTTTATATCTAAGCTTATATCTGTATTAATTGCTTTTTTTAGTTGTTTTTTTTACGTGAACAGCTTTTAATTTGGAAAAAAATTGTTTGCTTTTAAAGTCTATAGACTGTTATTTATGGATGATTTTCTATAAGTCTATTTTCCTTCTATGACGCTTGAATGTTATTTTATTTATTTATTTATCAGGATCCCTATTAGCCCCGACCATGGTAGTGTCTATTCTTCCTGGGGTCCACCAAACACAAAATATAAATGCTTACATTAAAACAATGCTGTTCTGTACTGTAACGTCAATGTGCAATGTAAAGAAAGGGACACATTTTGGACCAATGAGATTTCACTGTGGGCGGAGTTAAACATTTTACGCCTTATGTAAAATGAATGAGGATCAAATATTCCATACCTTGTAAGACTTCTTTTCAAGCAGGCTTTCACTGCGACAGTTAGAGGTGTTGTACTGCATCTTATTGGGGTCGTTTTCTTTGAACCAGGTCGGGACGAGACCCCAGCGCATTGCTGCCAGCACACACTCATCTACAGGAGCTTCCTGCGGAAAGAAGCAGATTAAAGAGCTGTTCTTAAGAGAGACTGATTATTGTGCATATATGTTATGGCATGCCTTGTTGAAGTGTCTGTTGGACAGAAGCACAGGGCTGAAGGACTGAGGACTCTTGTTGTATGAGGGACGGTATTTGTCAGAGTCTCCATCTTTCCAGCGGGGTGGGCGTCGGTGTCCTGTTCGGTCTCGATAATGAGATGCACGACTGAGCTCATGTGGTGCAAGTGTGCAAGCCGTTCTTCCACACATCCTGGTGTTACAACCCTGTGTGACCATAACACAAGGCTTTAAACCAGTTAAACAAACAAAAAACTAAACAGTTTATTCATTCATTCATTTTCTTTTTGGCTTAGTCCCTTTATTAATCTGGGGTCGCCACAGTGGAATGAACCGAAAACTTATCCAGCACATGTTTTAGCAGCGGATGCCCTTCCAGCTGCAACCCTAAACAGTTTATTTAAAAAGTAAATAATGAATTTAATTGAAATGCAAATGTTAGGAGTGTTGACGTGATGATGTTTAAATGATGTTTACTTTTTAAATGTGGACATTCTACAAATTTTGTTCATATTAAGATAAAAAGGACACTTTGCTCAATTTATAATTAATAGATTTGCTTAAGGTGTACATGTTCTTTGTTCTCTAATAAATATTCGTTTTTATCTATGTATTTTGTATATGACTGTTGTTTTCAATGGACAATAAAAGCTTTTATTTAACCAAACTTTTGATTAAGCATTGAGCAATAATCATTTTAATTAATAATGTTTAGTTAATAAAATGCTAAAAGAGGTAAACAGTAAGTAAACTTATTTAATAAAATAAAAATCCTTAAACAAATTAAATGTTTTACTTAAAAAACAAAACATAAATAAAAACAAATTAAAATACCTTCAAAAATATAAAAAAATTGAACAAAATAAATATTTTTAATAAAAAATAAATTGTATAGAATAAATTATGAGTAAATATTCCAAAATTTAATGAAAACAAACAACAGCAAATTCGAATAAACAAAACAAGTAAAAATAAACAAATATACAAATCAGATTATAATGTATAATGCAAATAATCAAATTAATAAATGCTGTACTTTTGCTTGTGCTGTATATTTTAAAACTAAGTTAACATTTCAGATCCATTTCTAGAATTTTATTTAACGATGTAAATTCATTCTTCATACACCATTTAGATGCCTTTTACATTTTACAATGGAGGTATATTTGGCGGTCCGTATCATCTATAAAAATCGTTTCTTTATGAAGAACTGTTTTGAGTATTTTTTACGTCATTACGTAAAACGTCATGGCGTGCTTTCGCGCCATGGCGCCAGAAAATGAGAGTATGATGTGGTCTCAGCTTTGAAAGTTTATTCATTTTCTTCATATTCTAGCTTACATTACTATTATTAGCTCATCCATCGATTCTCGCCTTATAACAGTCACTTCATTAAGAAGATGAGACTTAAAAGGGCCAATATTTCATGAAGCAGTAGATGCAAGTTCTACGAGTTAAAACTCCAGAAACATAATTTTCCCTTACTTCACTCCAAAGCGTGTTTTAGTGCATCTGAAAGGTTGTTTTACTTGAAAAGCGACACCTCAAAACTCGCTTCTACAGGAATGCTAACATGCAACGGTTTCTGCACGGCAGGTTTGGCACCTTCACCAACTGGCAAACACGATACAGATGCACTGACCAATAACACACAATTAATATAAGGTTATAATATAAATTAAATTCTCACCAGTCAAGAACTAGTCCTAATTTTGAGGTAAAAGGCGTATAATCAGAGAGCAACGATTGTGGTGTTCACTGGACGATTGTGTAAACACAAAATGGCGCCCTCTGTCCGCACAACCTGTTATAACACTACAAACCACTGCTTTGCATACAGCGGTGTCAGTGACACACAAACTTTAGCAATTTATCAAAACTTCGTTTTATTTTCAAAAACACAAACATGCAACAGCAATATAATGGTTTAAGAGTTTACAAAATGTGAAAATGATATGACTGAATTTAACATGGCTTGGAATAAACGGGTAAATATGCATGACTTTACAAACTCTTACATTTATACAAAGCTTTATTTCTTTTTAATCATATAAAAACTCAAAATAACACGTTCTCTTCTTGGTCTATGCCAGGATGTAACAAAAATGTTGTCACAAAAAATATGTCGTCGTATTGCCACCCCAAAATAATGCTGTCAAGATTTCATCATCCTCGCGTCATTCCAAACCTACAATATGTCTTTCCCTCTTCTTCAACACAACATATATTTTATTTTAAAAATACCATATTCTGGTAACCATTTTTCTGCATTTATTATATGTTTCACAGACAAAAAGTAAACTGTGCCAGTTTAAAACAGTATGAAGGTGAACAAATTGTATTGTATGAAATCAGCTGCATGTGGGAACTGTACAGAAAGGCAAAACAAAAAGAAATGAAATAAACTAAAGAACAGGTAAACTCAAGTTGCCATACTTCTGGCATCAGCGATGTCAAGTGGCACTTGAAACTTGTAGTGTCAAACACCTTTATTTAGCTAGTCATGTCAGGTCTTATTTTAGATAGTGAGTAGCCAAAACATAAGAACAATATATTAGCTGTTCATTTACGTGTTCTTCAAGTTGTCTGAAGTTTTATTGTATGATGTGTCCAACAAACACAGGAGAGAAAATGCATAATGAATCATATTACAGCTGCCACTCGTATTCATCCATCCAAGAGTTTGAGGATACTTTCTCTCTCCTTCAGAGCTTTCCATGCCTGATCTTTCTCTTTTTTTGTCGGAGTGCGTTTCTTTTGTCTGGCTGCCATGATGCGACGGAAGGCCTCCATAACCTCATTATCTGCCACCCGCACCCGCTGACGAAGCTCCTGCTTGCGCATCTCTTCCCGCGCCAGCCTGCATGAACAAGTGAACAGTGAAAGATTTATTAGAGAGACCACAATCTCGTACAAGTGTAGGTTGTGCAGCGCTCTACTGACAATGTGCAAATTATATTAAGGATATAATGTCCATATTGACCAAATAAAACAGATTACAGAGTATGCCTTACAAGAAAAAAATATTTTAACTAATTCTTGCTACTACTATAAAGAAACCTTGAGTTGAGTAATTTATGCTTGAAAATAAGAAATTAAAAATAAGTTCTGCTTTTTTTTTTGTAGTGTTCAAAACTAAAAGAAATATTTTTTAAATGAATGAAACTAATTTTGAACAAATAAAACAAAATTTTGAAAGGAACGAATAGACCACATTTCACATTTTATTATAACAACATTTATACACTCACCGGCCACTTTATTAGGTACACCGTACTAGTAACTGGTTGGACCCCCTTTTGCCTTCAGAACTGCCTTAATCCTTCGTGGCATAGATTCAACAAGGTACTGGAAAAATTCCTTAGAGACTTTGGCCCATATTGACATGATAGTATCACACAGTTGCTGGAGATTTGTGGGCTGCACATTCATGATGCAAATCTCCTGTTCTACCACATCCAAAGGGTGCTCTATTGGATTGAGTTCAGGTGACTGTGGAGGCCATTTAAGTACAGTGAACTTAGTGTCATGTTTAAGAAACCAGTCTGAGATGATTCGTGCTTTATGACATGGCGCATTATCCTGCTGGAAGTAGCCATCAGAAGATGAGTAAACAGTGGTCATAAAGGGATGGACATGGTCAGCAACAATACTCAGGTAGGCTGTGGCATTGACACAATGCTCAATTGGTACTAATGCACCCAAAGTGTGCCAAGAAAATGTCCCCCACACCATTAAACCACCACCACCAGCCTGAACCGTTGATACAAGGCAGGATGGATCCATGCTTTCATGTTGGTGACACCAAATTTTGACTCTTTCATTCAAATGTTGCAGCAGAAATGGAGACTCATCAGACCAGGCAACGTTTTTTCAATCTTCTATTGTCCAATGTTGGTGAGCCTGTGCGAATTGAAGACTCAGTTTCCTGTTCTTAGCTGACAGGAGTGGCACCCGGTGTGGTCTTCAGCTGCTGTAGCCCACCCGCCTCAAGGTTTGACGTGTTGTGCATTCAGACATGCTTTTCTGCATACCTCGATTGTAACGAGTGGTTATTTGAGTTACTGTTGCCTTTCTGTCAGCTCGAACCAGTCTGGCCATTCTCCTCTGACCTCTGGCATCAACAAGGCATTTGCACCGACAGAACTGCCGCTCACTGGATATTTTCTCTTTTTCAGACCATTCTCTGTAAACCCTAGAGATGGTTGTGCGTGAAAATACTAGTGGATCAGCAGTTTCTGAAATACTCAGACCAGCCCGTCTGGCATCAACAACCATGCCACGTTCAAAGTCACTTAAATCACCTTTCTTCCCCATTGTGATGCTCAGTTTGAACTGCAGGAGATCGTCTTGACCATGTCTAAATGCCCAAAAACACTGAGTTGCTGCTATGTGATTGGCTGATTAGATGTTTGCGTTAACGTGCAGTTGGACAGGTGTACCTAATAAAGTGACTGGTGAGTGTATATTATAACAAGGCTATAGTACTGACTGTAAAATAAATAAAATGTATTGTGTCTTAATGTTTTGTGCATTTTCAAAAAAGTTTCCCCATCAAGCTTTTTTTTGACAGGTTGCCGCCAAATAAAATACAGAATGAAAATATGTGTTGCAAGTTTCAGAGTGAAGCTTATTGTCATTTACACAATTCCAATGATATAAGGTTTATCTGCTTAAGAGTGACGTCACGCGAAGCAGCTTCCGGGTCCAAACGTTCTATCAAACTGTATGGGGAGACTCAACAAATGGTAAAAATAAATGTTTTCAAAGTGATGTATTACTTTGGAAAATCACGATCGCGGTACGTACGTACGTACGTACGTACGTACGTACGTACCGCGATCGTGATTTACGTACGTACATACATGTACGTGATGTACGTACATACATAGATAGATAGATAGATAGATAGATAGATAGATAGATAGATAGATAGATAGATATATATATATATATATATATATATATATATATATATATATATATATATATATATATATATATATATATATATATATATATATATATATATATCCATGTCTAATATCCGATGGCCAGAAAGTGATTAATTTTTTTTATAAGTTGTTAAAATATTGTCTGTGATGCAGCAAGTTCAGAGACTCATGTGTACACCATGATTTTTATATAAAATTCACTTTGATGTGTGATATGACTAAAATGTGGTCATATACGAATATTGTCTCAATTCAAATGAATAGCAAGTTGGACCCGAAAACTGTATTCCATACGTCACGACTTAACAAGCAGATAATACATCTTCAATCTGAAACCACCAGTAGCCCTAAATGTATTTATTTAATAAAACCACAGTTTGTATGGTTTTGGGTGCTAAATAAGTATATAAATGTGACAGCTCATGTCCATATTAACCAAATAAAACAGGTTACAGAGTATGCCTTACATGAAAAGACTATTTCTAGAAAGACTGCTACTAACACACTACACAGTTTGTATGATTTAGGGTGCTAAACTCATACCTCATTTCTTTTTTTAATTTCCAACTGAAGAATAATATAGAGTAGAGGGAGGGGTTTTATATTTATAGTCCTCTTTTTGTCTTTCATTCGCAGAAAACTAACCGTTGGAGGGTCGTAGCTAAGCATATTTCACCCAAGCCATCAAACTGATCCAAAGTGGAATCAAATGGTTTGATTAAAGATTACCTAAACAAACTGTTTTTTTTCAGTGTAATTAACTTGCATTTCATGCAGATTTTAAAGTTTACTTAAACCATAAGCCATCGAGCAGTCGATAACAGTCTTGATGTTGATCTGATGATTTTCAGCAAGACTCACTTGAGCAGCTCCTGTTTGCGTGAGCGGTTGTGTGCGGTCAGTGCCTTGAGTTCAGCTTGTCTTTTCTGCAGTTCGGCCAGCACCTCGTCTTCAGACTCTCCTCCGACTCCTTGCCTCTCATCAGAGTCCAGCAGCCCCTGAGACACCAGCTCTTCTCTTATACGAGCCTCCAGAGAGCGTGTGTGAGGTACACTGAACACACAAAATACACAATTCAGCCTGTCTACCTCATTACTTCACATCATTCATCATTATTTCTTTCATCAACATTATTATTTTTGAATAGTTCAGTTTTTAAAGGTGTGTAAATAGGGATCGCTAAGCCCCCCCCTTCTTAGTTACTGTTGCTACGCTTGTCAAGCTTTCGTGCCTGGCACGTCTATTACAATATGTATGTGCCGGTGTCAAACATTTACCAGAGATATAATTAGTCATTTTTAGCGAACAGGTGAGATATCCGAGAAAGCCAGACAAAAAAAGGACTGCAGTATGCATTAAAGGTGTATACTCTCGAATACGCAACCGATTAGAAAATAATTTAATCAAAATTGAAGCTAGGTTAGCCTAACCGCTTCATACGCCGACTATTCAACAGCTTAGTTCATGCACAGCAGGAGAGGGGAAATTTAAAAACAATCTAATAATAACAGATTAAACCGTGATTTCTTTATTTTAGACAAAAACCCTGATAGATTAATTGTTGTGCAATGAAATATAGCATTACTAACCCACGAGGACACACATGGACAGGGCTTCTACATGATAGAAAGAACAGCCAGAAGGGGGAAATTGATGGATTAGCATCATTGACCTATAACAATGTACAGTACCAATAACTGTCAGTATGTTTGTGTGCTGCTTTTTATACCGTTTCTATTCTAATTTGCAGTTAAGTGGAAAAAATGAATAAATTGAAATGCAAATCAAAGTATAAATGGCAGAAGTGAACAAATAGATTTGCCCTACCAGCCAATATTAATCAGACACCAAATATAAAAGCAGACACTAACCCGCTATAACGTCGTCACCAATGACTAAATCTCCAAAAGATAAGCGAAAACATCGGTGAACTGTAGCTCTAACATGGACATGAGAGTTATAAATTACTGAAAAACAGCTGCGGGTGAAGTATATTGATCGCAAGTGCTCTGTTTGTAATCATATCTCTGTTTTGTTCTGTTGATATGTAATCCAGAAATATTCATAGCTTGAAACAGATGGAAATATGACTGGATTGTGCTGCTTTTACAGCCTCTCACACAGCTTGATCCACGCTGGCATTTCTCCTCTTGGGTTTTAAGTTTTGGACAGTGAAAAAATTTCCCCCACCCCATCCAAACTTTTAGGATACCGGGTATCAGACTTGCACAATCCATATGCACAACGCTTTGGCTTGTTTCCCCTCGCTCGAAAGCTACAGTTGCTAAGCCACGATTGGTGTGTGGCGGTTTTCGGGTGTGGCTTAGCAAAGGGTCAATTGCTTTAATTCCCCGGAGAATGATCAGTTTACACACAGACAGCCTCTGTGAGCAAGAGAATCCCAAGGATGGGCTCAAAGGCGTTTTTAAAGAAAATGTTACAATGTTTTATACTGTATAAGAATTTATCTACAGCTTCTTAACTCTTAAACAATCGGTAAATCACACATGGCTGTAATAGCCCAATGATTATAATGCATTTAATCTTTACTTTAGCAAAAACTTAATTTATAATATCAATAAAAAATTGTTAATCATCACTATATGATCATCAATAATATTTTTTTTTTCACAAATGCATGCAGATATTTTGGTTGTTGTTGCTGGATTAACACCCCACTCTCTTCCTGGAAAGGGGGAAGAAAATAGAAGCTCATTTTCATTTTAAAGGGATAGTTCACTCAACATTCTGTCATTTACTTAACCTCCACTTTTTCTAAACTGGTTTAAATGTCTTTACTCAGTTGAAGATACGCTAAGAATGTTGGGGAAAAACTAACATTGACTTCAATTTCTATTGGTTGTCAATTACTGCCTTTTTCAACATTCTTCAGAATATCTTCCTTTGTGCTCAACAGAAGAAAAAATCTCTTGGGTGATTTTTTTGGGGGGGGTTAAACTATGCCTACAAGAGGCACAAGAAAACTCTTTCTGCTTGCCAGTCAAAATGGCATTTACAGCATGTTTTAATGAAGGGCTTTGTAGTCATTAGCATAAAATGTCTGCGTTAAAATTCTTTTCAAGAGTTCACAGCTCATGATTTATCACATAGCTTGTTTGGCGTGCTGTCCCGGGAGAGAGCCCTGAGCTCAATGGATCCTCGAGCCCAGGGCTCCCCCCTTTTACATGGCGAGGGGAAATTGAGCTCAGGTCGATCTCAAACTCCCCTGCTGCTGAGGCGAAGGTGAACTTCTTGAGAGTAAGACATTAGAAAAAAGATTTAGGCTTATTTTATCTATAATATAGAGCATATTTAGACGGTGGGAGGAACCCGGGGAACCCAGGGGAAACCCACACGGACACGGGGAGAATATGCAAACTCCGCACAGAAATATCAGATGGTCCAGCAAGGACCAGACGCCATTGGTATTCTTGCTGTGCCGCCCATTCTGGATAAAGGTGGAAGAAGGGGAGGAGGGGGGTTTCTTCCAGACGAAGATAATTGAAAGGAAATGAGGATATATATAGTGCCTTGGGATCCTTTGATTGAAAGATCATGATTAGATAATGTGGGCCTGCTGGGTCAATCATGAGCACGTGCTCCTCTCGAAATTAGTTTAAAATTAAACTTCACTTATCCAACAATTAATTTTCTCTGCTTCTGAAATAAACTTTAGTTTTTGTATGAAGTCTCCAGAGCATAGAGGCTACTTAATAATTCTATCCAGAAGGTAAATAATTAGTTATCGAATTCAGAGCTTATCACCATTCAACTGCTAGAATTAATTTCTCCCCATACTGAAGCTTATCCAGTTTCACTTGAAAAACACAGATCAAGAAGTCATATGAGTTGTACGCTTACTGATGTTGACCATAAAGAAAGACAGAGAAAATAAAGATTACTTATTGGTTTAAACTAAAAAAGTCTGTGTTGGTCATAATTATAAAGTCCGCTAAATATTTACTATCTTTACTGTAACTTGTTGTTTAGGGTGATTTGTATTGTAAGTATATATTTACATGTTTACACCGAGTAGTGAGATGCACTTAATCTCATCGCACATGTATATAATGTACATTGTATATGTGTACAGTGACAATAAAAGGCATTCTTTTCTATTCTATTTACTTTGTGTAGCTGTTGAGTAGTAACTACCACTAGTGCTCATTAACACAAAAATGTTAAAGTTAAAATAAAAATGAAACCTGACTTTATTCATTAATTCTTTAATAACCATAAATAACTACTCTATTTACTATCTAAATCAATTAGTTAGAAGCTTATCTGATGTCTTAACTGGCTCTACATAGCCATAAATATATCTTTTTGAGGTTAACCTAATCCTTTATATGTTTATCCTTTATTTTACTGCATTTTTGCTTTGCATAAGATGCGGTCTTGTATTCAAGAAGGGAATCTTTAGAGAGACGGTGTGTGGAGGTGTTAAAACTATTTTTAACGTGAAATGCCATCTTATTAAAAGCTTCTGGCAAGAAACTCAGCGTGAGACACAACAACCAAAAATATCCTGTAGCACTGATGCTTAAAAGGGATCCCATTTTACCATTACAATGGTCTAGTATTAAGTAAAGAACAGCATTTAATATATTTTGTAATATTAATAAGTAATATTAATAATAATATCTATACTGAATACTGTATTTTGGATCAATTAATGCAGCCTTAATGAAAATACGTAACTATTTCAAATAAACAAAATAGCCAAAATAATAAAAATCTTATGAAAGCCAACTTGTTAACTAAACTAAAAGCCAACCTAATTATAAAAATAAAACTCGTGAAAATCAAGTGACTTGTTTTTACCTGAAGGCTTTCCCCTGGCTACGAGGTGACGTACCAGCCCCATCATCCTTCCCTGGAATGTCTGGAATGGGGGAATCCTCCATAGGAGATATGATGTTCTCCTACATCACAAAAGAATATAACCAAATCACTGATATAAACCGAGCCGTCACAAAGCTGAAAGTGTTGCACAACATAATATGCGAATGAGGAGTCACTGACCTCAACAAGAGCTTGTAGAAGCCGCTGAGTGAGCGGACCGAAGGGACATCCATCTTCTGGAGGCTCATGCTGAGACTCTGATTTCTTCAGTAGGGCATCTACATCTAGACACGGCAGAATAATACAAGATAAAGAAACAGATTTAAACAGGGTTACTCTACGGGTCATGGAATATCATTGAAATTTAAAAGTTCTATTCCAGACATTCAAAGTCATTTTATATATATTTTTTTGTTCAGGTCACGGAATATCATAGATTTTTTGTTTGTCGTTTAACATTTTAATTTCTGTTTATGAAAATATGAATTTTTATTGTTATAGTTAGTTGTTTTATTTCTGTGCCATTTTATTAATTTCCCGCTTGTCAACCAGCAATCAAATGTATTAAAACATTATGATTTTTAACATCAAGCAGCATAAAAGTTGTTTTGCTTTGCTAAAACTGAGACGCATTTTTATTTACAATTATGTTTACTTGAGTTTGACAAACTAAATATAAGGTGGGTGTTGTCATCCTAAACATGAGTCATTTTTTTATTTTAAATTTATATATATATATATTTTTTAATGTAATTACTAATTATCTTATATCTTCTGTAATATCTTCTGACCATGTTATGGTTGTCCAAGACAGGGGCTTCATATTCAGTTCATGGAGAGCCACTGCTCTGCACAGTTTAGTTTCAACATCTGCTTCAACACACTTCCCTGTAGGTCATTTGAACAAGTCTAAAGGACTCAGTCTGATCAGATATGTTTAATTAGGGTTGGAAGTAAACTGTGAAGAGCTGCGGCCCTCCAGGAACTGAATTTGACAACTGTGGTCCCGAAATGGGACAATAAAAAAAGAAGCAAAAAAACAAAACAAACAAACAATAGCCACACCATGGAATGTTTAAAAAAATAAAAATAGTTTTTTTTTCACCTTTTATTGGGATAGGACAGCGGAGGACAGACAGGAAAGCATTAGGAGCAGAGAGAGGGGAAGGATTGGCATAGGTCGCTGTGAGCACCATGGTGCTATATGTCGGTGCAATTAACCACTAGGCTATTGGCGCTGACCATGGAAATTTTGAAAGGGTAAAGGTCAGTAAAAAGTGAAATTTCAGGGAATTTGACATTTTTGCATTTTCTGTTGAACACAAAAGAAGATAATCTGAAAAAATGTCAGGAATTTATATCTATATTAAGAAAAAAAGTCAAACTCTTTTGATTTCCAACATTCTTCAAAATATCTTCTTTTTTTTTAAACAGAAGAAACAAAATCAAGGAAGTAAATGTACGAGTAAATGATGACAGAATTAAAATTTTTGTATTAACTATACCTTTAAAGACAACAATTCCGTAACAGGAATCAGCTATCTTACACACCTTTAGCATCAAGTTCAGAAAGAGGGCCCATCATGCTTTTTTTCTTGTCGTTGGCTCGTGCCCCTTCCCTTTGCTCTTCTAACAGGTCTTCTTGAGCCCAGCGTTGAGAATAATGTTTACCAAGGGTTGGGATCTGCAAAGATAACAAGCGTTTAATATTAAACAAACAATACAAAATCTAATTAACTGCCAATTCTGTGAATATAAGAATCTGTTGGCAAGGAAACAGAAAGCTTAAAGATCTTTACCTTGTAGTACTCGGCTTCATCATCAGGGGGTTTGAGCAGCTCTTCCAGAACGCGGATCTCTTCATTTGTGATGTCAGCACAGTAAGGCTCCACCGAGGCCCAGAATCTGTTTAATAGATTTGAATTATAACTAATTATAAATAATGTTTGCATGTGTATACAAAATAGCCCTCCTAATAACAGCCCTCCTGTAAAATTCTAATTCATTTTCAAATATTTCCTAAATTATGTTTAACAGAGCATTGTATTTTTTTCTTATATCTATTTATTCTATTTTGGCAGAAGAAAATAGTTATATATATATATATATATATATATATATATATATATTTTTTTTTTTTTTTTTTTTTTTTTTTTTTTTTTTTTGATTGGCTACAGAACAAAACATAAGCATCCATTGACTTGCCTAGAAAATCTAATTAGCCTGGTTTAAGTTGCAATTTAAGCTAAATACTAGTATCTTGCAACAATATTGTGTACTGTCATCATGCTAAATACAAAATCAAGTTTATGGAAAACTATTATGTTCAAAATGTGTTGAAAAAATATTCTCTCCATTAAACAGCACTTGAAAATATTTGATAAAGAGTCAGGGATCATTTTATATGAATGCTATTTTGCTTGTTTTTAGTTCAGTTTTGTGTAAAAATGTAAAATTAAATAGAACGTGGTGAGAAAAGTTCTTAATTTTCCAAATATATATATATAAAGTATGTATCACAGACAAAGCAAATAATTTCAACAGACCTGTTGGGAGCATCATTTTTAGGATTACGGGGTATATCTTGGGGGTCCACTTCAAATTCAAAGTCCTGCACCTTGGTCTGTATGTTTTTAGACTTTGGTCTGCCAGGTCCAGGTCCCGGACCATGACTTCCTTTCCCATCAAGCTTCTGTTTCTTGGGCTTGGAATGTCGAGAAGAGGCTGCAAGATCTGGATCTTTCCCTAATTTCAAAAACCTTTTGTCCCCTTTCTTGTCCTGCCAATCTGTAAGAATCTATTCCAGAGAGAGAGCGAAAAAAAATAACATTAGACATACACAACTGGTCAAAAGTTCCGGATCATTGACTGAGATGTTTTTGGAAAAAAAAAAAGTATTTTCTGCTCACAACAGTGTAAAAAATATATTTAATAAATAAATAAATTGACTCAACTTAAAATTAAGGCAACAATTTTAAATCAAGTGCAGAACTCAAAAAAGTTTTTTTGACAGCCGTGTGTGTAAATCAGTCATTGGTGTGGATCTTGTCACAAAATGCAGCAAAAAGTCCTACATGATGGTAATAGTTTGATTGCGGTGTTTACTTCAATAATGCCACTAATATATGCATACTCCACCCCCCGGTTTCACAAACAAGGTTTAAGGCTAGTCAAGATTAAATTGCATGTTTGTGCGATCTCAACTCAAAATAACTTGCAGTGAGATGTCTTAAAATACGTCAGTGTCATTTTTTTGTCTCCAGGTGCACACCAGTAATATATTTTTCTGAGACCATTTTATAAATGTGGCTTAAATAGCCTAATTTATCTAAGGCCTAGTCCTGGCTTAATCTAAGCGCTGTTTGTGAAACTGGGCCCACATGTCTTAATTACATTTCTGTTTAGTTCAGTTATGACTTTAGTCGGATTAAGGTAATCAAAAATCGCTGTTTCAAGTTTATGTAGGCCTGCAGTTCAAAATTTATGTTTAACTGAATAAACAGTTAGTAAACACAAGTATTGAACATAATTTAATTTTATCACCAATTATCATAGTAGAACAGTTTCTCAAGCAGTTTGTAATGCATTTTGGAAACAGGAGATGAGCCCCTGGTCTAACGCGCCACCTGGCTTGAGAAACCCGTTCTCAAAGACTTATATTTAGTAATTATTTGGGTAGCACGCATATTCTGAATGCCTTAGGCAGAATTCAAATGAGCCATTTTAATCTAGATTAAGATTACAGTGAGATTAATCTAGATTAAATTTTTTTATCTATGCCCACCTACTACAGTGTATATATATATATATATATATATATATATATATATATATATATATATATATATATATAGAGAGAGAGAGAGAGAGAGAGAGAGAGAGAGAGAGAGAGAGAGAGAGAGAGAGAGAGAGAGAGAGAGAGAGAGAGAGAGAGAGAGGACTATTATTTTGAGGGCGACGTCACAAGCTCAGATTTCAGCACAGCCTACATCTGTAAAATTAATTTTAAAGTCATGTATCCATTTTCCTACCCTAAACCAAAAAATGAAAATCCAGCCAAAATCTCGGGTTTTTTTTTTTTTCATTTTTTGTGAGCAAAAGAAAAACCGAAAAATGTCCGTTTTCTTAGTTTTTCTTTTTTTTTTTTTTTTGAAAACGGATATGTAACGGAGGTAAGATATCCTGATTATACACAAACCCAATCAATATATTGTGCAGCCCTAATTGAATCACAGGAATAAATCACTTTTCTACATTACAAAACACCTGTTTTACAATAAAAACATTTTCACAAATTATATTTCTGCTTGCATTTTCTTTTTCCCAAAATAAATATATAGATGCAGATTTGGTGAGAAGTAGAAACTTCTGTCAAAATCATTGAAAAGTCCCACTGATTCCAAACTAGTGTATGCAGAAGATGTGAGAACGACAAGTGTAAAAACAGCAGTTTTCACCTGTCTCTGTTCCTCCAGTGCTCGGAGACGTCGGCTCGCAGAGGACAAGAGTGTTTCCAGCTCCAGCTGAAGCGTGTCGAGCTCTTCAATGCCAATGCCATCATCTTCTGAGCGGCTGAGCACTGCAGTGTAGCGTGGACACACTTTCACATGGTCCACAGGTTTGAAGTCATAGTACTTCAATGGGGGGCAGTCCTTCAGTTCACTCATGTCTGCATTTAGAGGAATCTATATCTGTAATGAAGTAATAAACAAAGTGAGGGTTTAAAAAAAAAGTGTAATTTAATTGTATTTTAGTGTTATTAATGAGCAGCACAAATTGTAAATGGTTTTGATCTAGTGGGACAAGTCAACAGCTACACAGAGTAAATAAATAATAGATGGACTGTTATTTATACTCTTTTATATGTAACAATTCTAATCCTACATGTATTTAATTTCTCACTCTATTATGTAATAGTGATTGCCATATAAGATGATAAATGATATAACGAGCAGCCAATGTAGGCTAACGGCTAATTTAGCTGCATGCTGTTCAAAGCACAGGCAGCCGGTTATAGCATTTACCAGCATATTTGCGCATAGCTTTCAATGAAAACACTTGTGCCGACAATTAAATAATATGATTAAATACGTAATAGGACGATAAACTGAACTCCTACACAGCATTGATTGATTCATAAAATAGCATTGTTTACCTCCGATGAAGGGGCATCCATTACTGACTAGACCATTATGCCAGTAAAAGGGTGAACGGCTCGTTGATTACATTTTAAAAACTTGAATGTATATTATAAGAGCTTCAATTTGGTCGTTGCATGTTTTCTTAAAATATTGTATAGTAAAATTATTATTCGACATTCGACAAATACCGCTTCCTGTCAGTTGACATTCACAAGGCAACACCGCAGTTCATAGAATGGTACATTCCAGACCGAAGCGCGTCTGAAGGGAATAAATAAATTGTATTTCTTTTCAAAAAATAATGCACCGTTCACAGCCACGAAAGAGCTATTGTTTATTTCAGAACATTGATATTTTTAGATTACACCCTGTTTGATTACAATATATTTGACCTGTCGTGTTATTTGCCATATAAGGAAGAAAAAACGAATCTAGGAAAAACTGCTGCTGGGCTTTACCGTAATTAAACAAAAAGATGTTTCGACATCACTGTCGTGTCGTTTTAATAGCTGTATCATTTTCTTAAATTATGATAGTTGCAACTTTTATTTGCTTTAAGATGTGTTTTGTAATCTGCCATCCACTAGTGTACATTTAAATCACGCGCTTGTGATAATGAAGCTCTATTGCACGTCTGATAGATATATTACGGGAGTGTGAGGACGCAATGGAGGCGTGTTTCCTCATCTCCAGGCGTGGCGTGCGGACTTCCGTCTTCCTCCACAGACCTCATATAAAATGGTAAGAGATTTTCATTTCTCGAAAGTTGCAAAGATTGTTTTTGATTATATCCCAACCAATTAAATGACCCATAAAAAAGCATTTCGGTAAAGCATTTTGCATAGAGTAACAGCTTTGATTTTTGGCTTTTTTGATCGAGTGTTCTGTCCTGATTTATGCTAGCTAGCTAACGTCAGGGATTTTGCACCCTCTTTATCAGAATCAAAATAATAAATGGATTTGTTGATGCACAATTTACGGTATATAAATAATGTGTTTGATAAAATAATAAAATAAAATGTATTTAGAACAATAGTTATTGACAACCTGAATTGCTCTGAGAATCTCATTGTAATGACAAGCACACAACTGCTCTTTTACTCACTGACAGTCGCGTTTTTGTCCATTTATTATTAATTTTATACGTTTATGTACAATAATATGAAGGTAACTGTATACAACCATGTCGTGTAAATTATTATAGCTCTGTATTAATAAGCATAACGTTACCTGTACCTCACGTACCACTGTGATGAATATGTTTCCTACGTTTTCATGTACAGCAAGAGGGAAACTCAAGTCTTTCTGTCAAATAGTAAACTTGTTTTACTGAGCTAAACATAAACGTTTTGTTGCTGTAAATAAAACACGTTAATTAAATTAGAATTTCAACTTTTTAAAGGGATAGTTCACCTCAGAAATGTACTCACTAATTATTCCCTCTGAAGTGGTTATAAACCTTTAGGATTTACTTGAGTATGTTGAACACTACAGATTATATTTATATAAAAAAAGCTCGAAACCTGTAATAGGTGTAAGTAGGTAAAACAAAAACTAAGGAAGTCAATGGTTACAAGTTTCCAACATTTTTCAAAATATATTATTTTGTATTTTAAAAAAGAAAGTCAAACAGGTTTTGGAACAAGTGAAGTAAATGGTTACATATTTTTCATTTTTGGGTGAATTATTCCTTTAATGATGTAAGTCTCTTAATGTCAGCTATAAAGGGAGCCACATTTCTTTATCACTACTTGACTAATATAAAGACAGAATATATGCTGATAATTATTATTACTAAAAGAATGATTAAATATCTATCTATCTATCTATCTATCTATCTATCTATCTATCTATCTATCTATCTATCTATCTATCTATCTATCTATCTAGATATATAGATAGATATAGATATAGATATAGATATAGATATATAGATAGATAGGGGTGGGTGGGGTGGGGCAGTTTGTTTTGGTCGTAATTAATCAAAATCCAACAATTTACTTCTGCTGTGGAATGATGGTGCTTTTCTGATGTCAGTTTGACAGCTTGGGTGGAATGTGCTTAGCCACACCCCTCCAACTGTTACTCCACCCCCTACTCAATATTCTGTTTCAGTTTTAAATTTGTCATCAAACTGAAATAAAATGTTTATGATGACTTTAAATAGCAGTTAAAGCAGTTTATACATTCGCATCCATCAAAAACTATATAATTGGGATTCTAATCCAATTTGTTGTTGTAATGTAATAAATTAAACCATGACTTGTTTTCATGACAAATTTATGTAAACATTCATTAACTAATTAAGACAACATCAACAAATTAAGTGATAAATTAATAATTATGAATGTTTCTAAGCTGTTTACTAGACATTTCAATGGCTGAAATTATTGCTTTATTGAAATGATCTTCATTATTGCTTGTCATTATATATTTAGGAAAACAGAGAAGGTATTTTTATACAGGCTCAAAATTACAAAAATAGGAAGGGCTAGTATATTACTTATTACTCCAATCATGTTGTTCTGATAAAAGAAAGGCATATGCAGTGCACCTAGGGTGACTTGAGTTTTTTTTTTATACACGCATACACTTATTTAACAACACACTTTACATGCCAATTTGCACATAACAGCTGCACATATTATGTTGTATATAGTAATATAGCTGTGCATATACTTGTCAATTTGTATATTGCATTCACTACTTTTTAAAATATATTTATTATCTGTTGTTTGTTCTGTCTCTGTAATTCTGTTGCACTGTAGAAGCTCTGTAACGAAAACAAATTCCTCGTATGTGTGAACATACCTGGCAATAAAGCTCTTTCTGATTCTGATTCTAAATAATGGGAGACATTAAAGTATATATATATATATATATAGTTATAGTAGTATAGTAGTAGTATATATAGTTAATTATAATAAGTTATTACAATAAACAAAGTAATAAGTTATTCTTTTAGTTAGAGAACTATTGCTTGAAAGTTAGTAATGATCTGGTAATAAGGATGCATATAAAATATTCTGCTTTTAAATTTATAGACGGCAACATTGCGACCCTACCTGAATGCTGTGCGCGCCACTCTTCAAGCAGCCCTGTGTCTGGAGAACTTCTCCTCTCAGGTGGTTGAGCGACACAACAAGCCTGAAGTGGAGGTTAGGTAAGGAAATCATCCATACACTCCACGAACTTCTAGACCACAATACTTTCTCACATTATCACTGTTTATTTACTATAGTTTAGAGAATGATAATACAATATGACAAGTACTCAACTAAACTGTGGCTGAACTTTGATAGAAATGTACAGTATGTAATCGATTACGATCAACGAAAAATAATTCACACAACTGATTAATGACAATATTTACACAGCTATCAATATTTTGTTTTTGTAAACCTGAAATTCAGTATTTTCCCTGACTCACTTCCTGTTGGGTTTTAGTCCATCATATGAAGAATACAACATCATTACAACAATTCATTATTAAATACACTTTATTAAACATGTACACATATGGATGACCTATATACAGTACTATATAGCTGCAGGTTAACTGTTTACATATATGTATGTATAATGTATAATGTATTAATGCATTATATATGTATAATGATGGTTTGTTCTGTAGACTATTGTAAAAAAAATAGCTTAAAGGGGCTAATAATTTTGTCCTTAAAATGGTTTTTAAAAATATTAAAACTGCTTTTATTCTAGCCAAAATAAAACAAATAAGACTTTCTCTGCAAGAAAAAATATTATCAGACATACTGTGAAAATGTCCCTGCTCTGTTAAACATCATTTGGGAAAAATAAAAAAATAAAATAAAAAGAAAAAGGGGGGGCTAATAATTCTGACTTCAACTGTATGTCATTACTTTGATTTTATATCATTACAACTGGTAAAACCTGTTAGTTACTAATTAATTAGTTAAAGTTATTAGTAACTTATAAGGTTATGATGGTGAATTTGATTGTATTGCAATAATGTGCACCGTTTGTAAAGCCGATTTAAAGCAATATAATAATAATGCAAGCATAATATTGTGAAAAGTGCTATGCAGATAAACTTGACTTTAATGGATTTATTAGGCCCAAGTTTACTTTATTTAGCTGTCACCACTTGCTAAAGGATCTATAGTGTTCTGGATCCACTGACAGATCAAACTAGTATATCAAAAATGATACCTGGAGTCTGAATAATGTTTTGGTTTAACCGTATATGCGCATGTTGTTCGATACAGAAGCAGCAAAGAGCTCCTGTTGCAGCCGGTGGTCATAAGCCGAAATGACAAGGAGAAGGTCCTGATCGAGGGCTCCATAAACTCAGTCAGAGTCAGCATTGCTGTCAAGCAGGTGAGGTGATGAACCTTTAAAGACAGATGGCGAGCTTGGCATCGCAATGCAATTTTTTAAAGATATTTATGTATTTTGTAGGCTGACGAGATCGAGAAGATCCTGTGCCATAAATTTATGAGATTCATGATGATGCGAGCGGAGAACTTCTTCATCTTGAGGAGGAAACCTGTCGAGGTGAGCTCAGTTGTGAAGAACAAGCATGGAGAAATATGTCATTAAGACACTCAAAATTGCATGTCATTGTGACTATGGGGAAAATACTTCATAATGCAAGACTGTTTATAGTTAAAACCATTTATATAGTTGAAAATTTATCCTGAAGGTGGTGTTACAGAGTGAAACACTAAAGGTGTGTTTACATGACAGTGATGCATTAAAATGCAAATGTTCATCTGTTGTATTTATGAAAAGTTTTGTGTATAGACAAAAACATTATCAAACCAATCCCTGAAAAAAAAATCATTTTGTAAAAACATTGTGTTATTCATGCCAGGCCAGTAGATGGAGATGGAAACTCTACAGTGCATATATACTGTCCCGTTGAATGACATAGTTGTTTTGGTTGTGTAGTACTCACACATGCTTGTAGATTGTTTTGTCATGATTACATTTGGTGTTCACACTACTCTGGCATCTTTTACATGTGAAAACAGAGTATTTTTAAAACACCTTAGACCCCGATTTTCTTTAAAATGCTGATGATCCTTTTCAGTATAAGACAGAGTGAAAGCCAGTCATCTGAAAACCGAGGTGTGTTTCATTCCCTAATTCATCTAGTCCCTCGCATATAACCATTACACAACTGACAGACGGCAAGTACAGATTCTGGCAAAGGATGTGGATGGCCAGTGAGCATGAATGCAAATGTAGCATGTGTTTTATGTGGTATAATGTGGACAGAGATCGTTTTTCTTAGGGTGCTTTCACACTTGGTTCATTTGCCTGGACCGTACCCAAGTTCGATTGTCCCCCCTTGCCACCTTCTCGGTTGGTTTGTGTTCACACTGTCTTTTTTCCTTCTGAACCCCGGTACGCTTAAGTCATAGAGCTGCTGTTTTGTTTACGGCTGTTGCTAGGTGACAGTCACGAAAGCAAAGCGCCAAGATGGAGACTTCCGCACATCGCGGTCGATTTGCTTTTACTGAATCATAAGTTTTGGACATACAGAAAGCGACTCGCGTCTGTCTGCTGTAAAAATATTATAAACATTCAGAACATCACACAGTGTCTGCAGAAGCTGTTTCTGGAGGAGACAAGCAGACATCACTGTGTATCACTGTGCTTGGCTCAGTCCCGCTAAAGGTACAATACGTGGCACACACACACACACACACACACACACACACACACACACACAGGAATGAACGTTATGAAAACGATAGTTTGTTGTACAGTTGCCGGTTCACTTCCGCTATTTGGTACGATTGCATTCATACCAGAAGTGAACCGTACCAGAGTTCGCATGAACCGTACCCCAGACCACCTCTTTCAGGCGGACTCGGTACGGTTCACGGGTGCGCACCCGAGTTCAGAAGACACGTTCACACTAGCTAAACGTACCGTACAATGACGTCAAACGAACCCGGGTGCGGACTAAAAGTGCTAGTGTGAAAGCACCCTTAAATACAGTAGTCTGCACTGTAAAAATGATGGGTTCCACTCAATTCCTTCATGTTGTCCCAACACAAATCGATTAAGTTGACTCACATCTTTGTAGTTTACATCAAAACGGTAATGGTATAGCTTTGATAAAAGATTGCTTTTTGAAACCCTTTTTCAAATATTTATGTTTTTCAGGCCCACAGAACACTGTTGTCATGTAATTTAACAGCTACAACACATAAAAATGTTGTTAGTTTTATTTCTTGTGCAAACCGCCTAAATGAAATTGAGTGTGTGAAGCGCTTAAACTGTGATGTATAAAAAAAAGTCTCATTTCTCCTTTTTGTGCTTTTTAGGGGTATGACATCAGCTTCCTCATTACTAACTTCCATACAGAACAGATGTATAAACACAAGCTGGTGGACTTTGTTATCCATTTCATGGAGGAGATCGATAAGGAGATCAGTGAGATGAAGCTGTCGGTCAACGCTCGGGCCCGAATTGTTGCAGAGGAATTCCTCAAGAATGTAAGTGTAGTGTACTAAATGGTGGGGGGTGGGGGGGAAGACAATAATCATTATGATCAAAATAATCATTTATTAACAACATATTAAAACACTTTTAGGTCAGACCCATAATATTGATATGTAAAATAGTGGGAAAGTGTTACAATTTAAAGTTTGAAATGTTTTTACCCATTTGTCAGCAAGAACTTTTTAATTGTCTAAAAAATAAAAAATAAAAAAATAACAGAGCAATGAAATTTTCACAGTATGTCTGATAGTATTTGTTTTTTCAGGAGAAAGTCTTATTTGTTTTATTTCGGCTAGAATAAAAGCAGTTTAAAATTTTTTAAATCCATTTTAAGGTCAAAATTATTAGCACTTTTAAGCTATATTTTTTTCGATAGTCTACAGAACAAACCATCATTATACAATAACTTGCCTAATTACCCTAACCTGCCTAGTTAACCTAATTAACCTAGTTAAGCCTTTAAATGTCACTTTAAGCTGTATAGAAGTGTTTTGAAAAATATCTAGTCAAATATTATTCACTGTCATCATGACAAAGATAAAATAAATCTGTTATTAGAAATCAGTTATTAAAACTATTATGTTTAGAAATATGTTGAAAAAATCTCTCCGTTAAAGAGAAATTGGGGAAACAAATAAACAGGGGGGCTAATAATTCAGGGGGGCTAATAATTCTGACTTCAACTGTATATGTATATTAGACACACATCTGATGCTTGTATTTGCACCAGCACCATGTCCAAAACTTCACGCATTGGGTTAAATTAGGCTTTACAGTCTCCGTTTTCAGTCCATTACTTCCGCTGTATCTGTTCAGCTGAGGGAACAGAACCAACCCTGTGACGTCAGACACATCGATATTCCAAGATGTCGGCGCCCTAGGCCTAAAATCTATAGTAAAACATGCAGTTAAACAGAAATTGGGGAAAAAATAAACAGGGGGCAGTTGGGTAAGCTAAAATTGTCCGTAGTGTATGTGTGTGAATGAGAGTTTATGGGTGTTTCCCAGTGATGGGTTGCAGCTGGAAGGGCATTTGCTGCGTAAAAACATATGCTGGATAAGTTGGCAGTTCATTCCGCTGTGGCGACCCCAGATTAATAAAGGGACTAAGCCGAAAAGAAAATGAATAAACAGGGGGGCTAATAATTCTGACTCCAATTGTATGTATGTGTATGTACAGTTGCAATCAGAATTATTCAACCCCCTGATTTATTAGCCCCCCTGTTTATTTTTTTCCCCAATTTCTGTTTAACGGAGAGAAAAAACTTTCAACAAATTTCTAAACATAATAGTTTTAACAACTCATCTCTAATAACTGATTTATTTTATCTTTGTCATGATGACAGTAAATAATATTTCACTAGATATTTTTCAAGACACTTCTATACAGCTTAAAGTGACATTTAAACGCTTAACTAGGTTAATTAAGTTAACTAGGCAGGTTAGGGTAATTAGGCAAGTTATTGTATAATGATGGTTTGTTCTGTAGACTATCAAAAAAATATAGCTTAAAGGGGCTAATAATTTTAAACCTTAAAATGGTTTTTAAAAATTAAAAACTGCTTTTATTCTAGCCGAAATAAAACAAATAAGACTTTCTCCCGAAGAAAAAATATTATCAGACATACTGTGAAAATTTCCCTGCTCTGTTAAACATCATTTGGGAAATATAAAAAAAAAAAAAATTAAAAGTGGGCTAATAATTCTGACTTCAACTGTATATATAAAACGTATTTATGTCACTATATTCTTTATATTCATTTAAATGAACTTTTAAATGGACTCTTTTTATGTATTTGTTCTGTTCCAGTTCTGAGGACCCTTGTCTACATTCCTAATACCTATCAGAGATTGGTGTTGCTTTGGTTCTTGCGGATAAAAACATTCAAAGTTTTTTAAAGTCTCCACAGAGCAAAGGGGAAAAGAGTTTATTATTTAGCAATCAAGCAAGAAGATCTACAGGAACAACCGGCCAGTCCTGCAGCACTATACACAGTCCCCTTTGCCTCCTGTTCAAGATGCTCCTTGTGCCCATGGGTATTATACATTTAGTCAAGAATTTATTACTCTCATTTTCTGTTGTTAGGGGGGAAAAGAAAACACAGTCAAGGCAGGTCCTTAATAGTATTACCTGTAATTAATATTGATGGGCACAGGAATCTTGATGTTGGACTGTATTTGTTTTCTGTTGTCTTTTATATACATGTACTCATGTGCTTAATTTTGTTATAATGGGGAAAAAATAATCAAGTCAATGTAAAAGAGATCATAAGAGAAAAAAAGAAGAAAATGTGTTTATATTTTGGCACTGCTAACTCCAGTATGATGATAACTATACAAAAAAGCTGCATAAAACAAACTACCAATAAATTCAATAAAAATAATTTGTGCTTTCGGTACCTCTTGGGATTTATTTCCATATTGCATACACTTTTTTTATTTTGCTCCTTTCATTTTTTTCTGTGATTGTGCTTTCCATCCTGTAATATGAATTAATCCTTGCTCAGTTTTTATTTTTATCAGTATTTTTTGTGATACAGACCATGAAACGTATTGAGCCAAGTTATCACATTGCCAGGTCAATTATGTAACTCATGCAGTCTGTGCATAAAAATTGATGAGAATCGTAAAGCTAGACTGACTGCAGAAGTGGATATCCATCCTCAAATGCTTAGTAATCAATAGAGCGGCCATTTTGTGATCCGTCATTATGACTTGAATAGATGTTTAACAATGGATATCAATATAGGCCAGTCAATGTCCGGTAATCTGACTGTGATAATGGTTTGTTATTATGGTAATTGCACAAGAGAGAACATAATAACAGCACAATCATTCATATCGTGAGAACTAAAATATTAAGAGTTGTTTTAAATTTTAAGGGTACATGAAAATGCCATTCTGCTTGGCTCAACAAAGCAGTCTGACCTTGCTAAAGTGTGTATGGGGTGTACTCATTTATGCTGAGCACTGTACGTGAGTGCCATGAAGGTGTCAAAGTTTAGACTGGTGATGTAAAATCAGTCTGCTGCAACTGATGCTATTGCTGTCGATAATCTAATGTAAAAAAAACCCAGGGGTTGCAATCCAATGGAAAAAATAAAAAAGTGTAAGATGTTTTCACGACACCCTCACTTTGGGAACCACTGGTCTAATTAATAAACAACAGTGTGGTGACAAAAGATACACAAATACATACCTCGTATTTTAAAAGTAGTTAGAACAGTAGTAAAACTGATAAGAACAAGCATTTTGTTACTGATACTACTTTGATGTTACTTTACATCAGATTTCTGTTAAGGCGGAAATCAAAGACTTGATCTGGACCATAAATACACACTAGTGAGATCTGCTCCTTCACTGGCCCTTTTTAAAACTGCTCTCAAATTTGTTAAAGTAAAAATCCATTTTAAAGTTAATATAAACTAATTCTGAAAAGAAATTTCTTTACAAAAAGTAACTTCATTAGAAAGATTTTTATTAAGAAAAGTGTCTTTTGTCTTCCATCATCTCGCTTCATTTGATGTTGTCATGTGCACAATAGGAAACAAGATTCCCTGTCCAATCGAATTCTTTGCTTTCAACAATAAAATGTTCTACATAAATATATGAAAAAATAAATACATATAAATATCTCTATACACTACCGGTCAAAAGTTTGGGGTCAGTAACATTTTAAATGTTTAAAATAAGCTTCTCCTGCTCACCAAGGCGGTGTTTCATCAAAGATACAGTACAAATTGTAAAATTGTGAAATGTTACTCCATATTCTTAACAATACCCCCAACCCCCCCCCCCCCCCCTCCCCCGCCAAACTTTTGACCAGTAGTGTCATAAAGTGCAATTGTGCAACTAAATAAATATACATATTCATAATAAACTATAATATATATATAAACTGCAAAAATAAATCTTATTTCTGATATGTACAGGTCAATTCATCTTTATTTACATAACTTATACAATGCAGATGTTGTCAAAGCAGCTTAACGAATGTCTCTGTTGAAGTTCAGTTCAGTGTAATGTCTCTACTGAAGGCCGATCCCATGAAGAGTAGCTCACGCTGATCCTGTAGTGTTTATGAGCACAGACGGTGGTTCTGGATCGGGAAAAGCTTCTTTATTGATGAGTTTTGATGAGTTTTGAGAATTTTTTTGTTGAAGATTTTGCTGCTTTGTGTGTGAAGTTCCTAAATGAGGGAAAATAAAAGAAGAAAATATTAAACATGTCTGGAATTTGTCCAGCGCATACTGAGATAAAATGGGAAGCAACACAATAGAAAATCATTGTCTGTGAACGGCCTCTTAAAGCTACAATCAGCCGATAAAACAGATACTGCAACAAGAATATTATTTAGCACAGAAATGCAAGTTGTTTGAAGTAGTTATATGCAGTAAACAGACCCCCTAGTTTTCCGCGATCGCTAAATTAAACGCAAAATCAACAAAAAGTCGAAATCTTTTGCGATTCTACAAAATTCTTAATTTATATGCAAAAAAATGTACAGAATCTCATAAAACATCCAATTCTAAACCATCAAATGATATTTATTTCAGTTTGCAATTAATTTTACATGACTTATAGATGTTGCAAACGCAGCACACGTGATGTATTTGTGTGTCTCTCGATAAATGACGTCTCACCTGCGCCCTCACAACCCTAACATTACATGAGAGTGGGGGGAAATTGTTTTGCAGCTCGTGCAGTAAGCAGATGCAGATGAAGCTCAAGTGATTTACATGTCAAGTCAATGCAAAGATGCGATTAGACATCCTGTGGCACAAATCGAGCGAATGACACGGCGCGAATTGGGGCGCTTCAGACTAACAACATCTAACATCTAACAAACGGAGCAATGGAACAGACAGAAAAGGAAGCAGCTTAGAATGATGGAGATTGGTTCAAGGATGACGCCTGGTGGACGTGACCCAATTGAATGAGATTATTTTTGCTTCACATGTATGGCTGCTATTATGATGTGCGCCAAATCGATAAATGATTTTCCCATTGACGAGAGAAAACCCTTTACTGCCATTGACGTGTTTTAGGTTTAATACAGTAAGGGAAGCCCTAACACATGTTCTGAGTGAGGTACATGATGTCAGATGCCTCGGGGAGTGAAATCTGAGAAAGAGAAAGTAAGATCGTTGGTAAAAAATGAGTTATGCAACCTTCCTTTAACCCCTACTGATTTTGATCTTGTCTTGACAAAAGCTTTATTTTTATGGCTTGTGTCATGAAGATATATATTAATCGCAGAATTTTCAGGAACTACCACCACAAAATTAGGTGGTTTTATCGCAAAAATCACATAAAATCATGAAAAACTAGGGGGTCTGAGTAAAGTTTTAGTAAAACACCTTCATATGTGTGTGTATGTACAGATTTTCAGAAAATTCATCATTTTAAATGTTTTCATTGTCACAGGTTTTTTTTTTGTTTTGTTTTTTTAAACATCTTCAAATATTCAAATGTGTTTCATTTACATTAACTGTATTGCTAAAAATGTTCAATACTTGTCAATTTTCACGAGTTTTAAGTGCACTTAAATATGTTACACATTAGCAAAACTGAAGAAGATTAATAAAACATCATCAGCTTTGTGTGTGCCAGTATTAGAAATGCTGTTTCCTCCCGGATCAGTTGTACTTACCTTCATCCTTTCTTCATCTCCTGCTTCTTCATCCACTTGTGCTGTAAGACGTCCCTCAGTGTTGACAATTTTTTATCCAGGCACTTTTCTATCAGATCACAGCAGTCTGTACAAGGAGAAAGAGATAGTTAATCAAGACTGTATAAGACATTAAAGCTGACATTCATGAAGATATCTTCTGAAATTTGTGATTTAAAAAAAGCTACTGCAGGGTCCTGGAGGGCCGGTGTCCTGCAAACCTTAATCAAACACTCCTGAAACAAGCTAACCAATGGCTATATCAGAAATGGCAGCCCTATACCCTTAAATAAAATAATAAATCAATTATTATGTAATTATTAAATGAACATTTGTACACATGATAACTCAAACTACATTGTTTCATTACTAGTATACAGCTTGTTGTGTTAAAAAAACTTGGACCAAGCATAATCCAATCCATCTGAGGGGTTTATTACCAGAAAAACACAAACAAAACTGCTTCAATTGACTCATTCCTTTACATTCACTCCTTTAAATGCACTATTTTAGTAGACTAATGTGAGGAGTAGTAGATGAGGGTATAGGGGGCGATTCTGGATACAGTCAATGACAAGATTACTTGAGGGTTAAAGTTAAAGGTAAACTCTGTAGGACAGTGGCCCCCCAGGACAGAAGTTGCCCATTCATGAGCTAATATACATGGTGACGTAGTGGACATTTAAAGCCAAACATTTCCTGGGTTCAGCAATGCTAAGCTCTTTCTGTTGGGTTGAGGTTTTGGCATGTAAATTTGTCTTTTCACTCACCACTGGATAAATTGGGATCACACAAAAGGCGGCGCTCCTTTCCAGAAGTTCTGTACACTGGATTTTTACCATTCACCATGAAATACAGCATGCAGCCTACGGTCCAGATGCTTGTCAAGACGACACCTTCAAAATCTTCTGCTCTGATTTTGGTAGCACAGCCGAAGTCAATCAGCTTGAGCTCAACCTTCGTTGTGTTGACTAGGATGTTGTCGGCATGCATGTCGTTGTGGGAAACACCATGGTAAACACAATGCTGGATTGCCTGGACTAACTGGTGCAGCAGGGAACGTGCGACCCGCTCTTTCAGCTTGACATGCATGTATATATAGTCCCGCAGAGATACACAAGGTTGGGGGTACTCCATGACAAGTGAAATGAACCCATCTTTATCAAACCACTCATACATTTCTATTACGTGCATGTTTGCTGAAGGATGTTTCAGCATGTGCATATACGCTGCTTCTTTACACACACGGTTGGAACAACCAGGCTAAAGAGAAAAAGACAACAAAGATTAGTAGCTGTACATCTGAGGAAAGATTGGTACTATTTAAATGATTAGTTCACCCAAAAATGTAAATACTGTTAATAATTACTTTCCTTTGTCATTTTAATCCCCTGAAACATTCGTTCATCTTCAGAACACAAATTAAGCCATTTCAGATTAAATCTGAGAGCTCTCTCATGCTCCACAGACAGGAGCGTTCCTGAGGTGCTCAAAGTCCAGAAAAGGAGACAAAAACATTCTTAAAACAGGCCATGTGTCTTCAGTGGTTCAACTGTAATCATACGATGCTCCAAGAACACTTTTGTGCACCAAAAAAATAACTGCAAAAACAACTTTGTTTGCCCAAGTCATCCACATCAGATTGGGGTGTGGATTTACTACAGGTAATATGACACTTGTGTGTTGCTCTGACAAAGCATCATACTGCCTGTAGAAAACATGAGCCCTGACCTGATGCAGGAGAGAAAACATTGGCAACTAACTTGTTTTTACAGTTTTTTGGCACACAAAAGTGGCTTCATATGATTACAGTTGAACCACTGAAGTCACATGGACTGTTCAGACAATGGTTTGAGCTCCTTTTCATGAAAGATGAGGGAGCTCTTAAATTTGATCTAAAATATCTTTTGTGTTCTGATGATGAACAAAGGTCTCAGAGGATTGGAATCACAGGGTGAGTAAATAATGATTTAATGCCTGGGCAAACTTATCCTTTACATGTACTTTAACCTGCTTTAATAATTTTGTATATATGATCAACAAGGCTTTCCAACTCTTTTCTCTTACAGTGTTGCAACAAACTACAGTAACTGTTCACATTAATTAAATTTCAGCATGAACCACAGCTCATCCTGAAGTCACCATTAAATGATTTTCTTCAGCTTGAACATGAGCGTTTTCATACAGATTCATATGACTGGTTTTTGCCTTTTGAAATTAAACTATGTAATCGTAAATGTGTCTAAACCATTAAAGAATTAAATAAATATTAAGTGAACTTTTGCCAACTTACAACAGAGATGTAACATGGATAGTTTTTCTTCGGAATCTTCTTGATGGCAACCTAAAAAAAGAAAATACAATAATTATTTTTTTTCACATTACTAAATCTGTTATTTGTTTAATAAATAAACATGTTTGGATCAAGTGTACAAGTTACAAAAGAAGCAAATTGAACAGTAAGAGATTTTTACCTCCATGCCATCAGATCTACGCACAGCTTTGAACGTTAAGCCGAAGCTCCCGCATCCTATCATTTTTCCAATGCTGTAGAGATCAGTCAAAGATCCTGAAAAAAGAAGAAGAAAAAGAAGAGGTTATTCTCTCATACTGACCTTACACCAGTGGTTCTCAATTTTGACCCTCAGACCCCCCACACATTTTGTATGTTTTACTTATTACACACACAAGGATAAGTTTATGAGCTGATGATCAGAATCAGGTGTGTTAAGTTAGGAAGACTAACAAAATGTGCAGTGCGGGGTGGCCAGAGGCCTAGAATTGAGAACCACTACCTTACATTTATAAGTATGTTACAGTAGCATCTATAATAGAACTGTTTGCATCAAATTAAATAAACAAAACTTCATGAATTTGACTCTGCGTTTATGCTTGTGACATCAGAGTCCTGTTAGCACGCTCACCTCTATTTGGCTCAAGATCAGGGGCTCCTGAGGCAGATGAGGACTTCACATTAGCCGTGTCCTGGAGCCTAGATGGTCCAGGCAGAGGCTCTGGTTCCGGATCGGCCATGTTCTGGACCACAGATGGTATAGGAACAGGCTCTGGATCTGGATTAAGGTCAACAGTATTCCGGTTCCCAGATACCTCAGGTACAGGCACTGGATCGGGATCAATAATATTCCGGGGCTCAGACATTCCAGGTACAGGTGCTGGATCTGTATCAGCTATGTTTTGGACACCAGATGGTCTAGGAAAAGGCTCTGGCTCTGGATTTAAAGTGTACCAGAGGCGGAACGGTCCAAGGACAAACTCTGCCTCAGAATGCACAATGTTCCAAAGCCAAGGCAGCCAATGGACAGGCTCTGGATCTGGATCAACAGAGTTCCGGAGAGCATACACTCCAGGGGCAGGCTCTGGATCTAAATCAACAGTGTTCCCGAGACCAGACACTTCAGGGACAGGATCTGGATCTGGATCAACAGAGTTCTGGAGAGCATACACTCCAGGGGCAGGCTCTGGATCTGGATCAACAGTGTTCCCGAGACCAGACACTCCAGGGACAGGTTCTGGATCAGCCATGTTCTGGACCCCAGATGGTCTAAGAAAAGGCTCTGGATCTGGATTTAAAGTGTACCAGAGACGGAACAGTCCAAGGGCAAACTGTGTCCCAGCATGCACAATGTTCCAAAGCCAAGACAGGCAAGGGACAGGCTCTGGATCTGCATCAACAGTGTTCCGGAGACCAGACACTCTAGGTGCAGGCTCTGGATCTGGATCAGCAGTGTTCCAGAGACCAGACACTACAGGGTCAGGTTCTGGATCAGGACCAACAGAGTTCCAGAGATCAGACACTCCAGGGACAGTCTCTGGATCTAAATCAACAGTGTTCCCGAGACCAGACACTTCAGGGACAGGATCTGGATCAACAGAGTTCTGGAGAGCATACACTCCAGGGGCAGGCTCTGGATCTGGATCAACAGTGTTCCCGAGACCAGACACTCCAGGGACAGGTTCTGGATCAGCCATGTTCTGGACCCCAGATGGTCTAAGAAAAGGCTCTGGATCTGGATTTAAAGTGTACCAGAGACGGAAAAGTCCAAGGGCAAACTGTGTCCCAGCATGCACAATGTTCCAAAGCCAAGACAGGCAAGGGACAGGCTCTGGATCTGCATCAACAGTGTTCCGGAGACCAGACACTCTAGGTGCAGGCTCTGGATCTGGATCAGCAGTGTTCCAGAGACCAGACACTACAGGGTCAGGTTCTGGATCAGGACCAACAGAGTTCCAGAGATCAGACACTCCAGGGACAGGCTCTAGATCTATATCAACAGTGTTTCGAGGTCCAAATACTCCAGTGACAGGCTCTGGATCTGGATCAACAGTGTTCCGAGGACCAGGCACTTCAGGAACAGGCTCTGGATCTGGATCAACAGTTTTCTGAGGACCAGGCACTTCAGGGACAGGCTCTGGATCTGGATCAACAGTGTTCCAAGGAACAGGCACTTCAGGAACAGGCTCTGGATCTGGATCAACAGTATTCCAGAGACCAGCCACTTTAGGGATAGGCTCTGGATCTGGATCAACAGTGTTCCAAAGCCCAAACACTCCAGAGACAGGCTTTGGATCTGGATCAATAGAGTTCCAGAGACCAGAGACTCCAGGGACAAGCTCTGGATCTGGATCAACAGAGTTACAGAGCCCAGACACTCCAGGGAGAGGCTCTGAATCTGGACCAACAGAGTTCCAGAGCCAAGAAGGTCCAGCGACATTCTCTTGATCTGAATCAGTCTCTAGGTCTGGATTGGTTGTATGTGGATTCCTCTGTGGTGTTTGTGGTTCCACGCTTATCTGTCTGCAGCAGAGGAAAGGCTTCTTTATGGCCTTCCACACTCTCTTGAAGAAAGCACGTATTTTGCTCCCCCTACTGCCTTGTATTTGAATTCCTAAATTGAAAAGAAGACAAAAAAGAAAACATGACAATCTGTTATTATTTAGGCTAATAAGTACATATAAATAAAACATATTAATAACAAGATATAGGGTGAGTTGTCCCAAAGTGTGGTGTTTGTATAACCCTAAATAACAAAATTAGCCATAAGAGTCATTTAAAAGCAAAAAACTGATTTATTCGTTATAAAATGTCTTTATGGAACATGATCATTATTTAATTTTCTGATGAATTTTGGCATAAAAAGGAAATTAAATAAAGTGTTTGAGCTATTCCTAAACATACATACATACCAGGCACGTGCAGAGGTGGGGGCTTTGGGTGCTTGAGCCCCTGCCCTTTTTTCTCCTGGAGTGAAAGTGCCCTTTTTTCCTGGGGATAATAATTATTTTTTAAATACTACTAATAATATAATATATGTATGGTAATGCCTGTTCTATTTAAGGACCGCTTTCCCTGTCAAACAATAAAAAAAACGAAATTTTAAAGTAGATCTTGGTTTTAGTCTAGCCGCTCCAAGCGAGCCTCGAACCGACGATTTGGAAAGAAAAGCCACATGCGAGGCGAATGCTCTAACGAAGACTCTATTTATATTGTTACTCTCACCTCAAAAGTAAGGTGTCAAGAGTGGAGTAACGTCTATCAGCGCCTATGCCAACTCCTGCATCCGCATTGCACATGGACTGCATCTGGGCCATAGCTTTACAGTCTGACCCATACACACACTGCAGACGGAGTGTGTGTAAAACATATATTACTAGCTGACCTCTGTTACGGCAGCGCGATATGATCGACAGAACCGCCGATGTAAATTCACCCGTCATTCGTCTTCATTGTGTGGAGGTGAGTAACGGTTAACAAAAGACTACCTGAGGCTCAAATTTAACGTCAGCTATTTATCCAAAAGTTCAAAAGCAAATAGGCTATTTTGTCTTGCTAACATCCTCTTGATTAACAAGCATGTAATAAGTTAGCTAAAGTTTAGCCAGGGCAATAGCATAGGCATACAGGCTAATGTATATATATTGTTAATGCATATATTTTTTAGACTACATTCTATAATTGTATTTATTGTATCTTCTTTTTACAACTCTACTTTTTGTATTTTTGTATTAATATTATATGTTAGGCACCGAGGGTCTGAGAGTAACGGAATTTCGATTCTCTGTATGTCCTGTACATGTGGTTGAATTGACAATAAAGCTGACTTTGACTTTGACTTAATGGAGAAACGACAGCTGGATAGTGAAAATATTGCCCTCTTGTTTTTGCAGTCACACAGAATATATAATGTCAATTGAAGCTATAAAACATGTACATATAGGCTAGCTATGGAAGTCAGTGGCTATCAGTGTGTCCTACATTCTTCAAAATATTTTATTTTGTTCAACAGAAAACTTTTTTCCATTTGAGCCCCTCCCCCTTAAAAGGTCTCTGCACGTCCCTTATACATACATACATACATACATACGTACATACATACATTCAAAATTATTAGCCCTCTTGTGATTTAATGGAGAGATTTTTTCATCATGGTTTTAAAAATAAGTTTTAACAACTATTTTACAAGATACTAGTATTCAGCTTAAAATGCTTAAAGACCCAGCTATGATAATTAGGTTAACTAGGCAAGTTATGATAATTAGGCAAGTCATTGGACAACAGTGGTTTGTTCTGTAAAGAATAATACAATTATATACAGGGAGTGCAGAATTATTAGACGCAAACACCAGAAAAAAATCTAACTGTTGGTAAAGTAAGAGTGTACAAGCCATTTTTCAGGTGATGTATCAAAAAACTAAAATATGACTAAAGCATACAATAAATGCATCACAAATCAGTTCATTTTAGTTCAATTTGGGTTTATTATCAGTAATGAAGTAATCAAGATAATCAGTAAACACGCGCACACACACACACAAATGTTGCCTAATCACTGGCCAGTAGCACTACTTGAAAATAAATTTTGCTCTTCTTTTTTTCTGGCTTGAAAATTTCTCAATAACCTTTTGGTTAAAGTCAGTCATCTCAGTCCCCAGTCTCTTCTCTATTGACAGCATGGCCAATGCATTCAGCCTCTCTTGCGTCATGCTGTTTGAAACAGCAAACACGGAAATAGTAAAAGGCATGACTTATATCACAACCTGCCAGCCAACTCTGTTTGTCATAACAAGTGCTGGAAAAGCCCCGAATATAGCTACGCGCGCTCGCGATCACTTGACTACTGGTGAATTTGCAAGGAAGGTCGATCTGGTCCAAGCTCCTTGATTCTTTTTTTTCTTCATCCAAACGCCTTGTGAACGGATATCTTTGCAAAAACACAACTGAATTTTCCTTCATCTCGAGAAATTGCATTCTAAGCTCTTTGGTGAGAATGGTCCAATCACATAAGGCCAATCATATAAAAACAAATATGATTTGTTCTAACAGCAAAAATGGGAGGGTTCGGGACGCAGAGCGCTGCGCCCCAAAGACAATTTAAAACCGGCCAATTAGAACTTATCGCCATATCACGTGCATTGCAAAAGTTTGTGTACCTACATAGACACTCATTAGTCCGGCGCCCCGCACACAAATGAAAAAATATTGTTCATACATTTTTTTTCAATAAATATTAGTATGACTACAATAAATGTTAGAATGTTATAATTAAATCAATTTATTTTGTTAATATTTGTGATAATAAACAGTAACATATTAAAGGGGTCTAACTTGAAGGGGGCGGCGCCCCAGCACCCGTTATTGACCATATATATATATATATTAAGGTTAAGGTGGCTAATGTTATTGATCTTAAACTATTAAAAACTGCTTTATTCCAGCCAAACTAAAAGAAATAAGGCTTCCACAAAAGAAATTATATTAAAGGAAATTAATGGTGTAACACATCACAAATCTCATGGTTTAGATAACATTATTTTAGTCACCGGTCGGCTCATTTTTTAGATCAAAGAGGGACAAATGTAATTTGTTTTCCATTTATTACAAGCACAGAACAGCAAGGAACATTTGTTTTTAACAAAAATAACTTTTAGAGTCTGTGATTTTGTGAGTTAAGAACTCAAGATCTTACTTAAAAAGGCTAACATTTATAGTTATGAATATATAACATTTTTGCAAAGCCATGACAGCATATAATCACACATTTGTGATTGTTGGTGGTTTTCCTTGTTGGGAAGAAATAAAATGTCATTTTTACTGTTCATCATCAGTTGGCAGCATTAACCCTTTAGATTGACCTGTGCAAATAAGATTCTGGCTTTTATATGGAGCTCTATGGAGTAAAACAGCAGATTATAGTGTGTGTGTGTGTGTGTGAGTGTGTGTGTGTGTGTGTGTGTGTGTGTGTGTGTGTCTGTGTGTGTGTGTGTGTGTGTGTGTGTGTGTGTGTGTGTGTGTGTGTGTGTGTGTGTGTGTGCGTAAATACACTTACTATGTTTACTATTTTCTGAGAGCTAAGTTGCTTATTTAGATTTTCTCAGACATATTTCTCTCATACACACACTATATTCCATATAGAAGGAAAACTCTGCAAACTGGACTGAAGCAGTTTCAATTTACTAGAACTTCAGCTGTGTTACGCCGCTTTGACACAATCTACATAGTAAAAGCACTATAGAAACAACATTGAATTGAATAGAAGGCAGAAACTAAGCTTTTTTGCACTGCAACTGATGAGTAAAATAAATTCTGACCTCTTCCCAACAGGAAAAACCAGCAACAATCAAAACTGCATTATTATATGGTGTCGTGGCTTTGCTATAAAAAAATGACATCATCAATAGGGCAAACCAGCCATGAACGTAACAAATTTCTTTCCTAGAGTGTATTGTTGTATTTCTGAAAATATTTAAAGCATTTTCCCAAAATATGTGTCAAAATAAGATTGTACCGTGGTAAAGTTAGTTTGACGTTTGACATTCATTCATTAGACATTCAATTTTAAACCAATTAAATTCTTTGCGATGGTTTGAGCCAAAAATATGTCAGATAGACATAAATATGTTCTCTTTATGTTGCACAAGGCTTAATTTCTCAATTAAATAAATAAAAAACAGTTAACCATACAAATGAAATAAACAATTCAACCATATGAAATTATACAATAAGGCCAGTACCAAAGTGTTCAGAAAAACATCCTGCTTATTGCACAAGACTCTGTTTTTGGAATTAACACTTAATTTATTTTATAATATTTTTAAAATAACTTTAAATGTAAAAATGGTAAAAGTCAATTAAACTCTGACACCATTTGAGATAAAATATTCAAATAAACTCTAAAATGGTCTGAATATTATTCTCTATGATGCACAAGCTTTGTTTTTATAGTTATGCCTTTGTTGATTTTATATACAGTAATGAATCCATATTTTCAGTATATCGCATAAGTGTTTACAGTGTATCAGATATACTGAAAATATAGATTTATTTCTAATATTTAGAAATTTTTAGGGTTGATTTGAATATTTTATCTCAAATGGTGTCAGAGTTTAATTCATTTAAGTGTTTACAGTGTAATCGACCTAATACAAATATGGATTCATTATTCTATGTAAAATATTATTGTATATTATTATTGTATTATCATTATTGTATAAATATTATTGTATATTATTGTTATATTATCATTATTGTATAAATATTATTATTATATTATCATTATTGTATAAATATTATTGTATATTATTATTATATTACATTATTGTATAAATATTATTGTATATTATTATTGTATTATCATTATTGTATAAATATTATTGTATATTATTGTTATATTATCATTATTGTATAAATATTATTATTATATTATCATTATTGTATAAATATTGTTGTATATTATTATTGTATTATCATTATTGTATAAATATTATTGTATATTATTATTGTATTATCATTATTGTATAAATATTATTGTATATTATTATTGTATTATCATTATTGTATAAATATTATTGTATATTATTATTGTATTATCATTATTGTATAAATATTATTGTATATTATTGTGTTTTTCTGAACACTTTGGTACTGGTCTTATTGTATAATTTCATATGGTTGAAATTTTTTAATTCATTTGTATGGTTAATTTTTTTTTTTTATCGAGAAATTAAGCCTTGTGCAACATAAAGGGAACATATTTATGTCTATCTGACATATTTTTGGCTCAAACTATAGCAGGAGCAAAGAGTTTAATTGGTTTGAAACCAAATGTCTAACGTTAATGAATGTCAAACGTCAAACTAACTTTAAGGTTGGGGATGTTTGAGGCCAGAGTCTCAGTTCAGGGCAAATCACCTCACACTTTTCTCATCCCAAACCCCATTATTGATCATTTCTCATGTTTTGTTTTATATGTAATGTTTCTTATAAGTATATAAATTAATTTTATCCCCCAATACTTTCTCTTTGCCCAGTTTTTATCAGTTTTTTTAAACCTAAGAAAACTTGAGTGGTTGCTGACAGTCTCACCGGTTGTATTTTTCTTCTCATTGACAGTAAAAGGCTTATCAAATGCTTTGTCGGCATCTGAAGCCATAGTCGAATCCTCCTCGTCGAGGCAGGGACAGAAGTCGGTGCAGAATCCAGTGTTCTCCAGCCATGTTTTCGTCCCTTCATTCTCTCCTCCACTACACACGGGCGTTGTTGCTGCCATCGCGTGGACAAATATAAACTTTGTTTTGTCACTCATAATGTCTTCAAGTTAACTCCTGTTTACTCAGAAAATATGTTATTCAATAGATATTCGTAAATCCAAAGATTTGCTCGAGGTTTCAGTAAACGCGTCTTCACTCAATTCAAATATCAGTTAAATGAAGGCTGAGGCAGTATGCGAATATGTACTAGCGAGTGACGTCACTTATGGAATGTTTAGAACATCTTACGAGTTTGTAGTTTTTTGCTTAAAACTACAAACGGCAAGGCGATTTTCAAATATTACTCAACTAGGACTGTTTTTATATCTGAAGTTGGGTCATCATAACCACTAAAGCACAGTCAACGATAGCTCATCAATGTCAAAATTCTAGCCAATCAAATCAAAGAAGGCAGGCTTTACAGTTCGCTGAGGATTTATTTATTTATTTAAAAATGATTACAAAATTGATTGCCAAAAATACAAAATTAGTGCTTAAGTTCAAAAATATGAATGTTTGTGACGGATATTGAATACTAGCACAATACTGAAAAAAATATAAAGCAATTTTATAAAGGACAACACAAACAAATATTGAATTATTTTAGAGAGAAGTATTTTAAATTATTTTTGTAAGAGATATAGTTCTTCTAGCTTCAATTAAAAATATATAAATAAAAAATAAATAATTTATAAAATAATAAATATCAGTTCGTGGGTTCTCTAAATAACTGCTGTTGCTAGATCAGATACGGGAAAAGTCTAGATAGGATACAGCTGCGGACCCGCACATCAATATAGCATTATTTTGTAACACTATAACAATAATTAATATTTTTACAGTACTGTGACGGTTTGATTTAAGGTTGGGGAAGGGGTAGACGGTAATAAAATACAACAAATGGGAAATTTAATAAATAATTCTCGTTAACTACCCGCAGCAACCTTAGCGTATCTGTTCTAACGTTAGCAACAACCAGATACGGCTGCGGCTGGAAGTTAACGATAATTATTTATATTATTTATTAAATTTCCCATTTATTGTATTTTATTAACGTCTAACCCTACCCCAACCCTAAACCCAACCGTCACAGTAATGTAAAAACAGTAGTTGTACCGAGTGCTATTTATGGTATTTATTAAATTACCCAATAAATTGTATTTTATTAACGTCTACCCCTACCCCAACCTTAAACCCAACCGTCACAGTACTGTAAAAATATTAATTATTGTTATACAGGCTTACAAAAATGATGCTATATTGATGTGCGTGTCCGCAGCTGTATCCTATTTAACGTCAGGAGGCTTTACTGCATTAATGGGAGCGACACTTCCTTTTAGGAAAACTGCTGTTGGGTTGTTGCTAGGTCGGTTGTTGGTGCGCCATTTCTGTTGTAGCTCCACATAAAAACTTAAATAAAGTGTTTCAAGTAAATTTCAGAGTGGGTTTTAGCTTATGTTTGTGCTATTTTTATACCCTTGTCTCCGTTTTGATGCCTACTCTTTTCCATGTGCGCCATTTTCCCATTTGCTAACGAAATTATGTGTTTTAAAATGGTGGAAATATAACAACTGTCCGTTTGTCTCCTTTGCTCTGTGCGCAGGTAATTATTTCTTCATTTAATATAGTGTTTAAGTATTTTTTTATTATTTATATCAGTTTATTTGTGCATTTTCTGTCATTTTATAGTTCAATGCTTTGTCTAAACTGTTTTGTAAATGATTTAATTCGTGGTTTTACTAAGAAACATTTCGTGATGTGAACTGAAGGTATTTTGTATTTAGTGTTTTATATTCAGTCCTTATATTCAGACCTATTCCTGCTGAATGACATGTAGATAGTGGAAAAGGTGACATTGAATTGGTAAAAGAAAACATCAGTTTAATTGTGATGGAGAAACACATTTCTGTTTCACATCATAATGTTTGATTTTTACTGTCAAAAGCAGCAGAGCTATAACTTGACTGTTTGTCTCCTACTGCTCTGTGTGCAGACATCAAATAAATTCTGTCATCATCCATGAGTGTGTGTTGATGGAGAGTGGAAAAACTGGGTCTGAAGAGTGCAAAGGTCACACATAAACACACATATACACATAATTGTAGTTTGTAATTCTGTTTGCAATAACTAGTTTAAATTTAAATGTATTATCTTTCTATTTCTAAAGATGTTCAGTGACCAAACTCTTATTTTAATGGATATAAACTAACTGTTTAATAATAAGAAACATGTTTGTTTAAATGCACCAAAAACTATTGACTATATTCACTGAGAAATGGACACGGGGTAAGCAAAATAATCTTGTTTTTCCTTTTGACGTGATTGTTTTGCTTACTCCATTTGCAGATTATTTTGCTTGTTTTAAGGAAAAAATCTAATAATTTTGACAAATTATTTCTTAAAATAAGACAATATTTTTTGCATGTATAGAAAATGTTTTTGATTTAAGAATTTTTAGATATTTGGACTAGAAACTCTGAAAATCGAAGTAAGAAGAACATTTTTGCAGTGAATAATGTCATTGATTTTTGATGTCACACACACACACACACACACACACACACACACACACACACACACACACACACACACACACATACATACATACATATATCAGGGTATCCACAGGCTCTTAAAAAGTCTCAAATTTCAAAATCAAAATTTTAGGACTGAAAAAGTCTTAAATTAACTGGAATATTGTGTTGTAGGTCTTAAATCATTTTAAACAGGTCTTCATTTTCCGATGTCCATGTAAAGGTACCCAATCAGGCCAACACTTATCCAATCACTAACATTCCATCTCAGTAAAAGTTTTGACAAAAGTTTATCTGTTAACTCTTATTAACTCTTATTAACTTTAATAACGATTAACTTTATTGAATTGTTTGTACAACAGGGCGGCACGGTTACTCAGTGGTTAGCATAACAACAAGAAGGTTGCTGGTTCGAGTCTCGGCTGGGCCAGGAGGCATTTCTGTGTGGAGTTTGCATGTTCTCCTCGTGTTCGCATGGGTTTCCTCTGGGTGCTCCGGTTTCCACCACAGTCCAAAGACGTGCGGTGCAGGTGAATTGAATTAACTAAATTGGCCGTAGCGTATGAGTGTGTGTGTGAATGTGAGAGTGTATGGGTGTTTCCCAGTAATGGATTAGGGCTGGAAGGGCATCTGCTGCGTAAAACATATGCCGGAATAGTTGCCGGTTAATTCCGCTGTGATGACCCCTGATAAATAAGGGACTAAGCCGAAGGAAAATGAATGAATGAATGAATGTTTATACAACAAAGACTGTCCAATATTTTTCACATTTGATTATTTAATTACTGTATACCTGAATACAGTTGCGAAAAACACTTTATTTAATTTAGAAATACTTTTTCCTTATTGAATTCATCTATTCTTGTAAGATTGTTTATTATATCTTATGCAGATGCTCTCCGCTACAGAATCATATCAATCTAAAATTATAAATTCCAAATAGACATTCAAGTCATCTTAAGAAATTGTATTAATACAATTACAATACAATACAAAAATATGGCAATTTTGAAATATCGTGCAGCCCTAAATGGCATTATAAATGTTAAAGTAAATTAAACAACAGATCATATCAATGTTTTAAAGTAGAATGACCTTAAATAGTGTAGCATATAGTTGATGGTACAGAATAATTTTTTTTAAATGAAGTTTGTGTCTTCTGTCTAATGTAGGCCTACTGTAGGTCTGTTCTTTACAGAAGCTTTAAACAGACAAGCATGCTGCTAACATGTTGCCTGTTTAAAAAAGTGCAAATTTATGCATAATCTTACTCTACATCACTAATACCTTAAATCAACTAAATTACTAATGACCTCGAATCAACCTATTACCTTAATTCAACTACATTACATTACTGGTAAAATATAGTTTAAGTACCAGTTCTTACTATTATCTAGTGGCTTATTACCTTCCCATTCTTACGATATTGATTGTTTATTTGTACTTAAAAATTATTGTGAATTATCATATTGTACATTTCAACTCCAACTTAAACCCAACTTCTACCCTTAATAACTATTAATAAGCAGCACAGAGATTTGTTGAGGTAAAAGTTGTAGTTAATGGTTTGGTAATAGCAAGAATTATATATTAAAATTAAGTGTGATTCTAATGATTATTATATTTTAGGGGTGTAACGATACACCAAAGGCACGATTCGGTTCGGTTCACGGTTTTGGAGCCACAGTTCGGTTCGGTTCGGTTTCTGTTTGCTGTGGGGTTAGGGTTGATGTCATCTTAACAGCAATGCTAAGGAACAATAGATTCACTTAATAACAAGAACAACTAAACATTTTCTTTATTAACTTTGCCATCATATGTTAGTACAGTCAGGATACCGGAGTAAACAACAAAAATGAAATAAATACCTCCAATATAGAGTAGTCAGAAAAAACAATTCTCTTTAGTGCAGCCATCTTAAGAAAGTAAACTCAAATTAAATAAATAACTGCAGCGTAGACTATAGTGAAAGATAAACAGGCTTGTCCTCTCTAAGAACATATGAAATATTTCAGTTAATTTCAGTTAAGATGAACACAGTTTCCATAATTATACTTAACTGATAAATGTCAATGGCTCTGCATACAATGACTTTATCTTGCTGGAGTGTATAGCCGCCTCACTCCACCCCAGGACGCGTTAATGTCGCAAAACGCACAAAAACGCACTAAATCGCACTTCAGCAGTGGTTATTTGAAAGCCCACATAAAGATCTGCACTTGAGCATGTATATTTGAGGGCGTGCAAGAAGTTTTGCGCACGAACAGAGGAAATCGGCGCGCAAGCAAAGAGAATGCACTGCAGTTTTGTCTGAAACTAATGTTACGGTTCTAGCTGGTTGTATTTTAGCCTCCCGTTCGCTCTCGCTCTCTCTCTCTCTCTCTCTCTATCTCTCACTCTCTCTCTCTCCGTGCCTGTCATTTCTGTATGTCCACCTTCACGACAGCTGATTGGTCAGGAGACCGATCTATCATCACTGGGAGTCGTGGCGCGGGGATATAAAAAGCCCGTCAGGAAAAGCGGAGAAGAGCACATCTTCCTTTGATCTCGTTTTTCGTGTATTTTGTCAACATGATTATGATTTTCGTTGTTTTTGCTTAACTTTTGTTTGGGCAAAATTATTTAGCATTACTTTTGCCCACTTTGAGATATTTTGTGATTTTTGTACATTTTTATTTTGATTGATTTGTTTGTTACTTTTTGGCTCAGCTATTGTTGGCTATTTCCCGTTACATTGAGCTATATCTCCTCAAGTTCACTCTTTTCTCAGAGTAAGGTGGATAGGGAAGATGTCTTATGACTTCCATTTTGCAAACACATAGAAATGTATTGTTAAAGACATCAGGTAAGAGGTGAACGTCATATTTGTATTTATTTTATTCTACAGTTCAGTATAGGGAAGAATGCGGTGCACGGAGCTGAAAACTGCAATGTCAATATATTGCCTGCGCGCCTATTCTCTCCGTCCATGCACAAAACTCCTGCGTGCCCCCATATATACTCCGCTCAAGTGCTCCTTAGTGTGTTTATGTAACATGTATGTCTCCAACCTTCATTAGATTTGCTAGAAATATTTATGAATGTCTCCAATAGACCCGAGCGGCATAAATGCTCCCTGAAGTAAAGTGAAACGGCTATAAACTCCATCAAGATAACCTCATCTATACATTTTAAAGTATTATAAAGCATTATCTATTATTTATAAAGTATAGTTATGGAAACTGTGTTCATCTTAACTGAAAGCGGTCGTATTTGCCAGTCTCACACGCTGCATGCACCTGTCAGTCAGTTACTGATGCGTGATGCGTAAACACACTAAATCGCAATTCAGCTGCGTGTTTTTGAAAGCGCACTTGAGCAGAGTATACACGAGGGCACGCAAGAATCCCGTGCACCAACAGAGAAAATTGGCGCGCAAGCATCAGTCAGTGGCGGGGTGAATTTTGGTGTGGCGTCCTGCCATGGAAGAATGAATGTAGCGGAAACCATGCAGTAATCGAGTGATCGCGCACTCACATGACATGACATGCACTTTGAAAATACTAACTTTAGAATATAATATTTAGAACAAAACCTCATTACTAATACAATTTAATCAAATGTGATCAAATAAATATGTGCTTAAATTTGGTTTAATTATTTAGAGACAAGTGACGTCAACCTCAACAATGGGCAGCAGGGGGCGTGAGAGTATCGCGGTACGCCACGAGAGTTTCGCGATATGTATCGTGGTTGGTGTATCGCGAAATTTCGGTTCGGTTCGAAGTATCGTTACACCCCTATATTTACTGTAAAAAATGCAGGGTTCCACAAAGTTCAGTCATGTCCCAACACAAATTGATTAAGTTAACTTAACACATTTAGGTAGATTGAACATAAACCAGATGTCCCTAAAAAATCTCAATAATTCTGTTGTCTCCGCTCATTTTAAATAAGTAGTTTAAACAAGCAGCAAAAATACTTTTTTGGAGTGTTTTATGTGCTAATATATAATAAATAATATATTTGTTAATAGTTATAGATTTGAAGCTTAATATAAAGCGTGACCAAATGATCCAATAAAATAGGCTGTATTTGAAATATAAGACTTAAAAAATGACAAAACACAAACCTTCTTGTGATTAATAGACACAGAAGGTGACGTTCATTATTTTATTTTTTCAAGATTGATCTTGGGATTTAAGATTCAAACTCAATTTGTTCAAATGATATGCTGTACTGACCCTGTAGTTTTAAATTAAAGAGCCCCTATTATGGGTTTTTGAAAATTACCTTCCATGCTGTGTGTAACACAGCTCTAAGTGAAGTGAAATATCCAGCTAAGGCTTAAATCTGAAAGTGCACCGTGTTTAAAACTATTGATTCATCTATAAAAGAGTCGACTCATAGTAGTTCGAATGAAACACCGTGTTAACAAACCTTTAGCTGTCAGCGTGATGTCAATATGGAACTCAAGCCCCGCCCATTTGCTGCGTGCGCAGACCCAGAAAATGTGAAACCCCTGGCCCCGCCCACAAACACTGTAGCAGATTTCGGTTGAATCATGTCTTGAAGACGCTGTGCTCCTGAAGTGTCAGGGAAAGTTAGTGTTATTTTCCCTACCCAAAGATGAGGCTGTGAAGACTCAGTGGTTGATGTTTATTTTTGAAAAAATACCTCAGCATTATAGCCCAAGCCTTGTGCTGGGTTCCCGTCATTTTTCTGACGAGTGCTTCAGCAATTTACAAGCTTACAACAGGGGATTTGTCGGCCGTTTGTTAAAGGAAGGATCAGAAAAGACTATTGATGTCTGGGACTTTGTCAAAGCTTAACAGGAACTTTACAGTACACAGTTCATGGCCAGTTTCTTCCTCCATTTCACAAGTGTAAGTAAGTGCGAATAAAATGGTTGCCTCCTTGTTTTCTTTAGCTTGCAAATTATGTATTTAATTGTGTTTTATTACTTGTATTCGCTTGTACTGTATAACTCTTTATATTTTCATATCACATCTAAAATCATGTTGAAAACGTGACACATGCCGCTTTGTTTACGGATTTTTCTGCGTTCTACACAACTTCTTTATGTTGTGCCAGCACAAATCGATTAAGTTTACTTTTTACATATTAAGTGGATTGAATATGTGACTATTAAGTTATTCCAAAAAAATAAGAATTGTGTTTCAACTCATTTTAAATAAGGAGTTTTAACAAGCAGCTAATGTAATTGTTTGAGTGTGGACGAGGAGTGTTTAATTCTTAAATGGCGTTTTAAGAACATGTAATACACATTCACATGATGTCAGTTTCACATCTTTGTAGTTTACATCAAAACGGCGAAGTTGACAAAGATTGCTTTCTTAACTCGCCAATATCTCAGGCTGGCCTGTTCAGCAACTACGTTGGTGAATTCACCCAGGAATTCACGGCGATGCAGTCAGATGCGATGGACAGAGTCATTCATCGGCGGGGACATAAGACCGCTCCCCCCCGTCGAACCATCCACATCCACTGCTCCTTGCCAAGAAAGCCCACCTGCAAGAGCTGCTCCGCCCCTGCCTGCGCCTCCAGCCAAGCGGCAGCGCCGAGCACCTCGCAGGCAACCAGCGCTCCTCGCCCCAGGGCGCCGCTAAGCCCAGTAAACGGTCTGCGACCTTGATGGCCTGAGACAGGCCATCTGGAGAAGAGGGAACTTGCTCTTTCCCCGTAGGGGGGCCGGGCTCTTCATGTAGCGGCGCTTAAAAAACACCATCAAATCCTCAAAGAAAGAGCATTTTTCCCCTTCCCCAGATGTGACAGCACGTACAATGCCAGTCTGGGACGCTATGCTTTCCAGCTCGCAGGATTGGTGCACTTCGCCAGTGGCTCGTGGGGTGTGGGAGGATGTTCTCCTTTCTCTCACACTTCCAGCCCCTCCTACAGAGCCTGGGTGCGAGCCCTTCAGCCACATGTGCCCTTCAGCACTTCCTCTCCGCGCTGCCCCACCGCTGGTGCGTCAGCGATCAAACCGATGAAGCCATTAGCGAGGGCTCTGCCTGCCTTGTTAGCACGCATACTTCATGTCTCCATACTTTCACGCAACCGTCAGTTGCTGCTGTTTGCGTTTGAAGTCGAACCTGGCAGTACAAGTCCTCCCTGTCGGGCTCTTTCTGTCTCCGCGGGTTTTCACCAAGCTTGTGGAGGGTGCCCTAGCGCCCCTTCGGCCTGCGGGCATTCCGCATACTCAATTATCTCGACAGGCTGATTTTACGATTTTGATTACGCACAGAGACAGGGTGCTTTGGCACCTCGACCTATAGGGGTTTCAGGTCAACCGAGAAAAGAGCAAACTCGCCCCTGTGCATAGCATCTCTTTTCTCGGGTTGGAGCTGAACTCGGTCACCATGACAGCGCGCCTCTCCGGAGCAGCCGTCGATTCATGCAGCCATGGAGGCGCTGGTCACAGACCCGCCTACCCCCTCCAGTGGATGAAAGCACACAAAGGCGTGGGATGAAGGGTTAGGTAGTGAAAGTCTATCTGTAGCTGTGTGTGTGTGTAAGCCTGTAGAGTTCAACAGGTGTCCTTGACAGGAAGCAGGAATTTCAGAGCGTCTCATTATCTTGCTATCCGGGAGAAGTTGTTTTTCTCCAGCCGAGGCCGTCTGGCTGGAAAAACACTGGGAGCCAAAAGAGAATAAAGTATTTCAAATTTAGGTCAATATCTGCCAATTTCACAGATATTTAATGTCCGTCACTGGTCTCCAGTCCTGGCCAAATCTTGTTGCAAAGCCGCTAATTTCACCCCGATGTTTTCCAATTTGCAGTCTAATACAGCAGTCTGATTAGCAGCATATCTGCCCATTATAGTTTCAATCAAGCTGGCCAGCTTGGTGGGGTTTTGAGATGCACTGACCGCTTTCATCAATCGTCGATACCCCAGGGCCCCGCATAAGCCCATCAGCAGAAACCCTGTTATCAAAGTTTCGAATAGGTAGATATCTTCAATATCCTCCAGGGACAGAGCAGCCAGGCACACGACGCACCACTTATCACACCCGTCCATCACGTATCCAGCTGCAAACGTCCCGGCAGGACAAGTGGGCTTTCCCGAGCCCAAACTTCTCGTCGAGTAGATGGTGTCAATCGCGTTCAGAGACCAGTTGATCAGATCCATAATTCCTTATTCGTTTGGATAGCAGGGCACGGAGAGCCTCAGAGATAGAATAAGACGAGACAAGAAGAGCCAGCCAGGGAAGAGCACTGTTGGCAGTGTTTCTCACTCTGCACCGTCTTTTACCGGTGCGAGAGGGGCAACACGTGCTGGTCAGGACGGACAGCACGGCGACGGTGGCTTATATCAACCGCATGGGGGGTATCTGCTCTCGCCGTATGTCTCAGCTTGCTTGCCGTCTGCTCCTTTGGAGTCATACGTGGCTGAAATCGCTGCGCTGTTCATATTCCGGGTGAGCTTAACGGTGCAGCCGATGCACTCTCACGGCTGACTTTATGTTCAGAAGAATGGAGACTCCTCCCCGAGTCTGTCCAGCTGATGTGGGCACGCTTCGGGGAAGCCCAGGTCAATCTGTTTGCTTCTCCCAAGAACGCTCATTGCCAATGGTTCTTTTCCCTGACCGAAGGCTCCCTCAGCACGGATGCACTGGCCCACAGCTGGCCTTGGGGCATGCGTAAATATGCATTTCCCCAGTGAGCCTGATCGCACAGTTACTGTGCAAGGTCAGGGAAGACAAGGAGAAGGTCTTGCTAGTTGCACCTTTCTGGCTCAACCGGACCTCCCCTCTCAGGGACAGGGCACCATTGCCCAGATCCTTGGAACCTCAACATGTGGTCCCTAGATGCAGCAAGAAAGACTTAGGTAAACTACTGATAGCGGTGGTTAATACCATCACTTAGGCTAGAGCTTCCTCTACGAGACACGCCCACGCACTGAAGTGGAGTCTATTCACTGAGTGGTGCGCTTTTCGCCGAGAAGACCCCCGAACTTGCCAGATCAGCTTTGTGCTTTCTTTCCTTCGGGAAAGGTTGGAGCACAGGCTACATAAATATTGAAAAAGAGTACTAATAGTAATTCACCCAACGGTATTTTTTCTTTTTTTTTTGTTCATTTTAAAGTGTGTAGCACATCCCCAGAATCCAGACTGGCAACTACAAGTGAGATTTATTCATATTTGTATTCATGTAAATAAACAGTATGCAAATAATTATGAAAAATATTTACAGTTAATCACCCAACAGTAATTTTAAAGAGTCCGTAGGTCGTACCACCTCAGTGGAGACCTTAAAGAAGTACCCTGTTCTGGGGTACAGGAATGCTCTCACCATGCCAGGTTAGAATTCCAAACAAGAGGGAGCTACAGACAATACTTGTACATCTTGCCATTTAAGCATTAGAAACTTTTCTAATACATCATCAATGGGTTCAAAAAGGGCGCTGCCGACAGGCCCTCGAGCACCATCAACAAATCCTAAGTAGGAACCCTACTGGAGCAATTAGGCCTCAACCTCCTGGATCCACGGAGGAATCTGACCACCAGAAGGTCTCTGCCGAGACCATCAGCATCATATGCGAACATTGCCGCTACATATACTTTAAGCGCCATATTCAAAACGCTCCTGGATAAATTTCCAGCACCAACCCCACAGGCGGTGAAACTGGACCCAGGTGGTGGTCGGTACACCACGAAGTGAAAAATTTCTACTTGGGGTATACAATCTCCTCGTGAAAATGACTCTGGAGCTGAAGATGGTTTGAACACCCTAATTGAAAAATCAAGATCTATGAGGTGGGTCCCCTCGGAGGCCACATCCATAGCTTCCACAGGTCCGGACGGGGGTGTATAACTCCCCCGCCTGGGACAGAAGAACTCTCTGAACGAGAATCTCCCATGGGAGACCATCAAGGAAAGACACTAGGTCTGAGAACCACACTCATGTAGGCCAAAAAGGAGCCACCAATAGTAGGTTGAGCCCCTAAATGGACCCTCTCCAGAACTCCCAGGAGCAAAGCGATCAGGGGAAAAGCATACAGACGAAGACTGTGCACCATGACATCCAGCCCAAATGGTGCTGGGTGTGTCAGTAAAAAACCACAATGGGCATTGTTTATGTATTGAAAGGCGCATAGATCGGCGTCGGCTCTGCCGAATCTCTGTCAAATGGCTGCTACCACTTCCGGGTACAGTCGCCATCCCCCAGGCCCCAACCCCTGCCTCAACAGGAGGTCTGCTCCTACATTCCTAGGCCTGAGATGTAAGCTGCCTTCAGTGAGCGCAGCTTCTCCTGAGCCCACAGAAGGATCTGCTCCGCCAACGTGCACAGAGGGCTCGAATTCAGACCCCCTGATGGTTGTTATAAAAAACCACCAATGTGTTGTCTGTTTTCACTAACACATGGTGACCTCTTACTTGAGGGGAAACAAGTGTTTCAGAGCCTGAAACATGGTTAACATCTCCCAGCAATTGATATGCATGTGGAAATGATGGTCCCTCCATTGCCCCGATGTGGGAAGGCACCTCAGGGTCACTTCCCAACCCTCGCAAGAGGCATCCGAGGTCAGTGTCATGCGCTGAGAGATTACTCCCAATGTAGGGCTTTGGGACAGAAACCAGGGCTGTTACTATATCGGTAAAGCTTGTAGATAATGGCACAAGGCTTTGATCGTGCGGAATCTCTGGATTTGAGCCACTACTGTAACAATCTCATGTGTAGCAGACCCAACAATGTTGGTGACTGCTGCTAACCAGCCTCTGAAACTGTTTGACAGTGATAGCTAGGCCCAGCCTAACACTCTTTACGGCCATCCGGTTTAACTCGATTTGAATAGGGGAACAGACACGCGAACATCGTTGTGGAGTCCCATAATACACCTAAAAAATGTCTGCCAACTTCTGCCTCAACAGGGACTGGCAATAACACTTTTTTTTTTTAGGATTAGCTGCAACCCCAACTTCTCTATGTAAGCAAGAACAACACCTCGATGTTGAATTGCTAACTCCTTCGACTAGACTAAAAATTAGCCAGTCGTTATGAAAATTGAGAATACGAATCCTTTGTAGTCGAAGTGAAACCTAGGGCGCGTTAACTACTTTAGTGAACGTGTGGGATGAGAATGGCAGACCAAATGGAAGAACCCTGTACGCCTTGCCCCTGAAGGTGAAACTCAGGAACTTCCTGTGACTTTGAAGGATGGATATGTGACAAACCAGCCCTCTGACTCTATTTGTGACACAATGGTGCTGATAGTCATTGTTTTGAACTTCAGCGTTTGTTCTGAGCGATTTAGCTGTCTTAATTTAGTATAGGATATAACCCTCCATCCTTCTTTGGAACAATGGAGTAATAATATAAAAACCCTGACTCCATGTCTGGAGGAGGATGTGTTCTATGACTTCCTTCCACAGAAGGGAGTCTACTTCTTGTTCCATAACTACAGCCTGCTTTAACTTCACTAAAAATGTAAACCACATTATTGAAGCAAGAGGGGTGTGAACCAAACTGCATTCTATAGCTCCTCTTTAAGGTAAGCATGACCCTACTGCGAAACGTTTGGCAGCCACTCCTACTCCTACTCCTAAATTCCACAGGGGTACCAGTCCCTCAAGACTGGCCTTTATGCTTCCCTAAGTAGCTAACTCTGGGCACTGAAGTGAACTCACAAAAGGAGGCCACCAAGTTAACTGCTCTTGGACCCTCCGTAGAGGGTGTAAGCCCACTAGCGCCACCACTTTTGGGATAAAACGCTGGTGGACAACACCGGGGGTCTCTGTGCCCTGAGGCACCAGCGGTGAGAGGGTTGGCGGATGGAGCCCATGTGGGGCATGAGGAGGCAGCCTTTGCTCCTTGCAGGGGCTGCCCTAAGAAATTCCTAATGCTAGAACTTCTTCGGAGACGATGGCCGTTTCAGGACAATGGTTTTTGGCCACAGTATATGACGGTCTTTGTCTCCTGAGGGCGCTGCTTCCCACCCCAAGTTGTTTTGGGGGCCGAATAGATGCAACGCTCTCTTCTGCCCAACACAATGCTGAGCGGATAAACTGGCATGTGGCTGGGGCTGGTCCCGCCTAGCTGCCCCAGAAGAACGGTTTCTTAGGGTAGAAGCTCCCGTAGGAGCCCCACCCCCCCTCTGCCCGCTTAACAGATTCTCTAAAGAGCCAGCGGGCGAAATGGGTGCATCAAGGAAGAGGCATTTCAGATTTCCTCTTTACTTGATACCGGACTGATTTAGCCATAAATGTCTTTTTAACCATCTATTTTAATGGCACAGAGAGACAGGTCCGAAGCCCGAAGTAGTTCTCGAAACGATAACGGACCTCGCCCTTCCCATAGGCGTCCTTCAGAAGGTCTATTTGGTATACAGCAATTTTATCAGAGTTAAATTCTCGGTGTTGAAGCATTTCAGAGTAAAGAGTTAGAATTGATTTGATCCATTGCGAAATCAAGGAGTCTATCCAACACTTGTATCTATTCAACACTTGGTGGTGTTATTTCCAACATCCGGGAATTCATGTAGCCCCAGTCACTGAAGAATTTTCCAGACACCATTTTCCATCGGAGTTTTTTAACAGCAACTGGTGAGTCAAACTACCTCAATGTTGGCATTTTACTGACTTTCTAAGGAAATACAATTGTAAATATATTGTTAAGTTAATTACTTTAGAATGGAGTGACAATTTCAAACTTCTGCGGTTCATTCATGGTCGTTTGTGTATCTAACTTAACTGCATTGCTATTGACTTCTTTTCAAGAATGTTTTTCTATATGCTTACGCATACATATTGCATAAAAACATTAAATGTACATGTTCAACACATTTCTGTCACGGTAAATGCCATTTTGTGCGTTGTTACCCATTTGTAAAATAAAATCAACACTTCTCCTTTAATTCGTAGCGCCCTAAACTAGCGAGGGAATCCCCGGAGCCTCCTTCTCTGCCCTGATACTAACGGCACTACAGGACGATTTTCCTGAGCTTTGGAGAGTTTCTGAAACCTATCTGGTGAGTAAATCAACATATACTTAACTATTAAAGTTGGAACGTTAAAGTTAATGTGTTTAAATGACCGCGTTTGCATATTTTCGTACATTTAACGTTAGTAAGTTAGGCTAGTTTTGTAGTCAGGAACCTCTTAGTCAACCTTTTTTTCCCGCTTGATATTGTGCTTAAAACTATAGGCTAACCTTTGCATGTACACAACATTTCCGTTTCGTTAAAGGCATTTAGTGCGTTGTAAGCAGCCACCTTTCTGTAAAATTAATCAACTGATTTTTCTCAGATTTTTTTTAATCAACTCATATTTTAGCAGCCAAATGACCCCTCGCTTTGGAGAGTTGCTGAATAATATATGGTGAGTAAATCAACTTAAATTTGTTATAAAGTTAACATTTTTGGCTGGAAATATAGTTATTCGTGCATTTGTAGTTCAATTATTCAAAAATACTGCAGTAGTTGTGAATTTTGGCAGATCATTTGTGGTTGCTTAGTACTTGAATACAATTTCATATTGACGGTTATTAACATTATTTTAATAACTAAATGCACATGACTGTGTTCAAATGACCACACTTTTTTGCCTTTTCAAAAATTAAAAGGGTTTGTTTACCTATAAAATAAAATTAACACTTTCTGTATTTTAGTACCAAAACTAGCAAGGGAAGCCCCCTGCATCTGCCTTTGCAATACCTCCAGATAATATTGTAATTTATGGAATACATGTCACCATGTATTGTTTATTTTATATAAATTAATATTTTAATGGCTCATTTGTTGCCTTTGGATAGTTAGCTAACAAATGCATCTAAACACTGTGAAATTGCTTGTCATTTTGATAAAACGTATTATTCATTGTATTATTTAAAGGTTTGATTTGTAGAATTATTATCAATAATCAACACCTGAATCAAAAGATATGTGAAGATATGTGAGGCATACTTTGTGATGTTCATCTTAAAAAAAAAAAAAAATCAGAATGTTATGCAAATGTGTGTTAGATACTTATATGTTGTTGTTTATTTAACAGCCACAGTTCTTTATACAATAATACAAGACCCTGACTGTGATGATGGCTGAGTAGAGACTGATTGAGATGGTGTATTTCCAGAGTTGGTGGAACGACCAAACACACCATAATGAAGGTATGTTTGATAAAGTTCTATATTTGTTTCACAATAAGCTGAAGGGTATTAGAGCATTGGAGAATAACAAATGACATGAAGGTGATAAGTTTTGTAATGTGGATGAACTGTTACTTAAATAATGTTCTTCTCTTTGCTTTGCACTCCTCTTTCTTTGATTTCCCTTCTGCGTATCCTAATATTTTAGATTCTATTTGGATCTGAAAAATCTGCTAGACTCCTGGAAAGGTGGCATCAATACTGGACCTGAAAGGGCCTAACAAGTTGAATCTTGTAAAGAAACACACACACACATGCACGCACGCACACACACACACACACACGCACACACACACACACACACACACACACACACACGCACGCACGCACGCACACTGGTTGCAAAAAAAAAGTGAATTAACAGTTTCCGTATTTCATAATTCATGTTTTGTTTTTGTTTATTCACTGTTATTGATTGTGTACAAATTGCAGCATTGATCTCCACTTGGTCAATAATTGATGTTGAAACTTTTATTTGACTTTTTTGACGTTTGTGTAGTTTTAAATATTATAATGTTTAAGAAAAAGAGAATTAAGTCCATGAACAGACAGAAAATGTTCATGCAGTTTATTACAACGTTTTTATACCATAATGTACACCACCAACCCAGACAATATACAGTTTCACGTCAAAATATTAAAAATTCATTGAAATTAACTTTTAAAGTCAATGATTGTTGGAGAAAAGATCAAGATCACATTGTGGAATTTAACAGAAATCACAAAATACAGAAAACTGTTAGCTTACGGATATTTTTTACACTGTGGCCAATATTAATATGTGGCCAATAACAGCTGCCTGTTTTTTCTGTTCTAGTCATAGTGGTTAACCTAATTGTTCTTGGAGATTCCAACAGTGATATATGTGGTTTTTTTTTGTAGTTTTGCATATCATGTCACCTCAACCAGCCGGGAGAGTAAAGTTGTGGATCATCATGTACTGTTGATTTTCAAAAGGTGAGTTTAGATTTCTTAAATATGTTTTATTTACTTTAAATGTTCTTTTGAATATATCAGAGAATTTGATTGCAATTTGTTTTCAAACATTTTTCTCAGTCATGCTGGAGTCTTGAAGAGTTCTCAGATGAGCATCAGCTACCCTATATCCTTGCATCAGGAACCAACAGATGAGTGATCAGCAGCTACTACATCGTCAAAAGGTCATCTGGCACTCTTAAAAGAAATTTCGTAAAAAAACGGGAACATGTACTGGCAGCTTATTACACAGATTGTTTACCGTAAATTAAAAATGGAAAACTGGCGTTAATTGAAAACAGAAAACTTCTGTTAATTGACAGTAAATTAAAAACGGAATCTTCCGTTAATTGAAAGTGTGTCCACATTAAAAAAACTAAAAAAAATAGAATTTTTTTGATGGTTAAACTACTGTAAAATAATGAAACATTTTATATTAATTTAAGGGTATACCAACAGTAAAAAAAGTGGAAACATTCTGTGTTTTAATAGTTCACCTACAGTAAAAAAAACAGACATATTCTGTATTTTAATGGGATACCTACTGTAAAAAAAGAGGACTTTTTGGTGTTTTAATAATATATCTACAGTGAAAAAATGAACAGTTTCTGTGTTTTAATGGTATACCTACTGTAAAAAAAATTTACTATTTTACTAATTTAATGCTATTCAAGCAGCATAGAAATGGCAAACGGTAAGGATACACATATATATGAACATATGGGAAAATACACTATGGTTTACCTATAGTAAAACAAAACCTTTTTTCTATACTGTATGTGTAGAGAAGCAGTAAATAGTTTGGTAACTGTGCACTTGATTAGTAAAAACAACAACTTTGCAATTAAAACATGTTCTTAAATGAATACAAATCAATATTGAATTCCAACTAGCTAGTTATACACATAATAATACATATTAACATGTGAATCACACAGTGAGAAGTCTTGGCAAATAATCTCATAGCAAATTAGTTTTAAATGTTAGCTTTAAGATAATTGAGGACAAGTGGGCAAATTACAAGTACTTTACATTTTAAGAAACCAGGTTAACTGCAAGATGGCAGGAAACAGACGATACAACTGGGTCTTCTTCCTCTCCATTACTGATATTTCAATGGCTGTAAAACAAACATCACTAATGACATTTCACTTACAACTGGGGTGATTCCTTGCATGTCAATAGTTTACACAAAAAATTAATGTTTTATCATCATCTTCTTGTCTCACTCTATTGTCATTTCAGGCCTGTCTGACTGGCATACTTCCACAGAACACAATAGGAGATCTTTTGAAAAATGATGGTAACTGAACAGTGGCAGCAGCCATTCACTTGCATTGTACTGACACATAACCAAAGCAAGTGAATAGGTGGCACCCCTGTTTGGTTACCAACATTCTTCAAAATATGATATTTTGTGTTTTGCAGAGGAAACAAAGTCATACAGGTTTAAAATGTCAAGGAAGTGAGTAAATTATGAGTTATTGGTTATTCAGTTTTGGGTGAACAATCACTTTCCAATCATATTTCCAAATAAAGTGTAGGTACTTTTGACAATATTCGGAGCAATATTCGTTGCAAGAGAGAAACAGTAAGATGAACAAAGTAAGCTGGTAGCACTTTTTAATAACTACGCGCTATGAATCATTTATGAAGCATAGCAAACAGTGAATTCCTTATCTGTTAAGCATTAACTCTACATTAATAGATGTTAGCAATCAGTTTATAAATACAGCTACAAATGCTGTATTCTTGATCTATAATGTGCTTAATGATCCTGTTTTCATATTTTATTCATTCATTCATTTTCTTTTCGGCTTAGTCCCTTTTTTAATCTGGGGTCGCCACAGCGGAATGAACCGTCAACTTATCCAGCATATGTTTTACACAGCGGATGCCCTTCCAGCTGCAACCCATCTCTGGGAAACCTCCATACACACTCATTCACACTCATACACTATGGACAATTTAGCTTACCCAATCCACCTGTATCGCATGTCTTTGGACTGTGGGGGAAACCTGAGCAACTGACCCAGCCGAGGCTCGAACCAGCGACCTTTTTGCTGCTAGCTACTGCGCCACCGTGTTGCCGTTTTCATACTTTAATGATTGATTTTTCATTACTAAATTAAATATTGCATTATTTACAAACCAGTTATTTAGGAATCGTTGGTGTTTTTTTAGATCAGTCAGAATGCGTAAGTAAATGATTAATACACTTTTCAAATGAACATTTATATATTTGATTATTCAGGCATATAGTAATGGTTAATTTATGTATTAATAATTAACTCAACTTCATCCAGTTTTGTGACCTAATCTAAAGTGTGGACTATTTCTGCTTTATAAATCCCTATAAATGACAGTTAAAGGCTCAGTATCAAATGAACAAAAAATCTTTACAATCTTATCTAAACAAATGTAATTACTGTGAATATGAAACATTGCTGAATAACAGGAGTGCCAAAATATAACATAAAACTGGATAAAACAACAACAATATAATACTTTAAAGATATATTATGATGCAACATTTCAGTGTTATTTAGCGATGTTTAAACTGTACAGTCATTTCATTTTAGATAAGATTTATTTTTCATTTAATACAATATAATGAATTTCATTTTTAGAATTTAACTTAGCCTTTAATTGTCATTTATAAGGTATTTACAAAGCAATTACAAAACTGGATGTAGTCAATAGAGCACTTATTAAAATACAAAATAACTATTACTATTCATTCATTTATTTTCCTTCAGCTTGGTGGGTACTCACACTATGTACAGTTGCCTTGAACCGGGTCGAAGCAAGCTTGTTTCCCCCCTCCCGTCTCCCCCGATGGCTCGCACTCAAATTGCATTCGGGCCTGAGCACTCTTTTGTCATCGATGTTTCGCTGTTCAGTTAAAGAAGCTCTCTCGCTCAGCACAGTGGAGATTTCTTTATATCATTTTAGTCGTTTAATATGCAGTTTCACACAGTCAAATATTTCACCGAACATATCAGCCACTTTTGATGCTCATAAACAATCATAAAGTCCTCGTGCTGCAGGTACTAGGAGGTTTGCTAAAGGTGCAGCTGATTTGCAGTGAGAGGTTTGCGTCTTTAATAATCTACGTCAGTTTGCGTTCATTGAACAGTAAGAATTATTTTTATTTTACTAAATCTAATATTTGTTCTTGAATTAAAATCAGATAGATCTGTTTATTTAGTTGTTGTAATGACCAAGTTGAACTAAAAAAGTCTCAATACTCAAATAGAAGCATCAGACAGCAGAGGGTGCCAAACAACCTGAGAACAGATCAAATTCAGTGTGTAACATCATAATGCTAAAAGCTCATGTGTACAATTTACAATATTTAATCTGTCATTTCAAATAGACTTTTTTACTCTTCTGGATCAGAAAGGCAGGGCACAAATGAATGTAATTTACAGCACATTTATCATTTACAACATCTTATGGTCAGTGGGAAATGTTGTGGCTATATGCTACCATGCTAGTCGGGCAGTGTTTACAACCAACCAAGGCACTTCAACAAATTAGAGAACAGCAGTGAACGTCACAATACAGATACAACAATAGATATTTCAGAAGGATTATGCTAAATGTATTAATTCACTGTAGATTATATCTAAAATGATGCACAGTTGTTTCATTGAGCACAATCCTGCAAATCATTCTTTGTGCTACAATTTGAGAAAGTAACAACTAACATTTATGAAAGTTATAGCACGGTGTGTGTGTCTGTGTGTAGGCTATGTGTTTTTGTGACATATCAGGACACAAATCTGTATAATGACATAGGTATGACATATATTACATGAAGATGGTGAAATTTGAGGACATTGCTGATCTCCTCATTTCTCAAAATGCTTATAAATCACACAGAATGAGTTCAGAAAGTAAAACTGTACACAGTTTCCGGTGATGGTTGGGTTTAGGGGTAAAGAGGAGTTAATGCAATAGAAAATACAGTTTGTACGGTATAAAAACAATAGAAACCTGTGTAATGTACCCACGATTCTCAAACGTGTGTGTGTGTGTGTGTGTGTGTGTTAATGCAGTGTAATGCCTGAAGACACTTTGTTTGTAAGATCTGCAGCTCATCTGTGCATGTGCTTAATGATGAGCTCATATTACCAGCACTGACATCTTGGACCCCAGACACGTGTGCTCTGTCATCATCACACCGGATATTACCAACATGATCCCTGACTCTTTTTACAGCTTTAATAACCCAGCCACTGAGTGTAGACCGCAAACCACAGGCTGAATGGCTCCATTAAATACACCAGCATATTAGAGGAGGCCATTGCTTACATGACTAGTGTACAGCATCATTTACTCACCCTTCTGTTATTTTATGCATATATGACTATTTTCTTTCTGTCTTTCTTTCTTTCTTGTTCTTCTGTAAAAACACAAACACACACACAAGCGACAGCCATAAAGTTGGCATTAAATCAAAATGTACTCTTCTTATTTTTTATATGTAGCCTATATAGTAATGCTTGTTATTAACAATGTATCTGTGCACTTGTTTTGTAAACATTAAATTGCCCTAATAATCTTTAATCAAAAACCATAACCTTCCTTCCCGCCTGGAAATGAATTTTCTTTACTTCTGGTCACATGAGATGCATTTAGGGCGGAGGTGTGTTTCCATTCGTCACTTTTCTGCCATTTTGTTAGCACTGTCTATCTTCCAACAACCCAATAGTTTCCATATGGACCAAATTTCTCACCGCGCCAGTTTTTTTTTTCATTTCGGAAACTATTTCAGGTGGATGTACAGTGGTCCCTCATTATTCGTGGGAGTTATGTTCTAAAAATAACTCGCAATAGGCGAAATCCGCGAAGCAGTCTGCTTTATTTTCTATAATTGTTATAGATGTTTTAAGGCGGTAAAACTCCTCTCTACATACTTTATTCACTTTTCTCAGACAGGCATTAATGTTTCAGACATTTCTCTCTTATTTAAACACTCTCAAAGTTCAAACTTAGCAGAAAATAACTCTAGTATTACAGAATGAAACCAAAGATCATCAAAACCTGTTGTCAGGCGTAAACATTCATCACTGTCCGCAAGAGGTTCATAAAGCTTTTTAGCTTTTGTGTGGATAATGTTGGCATTCAGTGTAATGTTATTTTTCCTGCAGTCACTAGCTTCGTTTCCATCCAAAAATTTAAATAAACTTTATATCCAAAACTGGATTTTCGCATAAAAGACGTGCGAATAAAGCAGCGTTTCCATCCAACAAGTCAAAGTGAACAAAATCGTCACTTCCTGATTATCTGGCGCCAAATATCAACAGTAAAATGGAATTTGCTGTGGTAGGAGAAGCTGCGTCAATCTTTGCTTCATATAAGAAAATTACTTGTGCCTCAAAAGGCAGCGAATGTGTGATGGTGTTTGAAGGCGTGAGACGCTCTTTACAGTTCTGGAGGTAATTAATAATATAATAGCACTAATACTGAAATGGTTACAGCGTTTTAGAATGACCAAAACACAGTTTCAGGTGTTTTACAATGTGCTCAGCCTGCTGGTTTATCCATTCACACACATTTTTATCATCACATGATCTCTTATAATAAAATCACATGACTTATTTAATGCGCATACTGGAATTTGTTCGGTAAAAGTGTTTCCATCGTAGTTTATGTGCATCTTTTCTTATCGAATAAAAAGTTTATCCTACTCAGTTATGCACATTATAGCATTTTCATTAACCATTTTATTATGTGCATATCCAAAATTCGCATAAAATAGGTGGATGGAAGCAAAGTAATTGACACAAACACTGTGCATTTATGAAGTGTGCTTCACACAGGTGAGTGGGCTTGACAAACCACCTGTAGAAAGTCTCTCTGTCTCATAAAAAAACTCTTAATCTAGCAGTAAATTTTCTGAGCACAAACAAGTTCTTTTGTACTAGCACTTCTAGTGTGTATTGCCTCTTCTTGTTGAATTACTGAATACCTCCTCAGTTGTATGTCACTTTAGACAAAAATATGTCTCAAAATAAACATTGTCAATTGTGATTTCATGCAGACTTTAAAAAGTAATTGCTTACCTATTCTTAGTACAGTTTGTTGTGCGTCACAGTTCAATAATTAGGGTTAGGGGTTTGATTACATCTCTAAACCTATATGCAATACTAATTAGCAATTACCAGCTGCTTCTTCCACTGCTTCCTTCATTTGAGAAGACCCACAGATGTCTCTTTTTAACAAATGCCACAGCTGCCTAGCCTGAACACAGGAAGGGCCATATTTGTGAGGAAGAGTTCATCAGGGGTGCGTTTCCCAAACAACAACGTAACTCGCGGCTGAACTATCATAGTACGATGCATCGTTTGGGAAAAGAGCGATGTAGTGACGAGTGTTTCCCAAAACCCCTAGTTTCCCTTCCTTGAACCACGTTAGTTATAGCGTAAAACGCCCAAAATGATGCTCTAAATGGGGTGGATTAACTACTTCTTTAGAGAACAACCCCATCATTTCTTTGTGCAAATTATATTGTTTTACATGCACACACATTAAAAAAAATCCAATAATAGTTTTGGTAAAAACATGCACTCGTTCTCCATATTAATTGAAATATATGTAAATGGCACATATAGGGCCTGTGTTTGCTTTACTAATATTATTGAGAAGTTGAACATTACATATTCTGTTCTAAAACATAAAATCACTTACAAAAGCTAACACCTATTCTAATATCATATATAAATCATACAAATAAATAAATAATGAGGCTATTTATTATAAATATATTTACTTTAATAATAGGTAACACTTTTTTTTGATGGTCCATTTGAGTATTAGTAGACTGTCTGCTTAATATCTGTTGATACTGACAATTAACAGTCCTTCAACAGACATTTAACTGACTACAAGAAACTTTGCAAGTACATGTCAACTTACCCTAACCCCAACCCTAACCCAACCCAACAGTCTACTTATAATCTAATGAGAATTAATTGACATGTAGATGCAATGTAACTTATATTCAACAAACGGACCATCGAAATAAAGTGTGACCTAATAATAATATTAATAATATTAATGAAGATGATGATGATTATTATTACTATTATTATTATTATTATTATTAAGTAGGATATTGTTGATTTATTTTTGATATTTTTTAAAGTCTACTTTTACAATTTGACACATGTAAACCACAGCAGAAAGTTCTAACCAGCAGGCCCATGTCATTTACAGTACAGATACTTAATAAATAACCCACTATAAAATAAAAGCATTAACGTACGCTGTGTTTTTTATTTTCACAAGCTTTGGAGACGTAACGTAAATTCCGTTTTTAAATAATAGTCACCTATAGCTTTTGTCATGAGGCTGTGTTCAAAATGATATCAATGTTTTCAAAGTGCACTGCGAAGGGAGCACAATTGTAAACATGAAGATTGCTAAAACTGAACTGCAAAAATACTTTGAAAGCAAATTACACCTAAGAGAGATGACCTTAATGCTTTTTTATTTTTAATAATTCCAACTTTGAATGTTCTAAATGAACAGGGCATAGGGGGGATAAGTGATTATTGAACACAGCCAGGAACTATGTTTCTAACTACAGCTCCAGGTGGCGTTTCAAGTGCTCAAGTTTACGACGCAGTTTGCGAATGTTCGTTGGAGCGATGGATTTAGGAAACGGCAAATCAACGAACTATGTGTGTAACGACGAAACTTGTTGGCTAACGATGGTTTTGGGAAACGCACCCCAGGTCATTACTATGTTCTTTTTCCAGGTGAACAGTAGGAAGTGAGGTTTCCTGTTCCCATAGAGAGAAGTATTTGTTGTTTGAACGGCTTCTCCAAATCAAACATTGCGTTAGATGATGCTTCATACCTGGATGTTATCGATCTGCTGATGTGCTGGAGCACTGATTCAGGGGCTTTTGATGCCATTATATTGAATAGAGATTTTATTTTCTCCTGTTTTTATGTTCAGCCAGATAAAAATAGTAAGGGTAATTGTTTTGAAGCGCACAAGAGCAAATTACATCAAGCCACATGATTTGAGGTATGTCATTCGTGATTTTAGAAAGGATGGAGAATTCAAATTTACATAATATCAATATTGGGGCGACACGGTGGCTCAGTGATTAGCACTGTTGCCTCACAGCAAGAATGTCGCTGGTTCAAGTCATGGCTAGACCAGTTGGCATTTCTGTAAGGAGTTTGCATGTTCTCCCCGTGTTTGTGTGGGTTTCCTCCAGGTGCTCTGGTTTCCCCCACAGTCCAAAAAAATGTGATGTAAGTGAATTGGATAAACAAAATTGGCTGTAGTGTATGACTGTGTGTGTGTGTGTGAATGAGTGAATGTATGGGTGTTTTCCAGAACTGGATTGCAGCTGAAAGAGTAAAACAGCGTAAAACATATGCTGGAATAGTTGGCGGTTCTTTCTGCTGTGGTGACCCCTGACAAATAAGGGACTAAGCCGAAGAAAAATGAATGAATATTGGGAATTTGTTTTTCATTTATAAATATTTACCTGATTTAACTTTAATGTTATTAAATATTGTTATTGAATATGTCATGTTAATGTTGTAATGACTAAATTCATTATCAAATGTTATTAGTTTGTAGCATTTTTTTGTTTTGTTTTTCATTCATTAAGGCAAAATTAACTGAAATATTGAAAATTTATTTGGCTTATCTGTTTTTAGTCAGAATTGTAATATTGGTGCATTTCTAGTTATAATTATGATAATTGTTTATTAGTTTATCATAGTGTCTAATCCAGGGGTTACCAAACTTTTCAGCCCGAGACCCCCACTATTTTCAGAAGTGGTTATCATACAAACGTTGCACGCAACAGCTCACACACACCAATAGGCCTGTATAAACATGAGCATATTGACAACACAAAGAAGTGCAACAGTCTAACAACCTTATAAATATTTATGTTTTATTATTTATTATTTACCTCACCCAATGAGACGGGTGGACACAATGTTTAAGTTACTTCACAAGTTATTTCTTGGTTTTATTTTGGACACCACCACTCGGAGATCATCCTCCATGTTCTGTCGTGGCTTGTATTTACTTTAAATGTACAGTGCTCTCATGTCATGTCATTTTCTTCCGAGAGAGAACTCCAGACTTCCCTCTCCCCGGACACTTCCTCCAGCTCCTCCGGGGGGATCCCGAGGCGTTCCCAGGCCAGCCAAGAGACATAGTCCCTCCAGCGTGTCCTGGGTCTTCCCCGAGGCCTCCTCCTGGTGGGACATGCCTGGAACACCTCCATAGGTAGGCATCCTGGAGGCATCCAAAACAGATGCCTGAGCCACCTCAGCTGACTTCTCTCGATGTGAAGGAGCAGCTCTACTCCGAACTCCTCCCGGGTGACAGAGCTATAAGGAGTCTATAAGTATGCACCCTGCCACCCTGTGAAGGAAACTCATTTCAGCTGCTTGTATCCGAGATCTTGTCCTTTTGGTCATGACCCAAAGCTCATGACCATAGGTGAGAGTAGGAACGTAGATTGACCAGTAAATCGAGAGCTTTGCCTTTCGGCTCAGCTCCTTCTTCACCACAACGGACCAGTACATCGACTGCAATACTGCTGCACCAATCCACCTGTCAATCTCACGCTCCATCCTTACCTCATTCGTGAACAAAACCCCTAGATCTTTGAACTCCTCCACCTGGGGTAAGGACTTTCCTCCAACATGGAAGTGGCAAACTACCTTTTTCTGGTAGAGCACCATGGCCTTGCACTTGGAGGTGCTGAATCTCTCATTTAAATTAATATTTTCTATAGGATGCTTTACAATATTATATTTGTGCATATACATTTGTCAGTACTGATGCCAAATCTGGAGCTAATCTAACAAAATAAGTTATGATAATGGTTCAAAAATAAGTAGCCCACATTTATATTATAGAAAAATATTAATAACATTTTCAAAAATAGCAAAAATCAAGAGAAACAAAAAATATGTACTATTTTGTTGAAATTTTATAGTTTGTAATTATTTTTGCAATATTTTGCATGAACTTAAATGTATTGTCTTTCCATTTCTAAAGATATTTTGTGACTAAAATATTATTTTAATAAATATATCTGTTTAATAAATCTGTTTTGTTCAAATGCGCCAAAATACACTACTGGTCAAAAGTTTGGGGTCAGTAGGATATTTAAATGATTTAAAATAAGCTTCTTCTCACCAAAGCTGCATTTATTTAATCAAAAATACAGTACAAATGGTAAAATTGTGAACTGTTATTGCACTATAACGTAGCGAAATTAGCTCAGTTTATGAATATTTTAGGGGATCGAACCTATGTATTAAGATCAATCAGGGATTTATTAGCTCATATCAATGAATCGGATCTTGAAAATTCAAATCATTGATTCGACTCAATTGAGTCCGATTGAATCAGATTAAAAGATTCACTCTTTATCTACCATTTGTCCCGCAAATAGAAGACATCGTATTTTACCAATCTTGATTATATTATTTCCGTGGCCAATGATAATAACATAACACAGTATTGGGTAAACTTTTAGCAAGGTAACAAAATCTACATCTCGAGGCAATGACCTAGAAGCACATAAACAAGAACACAGTTCTTACAAAAGGAGAACAAAGATTTATTGAGCTACACTCCGATACATGAAACAACAAACAAACAAACACACACACACACACACACATACACACACACACACACGGGCAGTTCAGAGGATGCAAAGTGAGTTGACAACCGTCCCAAATTAATTCTAGTACTTCTTACTAGATCTTAGAATCACCTGAGAAACCACAAAAGCAGAGATTTGGCATATCTTTAACTGCTTAAGATCATATGCACCAGATCAGCAAGAGACAACATTTGTTTGCTTTATTTGTGAATTTGTCTTAAAGTCTTGACTTGTGTGTCCTCGCCGGGCTGGCCTGAGGAAACACGTCGCTCCTGATTGGGTGGCTTCTGTGACGTCTTTGGGATTCCCTCGCTCGTGAGTGAAGGTTGTTTTCCTGGGTTACCGGGGTAACGGGCTCTGCTGAGAGTCCGTTTGCGGAAGTTCTTGTGGTTTCGGTGGTCCCGAAACTTAAGAGGTTTGCATGGAGAGTTCGTGTTGACCCAATCGCGTGGCGGCGTGGTGTCCGGGCAGGCGAAAGGGGGCAGAGAGCAACAGCGAGGTCAAGCCAACTAATGCAAAAAGCAATGTTTTATGTCTGCAGTGAGTTTTTAAGTGACCTGATTTGGTCCATCCCCATGGCACTGTCTTCCAATGAGCAGTTGCCATGAAGGGCGGGGCCACGCCCCGTACCAGTGTAGTAAGTGTCAAACATTAACAGACTGCATGTTGATTTCACGTGGTAAAATCTCTTCTAAGATTATAACCGTCGTACATCAAATGTTAAAAGACGAATACTGTTTGTACTACTGGTTTTTCATTTACACCAATGTATTAAAAATTTCACTAGCTTTTGTTCAGTACTAAACATCATACATTTCAGACACATACAGATCATTTTAATCCGCTATAACGGTTAAGACAACACATTCATTAAGCTGGTTGGTTGGAATAAACACAGCACATGAGGAAACCTATGGCATATTATTCAAAGATGTATCTGCCTTAGTTCTAACATTTTAAGAGATTGTCTTTAATTTGTATGCATTAATTGCTAGAGATGTCTTTGTCTCTACAAAATTTGTATATCTGGCTGCAAGCAGGATGTCCTGTATGACTAACGCATGACCGGGAGTCATTCAAAAGTCTCGTGAGGAGAAATCCTGTAAAGCTCCATTGTTTAGATTATTAATCATTTACGAATTTGGCTGAAGGGTCCCCAAACATCTGCGGCCAAAGTATTGAGGAAGAGAGTCAACTGAATTGGCCCCCTGTTAAGCCTGGTTTATACTTCTGCGTCAAGTGATCGGCGTGACCCACGGCGCAAACCTCGCGCGTAGCCGTGCATTTATACTTCTGCGCGCTGTTTCTGTTTTGAGTTTCTTCGCTGGTGTTTTGTTTTTTCTGAATGCTTCCTTAATGTACAAGTGGCTCAAATTTGCTCATTTTGAGGCCGGAACCAGCGGACGTGCAACAACTTTAATCATAAAGTAAACACAAAACAACAGTCTTCATCCAGAGCTCCTTCACGGGACTCCACACTTGTAAACACTCGCTGCATCGGGCGCGCGGCTCTCACCTCCGCCCACACTCGTCAGCGCTACCAAGCCGACCAAGCACAGAGCTTGCGATACGCGTACGCGTTACATTTTTTGAGAGGTGCGCGTCAACGTCGCCGACGGCCACGACGAGGGGCTATGCGTCCACCCGTAGGCTGTGCCATAGCATGCACGTGCGCTTGACGCAGAAGTATAAATCAGCCTTAATCGTGAGGGTGTAAGCCCTCGAGCCAGATCAATGACTAAGACAATTTGGCGCCCGATTTCCAAGCCTGATTCGAACTTGTTTTGATCACCAGTGAGTTCTTACAATGTTAATGATCAATAATAATGAGTTATCATTAATTATTAATATTCTGAATTAACTTATAGTTAATTTACCCAAATAAATATAACAATAGCTATGTTTCCATCCACCTATTTTTATGCGCATTTTGGAGGTGCGCATAAAAATAACGGTTGATGGAAACGCCATGATGCGCATACATTTTGAAAATGCGCATAAAAAAACATATGCGCATAACTGAGTAGGATAAACTTTTTATTCGATAAGAAAAGATGCGCATAAACTACGATGGAAACACTTTTACCGCACAAATTCCAGTGTGCGCATTAAAAAAAGGTCATGTGATGATAAAAATGTGTGAAAATGGACAAACCAGCAGCCTGAGCACATTATAAACCATCTGAAATGTTGTTTTTGTCATTCTAAAACGCCTTACCGTTTAAGTATTAGTGTTATATTATTAATGACATCCAGAATCAAGAGTGTCTGTGCTCCTTCAAACGCCACCGCGCGTTCACTGTGTGTCAGGATTAGGCCTGTCACAATAATCAATATATCGACTTATCGCACAACACATGGATATCAATTCAATTATTTTTAGTGATGCAATATATATCGTCCATACATAAAAACAATTCTAGCAACATTTTAACTGATTGTGCAACATCTCTACCTCTACTGGAGGTGTCAGTATGGTTAAAAACACTGTAGTGTTTACTATTAATTACGATACTATATTTTCATGTGGATGTCTGACGACTGAAAATAGATCTGGTAGCAGATATATTACTTTTCACCTTGCGCTTTTTTGTTAACACTAATTATTATTTATTTAGGATATGCGTTTTCACATTCTGATTCCAATGCCTAATATTGAATTGTTAAAATGACTATAATTAAATAAAATATTCTTAAGAATAAAATATTGTGTGTTTTTGAAAGTGTACTTGCATTGTGATATTATATTGTCATTCTGGCATTATATTATGAGTGGCATAAAATGGTCTTAAAATGACAATAATATCGTTTATCGCAATATATTTTGGTGCAATATATCGTACAACCAAAAATAGATATCGTGACAGGCCTAGTCAGGATTGATGAAGAAAAGATTGACGCAGCTTCTCCTAGTGCAGCAAATTCAGTTTTTACTGTTGATATTTGGCGCCAGTTAATCAGAAAGTGACGATTTTGTTCACTTTGACTCGTTGGATGGAAACGCAGCTTTATTCGCACGTCTTTTATGCGATAATCCAGTTTTGCGCATAAAGTTCATTCGCATTTTTGGATGGAAACATAACTATTGACTTCACCCGCTCGTCTGAGTGCACTCTGTAATTATTTATTTAGAGAGGGAATTATAACTACTTGTGAATTAGATGAATAGTTTAGAAGTTTTGGTTAACTTGTTTTAGTAAAGCTTGTAGCCAGGCTCTATCATTAAATTGACCTTTTCTGTGAGGCAAAACAAAGACAATCCAACGTGGTTATAGCGTGATTTATTGACTAGTCTAACATATAAACAAACAAACGTATAAAACATAACAATAAAAACATAGAAAAGAAAGCAAGCGAGGAAATAAAGAGTCCACACAACTATTAAGGACCACCAAGATTATAAAAACACCTTTGTGAAAGGAGGGCACAGCTTTAACGCACAACTAAATACCTGGATTTAGTGGCTCTGTCTCTCGGTGTTCGAGTTTCTCTGATGCATGGAAGATGGAGTCCTTTAAGGGTGCTTTCACGCTTGTTTTGTTCCGAAACAGGAATTCAAATTGTTACAATGTTGCACTTTGCCGTGTGAAAGCGAACCGCACCAAGTACAAAGTTTCTAAACTGACCAAAAGAGCTAAAACAAGTCATGTGCGAGTTAACTCTCCTCACATTGGTCAGAGTTTCACGGTTTATTTTGCACAGTCTCGCTCAGCTGTCATGTGTCCTTATTTTAATTTATGGCAATGTGCAACAAGATATTATAAGCGGGAAGCTGTGCTTTAATTTTGAATGGTGACGCCCACAAACATTGTCACCAAGTATAAATCAGAAGTAAAACTTTCTCATACAGAGCCCTTGGCTAGACTTATTAATTATAGCCTATACCAGGCACGTGCAGACATAGGGCGCAACCTGTGCAGTGTACATGCCCTTTTGAGTCTGGGATATAAAGAGATTACTGAGTTGAGAACTGAATTCCTTGCAGAAATACGCGCATCTACAGCTACCCTTCAGGCCACCATTTCCTGTCACAGTACCAAGATCGCAGACATTGAAACATCGCTGAATAGCGTGGACGAAAGGCTCGATGCTTTGGAGCGTAAATGCCAATCACTAGAAAAGGACAACGAGGATTTGAAATCTAAAGCGGACGATTTAGAAAACCGCTCGCGGCGTAACAATCTTCGCATTTTGGGCATCCCGGAGAGTGTGGAAACGTCCAAGCCCTCTCATTTCATGGCAACGTTTTTCACAGAACTTTTCGGAGATAAGTTATCTTCAGCGCCAGAAATTGAACGGGCACATCGGTCTCTCGCTACAAAACCGCGGCCAGGTGCACCTCCAAGACCAATGATTGTACGCTTTCTTCGCTTCCAAACAAGGGAGGAGATATTACGTCTGGCACGAGAACGGGAAGAACTGCGTTACAAAGAATCAAAAGTTTTGATTTTTCCTGACTTCTCTGCAGATCTCAAGAAACGGCGAGACCAGTTCAAGTCTATTAAGAGTGATTTGCACGCCGCGGGGGTTAAATTCAGAATGGTATATCCCTGCAAACTTATCCTTTCATTCAACGGAGAAACGCGTAGTTTCGATTCACCTGGCGCTGCGCTCTCCTTTTTTGCTACAACGATTAAACCTCAACAGTCCAACGAAACACCTGCCGTGGCCTCGGGTATATAGCCGACTACTGACGGAGGATGTTTCTCTTTTGACAATACGTGAGTGACACTTTATAGAAAACACTTCGATAGGACTATTGTGGACTCGTCACCAAACAGGTGCATGGTATCGCATTATTGACTTTTTGCGTTATTAATACTTATTACCCAGGCACCCCAGAAGTCGTTTTTCCTATATGGTATGCTACAATCCACAACATGATGTTCCTTTCTTTTCTTATTTGGAAATGTAATACGGAGCTCTCTCCGAAAAGTTCGACGGAGAGACTTTTTTTTCGTGTGTTAATGGGGAATGTTTATTCAAACATGCAAGGGAGGGTGTTTTTATTTCATTTATTTATTTGTTTATTTTTATTTATTTGTTTATTTATTTTTGCCCTTTTTTCTTCTCGTTTCTTCAGTATTTCACATGCCAATTCAGAAGTTGTTATCCCATGTCTTTTATTTTTATTTTTTACTTGGCCAATTCGTTTACATATATTGCCAGTGTTGTAACTGATGACCAGTAATACTAAGCAAGGAAGCTCATGCATTCGTTTCACCAGTTGGAATGTTAAAGGGCTAAATAGTATAATAAAATGTAATAAGGTTCTGTCACATCTGGAACACTTAGATACTCATATTGGATTTCTACAAGAAACTCACTTAAAAAACTTAAGTCATAACAGATTGTGTAAGAAATGGGTTGGACAAGTATATCACTCTAAATTCAATAGTAAATCTAGAGGGGTAGCAATTATTCTAAACAAATGTATTCAGTTTTCCCCTTCACATACTCTAACTGATCCTGGGGGAAGATATGTCATTGTTTCAGGTGTTCTATATGGAGCACCTGTTACACTAGCTAATATATATGCACCGAACAATGACGATGAACACTTTATTCAGAAAATATTTTCTGTACTTCCTGACTTGAATACACATTGCCTTATTATGGGAGGTGATTTTAATTGTACTCTGAATACCTTTCAAGATCGTTCATCCACAAAATCTATCCAATCTTCTAAAATGGCTACTACACTTAAGTTGCTCCTAAACACTTGCGGTCAAGTTGACGTATGGCGCTTTTTTAACCCTTCAGCACAACAGTATTCTTTTTTCTCACATGTCCATCACAGTTACTCCCGTATTGATTATTTTTTTTTAGACAAGAAGTGGCTATCTAATGTGAAGGACTGTTCATATAACAGTATTGTTATATCCGACCATGCCCCACTTACACTGTCTATTAAGTTTCAGAATAAGATGCTACATTCTGGAAGCTGGAGATTTAACTCTCTCTTTCTGTCTGATAAAGAGTTTTGTAATATATTACAAACTCACTTAGATACTTTCTTGGACATAAATACGATTCCAGAGACCTCACCTTCTATAATTTGGGAAGCTCTGAAAGCCTATATGCGAGGGCAAGTCATCTCTTACTCTGCCTGTATAAACAGTCAACGACGAAAGAAATTAGAAGAACTGTCCTTTAAAATTCTTCAGCTTGATTCGGCCTATGCAATCTCTCCAGATCCTGGAATTTATAAAGAAAGACTTAAATTGCAGTCTGATTTTAATATATTATCAACTCACCAAGCTGAGAAGTTACTGCTTAAGTCTAAACATAAGTCTTTTGAATATGGGTAAAAGCCAAATAAACTTCTTGCATTTCAATTAAAAGAAAAATCGGCTCAAAATTTTATCTCTCAGATCCGCTCCCCTGCTGGTGATTTGATCACTGATCCTGTAGACATATCTGCTCATTTTAAAGATTATTATGCTAAGCTATACAACTCTGAACCCCCAACCTCGGGTTCCCTTATGGAGAGTTTTTTTGAACACCTGTCCATACCCACAATATCAGACACCATGAGAGAAGAATTAGAATTGCCTTTTTCTCCAGAAGAGATAACTCTAGCTATTCAGAATATGCAAAATGGTAAAAGTCCTGGACCCGACGGATTTCCTGTTGAATTCTTTAAAAAGTTTTCTCAAACACTTAAAACGCCTTTTTTAAAGGTGCTGTATGTAAGTTTTTGACTCTTCTAAAGCATAAAAATACCATAATATGTGTGCAGATATTTAAGAAACATCCCAAGTGAACATACTTGTTTAACTGAAAAACAATGCTGAAGTCAGATATTCTGCTTTGAAAATGGGTTTTCCGTGCCGGAACGCTGTCTTTATTTATATAAATTTCATATGCACGACGCCAGTTTAGCCAATTATATGTCAGCACCCTGGGTTGCCTTGTTGGAAAACAGCGTATTTCATTCATTCATTCAGAAAGACTCTGAAAGCATGCGTCCGTGACCAAAAAGAACAGTATGGGAGACAGATGCAGTTCCACATGAGGTTATTAATTAGCAAATTACATAAATATTACGAACGTAAACATTAGGTGAGCAGGTTACATTGCAACCGCGTGTCCTAACAACACGCTGTGACGAGAGAGGCAGTGACCAGCTATTTGGCTGTTTGCACCAGACGAGACACGGCAGAAATGTAAATACAGCCTTTCAGAAGCACAGAATATGCACTCACTCACGAAACGGTAAGGTTTAGAATCTATTTAATACATGTTAACCCACTTTAACATCAATGTAGATGCTGAATCACTCATATGTGTTTAGTTCTAAAGTTCAATTTCAGACGGTTTATTGTATTTTCAAGATCTGAGGTGAACTTTCTGCTTTCAGTATATGGCAACAAATGCCATGTAAAATGCATTCAAACTCGCATTGTTAGCATTTAGCACAGAATAAAGCACACAAGGCTTACCTGAGGTGATCTAGCTGTCATAGGTTTCTGTTGTTCAGCTGTGAGAAATAGAAGCCATTTCTAATATATCAATTCGAGGTGTTGGTTAGGACAAAAACTCCTTTTAATATGGAAAATATTCCCTCTATCGCGTGTCGTTGCTTTTATTTAGAACACAGTTTAAATCGCTCGCTCCTGTACACAATCTGGCATCCTAGCGTACTTTTATTATGATCCAGGAGTGCAATACCTAGTTCAACCACTGGGTGTCAAACTTACATACTGCACCTTTAAATATGCTTGTAGACTCCCTTGATAATGGCTGCCTACCTTCAACCCTTCGTCATTCCAGTATTTCTTTGATTTTAAAAAAAGACAAAGACCCACTTGAATGTGGATCTTACCGGCCAATTAGTCTTTTAAATGTAGATGTAAAGATTCTGGCTAAAATGCTTGCAAAGCGCTTGGAATCTGTTTTAACTTTAATTATACAAGACGATCAAACGGGTTTTATTAAAAATAGATTATTGTCTCACAACATAAGAAGATTATTAAATATAATTTATACCTCTGATTCTCATCCACCGGAGGCTCTTCTTTTGCTTGATGCAGAGAAAGCCTTCGACCGTGTGGAATGGGATTACTTATTTTATGTATTACAGAAATTTGGCTTTGGTGATAAGTTCATAGCCTGGATTAAACTTTTATATTCTTTTCCAATATCCTCAGTTTGTGTAAACCGTGTAGCCTCCTCAAACTTCCCTTTGAAACGAGGGTACAAGACAGGGCTGCCCGCTCTCACCACTGCTTTTTGCATTGGCAATTGAGCCTTTGGCGATTGCCATCCGTACTGAGCATACCGTACAGGGCATTGGGAGAGCTGGCACAGACCACAAAATCTCACTATATGCTGATGATGTGTTACTTTACATGTCAAACCCAGATGTCACTTTACCCGAAGTCCTTAGAATTTTAAAATCTTTTAGCCTTTTTTCTGGCTACAAATTAAATATAAATAAAAGTGAGATATATCCAATAAATTTTCCTACTTCTAAATTACCCCCAAGTGCTTCAATGTTTAAAGTGGCCACTCACAGTTTTAAATACTTAGGCATAACAATTACTCGTAAATATGCAGAACTTTTTAAAGCTAATTTCACTGCGCTTCTCCTGCGAATTCAGGACGACTTCATATGCTGGTCAGTTCTCCCTCTGTCATTGACTGGTCGAGTAAACACAGTGAAGATGAATGTTTTACCCAGATTCCTGTATTTATTCCAGTGCGTTCCTATCTTCATACCCAAGTCATTTTTTAAGATTTTAAACCAACATATTTCTTCCTTTATTTGGAATAAAAGACCAGCCAGAATACGGAGGGAAAAAGCTTGAAGGTGGGCTCGCCCTTCCTAATTTTTTACATTACTACTGGGCTGCAAACATACATTCTACACTATTCTGGTTTCAGAGCCATTTTGGGCTCTGTGACTGGGCTCCGGCTTGGGTCGGTATAGAGATAGGATCTTGTTCACCAGCCTCTCCGGCCGCATTACTTTGTGGTCCCCTCACCGCCATCTCACGATGTTTCTTTGGTAACTGCATTGTCCGACACTCATTACGAATATGGTCCCAACTTCGAAATCATTTCGGTCTTCAACGTCTACCCTTGGTCTTACCTATTAACCATAACCCTGCATTTCCTCCATCACTTAACGATAAAGCATTTAATATTTGGCAGAGAGCAGGAATATCCACTGTCAGGGATATTTATATTGATAATATTTTTCCCAGCTTTTCACAATTAATACAAAAATGTTCTCTTCCTAGCACTCATTTCTTTAGATACTTGCAACTTAGGAACTTTGTTAAAAACTCATACCCAGATTTTCCGAACCTTCCACCAAAATCTCAACTTGACCAAATTTTTGAAGTACCCTTAGATAAAAAAGGTATACTGTCTATTTTATACAGGCTGATCTCCTCTTTTTCTACTACCTCTCTTTCCTTTATTAAACAACAGTGGGAGTCAGACCTTAATCTTACATTCGAGGACGAGACGTGGGATGAGATTTTGTCCCGCGTTCATACCTCCTCAGTCTGTGCACGACATAGCCTCATCCAATTAAAATTTGTTCATCGAATATACTGGACAAAAGTGAGGTTGGCAAAAATAACTCAAGACTTAGACCCTAAATGTGACCGCTGTAATCAAGCACCTGCAGACTTAATACATATGTTTTGGCTTTGTCCATCAATCACTTCTTTTTGGCTATCAATTTTCAAGTGTTTCTCTTCTGTGACAAAGATACACATTGAACCGTGTCCTCTTATTGCACTTTTTGGACTTTCTCAGAATATAGCAGGGTTATCGAGCTGTACTGCAAACGCCCTTGCATTTTTGACACTGTTAGCAAGAAGATGTATTTTGTTATTATGGAAACAAAGATTTCCCCCGAGTTTTGACAACTGGTTGCGAGATGCAATGAGCTTCATCCATTTGGAAAAAATCAGGTTTACAATAAATGGCAATACTAGGGCCTTTTCTGAAACATGGGACCCATTTAGAATTTTCTTTTCTGAGCATGTCAATATCTCTACAAACTGTTAATCTAAATCTTAGGATCTTTCAATTGCAATGCAAACATAATTAGATACTTTGTATAAATACCTGAGAATTCATTTTTGTAATATTGGGTTATGTGTACTCTGTACAGATGTTTTTTTTATTTTTTATTTATTTATTTATTTTTTATTATTATTATTTATTTTTTTAATTATCATTAGTATTATTATTATTATTATTACTTGCTTGGAGGGTAGGGGTGGGAATAATTTTTGTTTAAATTTCTCTGTAAAATTTCTTTGTTATATCTGTAAAAGTTTAATAAACAGATTTAAAAAAAAAAATATTTAACAATTTATTTTTTTTACATTTAATAAATGCTGCCTTAATATACCAAATTTTCATAAAAAAACATAAAAAACAAAACAAAAAAATGACCCAAACTTTTGAGCAATAGTGTGCATTACCTATATTCACTGAGAAATGGATAAAAATATTCATTTTCAAAAAGGGGTGTACTCAATTATGTTGAGCACTGTACGTGAGTGCCATGAAGGTGTCAAAGTTTAGACTGGTGCTGTAAAATCAGTCTGCTGCAACTGATGCTATTGCTGTCGCTATGTAAAATGTCTAATGTAAATAAAAAAAAAACAGAGGTTGCAATCCAATGGAAAAAATAAAAAAGTGTAAGATGTTTTTGTGATGCCACCACCTTGGGAACCACTGGTCTAATTAATAAACAACAGTGTGGTGACAAAAAATACACAAATACATACCTCGTATTTTAAGTGAAGTTTCACAAACTAATTTCGAGAGGAGCACGTGATATGATTGACTGCAGCTGGTCTCATTTATCATCACTAGTTAGCCAATCAGATTAATTCAAACTCGCTATAAATAGCCTAGCTAAAAACTACTCCCTTATCTACGTTTTTCCGAAGAAACCCCCCATCCACCCCTTCTCCCCCTTTCTTCCTTTACCACGGGGAGTTCTCGAGAACCACCTGATCTCGTACTCCCCTCACATGCTCTATCGACCAGGCGGGAGCCCTGGGCTCAATCATCTCCGAGCTCAGGGTTCTCTCCCGGGACAGCATGCCAAATCTGCTAACAATTGTCAAACAATATCTAAGTGCGAACTCTTGAAAAGTAGTTAGAACAGTAGTAAAACTGATAAGAACAAGCATTTTGTTACTGATACTACTTTGATGTTACTTTACATCAGCTTTCTGTTAAGGCGGAAATCAAAGACTTGATCTGGACCATAAATACACACTAGTGAGATCTGCTCCTTCACTGGCCCTTTTTAAAACTGCTCTCAAATTTGTTAAAGTAAAAATCCATTTTAAAGTTAATATAAACTAATTCTGAAAAGAAATTTCTTTACAAAAAGTAACTTCATTAGAAAGATTTTTATTAAGAAAAGTGTCTTTTGTCTTCCATCATCTCGCTTCATTTGATGTTGTCATGTGCACAATAGAAAACAAGATTCCCTGTCCAATCGAATTCTTTGCTTTCAACAATAAAATGTTCTACATAAATATATGAAAAAAAAATACATACAAATATCTCTATACACTACCGGTCAAAAGTTTGGGGTCAGTAACATTTTAAATGTTTAAAATAAGCTTCTCCTGCTCACCAAGGCTGTGTTTCATCAAAAATACAGTACAAATTGTAAAATTGTGAAATGTTACTCCATATTCTTAACAATACCCCCAACTTTTGACCAGTAGTGTCATAAACAGCATAAAGTGCAATAGTGCAACTAAATAAATATACATATTCATAATAAACTATAATATATAAATAAACTGCAAAAATAAATCTTATTTCTGATATGTACAGGTCAATTCATCTTTATTTACATAACTTATACAATGCAGATGTTGTCAAAGCAGCTTAACGAATGTCTCTGTTGAAGTTCAGTTCAGTGTAATGTCTCTACTGAAGGCCGATCCCATGAAGAGTAGCTCACGCTGATCCTGTAGTGTTTATGAGCACAGACGGTGGTTCTGGATCGGGAAAAGCTTCTTTATTGATGAGTTTTGATGAGTTTTGAGAATTTTTTTGTTGAAGATTTTGCTGCTTTGTGTGTGAAGTTCCTAAATGAGGAAAATAAAAGAAGAAAAAATTAAACATGTCTGGAATTTGTCTAGCGCATACTGAGATAAAATGGGAAGCAACACAATAGAAAATCATTGTCTGTGAACGGCCTCTTAAAGCTACAATCAGCCGATAAAACAGATACTGCAACAAGAATATTATTTAGCACAGAAATGCAAGTTGTTTTGAAGTAGTTATATGCAGTAAACAGACCCCCTAGTTTTCCACGATCGCTAAATTAAACGCAAAATCAACAAAAAGTCGAAATCTTTTGCGATTCTGCAAAATTCTTAATTTATATGCAAAAAAATGTACAGAATCTCATAAAACATCCAATTCTAAACCATCAAATGATATTTATTTCAGTTTGCAATTAATTTTACATGACTTATATATGTTGCAAACGCAGCACACGTGATGTATTTGAGTGTCTCTCGATAAATGACGTCTCACCTGCGTCCTCACAACCCTAACATTACATGAGAGTGGGGGGAAATTGTTTTGCAGCTCGTGCAGTAAGCAGATGCAGATGAAGCTCGAGTGATTTACATGTCAAGTCAATGCAAAGATGCGATTAGACATCCTGTGGCACAAATCGAGCGAATGACACGGCGCGAATTGGGGCGCTTCAGACTAACAACATCTAACATCTAAAAAACGGAGCAATGGAACAGACAGAAAAGGAAGCAGCTTAGAATGATGGAGATTGGTTCAAGGATGACGGCCGCTGGACGTGACCCAATTGAATGAGATTATTTTTGCTTGACATGTATGGCTGCTATTACGATGTGCGCCAAATCGGTAAATGATTTTCCCTTGCCATTGACGAGAGAAAACCCTTCACTGCCATTGACGTGTTTTAGGTTTAATACAGTAAGGGAAGCCCTAACGCATGTTCTGAGTGAGGTACATGATGTCAGATGCCTCAGGGAGTGAAATCCGAGAAAGAGAAAGTAAGATTGTTGGTAAAAAATGAGTTATGCAACCTTCCTTTGGCTTAACCCCTACTGATTTAGATCTTGTCTTGACAAAAGCTTTATTTTTATGGCTTGTGTCATGAAGATATATATTAATCGCAGAATTTTCAGGAACTACCACCACAAAATTAGGTGGTTTTATCGCAAAAATCACATAAAATCATGAAAAACTAGGGGGTCTGAGTAAAGTTTTAGTAAAACACCTTCATATGTGTGTGTATGTACAGATTTTCAGAAAATTCATCATTTTAAATGTTTTCATTGTTACAGGTTTTTTTTTGTTTGGTTTTTTAAACATCTTCAAATATTCAAATGTGTTTCATTTTACATTAACTGTGTTGCTAAAAATGTTCAATACTTGTCAATTTTCATGAGTTTTAAGTGCACTTAAATATGTTACACATTAGCAAAACTGAAGATGATTAATAGGGGTGTGAACCTACACTGGTCTCACGGTTCGGTTCGGTTACGATTATCATGCCATCGATTCAGTTCAATTCGATATCTCGGTGCATCACAGTGCATTGTCGATGCTTCCCCAAACAGAGTTTTAAATTTGGGGGTGGGGCCTGTATAAACGCACACACACAGCACCAAGCAAGCGACACAGAGCATCACGACCTCTCTCATTCACACACATACACGCACACACAAACATAGACAGCAACACACATAAACACACACACACACACATGCTTGCTCGCTCGGGAGCGATATTGTTAGACCGCCCGCTCCCGTTCAACTTACACCAGAGTTACCGACCGCTCCCGCGCTTTATTCGGAAATTTATTACCGCGCCGCAAGAAATCTGGTCTGGCCCAGCGGCTCCCGCCTTACAACCGCGGGTAATGCTGACCTCTATCCAGAAGTATCGCCGTATCAGCCGATAGGAGAGGAGAGAAAAAGTCACGCCAGCAGGTCAAATGGGCCACAGCGAGAGAGAGAGAGAGTAATGGAGTTTACTTTCATTCTCTTAATCACAGTGAAATAGGGGCTTCTGCTGTAAGTGTCAGTGAAAGAGTGTCCAGAAAACACACACGCAGTGAAATTGTACACAGTTTGTGCGTCAAGTAGGTGAGGCGTTGTAAACATTCGCGCTCGCCTCCCTCGCCATAGTAAGCTACCGCGACATAGCACATAGGAGATAAATGACGTCAGTGCATAAAAACCGGTTATGATTATTACTGAACCGATACCGAATTGTCCGCGTCTGCATCGCGGTGCACCGAAGAAACAATTAATTTTGACACCCCTAATGATTAATAAAACATCATCTGCTTTGTGTGTGCCAGTATCAGAAATGCTGTTTCCTACTGGATCAGTTGTACTTACCTTCATCCCTTCTTCATCTCCTGCTTCTTCATCCACTTGTGCTGTAAGACGTCCTCCAGTGTTGACAATTTTTTGTCCAGGCACTTTTCTATCAGATCACAGCAGTCTGTACAAGGAGAAAGAGATAGTTAATCAAGACTGTATAAGACATTAAAGCTAAGATTCATGAAGATATCTTCTGAAATTTGTGATTTATAAAAAGCTACTGCAGGGTCCTGGAGGGCCGGTGTCCTGCAAACCTTAATCAAACACTCCTGAAACAAGCTAACCAATGGCTATATCAGAAATGGCAGCCCTATACCCTTAAATAAAATAATAAATCAATTATTATGTAATTAATAAATGAACATTTGTACACATGATAACTCAAACTACATTGTTTCATGACTAGTACACAGCTTGTTGTGTTAAATAACTTGGGTCTTACCAAGCATAATCCAATCCATCTGAGGGGTTTATCAACCAGAAAAACACAAACAAAACTGCTTCAATTGACTCATTCCTTTACATTCACTCCTTTAAATGCACTATTTTAGTAGACTAATGTGAGGAGTAGTAGATGAGGGTATAGGGGGCGATTCTGGATACAGTCAATGACAAGATCACTTGAGGGTTAAAGTTAAAGGTAAACTCTGTAGGACAGTGGCCCCCCCAGGACTGAAGTTTCCCATTCATGAGCTAATATACATGGTGACGTAGTGGACATTTAAAGTCAAACATTTCCTGGGTTCAGCAATGCTAAGCTCTTTCTGTCTTGTCATGAGACTGCAACAGGTTGAGGTTTTGGCATGTAAATTTGTCTTTTCACTCACCACTGGATACATTGGGATCACACAAAAGGCGGCGCTCCGTTCCAGAAGTTCTGTACACTGGATTTTTACCATTCACCATGAAATACAGCATGTAGCCTACGGTCCAGATGCTTGTCAAGACGACACCTTCATAATCTTCTGCGCTGAATTTGGTAGCACAGCCGAAGTCAATCAGCTTGAGCTCCACCTTCGTTGTGTTGACTAGGATGTTGTCAGCATGCATGTCGTTGTGGGAAACACCATGGTCAACACAATGCTGGATTGCCTGGACTAACTGGTGCAGCAGGGAACGTGCGACCCGCTCTTTCAGCTTGACATGCATGTATATATAGTCCCGCAGAGATACACAAGGTTGGGGGTACTCCATGACGAGTGAAATGAACCCATTTTGATCAAACCACTCATACATTTCTATCACGTGCATGTTCAGTGAAGGATGTTTCAGCATGTGCATATACGCTGCTTCTTTACACACAAGGTTGGAACAACCAGGCTAAAGAGAAAAAGACAACAAAGATTAGTAGCTGTACATCTGAGGAAAGATTGGTACTATTTAAATAATTAGTTCACCCAAAAATTTAAATACTGTTAATAATTACTTTCCTTTGCCATTTTAATTCCCTGAAACGTTCATTCATCTTCAGAACACAAATTAAGACATTTCAGATTAAATCAGAGAGCTCTCTCATGCTCCACAGACAGGAGCATTCCTGAGGTGCTCAAAGTCCAGAAAAGGAGACAAAAACATTCTTAAAACAGGCCATGTGTCTTCAGTGGTTCAACTGTAATCATACGATGCTCCAAGAACACTTTTTTGCACCAAAAAAATAACTGCAAAAACAACTTTATTTGCCCAAGTCATCCACATCAGATTGGGGTGTGGATTTACTACAGGTAATATGACACTTGTGTGTTGCTCTTCTGACTCTGACAAAGCATCATACTGCCTGTAGAAAACATGTACCCTGACCTGAGGCAGGAGAGAAAACATTGGCAACTAATTTGTTTTTACAGTTTTTTGGCAAACAAAGGTGTTTTAGCGGTTTCATATGATTATTACCCAGATAGCAAGCCGACATTGAATCAATGTCGATTATTGGTTATAAGCGTCAGTATCAGTCGTCGATCAAATTTCGACATTGAATCAACGTTCTTTATTTGGTCGGTACGTCGGAAGGTTATTACATCGAGAATAAAACATTGATTCAATGTCGAAATGAAGTTGACTCTTCAACATATAGGCTACCCGACGCATCTGGTCGAAATCATAACATTGGTTCGATGTCTAAATGAAGTTGACTCTTCAACATATAGGCTACCCGACGCATCTGGTCGAAATCATAACACTGGTTCGATGTTGAAACTTGATTGGTGGACTCGGAGTCGGTTCTTCTGCGCGAGTCAGCGTGAGGCGCAGGTGCTGCTCATCATTTGAATCAACTAACAAACCGAAGGCAGCGGACGGAACTGTAGGGTAAGCACGTTGTATTCGACGTTTCACATGTTTTATTTGTCGTTTTCCCAAGAATTTATGTCAAAATGTAACTTTTTAGATGTGTAAATTAACACTTTACCACTTCCTATACGTTTTTTAGTAAGCCCATGTCGCCCTGTGCGTACCCAGGCTATTAACTTCAGCTGATCTATAAAGGTAACATTAACGTAAATAAAAAGCTGTTTTGGTTATTTAATTTTCGATTTCAACACGATTAACTTCACTTTATGACTCCAATGCTTTTTAACCTGTGTAAAATATAAGATGATCTGTCAAATCGATTTGGAATGAGCATAAAACACATATGTAAGTTAATGTTGCTCTAGCTAACGTATAGGCTAAGTTATGAGAAACGGTTCACAAATAACATTACGCATCATCGAGCTAACGTTAAACGAGATTTTTCAACACGTTATTACGCTAGCGAAGTGAATCGCTGTCAGTTTACTGTTTTGTTGCTCTGTTTTTTTCTACATTTAGTGACGAACTCTTCGCCAGAGACGGTTCACAGCATTGAATGGGAAAAGCTTATAGAGGTAAAGTTGGTTTTATATTCGCACATTCGTTCATTTAGAAGTCTCTATATTGTTTACCATGTTACTTTGAATATTCGATCGAAATTAGCATGCAAGTGTGACTTCAAAACAACATAAACACTGTTTAGTTGACTGTAAACAATGTTGTACTTTGATAGTCATTTGCTGCTAATATGATTTCCCTATTTAGAATTTGCAAAGAATACTTTTCTGACATTATATTATTGAGGAGAATGTCTGAATATCCGAATATAAAACCAACTTTACCTCAATTGTTCACAAACCATGCTTGTCTGTTTTTTTCTGATTGTAGTGTTATGTTCTGGTGTGCATTTTTTTTATTTTCCTGTTTATTAAAGTTTATTTTGTCTACATGCTTTTCTCTTGAGGTTACTGCAGTTTACTTGTTCAAGTATCTAAACAAATGTTTGTAAACGCATTTATTTTTAAAAATATTTTATATCATTACGCTTTTTAGAATTTCACAAGAAAATGAAATCCAAGATTATTTAATTTCTAACAAAATACCATGTTAACTTAATATTCTGTGTGAGGAGGAGTCAAAAATTGTGGCAATTTTATGGTACCAATACTGTGGGTTGAACTGAAAATTTACCTTGGAATTGTACTTTGTAATAGTAGATACTGTACCTGGTGAGATTTTCCTACTGAGTAACATGTTTTTTTTTCTTACAATTTTTTTTAATGGCAGTTTCTCTGAAATCTCCAGTTGAAGACATCAAGATCTGTAACCTGTGCCTGGACAGACGTCTATTCCAGTTCTGCCTACACCACACTAATCTCTGCCTATGTATGGATCACTGACTATTATGTTCTCTGAAGGTATTACTGGAGCGAAAGAACAGCACCCATGACTGAAGTTTCTGTTAGTGACCAGCATATTTGAAGTCTGAGAAAGTTTTTTTTTTTTTTAACAAGTTGCAAATGTTTTTTTTTTCCTCTCTCACACAAACACACCAAACGACTGGTTGTGCCTATAGTACAGTGTACTGACAATCTTTTAGCGTTTTTATGGTTGTATTAAATGCATCTTTATTGTTACAAAAATCTTAAGTAATTGTCACAACACAATGCATATTTGAGTTTTAATGAGAAGGAGAATTACCCAACAGGGCTCAACACTTAAAAAAAAAAAAAAAAAAAAATTTTTACTGGCCTGGTGTGGAATTTAAATTTGAAATTAAGATGGAGAGCAGGAAGTAAAAAAACTGAATAGGAGACGTAAAGGAAAGTCCGTATTTTTTAAATTCATACCATATTACAAAGAAGAAATAAATAGAAATATTATGAAGAGGACCGTTTTTTACTGAAATAAAATGTATGCTCAGCTCTGACGAGACACAGTTTAAAGTAGTTTTGTTTTTTTACATATAGATTTTCATTGCTTTAAATTATTTTAATGTTTTTATATTTACAGTTTGTATATAAAATGAACGCTTAGCTTATTGTTTGCAGGGATCGTTATAATAGGATCATGTGCATTGCATATGATTATGCAGTATACATTACATTCTTTGGTCGCAGCGCTGTATTTTATTTATTGCATTTAGTCATTAAACAATGATATTTTGAAAAAAAAATAATAATAATTGTAATTAATAAACAAGCTTGCAATTCTTACCGGTTGTTGTAATATTTGAAGCTTGTTCTCAGACAAGTGTCTGGGTCACTAATACTTCGTATTTCTGGAAAATCCGAGATGGAATTCTAGTAAATGGTGGCACTGTAGACGAATAGCTTCCCGATAGTTTCACACCACCTAAAATAATTTGTTTTTATTTATTGACCTTGCTAATCCAGCAAGAATATTTTTTCTATGGTTGCATCTGAATTTTAGTTTCTGTGATTGTATCTTTCTAAATTCATTAAATAAATGTTGTTCTTTAAACAGTTTAAACATTGTGATTTAAACCTGTGTTTTGTTAATTTTGTTATTATGCACATCTGAAATAAAATGCATTTTTTACTCTAATGAAAAATACATGTTGAAATAGAACACAAATAGACAAATGTATTTAATATTCTACAGTTTTACTTTTTGAGTAAATGGTTTTGACTATTTTAGTCAGTAATTTAAATGTTTTCTCTGTTTGTTTAAGTGTAGAAGGTTTGAATGAATTCATGCTCTTAACAGATATTCACAGCTGTGTATTTTTATCAATAAAAAATGATGACAGATTGTGGTGTGTTTTGTCATATATACAGAATAAATTATATTATGTATTCTTGTAAAAAAAATGGTGATTAGGTCATATGGATTGGTTTAATGTTGAAAATGTTGTTTAAGCATTCATTTAAACGTTAAATCATTTAGATAGATTTTATGTTGAATATGTGTGGATTCTATGTTGTTCCAATCGACTTAAAATCAACATCGTTTCAACATTAGATAGACAAACTAATTAGGTCGATTATATGTTGAATATGTGTGGATTCTATAACGTCGTTTCGATCGACTGAATATCAACATCGATTCAACGTTGGGTAAGTAACCAATTGTGTCGATTTCAGGTTAGATTTGAATGGAGTGCCTGACGTCGTTTCAACATTACCCCGATGAGCAAAACGATGTTGAATCGATGTCAAAAGAAACGTTGATTTTAGGTTGAAATGATGTCATTTTGCTATCTGGGTATGAAGTCACATGGACTGTTCAGACAATGGTTTTGGCTCCTTTTCTGGATTTGAGCTTCTCTGGACCCCTGCCGTCTATAGCAGAAGAGGGAGCTCTTAAATTTGATCTAAAATATCGTTTGTGTTCTGATGATGAACAAAGGTCTCAGAGGATTGGAATCACAGAGTGAGTAAATAATGATTTAATGCCTGGGCAAACCTATCCTTTACATGTACTTTTACTTGCTTTAATAATTTTGTATCTACGATCAACAAGGCTTTCCAGCTCTTTTCTCTTACAGTGTTGCTACAAACTACAGTAACTGCTCACATTAATTAAATTTCAGCATGAACCACAGCTCATCCTGAAGTCACCATAAAATGATTTTCTTCAGCTTGAACATGAGAGAATTTTCATACAGATTCATATGACTGGTTTTTGCCTTTTGAAATTAAACTATGCAATCGTAAATGTGTCTAAACCATTAAAGAATTAAATATCGAATGAAGTTTTGCCAACTTACAACGAAGATGTAACATGGATGGTTTCTTTTTGGAATCTTCTTGATGGCAACCTAAAAAGAGAAAATACAATCATTTTTTTAACATTATTAAATTTGTAATTTGTTTAATAAATAAACAAGTTTGGATCAAGTGGACAAGTTACATAAGAAGCAAACTGAACCGTAAGAGATTTTTACCTCCATGCCATCAGATTTCCGGACTGCTTTGAACGTTAAGCCGAAGCTCCCGGATCCTATCATCTTTCCAATGCCATAGAGACCAGTCAAAGATTCTGAAAAAAAGAAGAAAAAGAAAAAGAGGTTACTCTCTCATACTGACCTTACACCAGTGAACCCCCCACACACACACACACACACACACATTTTGTATGTCTTTCTTATTTAACACACAAGGATAAGTTAATAAGCTGATGATCAGAATCAGGTGTGTTAAGTAAGGAAGACTTACAAAATGTGCAGTGCGGGGTGGCCAGAGGCCTGGAGTTGAGAACCACTGCCTTACATTAACAAGTATGTTACAGTAGCATCTATAATAGTACTGTTTGCATATAATTAAATAAACAAAATTTCATGAATTTGACTCTGCATTTATGTTTGTGACATCGAAGTCCTGTTAGCACGCTCACCTCTATTTGGCTCAAAATCCAGGGCTCCTGAGGAACTCACATTAGCCGTGTCCTGGAGCCTAGATGGTCCAGGCACAGGCTCTGGTTCCAGATCGACCATGTTCTGGACCACAGATGGTCTAGGAACAGGCTGTGGATCTGGATTTAAATTGCCCTGAGGACGAAACGGTCCACGGACAAACTCTAGCTCAGGAACCAAAGTGTACCAAAGCCAAGACAGTCTAGGGACAGGCTCTGGATTTGGATCAAGGTCAACAGTATTCTGGTTCCCGGATACTTCAGGGGCAGGCACTGGATCAGGATCAACAGTACTCCAGGGCTCAGACATTCCAGGTATAGGTGCTGAATCTGGATCAGCTATGTTCTGGACACCAGATGGTCTAGGAAAAGGCTCTGGCTCTGGATTTAAAGTGTACCAGAGACGGAATGGTCCAAGGACAAACTCTGCCTCAGGTTGCACAATGTTCCAAAGCCAAGACAGCCAAGGGACAGGCTCTGGATCTGGATCAACAGAGTTCCCGAGACCAGACACTTCAGGCACAGGTTCTGGATCTGGATCAACAGAGTTCCGGAGAGCATACACTCCAGGGGCAGGCTCTGGATCTGAATCAACAGTATTCCCAAGACCAGATACTCCAGGGACAGGCTCTGGAGCTGGATCAACAGAGTTCCGGAGACCATACACTCCAGGGGCAGGCTCTGGATCTGTATCAACAGTGTTCCCGAGACCAGACACTTCAGGCACAGGTTCTGGATCTGGATCAACAGAGTTCCGGAGAGCATACACTCCAGGGGCAGGCTCTGGATCTGGATCAACAGTATTCCCAAGACCAGATACTCCAGGGACAGGCTCTGGAGCTGGATCAACAGAGTTCCGGAGACCATACACTCCAGGGGCAGGCTCTGGATCTGTATCAACAGTGTTCCCGAGACCAGACACTTCAGGGACAGGTTCTGGATCTGGATCAGCCATGTTCTGGACCCCAGATGGTCTAAGAAAAGGCTCTGGATCTGGATTTAAAGTGTACCAGAGACGGAACAGTCCAAGGGCAAACTGTGTCCCAGGATGCACAATGTTCCAAAGCCAAGACAGCCAAGAGACAGGCTCTGGATCTGCATCAACAGTGTTCCGGAGACCAGACACTCTAGGGGCAGGCTCTGGATCTGGATCAGCAGTGTTCCAAGGACCAGGCACTTCAGGAACAGGCTCTGGATCTGGATCAACAGTGTTTCCGAGACCAGACACTTCAGGGTTAGGGTTGAGGTAAGGCTCTGGATCTGTATCAACAGAGTTCCGGAGACCAAACACTCCAGGGAAAGGCTCTGGATCTGGATCAACAGTGTTCCAGAGACCAGCTATTTTAGGGATAGGCTCTGGATCTGGATCAACAGTGTTCCAAAGCCCAAACACTCCAGAGACAGGCTTTGGATCTGGATCAACAGAGTTCCAGAGACCAGACACTCCAAGGACTGGCTCTGGATCTGGATCAACAGAGTTACAGAGACCAGACACTCCAGGGAAAGGCTCTGAATCTGGATAAACAGAGTTACAGAGACCAGATACTCCAGGGACAGGCTCTGAATCTGGACCAACAGAGTTCCAGAGCCAAGAAGGTCCAGCGACATGATCTGGATCTGAATCAGTCTTTAGGTCTGGATTGGTTGTATGTGGATTCCCCTGTGGTGTTTGTGGTTCCACGCTTATCTGTCTGCAGCAGAGGAAAGGCTTCTTTATGGCCTTCCACACTCTCTTGAAGAAAGCACGGATTTTGTTCCCCCTGCTGCCTTGTATTTGAACTCCTAATTGAAAAGAAGACAAAAACAAAACATGACAATCTGTTATTGTTTAGGCTATTAAGTATATATAAATAAAACATAATAATAATAACAAAATATAGGGTGGCTTGTCCCAAAGTGCAGGGGTGCTCAACCCTGTTCCTGGAGATCTATCTTCCTAAAGAGTTCAGCTCCAACCCTGATCAAACACACCTGGACTAATTAATTAGGACCTGAACAGCACTGGATAATTACAGATAGGTGTGTTTGAAAAGGGTTGCAACTGAAATCTGCAGGAAGGTAGATCTCCAGGAACAGGGTTAAGTAGTGTTAACCCTAAATAACAAAATTAGCCATAAGAGTCATTAAAGGGAAATTAAATAATGTGTTTGAGCTATTCCTAAACATACATACATAGTTTGTAAATGAACAGACTGACATGTACTAATTGCAGACGAGATTATGAGGCTGTTTCTGCGCCTAGTTTGAAGTAATCAATCACAGAACAGGAGAAAGTGCATTACTTTGATCATTTTAATAAAGCATATTAATAACGAAATCCAAAAATTATAGTATAATATTAAATAGGGGTGTGACGAGATGCCTACTCCACGAGAAAAATAGACATGAGATTGGGTTCACGAGAACGAGATTTTTACACTATTTTTAAGAAATCTTCAAATATTTTGCTAATATATGAATGAAAATATATATATATTTTTTTTTATTAAAAAAAAATCACAAAATGCAAAACAATTTAGGTGTTTGTTTTTTTTTTACTTGAACTTCCATTTTTTATGTATGCAATTTCAGTTCAATTTACATTGCAGATCTTGATGGTCAATTCGTATTTTGTGACAGTATCCAATTTTTTTGATGACCTGCTTATATTTATCATCTTTTAAAGGTGACTAATATCTGATTGTCAGCATTTACACAGCACATGGCAAAAGGCGCAATGACCAGGAAAAAAAGAGCGGGCACTGACTAACAGCTGATAATAAAATAGCGCTCTTTTCTCCATTCCTGTATTTATTCTGTTCGCAGGGTTTCATTTTTTTATTTGATTTTTGACAAGTTGTTTTCCTATAGTTTATGACAGAAATGCTCTCATTTGGCCATATTCTTTTTATCTAGGCCTTTTAAAACCAGTAGGCATCTTAATGTAATGTCCATGGCTTGATTTGTGCACGTGATGTATGCAACAGTATAGAGTGTAGGAACTATGACGTCACCTTGTAGGCCAATTGGCTGCTAGCATAAAACTGGTTTCCCTCGATAAAATCCCCATAGTATTTTCCCAGGCTTTTCAAAGATTGCAAATAATAAGCTCTGTGTTCAAACACTGTTTATTAAAGTTACACGTTTTGTCCAACCGGATAATCCTCACATGAAAACATAACTTTTAGCACTTTTGGATCTTAAATGCAAACGCAAGAACTGAAAAGCTAACATTAGGCTATAAACGGACTACAGCGCCTGGGGCGCTCGCATGTGACGTCAGTACCACCCTGCTAACGACAACTTTTCAAGCTTATTTTTTAGAAATTTGGTCCATTACAAAGATTTAATCGCTGGTTTATCATACTATAATCCACACTAAATATTATAAACACATGAATACACAAAAACACATAAACCTACGTGCCTTTTTTGATAGTTTTTTTTACGTGGGAAATGCATTTTGTTTTGCTTTACGGTTGTAAAAAGTTTTAAAACTGTATATATAAATGTGCCTACATAGTATTATCATAAGACATATTTAAATAAGTGTATCGCTCGCGTGCATACAGCCTGCATAAATAAAAGACGACATAAATGAGGCGTGAGGGACAAGTCTATCAAATGCCTGCCATCATGGACACAGAACAACATTCAATATTCTTTTTTTGTCACGAAGTACAGCGAAAAGCAGCCCATACTGCCACCTATGCTATACATTTTAAGGAGTGTAAATATTGCCGTTATGACAGAGTTAAATGTGTTCAGATGAAGAAAAAAGCCGACGAAAAATCCTTTGATCAAATGACAGTTAATATGTATGTAATTTTTTACACATTTATTCACACATCTGCATTACCGAGAGCAGGAAAGAGACAGTCTGCACTGGTAAGCAGCATCTTCATAATATTGCTTAATTAAAATAAATGATCAACAAATGAATCTGTCTTGACAGTTTTTACAAGTGAAGGCATTATCTACACAATATCAATTCCTACTTAAAATTTAAATATTACAAACAATAAAATTCTATTCATGAAAATACTTAAATAACAGACAAATCCAGATGCCCAACGCAAGCGGGCTGTGTTCCAGACCAGTTCAGCTCGATGACGTATAATGTCTCCAACACCGGGTGTAGTCCCGTTTAGCAACTTGATAGCAACCGTCTTATTAAAGAAGCGTAACTGTTTTAAAAAATCATGAGTGTGATGTAACTGATGTGTTTTATGTCGTAGAATAAAACATGAAAGTATTTTGAGTTTGTGTTAGCCACGAACCTTATTTAAGCGATTTAACTGAAATCCTATTCAAAAAACCCATTGACTTTGGGTCGAGGGAACCGGAACTGCTAAAATGCTAACTCGCTTCCGGGTTTTTGCATACAAATTGACGTCATAGTTCCTCCACTCTATTATTTTATATTGGTTACGTGGCGGATGTTGCGCTCTTTTTCTCTCTCGTGAACATGCAAAAAATACTTGTGCTACATGACAATATAAAAGTGTTTTTTAGTCCTTGTGTAGAATTTGGTCCCTTGAACCATGAAAAGAAAACATCCGCTTTTCCGTACAGCATAAACGTGTTTGGTAATGATGAAGGCGGGTGTGTTGAGTCTTCAGCAGTTCAGTATGTGTGTGCGCGCTAAGAGATGCGTGTAGGTGCCGAGAATATAGTGTCAAACAGCTGTGTGGACTGTCCTGTCGCAAAATGCGGCTAGAAGTCCTACACGATGATAATAGTTCGATTGCATTTTTCCATTGCGTTTACATATCTGTACTGCACTTCAATAATGCGGCTCTCTGCACATCTAACTCCAGTGAAAAAAAAAAGCGGTTACGTCACACCCACCCGCCCAACCGAGTGACATGAGCATCACAGAGGCCAGCCTTACCAGGTGTAGGCAAAGAACTTGATTTGCGGTTCAAATTCAATCCTGCTTCCAATCTTCAATGCTAATTTCACCCTCAATAAAGTTTCACCACAACTTTTTACCTCAACGAGAGATCTCGTCGCGATTTAATCTTGCGAGATCTCGTGACACCCTTAATATTAAGAGTTAATTTTAAGCTATCTCGCGGCCCACCTGCAGGATCGCTGCAGCCCACCGGTTGAGAATCCCTGGTTTAGATAACATTATTTTAGTCACAGAACGGCTCAATTTTTAGATCAAAGAGGGACAAATGTAATTTGTTTTCCATTTATTACAAGCACAGAACAGCAAGGAACATTTGTTTTTAACAAAAATAACTTTTAGAGTCTGTGATTTTGTGAGTTAAGAACACAATTAAATATATTATTAAAATATCCCAGGTTTTTCCTGGCTTAAAATAAGGCAGAGGTGGTATCTCAATCATTAATTGTTTGCTACTTAAAACAAACACATTTTGCATTATTCTTGTAATTTTATCAAGTAAAATATTATCTTACTTAAAAAGGCTAACATTTATAGTTATAAAGTACACATTTTTGATTGCAAAGCCATGACAGCATATAATCACACATTTCTGATTGTTGGTGGTTTTCCTTGTTGGGAAGAAATAAAATGTCATTTTTACTGTTCATCATCAGTTGGCAGCATTAACCCTTTAGATTGACCTGTGCAAATAAGATTCTGGCTTTTATATGGAGCTCTATGGAGTAAAACACCAGATTATAGTGTGTGTGTGTGTGTGTGTGTGTGTGTGTGTGTGTGTGTGTGTGTGTGTGTGTGTGTGTGTGTGTGTGTGTGTGTGTGTGTGCGTGTGCGTAAATACACTTACTATGTTTACTATTTTCTGAGAGCTAAGTTGCTTATTTAGATTTTCTCAGACATATTTCTCTCATACACACACTATATTCCATATAGAAGGAAAACTCTGCAAACTGGACTGAAGCAGTTTCAATTTACTAGAACTTCAGCTGTGTTACGCCGCTTTGACACAATCCACATAGTAAAAGCACTATAGAAACAACATTGAATTGAATAGAAGGCAGAAAGCTTTTTTGCACTGCAACTGATGTAAATTCTGACCTCTTCCCAACAGGAAAAACCAGCAACAATCAAAAATGCATTATTATATGGTGTCGTGGCTTTGCTATAAAAAAATGACATCATCAATAGGGCAAACCAGCCATGAATGTAACAAATTTCTTTCCTAGAGTGTATTGTTGTATTTCTGAAAATATTTAAAGCATTTTCCCAAAATATGTGTCAAAATAAGATTGTACCGTGGTAAAGTTAGTTTGACGTTTGACATTCATTCATTAGACATTCAATTTTAAACCAATTAAATTCTTTGCGATGGTTTGAGCCAAAAATATGTCAGATAGACATAAATATGTTCTCTTTATGTTGCACAAGGCTTAATTTCTCAATTAAATAAATAAAAAAACAATTAACCATACAAATGAAATAAACAATTCAACCATATGAAATTATACAATAAGGCCAGTACCAAAGTGTTCAGAAAAACATCCTGCTGCTTATTGCACAAGACTCTGTTTTTGGAATTAGCACTTAATTTATTTTATAATATTTTTAAAATAACTTTAAATGTAAAAATGGTAAAAGTCAATTAAACTCTGACACCATTTGAGATAAAATATTCAAATAAACTCTAAAAATGTCTGAATATTATTCTCTATGATACACAAGCTTTGTTTTTATAGTTATGCCTTTGTTGATTTTATATACAGTAATGAATCCATATTTTCAGTATATCGCATAAGTGTTTACAGTGTATCAGATATACTGAAAATATGGATTCATTTCTAATATTTAGAAATTTTTTGGGTTGATTTAAATATATTTTATCTCAAATGATGTCAGAGTTTAATTTATTTAAGTGTTTACAGTGTATTCGACCTAATACAAATATGGATTCATTATTCTATGTAAAATATTATTGCATATTAGTATTGTATTATCATTATTGTATAAATATTATTGTATATTATTATTGTATTATCATTATTGTACAAATATTATTGTATATTATTATTATATTATCATTATTTTATAAATATTAGTGTATATTATTATTGTATATTATCATTTTTGTATAAATATTTTTGTATATTAATATTGTATTATCATTATTGTATAAATATTATTGTATATTATTATTGTATATTATCATTATTGTATAAATATTATTGTATATTATTAATATTGTATAAATATTATTGTATATTATTATTGTATGTTATTAATATTATATAAATATTATTGTATATTATTATTGTATAAATAATATTGTATATTATTATTGTATTATCATTATTGTATAAATATCATTGTATATTATTATTGTATTATCATTATTGTATAAATATCATTGTATATTATTATTATTGTATTATCATTTTTGTATAAATATTATTGTATGTTATTATTATATTATCATTATTGTATAAATATTATTGTACATTATTGTGTTTTTCTGAACACTTTGGTACTGGTCTTATTGTATAATTTCATATGTCTTAATTTTTTAATTCATTTGTATGGTTATATTTTTTATCGAGAAATTAAGCCTTGTGCAACATAAAGGGAATATATTTATGTCTATCTGACATATTTTTGGCTCAAACTATAGCAGGAGCAAAGAGTTTAATTGGTTTGAAACCAAATGTCTAACGTTAATGAATGTCACACTAACTTTAAGGTTGGGGATGTTTGAGGCCAGAGTCTCAATTCAGGGCAAATCACCTCACACTTTTCTCATCCCAAACCCCATTATTGATCATTTCTCATGTTTTGTTTAATATGTAATGTTTCTTAAGTCATATATAAAATAATTTTATCCCCCAATACTTTCTCTTTGCCCAGATTTTATCAGTTTTTTTTAAACCTAAGAAAACTTGAGTGGTTGCTGACAGTCTCACCGGTTGTATTTTTCTTCTCATTGACAGTAAAAGGCTTATCAAATGCTTTGTCGGCATCTGAAGCCATAGTCGAATCCTCCTCGTCGAGGCAGGGACAGAAGTCGGTGCAGAATCCAGTGTTCTTCAGCCATGTTTTCGTCCCTTCATTCTCTCCTCCACTACACACGGGCGTTGTTGCTGCCATCGCGTGGACAAATATAAACTTTGTTTTGTCACTCATAATGTCTTCAAGTTAGCTCCTGTTTACTCAGAAAATATGTTAGTCAATAGATATTCGTAAATCCAAAGATTTGCTCGAGGTTTCTGTAAACGCGACTTCACTCAATTCAAATATCAGTTAAATGAAGGCTGAGGCAGTATGCGAATATGTACTAGCGAGTGACGTCACTTATGGAATGTTTAGAACAGCTTACGAGTTTGTAGTTTTTTGCTTAAAACTACAAACGGCAAGGCGATTTTCAAATATTACTCAACTAGGACTGTTTTTATATCTGAAGTTGGGTCATCATAACCACTAAAGCACAGTCAACGATAGCTCATCAATGTCAAAATGCTAGCCAATCAAATCAAAGAAGGCAGGCTTTACAGTTCGCTGAGGATTTATTTATTTATTTAAAAATGATTACAAAATTGATTACCAAAGAGACAAAATTAGTGCTCAAGTTCAAAAATATGAATGTTTGTGACGGATATTAAATACTAGCACAATACTGAAAAAATATAAAGGAATTTTAAAAAGGACAACACAAACAAATATTAAAGGATTTTATAGAGAAGTATTTTAAATTATTTTGTAAGAGATATAGTTCTTCTAGCTTCGATTAAAAATATATAAATAAAAACTAAATAATTTATAAAATAATAAATATCAGTTCGTGTGTTCTCTAAATAACTGCTGTTGCTAGATCAGATACAGGAAAAGTCTAGATAGGATACAGCTGCGGATACGCACATCAATATAGCATCATTTTGTAAAACTATAACAATAATTAATATTTTTACATTACTGTGACGGTTGGGTTTAGGGTTGGGGTAGGGTTAGACGTTAATAAAATACAACAAATGGGAAATTTTAATTAATCATTCTCGTTAACTACCGGCCGCAGCCGTATCTGGTTGTTGCTAACCTTAGATCAGATACGGCTGCGGCCGGAAGTTAACGAGAATTATTAATATTATTTATTAAATTTCCCATTTATGTATTTTATTAACGTCTAACCCTACCCCAACCGTCACAGTACTATAAAAACATTAATTATTGCTATACAGGCTTACAAAAATGATGCTATGTTGACGTGCGTGTCCGCAGCTGTATCCTATTTAACGTCAGGCTTTACTGCATCAATGGGAGCGACACTTCCTTTTAGGAAAACTGCTGTTGGCGCGCCATTTCTGTTGTAGCTCCACATAAAAACTTAAATATAGTGTTTCAAGTAAATTTCAGAGTGGATTTTCGCTTATGTTTCTGCTATTTTTATACCTTTGTCTCCGTTTTGATGCCATGTGCGCCATTTTTCCATTTGCTAACGAAATGATGTGTTTTAAAATAGTGGAAATATAACAACTGTCCGTTTGTCTCCTTTGCTCTGTGCGCAGGTAATTATTTCTTCATTTCATATAGTGTTTAAGTATTTTTTATTTATTTATATCAGTTTATTTGTGCATTTTCTATCATTTTATAGTTCAATGCTTTGTCTAAACTGTTTTGTAAATGATTTAATTCGTGGTTTTACTAAGAAACATTTTGTGATGTAAACTGAAGGTATTTTGTATTTAGTGTTTTATATTCAGTCCTTATATTCAGACCTATTCCTGCTGAATGACATGTAGATAGTGGAAAAGGTGACATTGAATTGGTAAAAGAAAACATCAGTTTAATTGTGATGGAGAAACACATTTCTATTTCACATCATAATGTTTGATTTTTACTGTGAAAAGCAGCAGAGCTATAACTTGACTATTTGTCTCCTACTACTGCTCTGTGTGCAGACATCAAATAAATTCTGTCATCATCCATGAGTGTGTGTTGATGGAGAGTGGAAAAACTGGGTTTGAAGAGTGCAAAGGTCACACATAAACACACATATACACATAATTGTAGTTTGTAATTCTGTTTGCAATAACTAGTTTAAATTTAAATGTATTATCTTTCTATTCCTAAAGATGTTCAGTGACCAAACTCTTATTTTAATGGATATAAACTAACTGTTTAATAATAAGAAACATGTTTGTTTAAATGCACCAAAAACTATTGACTATATTCACTGAGAAATGGACACGGGGTAAGCAAAATAATCTTGTTTTTCCTTTTGACGTGATTGTTTTGCTTACTCCATTTGCAGATTATTTTGCATGTTTTAAGGAAAAAATCTAATAATTTTGACAAATTATTTCTTAAAATAAGACAATATTTTTTGCTTGTATAGAAAATGTTTTTGATTTAAGAATTTTTAGATATTTGGACTAGAAACTCTGAAAATCGAAGTAAGAAGAACATTTATGCAGTGTATAATGTCATTGATTTTTGACGTTACACACACACACACACACACACACACACACACACACACACACACACACACACACACACACACACACACACATATATCAGGGTATCCACAGGCTCTTAAAATCAGGCTCTCAAATATTCAAAATCATAATTTTAGGCCTGAAAAAGTCTTAAATTAACTGGAATATTGTGTTGTAGGTCTTAAATCATTTTAAACAGGTCTTCATTTTCCGATGTCCATGTAAAGGTACCCAATCAGGCCAACACTTATCCAATCACTAACATTCCATCTCAGCAAAAGTTTTGACAAAAGTTTATCTGTTAACTCTTGTTAACTTTTATTAACTTTAATAACGATTAACTTTATTGAATTGTTTGTACAACAGGGCGGCACGGTTACTCGGTGGTTAGCATTGTTGCCTCACAGCAAGAAGGTTGCTGGTTCAAGTCTCGGCTGGGCCAGGAGGCTTTTCTGTGTGGAGTTTGCATGTTGTCCTCGTGTTTGCGTGGGTTTCCTCTGGGTGCTCCGGTTTCCACCACAGTCCAAAGACGTGCGGTTCAGGTGAATTGATAAACTAAATTGGCTGTAGTGTATGAGTGTGTGTGTGAATGTGAGAGTGTATGGGTGTTTCCCAGTAATAGATTATGGCTGGAAGGGCATCTGCTCTGTAAAACATGCTTAAATAGTTGGTGGTTCATTCCGCTGTGACGACCCCTGATAAATAAGGGACTAAGGCAAAGGAAAATGAATGTTTTTACAACAAAAACTGTCCAATAATTTTCACATTTGATTATTTAATTACTGTATATCTGAATACAGTTGCGAAAAACACTTTATTTAATTTAGAAATATTTTTTCCTTATTGAATTCATCTGTGCCTTGATTTGTTTAACTCTAAAGTTAAGAATGTCATAGATGACATTGCTCCTGTCAAAGTCAGGAAGAAAACAGGGATGAAAAACGGGCCTTGGAGAAAATCAAAAGCAGTCCAAATGATGAAAAGACAGTGCAGAAAAGCTGAGCGTATGTGGAGGAAGACGAAACTAGTAGTCCACTATAATATCTTTAAAGACAGTCTCCATGCTTTTAATGTGAAACTAAAAACCGCTAGGCAGACTTTCTTTTCAACCCTTATAAACAATAACTTAAATAATGCGCGTACACTTTTTGCAACGGTAGAGAGACTCATAGACCCCCCCAGTACGATTCCCAGTGAACTAATCTCTGAAAGCAAATGTAATGAGTTTGCTCATTTCTTTACTGATAAGATCAATAATATCAGAAGGGCAATCAGCTCATCCAATCAGCCAAGTTGTGCCGACGTCAGACAAGCTCAACCACAACTTAAGAAATCAGACATTAATGGCAATTAATGGTAAAATCTTAGAAGAGATCGTGCAAAATATGAAAACATCAACCTGCAGTCTTGACAGGCTCCCCACATCATTCTTCAAAACGGTGTTTAACTGTTTAGAAATGGATCTCCTAAAAGTGGTAAATGCTTCACTTCTCTCAGGGATTTTTCCAAACTCACTTAAAACTGCAGTTGTTAAACCCCTCTTGAAAAAGAGCAATCTGGATAACACACTATTGAGCAGTTACAGACCAATCTCCAATCTCCCTTTCATTGGAAAAATCATTGAAAAAGTTGTTTTCAACCAGGTTAACACGTTCTTAAACTCCAAGGGGTGTTTAGACAATTTTCAATCTGGTTTCAGACCACATTACAGTACAGTACAGTACAGTACTCTTCTAAAGATAATCAATGATATCCGCCTAAATACAGATTCAGGTAAACTAACAGTGCTGGTATTGCTCGATCTCAGTGCTGCATTTGACACTGTCGATCACAGTATACTTCTGGATAGGCTGGAAAATTGGGTTGGGCTGTCTGGGACGGTCCTCAAATGGTTCAGATCTTATCTTGAAGGGAGAGGTTACTATGTCAGTATAGGTGACCATAGGTCGAGGTGGAGACCCATGACATGTGGAGTCCCACAAGGCTCGATTCTGGCACCTCTCCTGTTCAACATTTATATGCTCCCTCTGAGCCAAATAATGAGAAAGAACCAAATCTCCTAATACAGCTATGCTGATGACACTCAGATCTACTTAGCCTTAATGCCTAATGACTACATCCCTGTTGACACCCTCTGCCAATGCATTGATGAAATAAACAGTTGGATGTGCCAAAACTTTCTTCAGTTAAACAAAGAGAAAACTGAAGTCATTGCGTTTGGGAACAGAGATGAGGTTCTCAAGGTGAATGCGTACCTTGGCACTAAGGGTCAAACAACATAAAATAAGGTCAAGAATCTTGGTGTGACTCTGGAGTCAGATCTGAGTTTCAGTAGTCATGTCAAAGCAGTTAGTAAATCAGCATACTATCATCTCAAAAACATTGCAAGAATCAGATGCATTGTTTCCAGTGAAGACTTAGAGAAACTTGTTCATGCTTTTATCAGCAGCAGGGTGGATTACTGTAACGGCCTCCTCACAGGCCTTCCCAAAAAGACAGTCAGACAGTTGCAGCTCATCCAGAACGCTGCGACCAGGATTCTGACCAGAACCAGGAAATCAGAGCACATCACACCTGTCCTCAGGTCTTTACACTGGCTCCCAGTTACATTCAGAATAGATTTTAAAGTAAAACTACTTGTCTATAAATCACTAAATGGCCTAGGACCTCAATACATTACAGATATGCTCACTGAATACAAACCTAGAAGAACACTCAGATCTCTAGGATCATATAAACTAGAAATTCCAAGAGTTCAGTCAAAGCAGGGTGAATCGGCTTTCAGCTACTATGCCCCTCGCTGCTGGAATCAACTCCCAGAAATGATCAGATGTGCTCCAACATTAGGTACATTCAATCAAGACTGAAAACACATCTGTTTAGCTGTGCCTTTACTGAATGAGCACTGTGCTACGTCCGACAGATCGCACTATTGTGTCTTTCTCTTCTTTTTCATTCTTTTACAACCTGCTTTAACATATTTTTATCTGTTTTTAATTATCTGTGGCAACCCAGTGGCGCAGTAGGTAGTGCTGTTGCCTCACAGCAAGAACGTCGCTGGGTCGTAGGTTCGAACCTCGGCTGGGCTGGGTCAGTTGGCGTTTCTGTGTGGAGTTTGCATGTTCTCCCTGGGTTCGCGTGGGTTTCCTCCGGGTGCTCCGGTTTCCCCCACAGTCCAAAGACATGCAGTACAGGTGAATTGGGTAAGCTAAATTGTCCATAGTGTATGAGTGTGAATGTGTGTGTGGAAGTTCCCAGAGATGGGTTGCGGCTGGAAGGGCATCTGCTGCGTAAAATCGTGCTGGATAAGTTGGCGGTTCATTCCGCTGTGGCGACCCCACAAGGGACAAAGCCGACAAGAAAATGAATGAATGAATAATTATCTGTTTTTATTTATTTATTTTTTCTTACACTTGTCTTTTTATTCCTGTTTATGTAAAGCACTTTGAATTGCCACTGTGTATGAAATGTGCTATATAAATAAACTTGCCTTGCCTTGTGCTTGTAAGATTGTTTATTATATCTTATGCAGATGCTCTCCCCCTACAGAATCATTTTAATCTAAAATTATAAATTCCAAATAGACATTCAAGTCATCTAAAGAAATTGTATTAATACAATTACAATACAATACAAAAATATGGCAGTTTTGAAATATTGTGCAGCTCTAAATGGCATCAGATCATATCAATGTTTTAAAGTAGAATGCCCTTAAATAGTGTAGCATATAGTTGAGGGTACGGAATCATTTTTTTTTTAAATTGAGTTTGTGTCTTCTGTCTAATGTAGGCCTGCATGCTGCATGCTGCAGTCCAAATGATGTGAGACAACGACAAGGCAAATATAGGCTACAGTACAAGTTGAAAATGTAAACTGAAATAAAAAAAGTGTCAATAAAAGGAAACTTTAAATGTACATTTTAATTTGAGTTGTGTCACTATTATAGGGTGAAAATTAATAACAAGCTTTGTAAAAATGGTGTTTGCATTTTCTTTCTCAGTTTGGCTTTTCATTTTTATATTGGCAGTCTTGACGCGGAAATGCAGTGAAAATGAAATGTTAAATCGGCAACATTTTAATTATCGATTTGACCGGGACGATGTGTTGTCACAGTAAACTGGAAAATTAAATAATTTTATTTCATGTTCAATTTTGGCAGATATTTTGCAAACAGTGTTTTATAATGAAATTGTTAATCTGGTTTTCATTTTAATTTACAATGTTTATTTGATTTATTTGAAATTGGCAGGATTTACCTTCCTTACGCCTGCTGATCCAGATGGCGCTAGCAGTTACACAGTCTTTCATTTAGCGCTTGAACAACTAAATGAATGCTTAAGTCTATTTAACTGAATGTATTGCAGTTACATTGTAACATCGATGCTGGAAAAGAAACCTTATGTACATTAAAATAATCACATTAATCATTTACCAGAAGTTTATCATTGGCTGAAAAACACTTGCTGTGCATATACTCCATTGAGTGTGAGTAAACGTTCATTTTTGGGTTAAATATTCCTTTAAATCATATTTGATAGCGTACTTTCATCATGGAACAAAGTTGCCTGACGGAAAACAAACAAACAAATCGCCACACGAATCGACTGTCAACTAATCAAAGTCATCGCAAAAATACTGTTTTTATATTATGACAAAGATTTTCCTTATGTAACACTCACTTTGGTGTTCTGTGAAGAAAGTGTGCCGTCAAGAGACCAGCTGATGCCGCGTCCCTGTAAGTCTGTCACGCACAAACACACAAAATCATTCCATGTTGGTTGACAATGCATTATTATTGTACTGTCCAAATATCATGTCCGCACTCCTGAAGGTCAAGGGCTGGGTCAATCGGCTCTCATATCATGTCAGCGAATAGGGATTTCAGCTGACCTCACAACAATTCACAACGAGGATTAATGTAGGCCTAGTGAGAGACTTTACACGCAGGTGCTTTTGGTGGCAGGTTGTTGGTGGATTTTTGAGAGGGTAAAAAGACACTGTCATCAAAATAAACCCCCCAAAAGAAAGACCTCCTTTTATCTAATGGAGTATTTTATATTAGGACTACATTAATAATGAAAATCATATTTAAAATAAATAAATGAAACACACACATCGGCTATATACAGTATACTGTATGTGATTGTTCATATATATTTATGATTGTTTAGGACATTTTCACAAAATGACAATGTCAATGTGAAGATTAAATGTTTTCAGATGTAAATAAAAAATGTTTTCTAAATAATGTAAATAATCTCTAAAAAATATTGAAAATAAATATACATACTTTTACATTTTTTCCACAATATTTGTGCTGTAAAAAGATTTTTCTGTGTATAAATCTACATTTCTGAAAATACGTTAAGAGTAGTTTATAAAATCGATACAAAACACAAATTTAACATTTTACTCAATCCAGTTGAAGTTATTATATCTTTGTAGTGTTCTCTTATTTATTTATTTTCCAGATTAGATGAACACACACACACACACACATTACAATTTTCTTGTTTGCTTGCTGTAAGTTGATGTGAAATTATTATTTGCTGTGAGGTTTATTTGTGTTTTAGTGGTTGGCGTGCCTATGTAGTTTTGCAAGCTTATAATGTATTGCACTATGTTTTTTATCCTCAAAGCACATCTCTGACGAGGGCTTTGTGGTTTATAAGTCAATATCTATCTCAGGCGGAGCTATGCATGTCCATTCATCAATCTTCCACCATTTTGTTAGCAATGCCCATCTTCCAGCAATCTAATTGTTTCCCAAAGGATGAAATCATGCACCGCCCTGCATTTTTTTCTCATTTCAGGTGGATATACTTCATGATAGCGGAAAAAGGACTTTCTTAAGTTCCGTTTCAAGTTCAACTTTAAATGAACCGGAAGTTGCTGCACACTTTTATTTCAGTGTGATGACATATTTCCAACGGAATCAAAATATACCTGGTTGGGTTTTGTTTTTGGGATCCTCCTCTTATCTTTTACACGCAGCAAACGAATGGTTGGAGGGTTGTGGCTAAACATATTTGGCTAAAAGTCAACATCTCATTCTGAAACCGTAGCCCTGTACACATTTCTGGAGATCGCGAATTATGTAGCCAGAGCTACGGATGGCTGCATTTCGTCTTTAAAACGAACACTACAGGGTATGACAATGACAATCTTAACTTATGTTTCATGGCAACTTTAATTTCTGATGAATCAAAAGAACCAAAAGACTTTTATTTCAGTGTGATGATGTATTTAGGACTGAATCAGCATATAGGGGGTTGGGTTTTGTTTCTAGGCTCCTCCTCTTATCTTTTACTCACAGCAAACTAATGGTTGGAAGGGCGTGGCTAAACATATTTAGCATGTTTTGATGTGTCATCACAGAAGGACTGCTATTCCTGAGCAGAAACAAATAGTTAGATCTGGATTAGAGATTACCTTTAGAAATAGTGGATTAACCTGGAATAATTGTTCACTTTAAGACTATTTAACTTTACTTAACATATTAATTTGCGGGGTAACAAGAGATAACACAATATTTCATCTCACTAACTATATTTCCTTTCAAAGGTGCAATTTAAATTTATGTGCAAAACTGGAATATCACATAAAAGGCGTGCGAATAAAGCAGCGTTTCCATCCAACGAGTCAAAGAGAACAAAATCGTCACTTGCTGATTAACTGGTGCCAAATATCAACAGTAAAAACAGAATTTGCTGCAGTAGCTGCATAAATCTTTTCTTTATTTAATAAATTATTGCATCTCAGAAGACAAATGCTGACACGCAATGAACGTGTGGTGGCGTTTGAAGGCGTGAGATGCACAACACAGACGCTCTTGACAGTTCTGGAGGTAATTAATAATATAATAACACTAATACTGAAATGGTTACGGCATTTTAGAATGACCAAAACACCATTTCAGATGTTTTACAGTGTGCTCAGCCTGCTGGTTTATCCATTCACACTCATTTTAATCATCGCATGATCTCAAATAACACAATCACTTTTTTTATGCTGGAATTTTTTCCTATTTTTTTATCCTATTCCGTTATGATTCATTTTCAACACTTTTGCGCATTATGGTGTTTCCATCAACCATTTTATTATGTGCAGATCCAAAATGCACATAAAATAGGTGGATGGAAACAGCTGACACAGTAATTGACACAAACACTGTGCATTTATTAAGTGTGCTTCAAACAGGTGAGTGGGCTTGACAAACCACCTGTAGAAACTCTCTCTGTCTCAAAAAAATCTTAATCTAGCAGTACATTTTCTAAGCACAAACAAGTTCTTTTGTACTAGCACTTCTAGTGTGTATTGCCTCTTCTTGTTGAATCGCTGAATACCTCCTCAGTTGTATAAGTCACTTTAGACAAAAGCGTCTGCTAAATGTAAATGTAGGACTCAAAATAAACATTGTCAATTCTGATTTCATGCAGACTTTAAAAAGTAACCGCTTACCTCTTAGTACAATTTGTTGTGCGTCACAGTTCAATAATTAGGGTTAGGGGTTTGATTACATCTCTAAACTTATATGCAATACTAATTAGCAATTACCAGCTGCTTCTTCCACTGCTTCCTTCATTTGAGAAGACCCACAGATGTCTTTTTTTAATAAATGCCACAGCTGCCTGGCATGAACACAGGAAGGGCCATATTTGTGAGGAAGTGTCCATCAGGTCATTACTATGTTCTTTTTCCAGGTGAACAGTAGGAAGTGAGGTTTCCTGTTCCCATAGAGAAAAGTATTTGTTGTTTGGCTTCTCCAAATCGAACATTGCGTTAGATGATGCTTCATACCTGGATGTTATCGATCTGCTGATGTGCTGGAGCACTGATTCAGGGGCTTTGATGCCATTATATTGAATAGAGATTTTATTTTCTCCTGTTTTTATGTTCAGCCAGATAAAAATAGTAAGGGCGATTGCTTTGAAGAGCACAAGAGCCACATTACATCAAGCCACATGATTTGAGGTATGTCATCCGTGATTTTAGAAAGGATGGAGAATTCAAATTTACATAATATCAATATTGGGGCGGCACGGTGGCTCAGTGATTAGCACTGTTGCCTCACAGCAAGAAGGTCGCTGGTTCAAGTCATGGCTAGACCAGTTGGCATTTCTGTGTGGAGTTTGCATGTTCTCCCCGTGTTTGTGTGGGTTTCCTCCAGGTGCTCTGGTTTCCCCCAAAGTCCAAAGAAATGTGATGTAAGTGAATTGGATAAACAAAATTGGCCGTAGTGTATGACTGTGTGTGTGTGTGTGTGTGTGTGTGTGTGTGTGTGTGAATGAGTGAGTGTATATGTGTTTTCCAGAACTGGATTGCAGCTGAAAGGGTAAACAGCTGGAATAGTTGGCGGTTCATTCTGCTGTGGTGACCCCTGACAAATAAGGGACTAAGCCGAAGAAAAATGAATGAATATTGGGAATTTGTTTTTCATTTATAAATATTTACCTGATTTAACTTTAATGTTATTAAATATTGTTATTGAATATGTCATGTTAATGTTGTAATGACTAAATTCATTATCAAATGTTATTAGTTTGTAGCATTTTTTTGTTTTGTTTTTCATTCATTAAGGCAAAATTAACTGAAATATTGAAAATGTATTTGGCTCATCTGTTTTTAGTCAGAATTGTAATATTGGTGCGTTTCTAGTTATATTTATGATAATTGTTTATTAGTTTATCATAGTGTCTAATCCAGGGGTTCCCAAACTTTTCAGCCCGAGACCCCCACTATTTTCAGAAGTGGTTATCATACAAACGTTGCACGCAACAGCTCACACACACCAATAGGCCTGTATAAACATGAGCATATTGACAACACAAAGAAGTGCAACAGTCTAACAACCTTATAAATATTTATGTTTTATTATTTATTATTTACCTCACCCAATGAGACGGGTGGACACAAAGTTTAAGTTACTTCACAAGTTATTTCTTGGTTTTATTTTGGAGACCACCACTCAGAGATCATCCTCCATGTTCTGTCGTGGCTTGTATTTACTTTAAATGTACAGTGCTCAGCATATATAAGTACACCCCTCACAATTCTCTCATTTAAGTTAATATTTTCTATAGGATGCTTTACAATATTATATTTGTGCATATACATTTGTCAGTACTGATGCCAAATCTGGAGCTAATCTAACAAAATAACTTACGATAATGGTTCAAGAATTAGTAGCCCACATTTATATTATAGAAAAATATTAATAACATTTTCAAAAATAGCAAAAATCAAGAGAAACAAAAATATACAAAATTTGTTGAAATTTTATAGTTTGTAATTATTTTTGCAATATTTTGCATGAACTTAAATGTATTTTCTTTCCATTTCTAAAGATGTTTTGTGACTAAAATATTATTTTAATGAATATATCTGTTTGCGCCAAAATACACTACTGGTCAAAAGTTTGGGGTCAGAATTTTTAAATGATTTCAAGAGTTCACACTTAGCTGATGATTAATTATAAAGCTTGTTTGGCATGCTGTCCCGGGAGATCCCATGAGATCCCATGAGATCCTCGAGCCCGGGGCTCTCTCCCGTTGCAAGGCGAGAGGGGAGATCGAGCTCAGGTAGATCTCGAGAACTCCCCCTTCGTAGTGTTGAAGAGCAGATAGTAGTTCTTTTTAACGAGATAGGTACTACATAGGGAGCAAGTCTATAAAGTTGATAATCAAAATTTAGGTTGCGTGTTTCTAATCAGTGGGAGGAAACCGGAGGACCCGGGGAAAACCCACGTGAGCACGGGGAGAACATGCAAACTCCGCACAGAAAATGCCCGCTGGTTAGGTACAGCCTAGAACCATTGACATTCTTGCTGTAAGGCAACAGCGCTAAGCGCTGGGCCACCGTGTCACCCATCTAGAAAAGAGGAGGAGTAGGGGTGGAAGGGGGGATTCTTCAAAGCGAAGATAGCGGGTGATATGAAACCCGGGTATTTATAGTAACTTAGGGATCGTCTGATTGGTGCATGGTGATTTGAATAATGTGGGTCCAGCCGCTAGCAATCATAAGCACGTGATCCTCTCGAAATTAGTTTATAAATAAACTTCACTTAAAATAAGCTTCTCCTGCTCACCAAAGCTGCATTTATTTAATCAAAAATACAGTACAAATGGTAAATTGTGAAATATTATTGCACTCTAAAATAACTGTTCAAAAGTAGTTCATCATTTAATTTAATAATTTATTCCAGTGATTTTTAAAGATGAATTTTCAGCTTCATTACTTCAGTCTTCAGAGTCACATGATCCTTCAGAAATCACTTTAATATTAATTATTATTGTTATTATTATTATTAATGGTGATAGTAATACAAGCAATAATGACTTGACTAATAATTTAATTTGAAAATACATACAATAAGTAATAAATAAATATTTAACTTTTTTAATGCCGCCTTTATAAACCAAATTTTCTAAAAAAAAAAAAAAAAAAAACATGAAAAAAAAAACAAAACACCCCAAACTTTTGAGCAATAGTGTGCATTACCTATATTTACTGAGAAATGGCTAAAAATATTCATTTTCAAAATGGGGTGTACTCAATTATGTTGAACACTGTACGTGAGTGCCATGAAGGTGTCAAAGTTTAGACTGGTGCTGTAAAATCAGTCTGCTGCAACTGATGCTATTGCTGTCGTTAATCTAATGTAAAAAAAACCCAGGGGTTGCAATCCAATGGAAAAAATAAAAAGTGTAAGATGTTTTCACGACGCCCTCACTTTGGGAACCACTGGTCTAATTAATAAACCACAGTGTGGTGACAAAAGATACACAAATACATACCTCGTATTTTAAAAGTAGTTAGAACAGTAGTAAAACTGATAAGAACAAGCATTTTGTTACTGATACTACTTTGATGTTACTTTACATCAGATTTCTGTTAAGGCGGAAATCATTTTAAAATTGTGTACAAGACTTGATCTGGACCATAAATACACACTAGTGAGAGCTGCTCCTTCACTGGCCCTTTTTAAAACTGCTCTCAAATTTGTTAAAGTAAAAATCCATTTTAAAGTTAATATAAACTAATTCTGAAAAGAAATTTCTTTACAAAAAGTAACTTCATTAGAAAGAATTTTATTAAGAAAAGTGTCTTTTGTCTTCCATCATCTCGCTTCATTTGATGTTGTCATGTGCACAATAGAAACAAGATTCCCTGTCCAATCCAATTCTTTGCTTTCAACAATAAAATGTTCTACATAAATATATGAAAAAATAAATACATATAAATATCTCTATACACTACCGGTCAAAGTTTGGGGTCAGTAACATTTTAATGTTTAAAATAAGCTTCTCCTGCTCACCAAGGCTGTGTTTCATCAAAAATACAGTACAAATTGTAAAATTGTGAATGTTACTCCATATTCTTAACAACCCCCCCAACTTTTGACCAGTAGTGTCATAAACAGCATAAAGTGCAATAGTGCAAACTGTACAACTAAATAAATATACATATTCATAATATACTATAATATATAAATAAACTGCAAAAATAAATCTTATTTCTGATATGTACAGGTCAATTCATCTTTATTTACATAACATATACAATGCAGATGTTGTCAAAGCAGCTTAACGAATGTCTCTGTTGAAGTTCAGTTCAGTGTAATGTCTCTACTGAAGGCCGATCCCATGAAGAGTAGCTCACGCTGATCCTGTAGTGTTTATGAGCACAGACGGTGGTTCTGGATCGGGAAAAGCTTCTTATTGATGAGTTTTGATGAGTTTTGAGAATTTTTTTGTTGAAGATTTTGCTGCTTTGTGTGTGAAGTTCCTAATGAGGAAAAATAAAAGAAGACAAAATTAAACATGTCTGGAATTTGTCTAGCGCATAATGAGATAAAATGGGAAGCAACACAAAGAAAATCATTGTCTGTGAACGGCCTCTTAAAGCTACAATCAGCCGATTAAACAGATACTGCAACAAGAATATTATTTAGCACAGAATGCAAGTTGTTTGAAGTAGTTATATGCAGTAAACAGACCCCTAGTTTTCCGCGATCGCTAAATTAAACGCAAAATCAACAAAAAGTCGAAATCTTTTGCGATCCTGCAAAATTCTTAATTTATATGCAAAAAAATGTACAGAATCTCATAAAACATCCAATTCTAAACCATCAAATGATATTTATTTCAGTTTGCAATTAATGTTTACATGACTTATAGATGTTGCAAACACAGCACACGTGATGTATTTGAGTGTCTCTCGATAAATGACGTCTCACCTGCGCCCCTCACAACCCCTAACATTACATGAGAGTGGGGGGGAAATTGTTTTGCAGCTCGTTTTGCAGTAAGCAGATGCAGATGAAGCTCAAGTGATTTACAGTGATTTACATGTCAAGTCAATGCAAAGATGCGATTAGACATCCTGTGGCACAAATCGAGCGAATGACACGGCGCGAATTGGGGCGCTTTCAGACTAACAACATCTAACATCTAACAAACGGAGCAATGGAACGACAGAAAAGGAAGCAGCTTAGAATGATGGAGATTGGTTCAAGGATGACGGCTGCTGGACGTGACCCAATTGAGATTATTTTTGCTTGACATGTATGGCTGCTATTATGATGTGTGCCAAATCGGTAAAAAATTTTCCCTTGCCATTGACGAGAGAAAACCCTTTACTGCCATTGACGTGTTTTAGGTTTAATACAGTAAGGGAAGCCCTAACGCATGTTCTGAGTGAGGTACATGATGTCAGATGCCTCGGGGAGTGAAATCTGAGAAAGAGAAAGTAAGATCGTTGGTAAAAATGAGTTATGCAACCTTCCTTTGGCTTAACCCCTACTGATTTAGATCTTGTCTTGACAAAAGCTTTATTTTTATGGCTTGTGTCATGAAGATATATATTAATCGCAGAATTTTCAGGAACTACCACCACAAAATTAGGTGGTTTTATCGCACAAATCACATAAAATCATGAAAAACTAGGGGTCTGAGTAAAGTTTTAGTAAAACACCTTCATATGTGTGTGTATGTACAGATTTTCAGAAAATTCATCATTTTAAATGTTTTCATTGTCACAGGTTTTTTTTTGTTTTGTTTTTTTAAACATCTTCAAATATTCAAATGTGTTTCTTTTACATTAACTGTATTGCTAAAAATACTCAATACTTGTCACTTTTCACAAGTTTTAAGTGCACTTAAATATGTTACACATTAGCAAAACTGAAGAAGATTAATAAAACATCATCAGCTTGTGTGTGCCAGTATTAGAAATGCTGTTTCCTACTGGATCAGTTGTACTTACCTTCATCCCTTCTTCATCTCCTGCTTCTTCATCCACTTGTGCTGTAAGACGTCCCCCAGTGTTGACCAATTTTTTATCCAGGCACTTTTCTATCAGATCACAGCAGTCTGTACAAGGAGAAAGAGATAGTTAATCAAGACTGTATAAGACATTAAAGCTGACATTCATGAAGATATCTTCTGAAATTTGTTGATAAAAAGCTACTGCAGGGTCCTGGAGGGCCGGTGTCTTGCCAAACCTTAATCAAACACTCCTGAAACAAGCTAACCAATGGCTATGTCTGAAATAGCAGCCCTATACCCTTAAATAAAATAATAAATCAATTATTATGTAATTATTAAATGAACATTTGTACACATGATAACTCAAACTACATTGTTTCATTACTAGTATACAGCTTGTTGTGTTAAATAACTTTGGACCAAGCATAATCCAATCCATCTGAGGGGTTTATTACCAGAAAAACACAACCAAAACTGCTTCAATTGACTCATTCCTTTACATTGTAGTGGATATTTAAAGTCAAACATTTCCTGGGTTCAGCAATGCTAAGCTCTTTCTGTTGGGTTGAGGTTTTGGCATGTAAATTTGTCTTTTCACTCACCACTGGATACATTGGAAACAAACAAAAGGCGGCGCTCCTTTCCAGAAGTTCTGTACACTGGATTTTTACCATTCACATGACATACAGCATGTACCCTACGATCAGATGCTTGTTCAAGACGACACCTTCATAATCTCTGCGCTGAATTTGGTTAGCACAGCCAAAGTCAATCAGCTTGAGCTCCACCTTCGTTGTGTTGACTAGGATGTTGTCAGCATGCATGTCGTTGTGGGAAACCCCATGGTCAATGCAGTGCTGGATTGCCTGGACTAACTGGTGCAGCAGGGAACATGCGACCCGCTCTTTCAGCTTGCATGCATGTATATATAGTCCCGCAGAGATACACAAGGTTGGGGGTACTCCATGACGAGTGAAATGAACCCATCTTGATCAAACCACTCATAATTTCTATCACGTGCATGTTTGCTGAAGGATGTTTCAGCATGTCAATATACGCTGCTTCTTTACACACACGGTTGGAACCAACCGGCTAAGAGAAAAAGAGAACAAAGATTAGTAGCTGTACATCTGAGGAAAGATTAGTACTATTTAAATGATTAGTTCACCCAAAATTAAAATACTGTTAATAATTACTTTTCCTTTGTCATTTTAATCCCCTGAAATGTTCATTCATCTTCAGAACACAAATTGAGACATTTCAGATTAAATCTGAGAGCTCTCTCATGCTCACACAGAGTGTTCCTGAGGTGCTCAAAGTCCAGAAAAGGAGACAAAAACATTCTCAAACAGGCCATGTGTCTTCAGTGGTTCAACTGTAATCATACGATGCTCCAAGAACACTTTTGTGCACCAAAAAAATAACTGCAAAAACAACTTTGTTTGCCCAAGTCATCCACATCAGATTGGGGTGTGGATTTTTACTACAGGTAATATGACACTGTGTGGTTGCTCTGACAAAGCAATCATACTGCCTGTAGAAAACATGAGCCCTGACCTGATGCAGGAGAGAAAACATTGGCAACTAACTTGTTTTTACAGTTTTTTGGCACACAAAAGCGGCTTCATATGATTACGTTGAACCACTGAAGTCACATGGACTGTTCAGACAATGGTTTTGGCTCTTTTTCTGGATTTGAGCTTCTCTGGACCCTTGCCGTCTATAGCAGAAGAGGGAGCTCTTAAATTTGATCTAAAATATCTTTTGTGTTCTGATGATGAACAAAGGTCTCAGAGGATTGGAATCACAGGGTGAGTTAACAATGATTAATGCCTGGGCAAACTTATCCTTTACATGTACTTTAACTGCTTTAATAATTTTGTATATATACGATCAACAAGGCTTTCCAACTCTTTTCTCTTACAGTGCTGGTACAAACTACAGTAACTGTTCACATTAATTAAATTTCAGCATAGAACCACAGCTTATCCTGAAGTCACCATTAAATGATTTTCTTCAGCTTGAACATATGAGAGAAGTTTTCATACAGTTTCATTTTGAAATTAAACTATGCAATCGTAAATGTGTCCAAAACCATTAAGAATTAAATATTGAGTGAAGTTTTGCCACTTACAACAAAGATGTAACATGGATAGTTTTCTTTCGGAATCTTCTTGATGGCAACCTAAAAAAAGAAAATACAATAATTATTTTTTTTCACATTATTGAATCTGTTATTTGTTTAATAAATAAACACGTTTGGATCAAGTGGACAAGTTACAAAAGAAGCAAATTGAACAGTAAGAGATTTTTACCCTCCATGCCAATCAGATCTACGCACAGCTTTGAACGTTAAGCCGAAGCTCCCGGATCTATCATTTTTCCACTGCTGTAGAGATCAGTCAAAGATCCTGAAAAAAGAAGAAGAAGAGGTTATTCTCTCATACTGACACACTGACCTTACATCAGTGGTTCTCAATTTTGACCCTCAGACCCCCCCCCCCCCCACACACACAAACACACATTTGTATGTCTTACTTATTACACACACCAGGATAAGTTTATGAGCTGATGATCAGAATTCAGGTGTGTTAAGTAAGGAAAGACTTAGAAAATGTGCAGTGCGGGGTGGCCAGAGGCCTAGAATTGAGAACCACTACCTTACATTAACAAGTATGTTACAGTAGCATCTATAATAGTACTTGTTTGCATCAAATTTAATAAACAAAATTTCATGAATATGACTCTGCATTTATGTTTTGTATGTGACATCAGAGGCCTGTTAGCACGCTCACCTCTATTTGGCTTAAGATCAGGGGCTCCTGAGTCAGATGAGGACTTTACATTAGCCGTGTCCTGGAGCCTAGACGGTCCAGGCACAGGATCTGGTTCCGGATCGGCCATGTACTGGACCACAGATGGTCTAGGAACAGGCTCTGGATCTGGATTTAAATTGCCCCAGAGACGAAACGATCCAAGGACAAACTCTGGCTCATGAACCAGAGTTTTCCAAAGCCAAGACGGTCCAGAGACAGGATCTTGATCAAGGTCAACAGTATTCCGGTTCCCAGATACTTCAGGTACAGGCACTGGATCGGGATCAACAGTATTACGGAGCTCAGACATTCCAGGTACAGGTGCTGGATCTGGATCAGCTATGTTTTGGACACCAGATGGTCTCGGAAAAGGCTCTGGATTTAAAGTGTACCAGAGACGGAACGGTCCAAGGACAAACTCTGCCTCAGGACGCACAATGTTCCAAAGCCAAGACAGCCAAGGGACGGGCTCTGGATCTGGATCAACAGAGTTCCGGAGAGCATACACTCCAGGGGCAGGCTCTGGATCTGGATCAACAGTGTTCCCGAGACCAGACACTTCAGGCACAGGTTCTGGATCTGGATCAACAGAGTTCCGGAGAGCATACACTCCAGGGGCAGGCTCTGGATCTGGATCAACAGTGTTCCCAAGACCAGATACTCCAGGAACAGGCTCTGGAGCTGAATCAACAGAGTTCCGGAGATCATACACTCCAGGGGCAGGCTCTGGATCTGTACCAACAGTGTTCCCGAGACCAGACATTTCAGGGGCAGATTCTGGATCTGGATCAGCCATGTTCTGGACCCCAGATGGTCTAAGAAAAGGCTCTGGATTTGGATTTAAAGTGTACCAGAGACGGAACAGTCCAAGGGCAAACTGTGTCCCAGGATGCACAATGTTCCAAAGCCAAGACAGCCAAGAGACAGGCTCTGGATCTGCATCAACAGTGTTCCGGAGACCAGACAATCTAGGGGCAGGCTCTGGATCTGGATCAGCAGTGTTCCAAGGACCAGGCACTTCAGGAACAGGCTCTGGCTCTGTATCAACAGTGTTTCGGAGACCAGACACTTCAGGGTTAGGGTTGAGGTAAGGCTCTGGATCTGTATCTTAGCAGCAGAGTTCCGGAGACCAGACACTCCAGGGACAGGCTCTGGATCTGGATCAACAGTGTTCCAGAGACCAGCTATTTTAGGGGTAGGCTCTGGATCTGAATGTCACACTAACTTTAAGGTTGGGGATGTTTGAGGCCAGAGTCTCAATTCAGGGCAAATCACCTCACACTTTTCTCATCCCAAACCCCATTATTGATCATTTCTCATGTTTTGTTTCATATGTAATGTTTCTTAAGTAAGATATAAAATAATTTTATCCCCCAATACTTTCTCTTTGCCCAGTTTTTATCAGTTTTTTTTAAACCTAAGAAAACTTGAGTGGTTGCTGACAGTCTCACCGGTTGTATTTTTCTTCTCATTGACAGTAAAAGGCTTATCAAATGCTTTGTCGGCATCTGAAGCCATAGTCGAATCCTCCTCGTCGAGGCAGGGACAGAAGTCGGTGCAGAATCCAGTGTTCTCCAGCCATGTTTTCGTCCCTTCATTCTCTCCTCCAGTACACACGGGCGTTGTTGCTGCCATCGCGTGGACAAATATAAACTTTGTTTTGTCACTCATAATGTCTTCAAGTTAACTCCTGTTTACTCAGAAAATATGTTAGTCAATAGATATTCGTAAATCCAAAGATTTGCTCGAGGTTTCTGTAAACGCGTCTTCACTCAATTCAAATATCAGTTAAATGAAGGCTGAGGCAGTATGCGAATATGTACTAGCGAGTGACGTCACTTATGGAATGTTTAGAACAGCTTACGAGTTTGTAGTTTTTTGCTTAAAACTACAAACGGCAAGGCGATTTTCAAATATTACTCAACTAGGACTGTTTTTATATCTGAAGTTGGGTCATATAACCACTAAAGCACAGTCAAAGCTCATTAATGTCAAAATGCTAGCCAATCAAATCAAAGAAGGCAGGCTTTACAGTTCGCTGAGGATTTATTTATTTATTTAAAAATGATTACAAAATTGATTACCAAAGAGACAAAATTAGTGCTCAAGTTCAAAAATATGAATGTTTGTGACGGATATTAAATACTAGCACAATACTGAAAAAATATAAAGGAATTTTAAAAAGGACAACACAAACAAATATTAAAGGATTTTATAGAGAAGTATTTTAAATTATTTTGTAAGAGATATAGTTCTTCTAGCTTCGATTAAAAATATATAAATAAAACTAAATAATTTATAAAATAATAAATATCAGTTCGTGTGTTCTCTAAATAACTGCTGTTGCTAGATCAGATACAGGAAAAGTCTAGATAGGATACAGCTGCGGATACGCACATCAATATAGCATCATTTTGTAAAACTATAACAATAATTAATATTTTTACATTACTGTGACGGTTGGGTTTAAGGTTGGGGAAGGGGTAGACGGTAATAAAATACAACAAATGGGAAATTTATTAATCATTCTCGTTAACTACCGGCCGCAGCCGTATCTGGTTGTTGCTAACCTTAGATCAGATACGGCTGCGGCCGGAAGTTAACGAGAATTATTAATATTATTTATTAAATTTCCCATTTATGTATTTTATTAACGTCTAACCCTACCCCAACCGTCACAGTACTATAAAAACATTAATTATTGCTATACAGGCTTACAAAAATGATGCTATGTTGACCGTGCGTGTCCGCAGCTGTATCCTTTTTAACGTCAGGCTTTACTGCATCAATGGGAGCGACACTTCCTTTTAGGAAAACTGCTGTTGGCGCGCCATTTCTGTTTGTAAGCTCCACATAAAAAACTTAAATATAGTGTTTCAAGTAAATTTCAGAGTGGTTTTCGCTCTATTTTTGGTGCTATTGTATACCTTGTCTCCGTTTTGATGCCATGTGCCCATTTTTCCATTTGCTAACGAAATGATTGGTTTTAAAATGGTGGAAATATAACAACTGTCCGTTTGTCTCCCTTGCTCTGTGCGCAGGTAATTATTTTCTTCATTTCATATAGTGTTTTTAAGTATTTTTTTTTTATTTATATCAGTTTACTTTGTGCATTTTCTATCATTTTATAGTTCAATGCTTGGTCTAAAACCTGTTTGTAAATTGATTTAATATCGTGGTTTACTAAGAAACATTTCGTGATGTAAACTGAAGGTATTTTGTATTTAGTGTTTTATATTCAGTCCTTATATTCAGACCTATTCCTGCTGAATGACATGTAGATAGTGGAAAAGGTGACATTGAATTGGTAAAAGAAAACATCAGTTTAATTGTGTTGGAGAAACACATTTCTGTTTCACATCATAATGTTTGATTTTTACTGTCAAAAGCAGCAGAGCTATAACTTGACTATTTGTCTCCTACTAACTGCTCTGTGTGCAGATAGCAAATAAATTCTGTCATCATCCATGAGTGGTGTGTTGATGGCGAGTGGAAAAACTGGGTCTGAAGAGTGCAAAGGTCACACATAAACACACAATATACCACCAAATTGTAGTTTGTAATTCTGTTTGCCAATAACTAGTTTAAATTTAATGTATTATCTTTCTATTCCTAAGATGTGTCAGTGACCCAACTCTTATTTTAATGGATATAAACTAACTGTTTAATAATAAGAACATGTTTTGTTTAATGCACCAAAAAACTATGGACTATATTCACTGAGAAATGGACACGGGGTAAGCAAAATAATCTTGTTTTTCCTTTTGACGTGATTGTTTTGCTTACTCCATTTTGCAGATTATTTTGCTGTGTTTTAGGACAAAATCTAATTATTTTGACAAATTATTCTTAAAATAAGACAATATTTTTTTGCTTGTATTAGAAAATGTTTTTGATTTAAGAATTTTAGATATTTGGACTAGAAACTCTGAAAATCGAAGTAAGAAGAACATTTTGCACGTGGAATAATGTCATTGATTTTTGACGTTACACACACACACACACACACACACACACAACACACACCACACCACACACAACACACACACACACACACATATATCAGGGTATCCACAGGCTCTTAAAAAGTCTCAATATTCACAAATCTAAAAATTTTAGCCCTGAAAAAGTCTTAAATTAACTGGAATATTGTGTTGTAGGTCTTAATCATTTTAAAACAGGGCTTCATTTTCCGATGTCCATGTTAAAGGTACCCAATCAGGCCAACACTTATCCAATCACTAACATTCCATCTCAGTAAAAAGTTTTGACAAAAGTTTATCTGTTAACTCTTATTAACTTTAATAACGATTAACTTTATTGAATTGTTTGTACAACAGGGCGGCACGGTTACTCAGTGGTTAGCATTGTTGCCTCACAGCAAGAAGGTTGCTGGTTCGAGTCTCGGCTGGGCCAGGAGGCTTTTTCTGTGTGGAGTTTTGCATGTTGTCCTCGTGTTTGCGTGGGTTTCCTTGGGTGCTCCGGTTTCCCACCACAGTCCAAAGACGTTGCGGTTCAGGTGAATTGATAAACTAATTGGCTGTAGTGTATGAGTGTGTGTGTGAATGTGAGAGTGTATGGGTGTTTCCCAGTAAGTAGATTATGGCTGGAAGGGCATCTGCTCTGTAAAACATGCTTAAATAGTTGGTGGTTCATTCCGCTGTGACGACCCCTGATAAATAAGGGACTAAGGCAAAGGAAAATGAATGTTTTTACAACAAAAACTGTCCAATATTTTTCACATTTGATTATTTAATTACTGTATATCTGAATACAGTTGCGAAAAACACTTTATTTAATTTAGAAATATTTTTTCCTTATTGAATTCATCTGTGCCTTGATTTGTTTAACTCTAAAGTTAAGAATGTCATAGATGACATTGCTCCTGTTAAAGTCAGGAAGAAAACAGGGATGAAAAACGGGCCTTGGAGAAAATCAAAAGCAGTCCAAATGATGAAAAGACAGTGCAGAAAAGCTGAGCGTATGTGGAGGAAGACGAAACTAGTCGTCCACTATAATATCTATAAAGACAGTCTTCATGCTTTTAATGTGAAACTAAAAACCGCTAGGCAGACTTTCTTTTCAATCCTTATAAACAACAACTTAAATAATGCGCGTACACTTTTTGCAACAGTAGAGAGACTCACAAACCCCCCCAGTAGGATTCCCAGTGAACTAATCTCGGAAAGTAAATGTAATGAGTTCGCTCATTTCTTTACTGATAAGATCAATAATATCAGAAGGGCAATCAGCTCATCCAATCAGCCAAGTTGTGCCGACGTCAGACAAGCTCAACCACAACTTAAGAAATCAGACATTAATGGCAATTAATGGTAAAATCTTAGAAGAGATCGTGCAAAATATGAAAACATCAACCTGCAGTCTTGACAGGCTCCCCACATCATTCTTCAAAACGGATGTTTAAACTGTTTAGAAATGGATCTCCGAAAAGTGGTAAATGCTTCACTTCTCTCAGGGATTTTTCCAAACCACTTAAAACTGCAGTTATTAACCCCTCTCTTGAAAAAGAGCAATCTGGATAACACACTATTGAGCAGTTACAAGGCCAATTTAAATCTCCCTTTCATTGGCAAAATCATGTGAAAAAGTTGTTTTCAACCAGGTTAACACGTTTCTTAAACTCCAAGGTGGGTGTTTAGACAATTTTCAATCTGGTTTCAGGACCACATTACAGTACAGTACAGTACTCTTCTAAAGAAATCAATGATATCCGCCTAAATACAGATTCAGGTAACAACTAACAGTGCTGGTATTGTCGATCTCAGTGCTGCATTTGACCCTGTCGATCACAGTATACTTCTGGATAGGCTGGGAAAATTGGGTTGGGCTGTCTGGGACGGTCCCTCAAATGGTTCAGATTCTTATGCTTGAAGGGAGAGGGTTACTATGTCAGTATAGGTGGACCATAGGTCGAGGTGAACACCGATGACATGTGGAGTCCCACAAGGCTCGATTCTGGCACCTCTCCTGTTCAACCTTTATATGCTCCCTCTGAGCCAATAATGATGAAAGAACCCAAAATCTCCTATCACAGCTATGCTGATGACACTCAGATCTACTTAGCCTTACTGCCTAATGGACTACAGCCCTATTGACACCCTCTGCCAATGCATTGATGAAATAAAAAATTGGATGTGCCAAAACTTTCTTCAGTTAAACAAAGAGAAAACTGAAGTCATTGCGTTTGGGAACAGAGATGAGGTTCTCAAGGTGAATGTGTACCTTGGCTCTAAAGGTCAAACAAAATAAAATAAGGTCAAGAATCTTGGTGTGACTCTGGAGTCAGATCTGAGTTTCAATAGTCATGTCAAAGCAGTTACTAATCAGCATACTATCATCTCAAAACATTGCAAGAATCAGATGCTTTGTTTCCAGTGAAGACTTAGAGAAACTTGTGCTTTTTATCAGCAGCAGGGTGGATTACTGTAACGGCCTCCTCACAGGCCTTCCCAAAAAGACAGTCAGACAGTTGCAGCTCATCCAGAACGCTGCGACCAGGATTCTGACCAGAACCAGGAAATCAGAGCACATCACACCTGTCCTCAGGTCTTTACACTGGCTCCCAGTTACATTCAGAATAGATTTTAAAGTAAAACTACTTGTCTATAAATCACTAAATGGCCTAGGACCTCAATACATTACAGATATGCTCACTGAATACAAACCTAGAAGAACACTCAGATCTCTAGGATCATATAAACTAGAAATTCCAAGAGTTCAGTCAAAGCAGGGTGAATCGGCTTTCAGCTACTATGCCCTCGCTGCTGGAATCAACTCCCAGAAATGATCAGATGTGCTCCAACATTAGGTACATTCAAATCAAGACTGAAAACACATCTGTTTAGCTGTGCCTTTACTGAATGAGCACTGTGCTACGTCCGACAGATCGCACTATTGTGTCTTTCTCTTCTTTTTCATTCTTTTACAACCTGCTTTAACATATTTTTATCTGTTTTTAATTATCTGTGGCAACCCAGTGGCGCAGTAGGTAGTGCTGTTGCCTCACAGCAAGAACGTCGCTGGGTCGTAGGTTCGAACCTCGGCTGGGCTGGGTCAGTTGGCGTTTCTGTGTGGAGTTTGCATGTTCTCCCTGGGTTCGCGTGGGTTTCCTCCGGGTGCTCCGGTTTCCCCACAGTCCAAAGACATGCAGTACAGGTGAATTGGGTAAGCTAAATTGTCCATAGTGTATGAGTGTGAATGTGTGTGTGGAAGTTCCCAGAGATGGGTTGCGGCTGGAAGGGCATCTGCTGCGTAAAATCGTGCTGGATAAGTTGGCGGTTCATTCCGCTGTGGCGACCCCACAAGGGACAAAGCCGACAAGAAAATGAATGAATGAATAATTATCTGTTTTTATTTATTTATTTTTCTTACACTTGTCTTTTTATTCCTGTTTATGTAAAGCACTTTGAATTGCCACTGTGTATGAAATGTGCTATATAAATAAACTTGCCTTGCCTTGTGCTTGTAAGATTGTTTATTATATCTTATGCAGATGCTCTCCCCCTACAGAATCATTTTAATCTAAAATTATAAATTCCAAATAGACATTCAAGTCATCTAAAGAAATTGTATTAATACAATTACATACAATACAAAAATATGGCAGTTTTGAACTATGTGCAGCTCTAAATGGCATCAGATCATATCAATGTTTTAAAGTAGAATGCCCTTAAATAGTGTAGCATATAGTTGAGGGTACGGAATCATTTTTTTTTTAAATTGAGTTTGTGTCTTCTGTCTAATGTAGGCCTGCATGCTGCATGCTGCAGTCCAAATGATGTGAGACAACGACAAGGCAAATATAGGCTACAGTACAAGTTGAAAATGTAAACTGAAATAAAAAAAGTGTCAATAAAAGGAAACTTTAAATGTACATTTTAATTTGAGTTGTGTCACTATTATAGGGTGAAAATTAATAACAAGCTTTGTAAAAATGGTGTTTGCATTTTCTTTCTCAGTTTGGCTTTTCATTTTTATATTGGCAGTCTGACGCGGAAATGCAGTGAAAATGAAATGTTAAATCGGCAACATTTTAATTATCGATTTGACCGGGACGATGTGTTGTCACAGTAAACTGGAAAATTAAATAATTTTATTTCATGTTCAATTTTGCAGATATTTTGCAAACAGTGTTTTATAATGAAATTGTTAATCTGGTTTTCATTTTAATTTACAATGTTTATTTGATTATTTGAAATTGGCAGGATTTACCTTCCTTACGCCTGCTGATCCAGATTGGCGCTAGCAGTTACACAGTCTTTCATTTAGCGCCTTGAACAACTAAATGAATTGCTTAAGTCTATTTAACTGAATGTATTGCAGTTACCTTGTAACATCGATGCTGGAAAAGAAACCTTATGTACATTAAAATAATCACATTAATCATTTACCAGAAGTTTATCATTGGCTGAAAAACACTTGCTGTGCATATACTCCATTGAGTGTGAGTAAACGTTCATTTTTGGGTTAACTATTCCTTTAAATCATATTTGATAGCGTACTTTCATCATGGAACAAAGTTGCCTGACGGAAAACAAACAAACAAATCGCCACACGAATCGACTGTCAACTAATCAAAGTCATCGCAAAAATACTGTTTTTATATTATGACAAAGATTTTCCTTATGTAACACTCACTTTGGTGTTCTGTGAAGAAAGTGTGCCGTCAAGAGACCAGCTGATGCCGCGTCCCTGTAAGTCTGTCACGCACAACACACAAAATCATTCCATGTTGGTTGACAATGCATTATTATTGTACTGTCCAAATATCATGTCCGCACTCCTGAAGGTCAAGGCTGGGTCAATCGGCTCTCATATCATGTCAGCGAATAGGATTTCAGCTGACCTCACAACAATTCACAACGAGGATTAATGTAGGCCTAGTGAGAGACTTACACGCAGGTGCTTTTGGTGGCAGGTTGTTGGTGGATTTTTGAGAGGGTAAAAAGACACTGTCATCAAAATAAACCCCCCAAAAGAAAGACCTCCTTTATCTAATGGAGTATTTTATATTAGGACTACATTAATAATGAAAATCATATTTAAAATAAATAAATGAAACACACACATCGGCTATATACAGTATACTGTATGTGATTGTCATATATATTTATGATTGTTTAGGACATTTTCACAAAATGACAATGTCAATGTGAAGATTAAATGTTTTCAGATGTAAATAAAAAATGTTTTCTAAATAATGTAAATAATCTCTAAAAAATATTGAAAATAAATATACATACTTTTACATTTTTTCCACAATATTTGTGCTGTAAAAAGATTTTTCTGTGTATAAATCTACATTTCTGAAAATACGTTAAGAGTAGTTTATAAAATCGATACAAAACACAATTTAACATTTTACTCAATCCAGTTGAAGTTATTATATCTTTGTAGTGTTCTCTTATTTATTTATTTTCCAGATTAGATGAACACACACACACACACACATTACAATTTTCTTGTTTGCTTGCTGTAAGTTGATGTGAAATTATTATTTGCTGTGAGGTTTATTTGTGTTTTAGTGGTTGGCGTGCCTATGTAGTTTTGCAAGCTTATAATGTATTGCACTATGTTTTTTATCCTCAAAGCACATCTCTGACGAGGGCTTTGTGGTTTATAAGTCAATATCTATCTCAGGCGGAGCTATGCATGTCCATTCATCAATCTTCCACCATTTTGTTAGCAATGCCCATCTTCCAGCAATCTAATTGTTTCCCAAAGGATGAAATCATGCACCGCCCTGCATTTTTTTCTCATTTCAGGTGGATATACTTCATGATAGCGGAAAAGGACTTTCTTAAGTTCCGTTTCAAGTTCAACTTTAATGAACCGGAAGTTGCTGCACACTTTTATTTCAGTGTGATGACATATTTCCAACGGAATCAAAATATACCTGGTTGGGTTTTGTTTTTGGGATCCTCCTCTTATCTTTTACACGCAGCAAACGAATGGTTGGAGGGTTGTGGCTAAACATATTTGGCTAAAAGTCAACATCTCATTCTGAAACCGTAGCCCTGTACACATTTCTGGAGATCGCGAATTATGTAGCCAGAGCTACGGATGGCTGCATTTCGTCTTTAAAACGAACACTACAGGGTATGACAATGACAATCTTAACTTATGTTTCATGGCAACTTTAATTTCTGATGAATCAAAAGAACCAAAAGACTTTTATTTCAGTGTGATGATGTATTTAGGACTGAATCAGCATATAGGGGGTTGGGTTTTGTTTCTAGGCTCCTCCTCTTATCTTTTACTCACAGCAAACTAATGGTTGGAAGGGCGTGGCTAAACATATTTAGCATGTTTTGATGTGTCATCACAGAAGGACTGCTATTCCTGAGCAGAAACAAATAGTTAGATCTGGATTAGAGATTACCTTTAGAAATAGTGGATTAACCTGGAATAATTGTTCACTTTAAGACTATTTAACTTTACTTAACATATTAATTTGGGGGGGGGTCAGGGGGGGGCGGGGAACAAGAGATAACACAATATTTCATCTCACTAACTATATTTCCTTTCAAAGGTGCAATTTAAATTTATGTGCAAAACTGGAATATCACATAAAAGGCGTGCGAATAAAGCAGCGTTTCCATCCAACGAGTCAAAGAGAACAAAATCGTCACTTGCTGATTAACTGGTGCCAAATATCAACAGTAAAAACAGAATTTGCTGCAGTAGCTGCATAAATCTTTTCTTTATTTAATAAATTATTGCATCTCAGAAGACAAATGCTGACACGCAATGAACGTGTGGTGGCGTTTGAAGGCGTGAGATGCACAACACAGACGCTCTTGACAGTTCTGGAGGTAATTAATAATATAATAACACTAATACTGAAATGGTTACGGCATTTTAGAATGACCAAAACACCATTTCAGATGTTTTACAGTGTGCTCAGCCTGCTGGTTTATCCATTCACACTCATTTTAATCATCGCATGATCTCAAATAACACAATCACTTTTTTTATGCTGGAATTTTTTCCTATTTTTTTATCCTATTCCGTTATGATTCATTTTCAACACTTTTGCGCATTATGGTGTTTCCATCAACCATTTTATTATGTGCAGATCCAAAATGCACATAAAATAGGTGGATGGAAACAGCTGACACAGTAATTGACACAAACACTGTGCATTTATTAAGTGTGCTTCAAACAGGTGAGTGGGCTTGACAAACCACCTGTAGAAACTCTCTCTGTCTCAAAAAAAATCTTAATCTAGCAGTACATTTTCTAAGCACAAACAAGTTCTTTTGTACTAGCACTTCTAGTGTGTATTGCCTCTTCTTGTTGAATCGCTGAATACCTCCTCAGTTGTATAAGTCACTTTAGACAAAAGCGTCCTGCTAAATGTAAATGTAGGACTCAAAATAAACATTGTCAATTCTGATTTCATGCAGACTTTAAAAAGTAACCGCTTACCTCTTAGTACAATTTGTTGTGCGTCACAGTTCAATAATTAGGGTTAGGGGTTTGATTACATCTCTAAACTTATATGCAATACTAATTAGCAATTACCAGCTGCTTCTTCCACTGCTTCCTTCATTTGAGAAGACCCACAGATGTCTTTTTTTAATAAATGCCACAGCTGCCTGGCATGAACACAGGAAGGGCCATATTTGTGAGGAAGTGTCCATCAGGTCATTACTATGTTCTTTTTCCAGGTGAACAGTAGGAAGTGAGGTTTCCTGTTCCCATAGAGAAAAGTATTTGTTGTTTGGCTTCTCCAAATCGAACATTGCGTTAGATGATGCTTCATACCTGGATGTTATCGATCTGCTGATGTGCTGGAGCACTGATTCAGGGGCTTTTGATGCCATTATATTGAATAGAGATTTTATTTTCTCCTGTTTTTATGTTCAGCCAGATAAAAATAGTAAGGGCGATTGCTTTGAAGAGCACAAGAGCCACATTACATCAAGCCACATGATTTGAGGTATGTCATCCGTGATTTTAGAAAGGATGGAGAATTCAAATTTACATAATATCAATATTGGGGCGACACGGTGGCTCAGTGATTAGCACTGTTGCCTCACAGCAAGAAGGTCGCTGGTTCAAGTCATGGCTAGACCAGTTGGCATTTCTGTGTGGAGTTTGCATGTTCTCCCCGTGTTTGTGTGGGTTTCCTCCAGGTGCTCTGGTTTCCCCCAAAGTCCAAAGAAATGTGATGTAAGTGAATTGGATAAACAAAATTGGCCGTAGTGTATGACTGTGTGTGTGTGTGTGTGTGTGTGTGTGTGTGTGTGTGAATGAGTGAGTGTATATGTGTTTTCCAGAACTGGATTGCAGCTGAAAGGGTAAAACAGCTGGAATAGTTGGCGGTTCATTCTGCTGTGGTGACCCCTGACAAATAAGGGACTAAGCCGAAGAAAAATGAATGAATATTGGGAATTTGTTTTTCATTTATAAATATTTACCTGATTTAACTTTAATGTTATTAAATATTGTTATTGAATATGTCATGTTAATGTTGTAATGACTAAATTCATTATCAAATGTTATTAGTTTGTAGCATTTTTTTGTTTTGTTTTTCATTCATTAAGGCAAAATTAACTGAAATATTGAAAATGTATTTGGCTCATCTGTTTTAGTCAGAATTGTAATATTGGTGCGTTTCTAGTTATATTTATGATAATTGTTTATTAGTTTATCATAGTGTCTAATCCAGGGGTTCCCAAACTTTTCAGCCCGAGACCCCCACTATTTTCAGAAGTGGTTATCATACAAACGTTGCACGCAACAGCTCACACACACCAATAGGCCTGTATAAACATGAGCATATTGACAACACAAAGAAGTGCAACAGTCTAACAACCTTATAAATATTTATGTTTTATTATTTATTATTTACCTCACCCAATGAGACGGGTGGACACAAAGTTTAAGTTACTTCACAAGTTATTTCTTGGTTTTATTTTGGAGACCACCACTCAGAGATCATCCTCCATGTTCTGTCGTGGCTTGTATTTACTTTAAATGTACAGTGCTCAGCATATATAAGTACACCCCTCACAATTCTCTCATTTAAGTTAATATTTTCTATAGGATGCTTTACAATATATATTTGTGCATATACATTTGTCAGTACTGATGCCAAATCTGGAGCTAATCTAACAAAATAACTTACGATAATGGTTCAAGAATTAGTAGCCCACATTTATATTATAGAAAAATATTAATAACATTTTCAAAAATAGCAAAAATCAAGAGAAACAAAAATATACAAAATTTGTTGAAATTTTATAGTTTGTAATTATTTTTGCAATATTTTGCATGAACTTAAATGTATTTTCTTTCCATTTCTAAAGATGTTTGTGACTAAAATATTATTTTAATGAATATATCTGTTTGCGCCAAAATACACTACTGGTCAAAAGTTTGGGGTCAGAATTTTTAAATGATTTCAAGAGTTCACACTTAGCTGATGATTAATTATAAAGCTTGTTTGGCATGCTGTCCCGGGAGATCCCATGAGATCCCATGAGATCCTCGAGCCCGGGGCTCTCTCCCGTTGCAAGGCGAGAGGGGAGATCGAGCTCAGGTAGATCTCGAGAACTCCCCCTTCGTAGTGTTGAAGAGCAGATAGTAGTTCTTTTAACGAGATAGGTACTACATAGGGAGCAAGTCTATAAAGTTGATAATCAAAATTTAGGTTGCGTGTTTCTAATCAGTGGGAGGAAACCGGAGGACCCGGGGAAAACCCACGTGAGCACGGGGAGAACATGCAAACTCCGCACAGAAAATGCCCGCTGGTTAGGTACAGCCTAGAACCATTGACATTCTTGCTGTAAGGCAACAGCGCTAAGCGCTGGGCCACCGTGTCACCCATCTAGAAAAGAGGAGGAGTAGGGGTGGAAGGGGGGATTCTTCAAAGCGAAGATAGCGGTGATATGAAACCCGGGGTATTTATAGTAACTTAGGGATCGTCTGATTGGTGCATGGTGATTTGAATAATGTGGGTCCAGCCGCTAGCAATCATAAGCACGTGATCCTCTCGAAATTAGTTTATAAATAAACTTCACTTAAAATAAGCTTCTCCTGCTCACCAAAGCTGCATTTATTTAATCAAAAATACAGTACAAATGGTAAAATTGTGAAATATTATTGCACTCTAAAATAACTGTTCAAAAGTAGTTCATCATTTAATTTAATAATTTATTCCAGTGATTTTTAAAGATGAATTTTCAGCTTCATTACTTCAGTCTTCAGAGTCACATGATCCTTCAGAAATCACTTTAATATTAATTATTATTGTTATTATTATTATTAATGGTGATAGTAATACAAGCAATAATGACTTGACTAATAATTTAATTTGAAAATACATACAATAAGTAATAAATAAATATTTAACTTTTTTAATGCCGCCTTTATAAACCAAATTTTCTAAAAAAAAAAAAAAAAAAACATGAAAAAAAACAAAACACCCCAAACTTTTGAGCAATAGTGTGCATTACCTATATTTACTGAGAAATGGCTAAAAATATTCATTTTCAAAATGGGGTGTACTCAATTATGTTGAACACTGTACGTGAGTGCCATGAAGGTGTCAAAGTTTAGACTGGTGCTGTAAAATCAGTCTGCTGCAACTGATGCTATTGCTGTCGTTAATCTAATGTAAAAAAAACCCAGGGGTTGCAATCCAATGGAAAAAATAAAAAAGTGTAAGATGTTTTCACGACGCCCTCACTTTGGGAACCACTGGTCTAATTAATAAACAACAGTGTGGTGACAAAAGATACACAAATACATACCTCGTATTTTAAAAGTAGTTAGAACAGTAGTAAAACTGATAAGAACAAGCATTTTGTTACTGATACTACTTTGATGTTACTTTACATCAGATTTCTGTTAAGGCGGAAATCATTTTAAAATTGTGTACAAGACTTGATCTGGACCATAAATACACACTAGTGAGAGCTGCTCCTTCACTGGCCCTTTTTAAAACTGCTCTCAAATTTGTTAAAGTAAAAATCCATTTTAAAGTTAATATAAACTAATTCTGAAAAGAAATTTCTTTACAAAAAGTAACTTCATTAGAAAGAATTTTATTAAGAAAAGTGTCTTTTGTCTTCCATCATCTCGCTTCATTTGATGTTGTCATGTGCACAATAGAAAACAAGATTCCCTGTCCAATCCAATTCTTTGCTTTCAACAATAAAATGTTCTACATAAATATATGAAAAAATAAATACATATAAATATCTCTATACACTACCGGTCAAAAGTTTGGGGTCAGTAACATTTTAAATGTTTAAAATAAGCTTCTCCTGCTCACCAAGGCTGTGTTTCATCAAAAATACAGTACAAATTGTAAAATTGTGAAATGTTACTCCATATTCTTAACAACCCCCCCAACTTTTGACCAGTAGTGTCATAAACAGCATAAAGTGCAATAGTGCAAACTGTACAACTAAATAAATATACATATTCATAATATACTATAATATATAAATAAACTGCAAAAATAAATCTTATTTCTGATATGTACAGGTCAATTCATCTTTATTTACATAACATATACAATGCAGATGTTGTCAAAGCAGCTTAACGAATGTCTCTGTTGAAGTTCAGTTCAGTGTAATGTCTCTACTGAAGGCCGATCCCATGAAGAGTAGCTCACGCTGATCCTGTAGTGTTTATGAGCACAGACGGTGGTTCTGGATCGGGAAAAGCTTCTTTATTGATGAGTTTTGATGAGTTTTGAGAATTTTTTTGTTGAAGATTTTGCTGCTTTGTGTGTGAAGTTCCTAAATGAGGAAAAATAAAAGAAGAAAAAATTAAACATGTCTGGAATTTGTCTAGCGCATACTGAGATAAAATGGGAAGCAACACAAAAGAAAATCATTGTCTGTGAACGGCCTCTTAAAGCTACAATCAGCCGATAAAACAGATACTGCAACAAGAATATTATTTAGCACAGAAATGCAAGTTGTTTGAAGTAGTTATATGCAGTAAACAGACCCCCTAGTTTTCCGCGATCGCTAAATTAAACGCAAAATCAACAAAAAGTCGAAATCTTTTGCGATCCTGCAAAATTCTTAATTTATATGCAAAAAAATGTACAGAATCTCATAAAACATCCAATTCTAAACCATCAAATGATATTTATTTCAGTTTGCAATTAATTTTACATGACTTATAGATGTTGCAAACACAGCACACGTGATGTATTTGAGTGTCTCTCGATAAATGACGTCTCACCTGCGCCCTCACAACCCTAACATTACATGAGAGTGGGGGGAAATTGTTTTGCAGCTCGTTTTGCAGTAAGCAGATGCAGATGAAGCTCAAGTGATTTACAGTGATTTACATGTCAAGTCAATGCAAAGATGCGATTAGACATCCTGTGGCACAAATCGAGCGAATGACACGGCGCGAATTGGGGCGCTTCAGACTAACAACATCTAACATCTAACAAACGGAGCAATGGAACAGACAGAAAAGGAAGCAGCTTAGAATGATGGAGATTGGTTCAAGGATGACGGCTGCTGGACGTGACCCAATTGAGATTATTTTTGCTTGACATGTATGGCTGCTATTATGATGTGTGCCAAATCGGTAAAAAATTTTCCCTTGCCATTGACGAGAGAAAACCCTTTACTGCCATTGACGTGTTTTAGGTTTAATACAGTAAGGGAAGCCCTAACGCATGTTCTGAGTGAGGTACATGATGTCAGATGCCTCGGGGAGTGAAATCTGAGAAAGAGAAAGTAAGATCGTTGGTAAAAAATGAGTTATGCAACCTTCCTTTGGCTTAACCCCTACTGATTTAGATCTTGTCTTGACAAAAGCTTTATTTTTATGGCTTGTGTCATGAAGATATATATTAATCGCAGAATTTTCAGGAACTACCACCACAAAATTAGGTGGTTTTATCGCACAAATCACATAAAATCATGAAAAACTAGGGGGTCTGAGTAAAGTTTTAGTAAAACACCTTCATATGTGTGTGTATGTACAGATTTTCAGAAAATTCATCATTTTAAATGTTTTCATTGTCACAGGTTTTTTTTTGTTTTGTTTTTTAAACATCTTCAAATATTCAAATGTGTTTCTTTTACATTAACTGTATTGCTAAAAATACTCAATACTTGTCAATTTTCACAAGTTTTAAGTGCACTTAAATATGTTACACATTAGCAAAACTGAAGAAGATTAATAAAACATCATCAGCTTTGTGTGTGCCAGTATTAGAAATGCTGTTTCCTACTGGATCAGTTGTACTTACCTTCATCCCTTCTTCATCTCCTGCTTCTTCATCCACTTGTGCTGTAAGACGTCCCCCAGTGTTGACAATTTTTTATCCAGGCACTTTTCTATCAGATCACAGCAGTCTGTACAAGGAGAAAGAGATAGTTAATCAAGACTGTATAAGACATTAAAGCTGACATTCATGAAGATATCTTCTGAAATTTGTGATAAAAAAGCTACTGCAGGGTCCTGGAGGGCCGGTGTCTTGCAAACCTTAATCAAACACTCCTGAAACAAGCTAACCAATGGCTATGTCTGAAATAGCAGCCCTATACCCTTAAATAAAATAATAAATCAATTATTATGTAATTATTAAATGAACATTTGTACACATGATAACTCAAACTACATTGTTTCATTACTAGTATACAGCTTGTTGTGTTAAATAACTTGGACCAAGCATAATCCAATCCATCTGAGGGGTTTATTACCAGAAAAACACAAACAAAACTGCTTCAATTGACTCATTCCTTTACATTGTAGTGGATATTTAAAGTCAAACATTTCCTGGGTTCAGCAATGCTAAGCTCTTTCTGTTGGGTTGAGGTTTTGGCATGTAAATTTGTCTTTTCACTCACCACTGGATACATTGGAAACAAACAAAAGGCGGCGCTCCTTTCCAGAAGTTCTGTACACTGGATTTTTACCATTCACCATGAAATACAGCATGTACCCTACGATCCAGATGCTTGTCAAGACGACACCTTCATAATCTTCTGCGCTGAATTTGGTAGCACAGCCAAAGTCAATCAGCTTGAGCTCCACCTTCGTTGTGTTGACTAGGATGTTGTCAGCATGCATGTCGTTGTGGGAAACACCATGGTCAATGCAGTGCTGGATTGCCTGGACTAACTGGTGCAGCAGGGAACATGCGACCCGCTCTTTCAGCTTGCCATGCATGTATATAGTCCCGCAGAGATACACAAGGTTGGGGGTACTCCATGACGAGTGAAATGAACCCATCTTGATCAAACCACTCATACATTTCTATCACGTGCATGTTTGCTGAAGGATGTTTCAGCATGTGCATATACGCTGCTTCTTTACACACACGGTTGGAACAACCAGGCTAAAGAGAAAAAGAGAACAAAGATTAGTAGCTGTACATCTGAGGAAAGATTAGTACTATTTAAATGATTAGTTCACCCAAAAATTAAAATACTGTTAATAATTACTTTCCTTTGTCATTTTAATCCCCTGAAATGTTCATTCATCTTCAGAACACAAATTGAGACATTTCAGATTAAATCTGAGAGCTCTCTCATGCTCCACAGAGTGTTCCTGAGGTGCTCAAAGTCCAGAAAAGGAGACAAAAACATTCTCAAAACAGGCCATGTGTCTTCAGTGGTTCAACTGTAATCATACGATGCTCCAAGAACACTTTTGTGCACCAAAAAAATAACTGCAAAAACAACTTTGTTTGCCCAAGTCATCCACATCAGATTGGGGTGTGGATTTACTACAGGTAATATGACACTTGTGTGTTGCTCTGACAAAGCATCATACTGCCTGTAGAAAACATGAGCCCTGACCTGATGCAGGAGAGAAAACATTGGCAACTAACTTGTTTTTACAGTTTTTTGGCACACAAAAGCGGCTTCATATGATTACAGTTGAACCACTGAAGTCACATGGACTGTTCAGACAATGGTTTTGGCTCTTTTTCTGGATTTGAGCTTCTCTGGACCCTTGCCGTCTATAGCAGAAGAGGGAGCTCTTAAATTTGATCTAAAATATCTTTTGTGTTCTGATGATGAACAAAGGTCTCAGAGGATTGGAATCACAGGGTGAGTTAACAATGATTTAATGCCTGGGCAAACTTATCCTTTACATGTACTTTAACCTGCTTTAATAATTTTGTATATACGATCAACAAGGCTTTCCAACTCTTTTCTCTTACAGTGCTGGTACAAACTACAGTAACTGTTCACATTAATTAAATTTCAGCATGAACCACAGCTTATCCTGAAGTCACCATTAAATGATTTTCTTCAGCTTGAACATATGAGAGAAGTTTTCATACAGTTTCATTTTGAAATTAAACTATGCAATCGTAAATGTGTCCAAACCATTAAAGAATTAAATATTGAGTGAAGTTTTGCCAACTTACAACAAAGATGTAACATGGATAGTTTTTCTTCGGAATCTTCTTGATGGCAACCTAAAAAAAGAAAATACAATAATTATTTTTTTCACATTATTGAATCTGTTATTTGTTTAATAAATAAACACGTTTGGATCAAGTGGACAAGTTACAAAAGAAGCAAATTGAACAGTAAGAGATTTTTACCTCCATGCCATCAGATCTACGCACAGCTTTGAACGTTAAGCCGAAGCTCCCGGATCCTATCATTTTTCCAATGCTGTAGAGATCAGTCAAAGATCCTGAAAAAAGAAGAAGAAGAGGTTATTCTCTCATACTGACACACTGACCTTACATCAGTGGTTCTCAATTTTGACCCTCAGACCCCCCACCCCCCACACACACAAACACACATTTTGTATGTCTTACTTATTACACACACAAGGATAAGTTTATGAGCTGATGATCAGAATCAGGTGTGTTAAGTAAGGAAGACTTAGAAAATGTGCAGTGCGGGGTGGCCAGAGGCCTAGAATTGAGAACCACTACCTTACATTAACAAGTATGTTACAGTAGCATCTATAATAGTACTGTTTGCATCAAATTTAATAAACAAAATTTCATGAATATGACTCTGCATTTATGTTTTGTATGTGACATCAGAGTCCTGTTAGCACGCTCACCTCTATTTGGCTTAAGATCAGGGGCTCCTGAGTCAGATGAGGACTTTACATTAGCCGTGTCCTGGAGCCTAGACGGTCCAGGCACAGGATCTGGTTCCGGATCGGCCATGTACTGGACCACAGATGGTCTAGGAACAGGCTCTGGATCTGGATTTAAATTGCCCCAGAGACGAAACGATCCAAGGACAAACTCTGGCTCATGAACCAGAGTTTTCCAAAGCCAAGACGGTCCAGAGACAGGATCTTGATCAAGGTCAACAGTATTCCGGTTCCCAGATACTTCAGGTACAGGCACTGGATCGGGATCAACAGTATTACGGAGCTCAGACATTCCAGGTACAGGTGCTGGATCTGGATCAGCTATGTTTTGGACACCAGATGGTCTCGGAAAAGGCTCTGGATTTAAAGTGTACCAGAGACGGAACGGTCCAAGGACAAACTCTGCCTCAGGACGCACAATGTTCCAAAGCCAAGACAGCCAAGGGACGGGCTCTGGATCTGGATCAACAGAGTTCCGGAGAGCATACACTCCAGGGGCAGGCTCTGGATCTGGATCAACAGTGTTCCCGAGACCAGACACTTCAGGCACAGGTTCTGGATCTGGATCAACAGAGTTCCGGAGAGCATACACTCCAGGGGCAGGCTCTGGATCTGGATCAACAGTGTTCCCAAGACCAGATACTCCAGGAACAGGCTCTGGAGCTGAATCAACAGAGTTCCGGAGATCATACACTCCAGGGGCAGGCTCTGGATCTGTACCAACAGTGTTCCCGAGACCAGACATTTCAGGGGCAGATTCTGGATCTGGATCAGCCATGTTCTGGACCCCAGATGGTCTAAGAAAAGGCTCTGGATTTGGATTTAAAGTGTACCAGAGACGGAACAGTCCAAGGGCAAACTGTGTCCCAGGATGCACAATGTTCCAAAGCCAAGACAGCCAAGAGACAGGCTCTGGATCTGCATCAACAGTGTTCCGGAGACCAGACAATCTAGGGGCAGGCTCTGGATCTGGATCAGCAGTGTTCCAAGGACCAGGCACTTCAGGAACAGGCTCTGGCTCTGTATCAACAGTGTTTCGGAGACCAGACACTTCAGGGTTAGGGTTGAGGTAAGGCTCTGGATCTGTATCTGTATCAGCAGAGTTCCGGAGACCAGACACTCCAGGGACAGGCTCTGGATCTGGATCAACAGTGTTCCAGAGACCAGCTATTTTAGGGGTAGGCTCTGGATCTGGATCAACAGTGTTCCAAAGCCCAAACACTCCAGAGACAGGCTTTGGATCTGGATCAACAGAGTTCCAGAGACCAGACACTCCAAGAACAGGCTCTGGATCTGGATCAACAGAGTTACAGAGCCCAGACACTCCAGGGAAAGGCTCGGAATCTGGATAAACAGAGTTACAGAGACCAGATACTCCAGGGACAGGCTCTGAATCTGGACCAACAGAGTTCCAGAGCCAAGAAGGTCCAGCGACATGATCTGGATCTGAATTAGTCTCTAGGTCTAGATTGGTTGTATGTGGATTCCTATGTGGTGTTTGTGGTTCCACGCTTATTTGTCTGCAGCAGAGGAAAGGCTTCTTTATGGCCTTCCACACTCTCTTGAAGAAAGCACGTATTTTGCTCCCCCTGCTGCCTTGTATTTGAATTCCTAAATTGAAAAGAACACAAAAAACAAAACATGACAATCTGTTATTGTTTAGGCTATTGAGTATATATAAATAAACCATATTAATAATAACAAGATATAGGGTGGCTTGTCCCAAAGTGGGGACAAGCTCTAGTGCAGGGGTGCTTAACCCTGTTCCTGGAGATCTACCTTCCTAAAGAGTTCAGCTCCAACCCTGATCAAAC